>CM031235.1:430840659-432040659 GCA_018340775.1 Taxus wallichiana var. yunnanensis | reverse complement strand
GAGGAGATGGTTGTACACTCAGGTACTCCTACTTCTTCAAGATAGGACTTCTCATCATGGTTAGCGTTGCGAGATAGTCCCAAGTGCTAAGGAGATAACAAATCTAAAAGAGATGGACCTAAAGCTCGCTTAAAAGTATTGACAAGAGAGAAAGGAGATCCAAATCTTCCAAGGTAACTTCTAAGCTAATAATTTAATCATCGGGAAAAAGTTTGCTAAAGTATCTACTCCAAAGCATCAAGAAAATAGAAAGTTGAATCAACTAAAGAATATATAGATGTGACAAGATTTCCTATGGGAGAAGTTACTATGGAAGGAATTAAACAAGACACTCGAAATTCGATAGATACTCTTTTCCTCAAGCTTGATAAAGAGAAGGCCGAAAAGTCTAAACCGAATGAGTAGATCTCTAAATTATGTGGAATAATTGCAAAAGTTGCCAAGTCTTCTTCTCATCATATGATACTAGGTGATAAATTTAACCCTCAAATCATCACATAAGTGGAAGAAATAAGAGATAAATCTAAAGTTTTAGATGAGTGGATAACAAAGATCACTGAGAGAAAGATAAGGAGGAATATTCGAAAGTAATAATTAAATTGAGAGATTGCCAAGTTAAGTTTGATCAATTGAAGATTTTGAAATTGAAAATAGACAATGAATGTGGGATTTCTAAACTGTAGTTGGAGATTCTTAAGAAAATAAATTCATTATTGGAGAAGGTGTTGATTGAAGAACAAATGGTACCAGAAGGATCAATGAAAAAGGGTAAGCAAGAAGAATTGAATCTTCCCTTTCGTATGAAGTTTTTTTAGAGAATGATGGAAGAAATGAAAGTATTAGAAGAATAATCACAAGAGGCTTTGGATCATATTGATGATGGCATCTTATTTTTTACAAAATATAGAGAAGCTAAACCCTGAGTACCATAGAGGAAATTCTCAAAGCATATTAAGCAAGAAATAGATAAATCCATTAATCCTTTCACCCGTGATTCGATTAAAAATTTGTAAAAGATTCATAAAAATTCTAAGAATCTTGGACCGAGCTTAATAAAAGTAAAAGGATTCAGCAACAACTTAGTAAAATAACTCCTAGGTATGAAATCGAAGTGTAAGTTGTTTCCAAAGAAAATTAAAAAATAATAAAATATATGTTGGACCAACATCCTATATACTAGGAGAAAATTCGGGATGAGGTGAGGAGAAACGTAATGATGAGGTTAAAGAGACAAGAAAAGATGAGGCGAGGTTATTCAATTGGATTAACTTCTTCTTCCTATACTTCTTTTTCTTCTTCTTCTTATCATTTCCTGATGGTGTAATTAAGTAATCAAGAAAAATTGTAAGACTTAAGTAATTTGGTTAAAATCTGTTACTTCAAGTCATTTTGAAAAAGTCAAATTACTTAGTAATAGTTCACATTGCATGCAAAGTAGCTGATTTTGTTTTAAATTGTAGAACATTTGAATGTCATGTGTGCCAAGCAAAGATAAATTCAAGGAGAGAAATTCTCAACTTCTTGTAGTTTTGTAGATAGGCACATGTGGAAATATAATTAATATCTCCTATTTGTACTTCCTTTCTAGACTCTATAAATAGAGAGAAAGTCCTACAAGCTATGGGATCAGAATTTTTTGATAAACAACTATTATACTTTTTGCATTAGAGGTTTTAAACTTTGTGTTGAAATTCTCATATGTTCATTTTGTAAACTGATTAAACTTGAATAAGAAGAAGGTGGATTTTTGTGGAACTTTTTTCTAAGAAGTCTTGTTGTGTGTTTTGTGAAAATTTATGGTAAACTTTGTGTTATCTTGAATTTGAATCTGAATGCATTTCTTTTCATTTGCTAAAAACTGTGGATCTCATTAAGTGTTTATTTATTTTGTAATGTGCAATAAGCTTTGTGATCTACTTATTGTGAAGTAATTTTATTTTTCCTCACTGCTATTATAATTCCAATTCTTCTTCACTTTTATATTTTACACAACTTCTAATCACACACTTACTTACTTGATACATATTTGTCAAGTTATGGTTCATGAGCTTTGTAATTAACGTAATACCTAGAAAGCAATTTTTAGTTTGCACATAAGTAGTTAGAATAAAAAAATATCTTGCAAAGGATCTTCATTGTTAAATGAAGGGGATTTATCCTATGAGTGCCTAGGTTTTTGTGTGTATCCAAGCATAAAATCTAGCCACTTTTTTTTGGCAACCTCATTGGGATGAATAAAATAACAACAAATTGTGCTTTTCCTGTATCTCTTGGATTTTCATAAATAATATAAGAAATTGAGTTATCATTCACTTAACTGAAGTATTTTTGTTTTAAAAATGACGCTTAAAGAAAAATGTTGTTCTTCTTAGTTCGAGTTTGATAAAAGCTTGCATGTAAAACAAACATTGAGTATCTGCATATTCTTCCTTTCCAAATTGTTCGCTAAAATCTGCATGTTAGTTCTCGGTCTCGATTTAAAATTAGCTGCATGATTAGACTATTGCACACCATTTGACCAAGTATTTCACCTATAAAATAAAATTCTACTTAAACCAACCCACATATGTTACCAATCCCTCATCCTGGAAAACCATCCATTTACACGAGCAAGTAGAGCTCAAGGTAGAACTGATCATTTCTTTAGATTACAAGAGCAATTTAATTTCAATCATCTACCTCAAAAAGAACAAGAAGAGAAATTCTTTCACTGTGGGAAGAGTTCAAAATCCTATTGCAAATCAATTACAACATAATCTAGTAGCTTGTATTATCCACCAAGTTACTCCTCAAATCCTTATCATTGTAACAATAGCACAACAACTTCATGTCCTTTGGGGTGTCACATTTGGCCTTATGAATTTAACACCCCCTCTTCATGATTTGCCTAAAGGATCCAAAAATAATTTCCATAAGTTTTATGCGAGATGGAAAACAAAATCATGATGACCACTTGGCTTATTTCTTTATATCCTATGGAGTACTTGTTGTTGAACAAAAAGATGTCTCTGTTGGGCTCTTCATAGAGACTTTGCATGACTGAGATAAAGAATGGTTTTACTTGATTGGATCGGGTACCATAAAAAATTGAAATACCATACGAGACCAATTTATGAAAATATTTAAGTCTCATTGAAGATTCAAGTACGTTGATTACTTAGCTAGCTCAACTTAAAAATAACCTCATGAACACATGAGGGATTTTATTGCTAAGTTACAAAGAATACTTTATAAAATTCCTCCTACTGCTTCCCTTAGTGATGAAGATCAGAAATTGTTTTTCATTAATATCCTATTGATCATCCTGCTAACTTGTTGGTATCTCAGAACATCACCATTGAAGTAGAAGATGATCTCATCATGGCTAGTAAAATCAAGCATTCAACTCCTAAGGTTGATGGTTCTACTTCAGCTAATACTTCTGACCCGCTATTGCAAAGATTGGCCAATGAAATGTTGTAGATAAAGAAGCAAATGGATCAAGGGAGCAATGTTGTTCCTACTAGGAATGTACCCACAAAAAATTTCAATAATCTGAATCAAAATTGGAACTATATTGTTGCTCCTCCTCAAAGAATGGCATATAAATCTTCCCCAAGGAACAATGTAGAAATGAATGAAGAATATAAAGTCATTGTTTATTGTGATCTACCTGAATACAATGATTTTGTAGGCCCTACTAATGACTCCAACATTGGTTACCTAGACTAAAAACAAATGATGACTATTATGAAACTTTTGAAGATGATTATGGTCACATTTTTGTAGTGTTTACAAGATCTCAGATGTAGCAAGGTGGTGAAACATATTCCATTGGTCAAAGAAGAGAAAGAGATTAACCTATGCCAAATGTTACCATTCTCAAAAGAGGCATCCCTCTACCTACTTCTCTAGCTCGAAGAGATAAACATGCATGTTCTTCTTCTTCTTCTCAACCGCAAAGATCAACTGTTTATGTTCCTGAAGCCACTACAAATGTTGTTATACCTTCTTTTGAAATAATTAATCGTATTAAGAAGACTAAAATCCAAATGTTAGAAGATGAATACTTGAGGGCCTTCCCTGATTAGTTGAATAGACTAGTTAAGAGTGTTTGGAGCAACGAGTGAAATAGTTCACCCCATAATGTAGCTAAAGGTGTCTTGCCTAACCATAAGAATAATTCTCCCTAAACAACATTGCCACTACTACTTCTACATCTTCTGAAAGAATTGAACCATTTTATGTATCTTTATTGATTGATGGTTTCAAGTTGATTAATTACATATTAGATTCTGGAGCTTCTGATAATGTCATGCCAACCAAAGTTGTAGATTCTCTTTGGTCTCACATAATGACCAAAATAATTGGGAGATGTTACTTGATGGAGAGAAAATTTCCTTTTATTAGAAAATTAAGGACACACAAGTTGTTTTGGAAGCATTTCTGAAAAAGATTGAATATGACAATTCTTGTAGCTGATATTCATGTTTCTATGGGATGTTGCTAAGTAGAAACTTCTATAAAGATTTGGGTGGATAAGTGAATATGGATTGGTCATGCACTCACATTCCAATCGAAGGAGTGAATCAAAGGTTGGAACCTAAAAAGAAGTCAAAGTACACAAATCATAAAGTATGAAGATCCGAGGTCTCATTTTTGTTTTTAGAATCGATCATGGGGTCTATTACTTAAAAATGGATGAAGAAATTCAAGATTCATAGGCTCATGATGTACATAAGGAAAAAGAAAAGATTTTTCTCTTGAGTTTGATGGCATGTATTGTTATTTTGGGTCGGGAGCTGGTTTTGTTTTGATATCTATGAAGGAAAGGTATATCCTTACTCCTACAAGTCAATGTTTGAAAATACTAATAATACAACAAAGTATGAAGATTTATTGTTAGGAATGGAGCAAGAAAAAATATGGGAGTGAAATTACTCAAAGCACAAGGAGATGTTGATCTCATCGTGAAACAAATAAGAGGCCAATATCAAGTAAAGAGGGACAAGATGAGATACTACATAGATCGAGTGTTGTCCACCATACTTGACTTTTCAGCTTTCTCCATTAGTTTTATCTCCATGGATCAAAAATCTAGGGTAGATTATTTAGTAGTAACTATTGCACTACTAAATCCAGATCAACCTTCTTCCATTTTTAGGAAAGGAGAATATAAAGTAGAAATAATCTATCGCTCAAAAGTCCCCAACAACATTGAGCAATGGAAAGTTTTCAACAACAATAAGCAAATAGTTACATTCCTAGAGTAGTGAGAAAAATTTTATGAGTTATAATTTGAAGGAAGAAACTCACCTCCATATAAAAAAATATTGGTGAGACCTGATCCGAAACATGATGATAGAAAAGGGATAATTCAAATTTGAAAAGTAACAAAATACCTAAAGTTTTGATATCCTTAGAAGAGATATTTGATAAACATGATAAGTTCTTGAAGAATAATAAAGAATATGGTTAGTGTTCTTCTTTAGATGTGCATCCATTAAATTTGGGTGCACAAGATGAGCTCAAGATGGTGAATCTTGGAAAGTGTTGGTCCAATGGAGAGAAAAGAAGTGTACACAGAGCTTCTCGGGAGATATAGTGATGTCTTTGTGTGGTCTTATAAGGACTTGAAGACATATCAACCAGAGGAAGTGCAACACTATATTCCATTGCAGTTGGGGAAAATCATTT
This sequence comes from Taxus wallichiana var. yunnanensis, assembly GCA_018340775.1. Lineage (NCBI taxonomy): Eukaryota > Viridiplantae > Streptophyta > Pinopsida > Cupressales > Taxaceae > Taxus > Taxus wallichiana. The sequence goes on along the minus strand of CM031235.1, from coordinate 432,034,983 downwards.
CAAATAAAAGCTCCGCAGACACAATCCAACTATTTCAAGTACAATCTATATTGAAGTTCAGAAGTAACTTGATGAAAAAATAATTTATCAAATTTATCATTCGAATGGTTGGCCAACATTTTACTTATAAGGAAAAATAATGGTGAGATTCACTTGTGTGTAGTTTTTCATAATCTAGACCAAACCTCGTTAAAGAATAAATACCCTATCCCTAACATGGATCATAATCTACAGGTAGTTACTAGTTTGGGAATGCTATCTATGTTAGATGTTTTTTCAAGATACAATCAAATTCAGGTAGCTAAGGAGGACCAATACAAATGCGTGTTCATGACACCATTGAGGACATTTTCTTATCATAAGATGTTACCTTGATGATTTGAAAGTCTTCTCTTAAGTAAGAGGTAGCCACATAGCTGAATTAGAAGAAGTCTTCATTCAGTGTAGGAAGTATGGGATATCTCTGAATCCCAAGAAGTCAATATTTATTCAGAATCGAGGGAAATATTTTGGGCCATATCATCTCAAAGGAAGGAACTAGGATCGACCATGAAAGAGTGCAAGCTATTAAAAATTTTCCTTTACCAAATTCTAAATAGGGAGTTCAATCATTCTTCGGCAATGTAAACTTTCTCAAAAGGTTTATTCCATTTTTTTTTGAACTAACTCGCCACATTTCTTATATGATGAAGAAGAAACAAGACTTCAAGTGGAATGATGAAGGGAAAAAGGCCTTCAAAAATAATAAAGCATCTTTGGCTGAAGCACCAGTACTTGTGTCACCTAATTTTAGTAAATAATTCATCCTTTACTACTATTCTTCCAAGCACACCATGTCATCCATATTGATGCAGAGGAATGAGGAAAGCATTGAAGCCCCTATAGCCTTCATGAGTATGCCTTTGAAATCATATGAATTAAAATATACACCCATGGAGAAGCACATATATGCATTTTTTAAATCATGCAAAGCATTCATGTATTATATTCTATCATCACATACTATTGTATATGTACCTGACACTATAGTTAAATATATCTTGACACAACAAGAGTTGGGACTGTTGAGAGGCACTTGGGTGACCAAAGTACAATAATATGATCTTGATATAAAGCCAACCAAGCTATTAAGAGGTAGGTTTATTTTCCAATTGATGACAGGAAGGAAGCAATACCATCCAAATACAACAACTCCTCCACTATAAGAAGAATTTGATGAGGAATTACCTACAATTTTGTTTGTGAACCTGGTTAATGAATAGTGTAGCAAGATTTACTACTTCCTAACATATGGAGAATGTCCATATCATATAACATGCAAATAAAAATGCACTATCAAGCTAAAATCAAAGGAATACATTTTTTGGATAATGGTTTGTACAAGAAATGAATTGATGGTGTCTTTCTCTGATGTGTTGATAAAGCTCGAGAAGAGATGTTATTGGAGCAATTCCATGATAAAGCATGTGAAGTCCACTTCTCAAGCAAGATTTACTACACATAAGATTATCTCGGGAAATTTATTAGTTTCCCACTCTTTTCAAGATATTGTAGAATGGGTCTCTAAGTGTCAAGCATGTCAACAATTTGTTGACGAGTGAATTTAACAGCATTACCTTTAAAACCAGTTGTGATCAATGAACCATTCCAACAATGGGGCATTGAATTCATCAGTATATTTAATCCTCCCTCTAGTGTTGCCCATAAATACATCCTCACAATAATCGATTACTTCAAGTAAATGGGTAGAATTCATTCTATCAAGCATGCTACTTCTAAAGAAGTGTGTAATTTTATCAAGGAAAATATAATTGTGAGGTTTGGTGTCCCACATAAGATAGTCACAAACAATGCAGAAATTTTTTCCTCTGAAGAGCTAATTGATTTTTTCTACACATATGTTTTTCAGTTAGTACATTCATCTAACTATTATCCTCAAGGAAATGGACAAGCTAAAGAAATAAAAGCTTGATAACAATTATTCGGAAGTTGGTTGAAGAGAATCAAATAACATGACACAAGACATTGTTTTATGCACTCTAGGATGCCATCTTCACACCTAAGAAGGAAATAGGTATATCTCCTTTGCAATTGTTGTATGGTATGGATGCTGAAATAACCATTACTATTGAAATTCCTACTCTAGTAATTAACAAAAGCCATTGAGGATGCTACCTACCAAGGTACACTTGAGAAAAGGATTATGTACTTATCTTAGCTACAAGAAACACGTACTTAGGTGGATAATAGGTTCATTAAGCATCAACTAAAGGTCAAGAAAGTGTTTGACAAAAATGCTAGAGATAGAAAGTTTGAGATTGGAGATTGGGTCCTCTTGTGGGACAAGAAAAATGAACCAAAGGGTATGCATGGAAAGTTTTATTCATTGTGGAAAGGACCCTTCATGATCAAAAGAGCAACTAGAAAAGATAGTTACATCCTTACCTATTAGAATGGAATTGAGTTTTTTTGCCATACAATGGGCAACATTTAAAGATTTTCAAGAATTGAGGATTCAGGGTAAAACATGTATGTACATAAATAAAGCCTCATTTTTTTGTTGTTATGTTTAATCTTAGTTTTGTGTATCCCTTCTCTTAACCCAAAACCCAATGAAAATACTCGAACCGAGAGATGTTGGGATCTCATCTTCATTTTCTTCATTCTAATAAGAAACAAAGATGTCCATAGACAGAGCTAATTGGTGTCCCAAAATTTCACCTAGAAATTTTAGAGTAACCCTTTAAAAATTTAGTTTTTTTTTCCTTGTGAAGGTTTGAGGTCATGTGGCTTAGGTCCCTCAAATAAGACTTAGTTGTTTAGATTGTTTCCTTAACTTAGTTGGATTTCGGGATTGTTATGGATTGATCTATATTTCTTAAGAAGGTTGTAAGAGGTTGCTTTGTTACATTGGAAAAATACCCATTTTCCCTAAATTTCCCAAAATTCATAAATGTTAAGTATTTATCTCATTAATTATTTGGGTTTTTTAAGTTACTCTACTTCATGAATTACAACAAGTCCCCATCCAAAACCTGATTTACATTGCATCATGTTAAATGGGTTTATATAGCTGCTTTACTTCTTACAAGAATTAAGAAAAGCTATTCTAAAAACCCAACTTATACCACTACCCTCTTTGTGTTAAAACAATGTTTCTTTCGCTAAAAGTAACTAAGCAAAGGAGTCCTACAAACTCCTGATTCAAATTATTACGCTAAAATGATGTTATTTTACTTCTAAAAAGAAATCAAGTAAAGATATTGGAAAACCTTGCAACCCATGCAATTATCTTATCCTCTTTTTCAACCTATTTTATTTTCTTCACAATGTTAAGTAGTCAAACAAAGATAAGTCTAAACCCCAGTAAAGCTTGACCCAACCAAAGTTTGTGATAGCTCATTACTTCATAAATAAAAACAAGTGAAGTCATTCGCAAAACCCGCCACAAAGCTAATGATGACATGGAACTTGTACCATACATATTTAATGAGATGGACTATTTAAAAAGAAAAGTAATTCCACATCATTTTAACGCATCCCGATAACTCAAGTGAAGTAATCTCCTCTGCGAATCCCGAGAAAGCTCCAACGAGTTAACGGAGAATTTTATGAGCAATTTAACTTCGACCCAGTTATTGCAAAGGTTTGTTCTTCATTTTATTTCTTTCTTTTCGGGTTTTTCCGTTCATTTTCACCGCTATTTTGTCAAATTTAATTTTTCGTCATGTGAACATTTTTCTCCATTTTGTAGGTCTATTTTTCATAAAATCATGTTGGAACTAGGTCAAATATATTGAAGGAGGTTTAGGGGTTGAATGAATTAATTGTATTATTTTTCCTTTTATGCCATGAATGCTCAAAATATCATCTATGAAAAGAACCCTAGCTTTTCCCTAGTTGGCAAACCATTTATTTAAAATTAATTGACACTTTCTTATAGGCTATTCACTATGCTTTTTCAATTTCCCTAGCTCCCTTGCTTGCTTAGAAAATTGAGGTGTTAAAACCGACTACCCACTCTGTTTCTTACGGAAAATTGACCCTGTACAACTTAAGACCCTAACTTTGTAGGTTTTATGACCATTTCTACTACCTCCTCGTGTTCTATGGAACTTCAAGCTATCATTTCTTCCCTATGTTGTGTGGGAAACTGACCCCTCACTACTTCCCCATGCCTTGCGTGTTTTCAAATGACTACTACTTCCACTATTTTTGTGTGGAATTAAATATTTATTTCTTAAGACTTGTGATTTGCAGGTTTTCAAAGTACCACTACTATTTCTTATTCATTGCAGAGAACCGATCACTTATTACTTATGAAGTCTTAGTTAAATGGGTTTTCAAGAGACTCTTGCTTCCTAATGCTTTACCCTAAACTGAACTCCTTCTACTGATTTTCTTTAGAATTTAAGCAATGATACCTTGTAAACCCGCACTCTATTGTGAAGATAATATATTTTGTTTTCTTTTTTATTAAAATCTTGGAAATATTCTTACAAAATAATTTTGTGTACTTTAATGACCGGATAAGATATGGATATGCTCATAGAATTGAAGTTACCTTCAAGAGATCGATAACATGAATAGAAATCTACATCTTAAAAAAGGATAATTACTAAAAATCTTAGTAGTTGGCATACATTGTTATTGGAAGGAAAGTATGACAAATGTCCGAGACAGAGAAAAGTTACCCGAGATAAAAGAGGTAGCATAACCATTATCCAAAAAGATCCCAACCTTGTAGTTGAACAAATCTCTAAGGATAGAACAATAAAAGGAAAATATAAAGCTAGATCAGTCAATGAAACACAAGGATAGAGAAAGTGTTATTACAAGGTACTACAACTGCAAATCAGCAAGAAATGGTGATACATCTTGCTGCAATAGTAATAAGTCAAGAGATGGTTATACACTCATGTACTCCTATTTATTCAGGATAGGACTTCTCCTCGTGGTTAGCGTTGATGATATTACCAAGTGCTAAGAAGATAATAAATCTAGAAGAGATGGACCTACATTTTCTTAAAATTATTGACAATAGAGGAAGAAGATCCAAATCTTCCAAGGTAACTTCTAAGCTAATAATAGAATCATCAAGGCGAGAATTTTGCCAAGTATCGACTCCAACAAATAGGAAAATAGAAAGGTGAATTAACTAAAGAAGATATAACTGTGACAAGAGTGCCTCTAGGAGAAGTTACTATGGAAGTGCTTAAACAAGACACTCAGAATTTGATAGATACTCTATTCCTCAAGCTTGATAAAGAGAAGGCCGAAAAACCTAAACTAAATGAGCAAATCTCTAAATTATGTGGAATAATTGTAAAATTTCTCAAGTCTTGATCTCAGCCTATACTATTAGGTGAGAAAGTTAACCCTCAAATCATCACATAAGTGGAAGAAATGGGAGATAAAGCTAAATTTGTAGATGAGTGGATAACACAGATCACTGAGAAAACTAAGGAGGAATATTCATGAGTATTAATTAAATTGAGAGATTTCTAGGTCAAGTTTAATCAGTTGAAGAGTTTGAAATTGGAAATAGACAATGAATGTGGGTTTTTTGAACTACGTTAAAGAGTCTTAAGAAAACAAATTCATTTCGGAGAAGGTGTTGATTGTAGAAAAAATGGTACTGAAGGATCAATGAAAAATAGTAAGGAAGAAGAGATGAATCTTTCCTTTTGCATGAATATGTTTAAGAGAATGATGGAAGAAATGAAAGTATTATAAGAAGAAGTAGAAGAGGCTTTGGATCATCTTGATGATGTCATATTTTTTGTTACAAAATACACATAATCCAAACCACCAAGTACCATAGAGGAATTTCTTCAGCTTATTAAGCAAGAAATGAATAAAGCCATTACTCCTTTCACTTGTGATTCGATTAAAAAGTTGGAAAAGATCCATCAAAATGTTAATAATCTTAGATTGGGATTAATAAAAGTAAAAGGATTTCAGCAACATCTTAGAAAAATAAATCCTCGGGTACGAAACTAAAATGCAAGTTATTTCCAAAGTAAATGAAAAAGCAATATAATATATGTTGTATCAGCATTCTATATATCAGGAGAAAAGTAAGGATGAGGCTAAGGAGAAAATCAAGGATGGGGATGAGGAGAAAAGCAAGGATGAAACAGAGGTTCTTCAATTGGAATAACTTCTTCTTCCTATACTTATTTTTCTTCTTCTTCTTATCATTTCCCGATGGTGTAATTAAGTAATCAAGCAAAATTGTAAGACTTAAGTAATTAGGTTAAAATTCCTTACTTCATGTCATTTTGAAAAATTCAAATTGCTTAGTAATAGCTAGAATCGCATGCAAAGTAGTTGATTTTGTTTTAAATTGTAGAAAATTTGAATGTCATGTGTGTCAAGAAAATAGAAATTTGGGGAGATAAATTCTCAACTTCTTGAAATTTTGTAGCTACACACATGTGGAAATATAATTAGTGTCTCCTATTTGTACTTCCTTTATAGACTATATAAACAGAGAGAGAATCCTACAAGCTATGGGATCAAAAAAATTTGGCAAGTAGCTATTGTACTTTTTACATTAGAGGTTTAAAACTTTGTGTTGAGATTATCATATGTTCATTCTGTAAACTTGATGAACTTGAATAAGAAGGTGGATTTCTGTGGAACTTTGTGTTTGAGAAGTCTCGTTGTGCATTTTATGAAAAATTATGGTAAAATTTGTGTTATCTTGAATTTGAATCTTAATGCATTTCTTTTCATTTATTGGATTCTATGGATCTCATTAAATGTTTATTTATTTTGTATGGTTGCAATAAGCTTTGTGATCTACTTATTTTGAAGTACTTTTCTTTTTCCTCGCTTCTATTATAATTCCACATCTTCTTCCCTTTTATATTTTGCACAACTTTCAAACACCACGATTGCTTACTTATTGCGAGAATTGTCAAGCTATGGTTCATGAGCTTTACAATTAAATTAATACCCAGAAAATAATTTTTAGTATACAAATAATTAGTTAGAATAAATAAATATCTTGCATGGGAGATTCACCATTAAATGAAGGGGATTTATCCCATGACTTCCTAGGTTTGTGTGTGTAGCCAAGCATAAAATCTATCTAACACCAACTCAAGTAAAAATCCCAAAAAATCTACTACCAACAAGCTTTTTTGAGCTAATAAACAAATATAAATGCATATTTCAAGGGTAAAATTGCAGACCTTGAATCCCTTTAAAATTTTGTTCAAATAAGAAGTTTGATTTGACCCAAAACGAATTCAAAGAAGGGACAAATCTTAATAAAACACAAGCAAAACTACCAATTCCCAGGTTGAATTTAGCAAGCTCAAATCAAGCTAATAAATGAAATCAAATTTCCTTTAAAATTCCATTCAAAAATAGCAAATGTGGAATGTTATAATAACAAAAAAAAAAATATTTCACTTCATACACAAATACCCATTTCTTCTCTACAATTTCCTACCATTTTATTTTCAAGTTTTCATGATAAAAGCAAGAGACAATCCAACTTTTGAACAACTAAGAATAAACAAAACATATTCACAAATTTCATAGTAAAAAAAACAAGAGAATAAGTAAAAAATAACCCATTACCGGTGTTATATTTGCCTTGTTTTCCCTTTTTTCTTCTTTTCTCTTGAAACCCGCAACTCACATTTCCAGCAAAGGCTCCCAAAATTTCCACAACAACAAGAATAAACACAAACTCGCCATTTAAATAGAGCTCCATCATGCATGTAGTCACCCACAACAGACTCCCACTATTTTCTCATGCAAAAACTTCCACAGAGAAAAATAACCAAGCAAAACCAAAAAATGCGACTATGGGAGAGAGAATGTGTGCTTGCATGTATTTTGGCTTGCCAAGAAAGCTTCCACTTTCCCCAAAAACTGCTCATTTTTATTAAATACATTTAATAACTAGCAATCCACTTTCAATTCCCTCCAAAATATCCAAACACTACATGCAATGCATATGGTCTGTGACCATGGCTCCACATTTAACAATAATAAATTCCCTTAATACTCACCTTATGGTTGGTGACCATAGTATTAATTCAAACTTTATCTTCTTACCTTGTAATATGTTCGATGGCCATATAAACAAAAATCAATAAACATTAAACTTTGACAATGCCAATTAATGTGGTCTAAGACCCATTAAACAAACAAATTTATTTGTTCCCTCGGTCCATGACCATTTTATATATAACTTAAACATAACTCTTTACCTTGCATTTGGTCCATGACCATTCAATATATAAACCTTAATTAATCTAATTTCCTCGAGGTCGATGACCCTTGCTTTACAATAACATCCATCAATTTTACATGCCAACACTATGGTCAATGACCATTGTTCCTTGTAAGTTAATGTACAATATAAACATTAGTCAATAACCTTAAGTTTTATTTTTGGTCTATGACCAATCAATAATGGCAATAAACCAATAATCAATAAACAAATTACACTTATTTCCTCACAATGGACCATGACCACATTCACAATGCCAAGGAGGTACAACCTCACAATTACAAGATTTACATTTATACATTTTCCAAATATCGACAACACTTGCAACCAATAATGAAGTCAATACAAATCATTATCATGTAACGATATTAACCGAGAAAGTGGTAGTCTAACAAATCTAATAAATCAACGTCGACCAATAGTGCAATCCAAAGATGGATATTAAAACAAAATAATCATACCAACATAATAATTGCATCTATATGTATACATATATGCTTACATATGCATCTATATATGTATATGTATATGTTTTCACATATACATATATGTATATATAATAATATAAATATAATTATTAAATCAACTTTTATAATTAATTAAGTCATCCATTATCAACCGTGGTGATAGAAAAACCATTTAATTGTGGGGTGTGACAAATCAAATTGTAATTTTGAGAACTCAACGTCATTTTGGATTAAATGAACAATTTGTTCATCATTATCAAATATTTTCCAATTGACTTATTTATACGGAATTGATGGTATCAAAATCATCCAAACAAGTTATTCATTGCCTTAGATGAGATACTCAACTAGTGAAAACTATGATCTAAGGGATGTCATCTGATCTAATTCTTTGTTGATTTGCTTGAGTTATGGTTAAGCTTGGACAAGCATGGAGGGTTAACTCAATTTCTTTGATCACTCCAAAAATGTTGATAATTGGGCCATCAAGTTGCAGGATGCATTTATAAACTTGATTATAATCAATTCCTAAAATATCAATATTTTTCTTGGGAATTATAGAGGTCTTAGCACCTGATTCAATCATGCAACTATCCACTAGGTGTTTACTTAAAATTAGAGACATAAAAGGGTGGGTACTTCTTAGCATTACTTACTTGTTCCTCTTTTTGTTGGAACATGTTGATCTGCAAATTTTGCTTTCTTCATAGCTGGTTCAGGTTGGGAAGTTGCTTCAAAGCCTCTTATATAAGACCCCCTAGGATGGAATAGATAGGGCATCCCACATTGTCGATTCAGATTTGTTGTCTTCATCTGCTCAAAAATGTTGAAGGGGATACATGTAGATTTGTGCATCATAGGTGCAACATTCTCCTTTCATGTTTTTCCCATATGCGTAAGTTATTTCATTGGTGGATTTTATTTGTTCCATGGACCCATAGCATTTACGATTTTTCGGTGCTCTACCTTAGATGTTGTAACTAGTGGAAGGATATCATCGAGACTAGGTTTAAGAAATGATGTGCATGGTGGAATGCCTTTAATATTGACAAATTATTTATTATAACTAAACTCAAGACACAAATGATTGATGGAGAGAATATCTTGAGTGACGTGGAGAAAAAGAAGACTTAATAGCATATCATAACCTTCGATTAAAAATGTCATAATGAATGACACAACCATGGTAAGAGGCCCAACTGTAATGGGAAGCTTGATGTAGCCAAAATAATTAGGAACTGGATATGTGGTATGAGAGATTGGACATTTGATATCCATAAAAATTTTAATTGGCGGTGGTTCATTTTAAGAGGCATCTAGGAAATTAGAGGTGGAATATCCCTAACGAATATACCTAGAACCACTTTCATGGGATAGGAAATTTTTTTGGGATTTCAGAGAAATTTTTCACTGGTAGATTCCAAAGGGTTTTCCATTTTTTTATCACACAACAGTTAAGCTATAAATATGCATGGTAACAAAGTTCACCAATAATCGACGCATGACAAAAACTTTAGTTGTCACATGACAAAAAAAATTGATATAGGGTGACAAAAAGTTTGTTATCGTGTGACAACAAAGTTATTTGTTTCATGAAAAAACAAATTGTTATCGCACGATAAAAAAATTAATGTCACATGAAAATAAAATTTGCTATCACCCGATAAAAAAAAATTATTGCACAACATAAAAATTTACTATCGCGCAACAACAAAACTTTCGTCATGTGACAAATAAAGTTTGTTGTTGTGTGGCAATAAAGCTTGTTGTCATGTCAACTTGATAAATTTTGGTCTCATGCAATAACTTACTTTTTTATCATGTGACACCGAACTTTACTATCATGTGACAACTATTTTTTATCGTGTGACAACTAAAGTTTCTCTTGTGCATCGGTGAGATTTTTTATCATGTGTCCTAATGACCAGAACCCTAATCCTACCCTATAAATACACCCTCCATCCCTCATTTTTCACACTTCACACAAATTTGTTCTCCTTTTTCCCATTTCTCAGTCTCATAACTCCCAAAGTGCGACTACGACAACAAACAAAACAAACAAATAAAATATATCCTCTAGGTCTCGATTCAGGTCTCATTCTCCTAGTGCCTATAGATTTCATTTACAAAACAAACAAAATCTAGGTCTCGATTCATTCATTTGTTTTAGCCTCCGGGATTCAAGTCTTGATTCTCATGTTGTCATATGCTTCTTAGCTATAGTCTACATCATGGTAGCTAAAGCTCAAACTAACTAGGCCATCATTATCACCCTACCCAAGATTCAATACAAGAACTTAATGTTCCCACATATTAATGTAGTCTTGCAAATGAATGAAACTTACAAGGAATGGGTAAAGGATTATGGGTTTGTAGGACTGGTTAACATGTCACGGTTTAAGACAAATAATAACCCTTCTCTCATCATTTAATCCTACAGATAGAAAACTCATTGTGAATTTTCTAAATGGATGTACATTCAGATTCAGTGTTGATCCTATGGATATTCATTGATTGACAAGCCTTCCTTTTAAATATTGTGCCCTTATTACAACCAAAGCCACTTTGATAGAAGATGATAATATTTTCCTCAAATCTTATTACAATTTCCATGTTGATGGTACGTGTAATGTGCTTTTATTTGTAACATTTTAATTTTGATATAAATTGTGCTTAATTCTTATTTAATGAATTTTTGCAGCAAATCTCAACAAATCAAGATGAGGAGTCGATGTGCAAGGAGTTGCACATAGTTTTCTTGCTACCATGATATCTTTTTTCAAGTGAGAATTGTTTTGTAGGGTAGGCAAATAGATATTCCCCATTGGGCTATTTCCTACATTCTCGCAATGATCCGAAAGAAAAAATTTGATTAGTGCACATACTTATCAAATAAGATAAAAGATGATATTGCCAATATTGGAGTTAAAAAACCAACTGTTTGTTCCACAAACTATATCCTTTCTCTTTATTTTGAGACATATTATAATTTAAAAGGTGAACCCACTCCTACTTACATGAGCGACGGATGAAACAATTGTCAATTCCACTTGAATAACAATAGTTTAATAAGTTATATTTTGATGTTGGTAAGATTTTTCAATTCTATTAAAATTTACCTTTGGATATTACTAACATTATTCACTTCTATTTGCCTCTTTACCTTATGCAGAAAACATTTTTGGAGGCCATTCCATGAAAAAAAAAAACATCAAGAGGAAGAGGCCAATAACATGCCGAGGCATTGAAAGATTTCCAGTCCAACATGGATGCTCACTCATCACCTCACCCTCAAGTGTTTCAATTAGTAAAACTATTGAGATGTAATACCCCTAACATTCAATATTTTTTTTACATTTTACCATTTACCATTTTGATTTAACATGTTACAGGGACTTTGGACTATCCTCCACATTTACCACTACAATTATCACCCACTCAATCAGTTCAAGTCGCATGCATATGTTCAATCACACCACGTGCAACATCCTACTCCACCACTCCAATCACCCACATGTCTAACACAATCATTTAAAACACAAATGTGCAAGGTATAAATTGTTGCTTTTGTGTAATTTTTAACAATTTTTTATATAAGTTAGTAATGATTTTGTTCTTGGACTGACAGTACATTCCAATTCATTTCCATCTATTCAAATGATGCAACCTCCTCCACCAATACCACCATTCGATTCAAAGTTCAAACAAGAGAAAAAATACCATTGGTAAACGCATGACACTTTTGGCCCCTAGCAGGACACTGAACATTCCTTCTGAATTTCACAATATCTCTTTCGGTGGCATGCCCAACACAATGGGAAAATTAGTTTTAAATAAAATTAATCTAGATGAATATTTTTGGGCATTTATAGAACGACCCAACAGGTTTTTATACATTTGATATGATTCAGGCCCTTGGTATGTTTCCAATTAAGCATACACTAATAAGATCCATTAGAAAAATCATGGTGTTATTGACGGTTGATGCAACCTAAAATTCTCGAGATAACACCTAGTCACATTGACACATCACTCACCTAGGCCGAGTGCTCACCCAAAGTGTGCAAAGGTACTGTGTCCCTCTTTAGGGTTCTTTGGGAAGCAGAATGGTAGCATGATGAAGTAGTATAACATATATTTAGAAACTAATCAGTCTATACATCATTACACCATACCAGATCTATAAGCGCTTAAGTATAAATCATCATGATAATAACAGTATACATTGAAAAACATATCAAACACTGTTTTTTGACAAATATTCTTCATATATTCATCGTACCAATAGTAAAAAAGCTTCATACAATACCAGACATGCATGCATGGATCTGTTACAATTATCCAGTCTCATGCACTCATGTATCTCTAACCCTTCAAAGCAGTATGTGTCTCTATCTATATCTTACTAAGTAATTCTTTACATATATATAGGGTGGGGGACTAGCCCTTCACCACTTAACTCTACCAAAATAGGTCGCATGCTAATAATAGCCACACGCCTTTTATAACTATAGCCATACATGCAAGTATGTTATCTATAGATCGCTAATAGTTAACTATAGTGGTGGATCTATTCTTAGCTTATGTCCATGCAAGAGTGATTTGACATGCTCTTTAAAATCTCCACAAAGAGTGGTGCGCAAGTCTCGACATCACTTTGTGTGCTCCGCACGCCAACCTCTAAAAATAGCCCTGATCTCTAAAATTGGCTAAGTCCTGAAATTTTGACTCTACACCTCCACGCGCAACGCCTTCCTATACCTTCGCGCCTTTGCTCCTATGTTGTTCTCTTGCACGGACTCTGTGTGTGAGTTCTACTAAGTGTTTTCTCTGATCAACATTACCCCACACTAATCTCATTGTCACCCCGACAATGGTGATGTCCAAAATTTACACAAAGAATGGATAAATAAAGAATGGTTGAATAAAGAATTTTGAATAAGGTATACACAACAAAAACTATTCAGGCCTCAGGCTCCTCCATTTCATTCTAAAGCAGTAACTCTAGATATTCCTCTTTTATATCTGCTTCCAAGTTCTCCCACTGTCAATGCCATTCCTACCTTCTCTGGCACATCTATAAGGATAGACTCCAGCTCATCCATAGTTAGCTTTCCCTACTCATTCTGTATCACAAGCATTATGCTTGACATAGAGGTTTGCACCCCTTCCAATATATCCATCTTTTGAGCAATGAGATTTCCAAGCTCATCTAACCTTTCCTTATGCGGTGCTTATGCCGTAGCTAGTGTCTCACACTTCTGCTTCACAGGATTAATCATTCAACGTGGCCTAGGGTTGCATCCTTCATAGCCTTTTGCACTTCATTATCTTCCTCTAATGTTTTTACCATGATCAGCACATCTGGAGCTATGCATATCATTAATGCATGATCAACTTTCTTCAGCTCATCGCGGATGGCTTGCAGTAGGCCTTCATAAGTAGTAATCTTCCTTGCTACTCGCAGCTGCGCCTTCCCCGCCGCTTTGGTGGGGTCCTTGGGCTGCTCTGTCATGTGCACCTTTTCATCCTCCAATACTAATTTTATCATTGTCTTTACGTAGTGCATCACAGAAGGAAATTATTTTGGTACTTGGGATTCCAAATGCGGGCGTACCTTTAGGACATCATCTCCAATTTCCTCCACCATACTAACAAAAGTGTCATATTTTCTCTTGATCAGGTCCTTTTCCTACACTAGGCACACTATCTCCACATCCTTGGCTTTCAGCTTCTCTGTCAACACTTTAATGGTAGTAGATTTATCAATGTTTCTTCTTGCTACTTCAGCAAATACCTTTACCAGAGCATTGCTTACCTACTCATCTGTCATCACCGTTGGCTTGATTGTCATGTGCCTTATTTTAGGTGCCTTCTTCAATCATCTTGACGCACATGATTCTTCACCGACATCAAAGTCTGGCTCATCCATATGTGTGTGCATTGACCATGAAATTTGCTTCCGTGTACACAGTGTCACCTTGTCCTCATCCATGAGCACCCATCCGAATAGATCCTTCTGCTCGATGGTGCTCTAAAACCAAGCACGAACAATCAGCTTTGGGTCTTCTACATATCCCATTGTATGTGCCTTGGCATCCTCACCTGTTTGATAGGATCTTGGCCCTCTTGGAATGGCTGCATCAAGGTTAGGAATACTAGATGTATCCTCACCCTTGTCTTGTGTGGCCTCTGATTGTTCCCCTTCTCCTCCTTCCATTTTCTCCTCCTCCTCATGTTGAGGCTCCTCTTCTACTGGAGATGAGGGCACCTTCTCCTCAGATTCTTCTGCTTCCTCACCTAGCCTGAGTTTTCTTCTTTTCTTCTCCTCTGGCTCCTTTACTTGTTGGGTTTCTCCTTGCACCCTTGTGCGCTTGAATACCTTCTTAAATCTTTGGTCACCCTACTCTTCCCCAGTAACTCCTCCTGAAGCCATCGCATGCTCCTTCTCCTTTTGGCCAGATGGTTGCTTCCTCCTCCGCACCAAGCCGCCACTATCCTCTTACTCTTCATCCTCTTCCTCATCATCTTGCTTGGGTTTAGAGGGCCTAGGTGCCAGGACATTCTCCATGGTATGCTTCCCCTTCGGTGGCCCTAGAAGCATGAACTTGTTTTCCACATACTTGTTATTTTCCATTTTTGGCTTAAGTTGGAGGTATATCAGCATGGCCCCGATATCCACAATGGCAAGTGTCTTTGGTTTAATGCTTAAAATCTCTGAGATATTACTCTCATTGTATGCATTCTTCCCTATATATCCATATGTTTTTCACAAGGTGTGGTATTCACAGTCCACCTTGTCTACATTAAACACTAACCTTCGTGTGTTGGTGAACCGATGAACTGAAGCTTGGAAATATTGCATGGAAAACATGTAAGGTAGTTTACACCAGGGGCTCCATGACCCATCTATCATTGGAAAGTGCACAATACAAAAGTGTTGGTAGACTACAAACTGTGCATGCTTCCCTAGAACTGAAGGTAACTCCTTGGGTATACGCCATTCCTCTTCAAACACCATGCGGAGCCTGTCATACCACATCTCCGCTCGCTCCTTTACCTCATCCATCATAGACCCCTTGCATAGATACTTGTTGAATCATTCAGCTGGAGACTTGTGATTCATGGGGTATTCCCATATATTCTCTTTTGGGCCATCTGGTACCCCAATCTCCATGAATACCAAACTTAGTAAACACAACCAAAACTTATCTTGTTTCCTGCATGTGCTTCCTCTACTATTTGCTCTGCAATGAAGCAGAAATGTTGTAAGTGACTCCTTCTGACATGTGCTTTGCCACATGCAGCCACATAGAGTTAACTTGTGACCAACATTCTTGGTCATTCAACTTTATAATCGGGTGTGCGCTACCTGCATTTCACTTGGACAATTTTTACGGTTTATCAATGTCCATTCCTTGCAGTCCTTCAGTAGCCCAACACTTTCGTGTCTCCAAAATGAATCTCTTATTAGCTAAGTCAATATTAATATCCTCATCTGTTGCCTTTAGTCCAGATTACTATGGCAATAAGAATGGGTTTAATCTTACCCTCCATCCTGCAAAATAGAAAAAGTCCTCATGGACTCGACTCATTAGCCATCTATATAATGGTACATATTTCTCAAAATATGGGAGCTCATACAGTTGGTAAACACCAATCCCTTTCAGTAGCCTTTCCCGGCATCATCATATATTGGCATGCCATCCTCAATTCATCTATTCATTTGGGAGGTGAGCAAGTCATCTAATTTCTTCTGGTTATCCTTGGTCCGGTGATTATACTCACTTATCTTGCTCTGTCGTATGTGGGTATCCCATTCCTAGCCCATAATTACGTCCTCAGGGTACTGCATCTCTGAAAAATTTCTTTCCGGGGCCATCTCTTCCTCTTCTTCTACTACCACCTTCTTCTTTTCCTTTACTAGTGCTGCTTTCTTCTTTGGAGCCATTCTTCTCTTTGGGTTTTGTTTTCTAGACCTTCTGCTGCAAGTTTTTATTAGTTTCCTTCAAACCCTAACTCGATTCAACTGTGCCCTAATTTGCAATCACAAAATCACACGCCCTAGCTCTATTCTGTCACTCTGCTTCGTTCAAACCCTTCTCCTATGGGGATACAAGCCTTTCTAATACATAGATCTATCTTTCACACCTGGTTCACTTGCTTTGCACCTTGAATCACTTTACTTGGCTCTTCACACGTAGCTCTTTGTCAAATTATCGTAGTCGTAAGGGTAAAAATGAAATCGCATCCCGTCCTTATATAGATTTCCACTTTTCACTGCATTAATTGCTCCTCCACCTACCAAATTCTCCTCATTTATTACCCATTTTTGTCATTTCCACGTGGTACATCTTCGCGCCAAAAGCTATAACCTTCTAGCATGCCTTTTTACCCTTTATCACAGACTTCTCTTTAGCACGCGCTCTAGCACCCGAGTACCTCGTCACTACACCATCTCCTAGTAGTTACCATGGCTGCTGCTTACCTCGCGTTATACTTTCCCTCATTCATCTCCATCCTTGGTTATCTTTGAGAAGCAATCTTTTGTCAATCACCCTTAGCAACCTTATTTCTCAACACCCGCAACATTAAATCTTCGCAACATATACGTGAGAGTCACCAACAATCCACCCCACACTAAAAGTATGTGCAGTCCTCTGCACATCAATATGCTTCATATTTTAGTTAGCTTCGTGCATGCAAGTGCACTTATTACACACAAACAAGAACTAAATTGACAAAGCATAGTGACGATGAAAGAAACACATTAAGGGAATGCAGAAAGGGAAACCTAATTTATCTGGAAATACTACCTTATTACAAACACCAAGAAGACTTATTTATAGTAGGGCTTCAACCTACTCCCGTTAAAATAATCGGGAAGCCTCATGCCATCAATTGCTTCTAACTAGAAAGCACCTGACTCAAGTATATGAGTTATAATATACAGCCCCAACCAATGTACCTTGAGCTTCCCTAGATGGTGCAAAAACTTGGAGTCATACAGAAGTACCATTTGTCCAACCACAAGTTTCTTATCCCTGATATGTCTATCATGCCATGCCTTTTGGCACGCTTTCTCTTGTTTCTGACTCCAGCATGTTATGGCTTGGCGCTCATCTAGTTGAACCATCTTCTCAATCCATTCTTCCAAGGCTTGCTCATTAGCTAGACCTCCAACACGTGCAATGCATAAAGAAGGTAACATAAATTCTATAGGAAGAATAGCTTCCGTGCCAAACACCAATTGAAAAGGTGTGGCTTTGTTCAATCTCTTGTGTGTTCTATAATCCTAAAGAACCATAGATACTTTATCATCCCAATCTTTCCTTCCAACATCACAAATCTTGGTCAATGTGTGGCTCAAAATCTTGTTAAAAGCCTCAGTAATTCCATTTTTCTGAGGGTGATAGGGTGTAGTCTTATGGTGGGCAACCATAAACTCATCTAACAGAATTCTTATTGTCTTATTCAAAAAATGTGTTCCCCTATCACTTGTTAAACTTAAAGGATAGCCATACCTTGTAAGAACATTCTCCCATAAGAACCTTGTTGCTTTATAAAGCCACCGAGTCCCTTGTAAGTGATGCTTCTTCCCATCGAGTAAGATAATCTATACAAGTGATGATATAGCGCGATCCAGTCCTACGTACGGCTGGTGAAATAGGCTGAAAAATTCAATCGCCCATTTCTCAAAGGGTTCTACACTTGTAATTGGTCATAAAGGCATCTCATCCCTTTTTCCTGGTCAACCTAGATGTTGACAATGGTCACATGCCTTACAATACTCTTTACAATCCTTATACAATGTTTCCCACCACAAACCAACAAGTAGGATCTTGCGTCGTTGTGGTATCACCTGCATAGTGGCCACCTGCAATACCACCATGTGCTTCTTCCATTATATCCTTTCATTCATGCTCCAATACACAATGGTGTAACACCTCATCTCTACCTAATTTGTACAAATCACCACTGATTAACATGAATGGTGCCACGTGTATAGCAAGTTGCTTCTTCTCTAAAGCTTTCATGCCTTCTGGTGCCATACCAGTCCTTAGAAAGACAACAATGTCCTCTAATTCTAATGGCACGTGTTGTAACCTATACAAATTGTGCATTAGGCATGGTCTCTTCTATTGTTTGTGCCTCTTCTCCTGATTGAATTCTAGACAAGTGATCCGGTCCAGAATTGCTTTTGCCTGGTTTTACCACAACTATAAAGTCAAAATCTTGAAATAAGAGTATCCATCGACATATGCACCCCTATAAAACAAGCTTGTTCACTAAATACTTCAATTCCATGTGATCTATATAAAACACAAATGGTGTGGCCAATAGATACTGACAAAATTTGTGCAAGGCATAGATCATGGACAAAGCTTTGTGCTCTATAGTGGTATAATTCTATTCTGCAGGGGTCAACTTCCTACTAGCAAAACAAATGGGATGATCAACTATACCTTCTCCTGGTTGAGCTAAGACAACACCAATGGCTATGCCAGAGGTGTCCACATGAACATGAAAAGGTTTATCCCATGAAGGAAAGTGCAAGATAGGTGTGGTAGTAAGTTTCTTCTTCAATATCTCAAATGTGTGCTACTGTGACTCCCCCAATAGAATGTACCTTTCCCCTTGAGCAATTCTTCCAAGGGTGTGGCAACTTTGCATACCCTTTTATAAACTTCCTGTAATACCCTGTATGACCCAAAAATACACACACCTCACTTTGACTGGTAAGCACTTTCAAGCCTACGATGACTACAACTTTAGCTGGATCAACCAGAACCCTTCCTTGCAGATAATGTGTCCTAAAAGTATGCCAAAGGGAGTAGCAAAGATGCACTTCTTGATGTTCAATGAGATACTCAACTATCTACATCTTTCAAACATTAAGTGTAGATTGTCACAATGATCCTTAATTAGCCCATAAATGGTCCAATCATCAAGATAGACCTGTAAGAAGTTGTGAATAAAATCCTTGAATGCTTGTACCACTATCCTTGAAAATACAAAGCAAGTGCATTCTTCAATCCAAAGGGCATCACAATATAAGAAAAGCTTCCCCATTCAGTAGTGAAGGTGGTATTCTCTTGATCTTCCAGGGCAATTCTAATCTGATGATACCCTGAGAACCCATCTGTAAATGAATATATCTCACACCCAGCCACTCCTAATATTTCCTCTTTGAATGGCGTAGGAAAGGGGTCTGTAACACATGTTGCATTCAACTCTCTATAATCAACACAAATTCGAATCCTTCCATCATTTTTTATGCTTATCACCATAGGAATGGCCCATTTAGATTCATCTAACGGTCAAATGATCCCAGATTTCAACATCTTTTCAATCTCCTCCTTTACTTTCTCACGTAAATTGGGATTCATTTGATAAGGTCACTTCCTAACAAGGCACACACCTTCCTTAAGCTTTATCTTCATTTCTCCAAGTGATTTATGCACGCCTTTAAGTTCATGGTATCCTCTTAGGAATAAGTCCTCATAGTCTCTAAGTAACTCTATGATCTTTGCTACTTTTGATTCTAACCAGTAATCCCCAATTATCACCTCCTTAGGTTCAGCTTTTGTGCCTATATTTACCTTTGTTGTCTTCATAGGTTCATGATATGCGTGCGCATCTACATCCGCACTGGCTAACACTTCACGTGCTCCATGTGAATGATCCACTTCCAAGTGCTCAACTTCCTCATCATCAATTATGTAAACCAACTTCCCCTTGTCTTTTTCCAGAGAAGCACACTCAAGTAGTATGATATCATCTTCTTCATCCTCAAAACGTGCCCCTATCTCTGTCTCACCAAATAATTCCTAAATAAGTTCTTCCACTTTCCCACTGTCTCCCATGGTTAAGCACTTGATAAAGCTTAAATCTTTGTTCACTGGTGGTGTAGATGAAAAGAAGTCAAAAGTTTGGATCATCCCTGTAGTCAAATTTTTCCAATTTCCATCGTTGTCACGATGTAATTCAGCATATACATACCAAGCACGCACGCAACCTTATAGAGTAGAATAAAACCGATGCACCCAAAGTGAGGGCGGTAATGCTTCCTATCCTACTATCCGAGTCTCTCACACTACTGGATATGATGTTGAGTAGGTTGATCACCATGATAAGGGAAAATTTTTGTAGGTGCATTACTTCTTGAAAACTTGGTTGATAAGGCGGTCCCAATCTTTCCCCATTCTAAGAGATTATCCCTGTGGACCACCCACCAACACGCTCTGTCCCACCCAAAGTATATGATAGCATATCTCATCATTTAAGCTGGTCAGCCCAGTTTGCTTCCATGGCCTATAAGAATCCAGCCAAATCTTCAGATCCAGTATAGTGGGGTACTAAGTGACCTATACACCTGGATAGAGCAAAAACCCTTTTTGTAAGCAACATCATGCTTAACTTCGCACCCCCTGGTCATAAGTGCCATGAGCCCAATTATCACAAGTAATACTAGTAGTATCACTGATTGACTGAGAATCTTCCCAATGAAGGATTTCTTCCTTAGATGGTTCATTGACCTCTGGGTCCCGAATAATGCGTATATAGATTTTGTTCAAGTCCTCTTTTCTTAAAGGTTCCACATATGGTATGGATTTCCCATCTGACAATGATATTATGACCCTCTCCTCCTTGTTCTCGAAGCTGATATACCCCTTGTTAAACCTCAAATCAGCATTGTTTGCATAACACCAAGGATGCCCAAGCAAAGGTAGGAAGCTATCTCGCTTCCACAAGCGCTAACACTTCAAAGTATCCTCGTGAACTTGGCCCTTGTATAGTGATAGATGCATCCTTCAAAAATTCTATGGGAGTAGCTTTTGTTCTATTTGCCATGAACAATACATTAGATGATGGCTGCAATGGGGGTCTCCCCATTTGCACCCATGCATCTAATGTAATTACATTCACTTCTGCACCTGTGTCAATCAAAATAATTCTCAACAACCACCCATCTGCAATAGCATTCAAAGTGATCTCCTTGTCGTAGTCAATGCTATCGGGAGGAAGATCTGCATGAAGTATTTATCTTTGAGTCTTAGTTCCCACGTGCGGAGTATTCCCCTTTAACCAATTTCCTAGTAAAGGAATAATATTCTCCTGGCGCAACATCCTACATACCTCTCTGATGTCGTCAATATCAGATGGGGCCTTTTCTATATCCTTATGCTCCAATTTCTGAGACTGCTCTTTCAAACCCTGTATTTCACCTTGAACGATTCTAAGGACCTCCATAGTTTCCTGATAAAATTATTTCTGATGAGCTAGATCTAGATACCTAGCATGCAAAACCTCCTCCTTAGTGATTGTCAGCTTTTGTTGCAAAACCTCTCTTGCGGGTGCCACCTCAGCTCGTGTGGTTATCTTGATTGCTTTTTTATTATGGGTAAATAGTTTTGATGGGACTATACCCTAAGTATAAAAGGCTCAAAATCTAGATATCAAAAGAAGAGAAATCAAACCTAGATAGGCTAAACACCATAAACTAGGAGGCTCAACAACCAGATAATACAATAAAGAGAGCAAAACAAGACCAAGCCGACAGTGATCTCGATTAAGAGAAAAAGAGACAAAAAATGATCAAGAGGGATCCACAACAGTCATCCGGGAAAAATTTAACATCAAAACCACCGAACAATAACAACTTCACCGCCAGTAAACAACAATAGGGCACCGCATCAATTGACAACTCTGTCAATCTTGGCCTTAATCTTCTGGAGCGAGGCGAAGAACGCAATGGCATGACTTGGGATGGATCTTTCATATCCACATGGGAAATTGTAATATCTTGGTTCTCCTTTGATCCCCATATATCATCGGGAATGCCAAAGACTGCACATACTTTGCACATGTTGTTCTATAAAATTATAGATACTTTTAAGAGCTGAGAGGATGCAGTCATGACGCCCTTTTGCATTGCCAAGCTTGACATCTAGATAAAGAAGCTTCTTGAATATCTCAGCAGTGGTATCATCTTCTTCAAATTTTTGTAGCTTCCTCTTGCCCTTTGTTTTATCCATATCCCTCATAGCACTCTTGAGGTCTTGAATCTCCTATTCAAGCTTTTCAACCCTGACCAATAGGTCCACTTCCTTGGAATCCTTCACCAGTTTACTTGATGATATCGCTTGAGTTTTGGTGTTAACTTAGGCATCCACTAATTCTCTACTACGCGTTGGATTATAACCATCCATGTGCCTTTTTTTCATGCTTTTGATGCTTACTGAGATGCTCATACAAGTCTAGACACTCTTCATAACTATGCCCCTTTCCACAAAATGAATAGGAAATATTCTGCGGGCATTCGCGCCTATAATGGTCAGGTGAGCCACATGTATAACAAGTTCCTTGAGGGAATTCACTCCTTCCTCCACCTTGGCCTCGTCCTCTTTCATGAACCCCTTCAAACCTTCCATCATTCATGTCATAGAGCGTTTGATTATAATCCCTATCCTGATGCTCATTCTTTCCTTTAGAACTATCACCAAACTACTGTCTCACCCCAATATCGATGGCATCATGGATCTAGCCAATCAATCTACAGTCCTCAGTATCATGGGTCATGGACCTAAAAAATTTACAAAAGGAGGATACATTCTTCTTGATCACACATTGTAGTAGGGGGCAGTGACTAGCATCATGATTCAAATGGCAAATCTCACAGTCTAACAATAGGGAATGTACAATTTTGCGAGGGTAACTATCCTTGGTGTGGCCTTCTAATTCAAAATTTATACACCATATTCCAAAGCACATTTCATGAGCTGATTTTTCCGATAATTTCTCTAACTATTTTTCCATAGCTACTATCTAAGCCTCTAGAACGGAGTAACTCCAGTGTCAATACTCCTAATCGCTTCAACATGTAAATCTGCTTCCAATGCTTTACACAGTCAATATAAGTCTTATGCGATAGTGCTCTTCAAAATGGAGTAATCAATCCTCGAAAAACCATTGCGCATGCTAACTTGCATGAATATCATAGGAGAGTTTGGATAGAAGTGATTTAAAACTGACATCATACTCACGTACACTTTCAGTAGTGCCTTACTTTATATCCTTGAGTGCGCTTATACTCTTCTGCTCAAACTCTGGGATATGGAACTCTTTCAAGAAAACATCTTTCAATGTTGCATAGTCAATACAAGTTTTATTGGGATCAAACTTCCTATACCAACCGTGCTAATGCGCGCTTGTAATGTAGTAGTAAATTGACTTCCCTTGCACTCAGAAGCCATGATACCTTTCGCATGCCACAATGTTTCACACATATGAACATGTTCAATAGCATCCTTGATACCTTTATACTCTAAGAGATGAAGGGAAATATCCATATAAATGTTTTGGGGTTGCTGCGGGCCTGACCACCGACCTTAACCTCTTTGGTTTCCTCTTCCTCAAAAACCACCTGAACCACCAGAACTAGAACTGCCCATACCACTTGATCCTCCTCCAGAATTTGGAATAGGGCCCATGGATTCACTCCCGTGTCCCGACAAAGTGGTACTATACTAGACCCCTACTGATCGTGAAGTAGTCCCAGTTCCAGAGGTGAATCCCATACTCAACTTGCTCATATTCTATGTAGATGATGAGCCTGAAAATGTACCCCAAAGTTGTCTGTGCTGCCATTGATGTACTTGTTGTCTAACTTATTTCTACTCTTTCACTTCCTAAATGAAAAATTTGCTTACCTATTGTACTAGATACTGGAAAACCAAGTGCAAGGGCTAGGTCAACAGGTTGGCTTAGATGCGTACCCACGGCCTAGGTCATATATGTTGCGCGCTTCCATGTTAGGCTGAAGAGGGTTCTCTGTCATGCTTTCCTAGATGGGGGAGTTCCTAATGCTCTTGCTCTTCTTCCTCCCCATGAGCCTCAAATCCTTCATGAGCCATCTCTCTCCACAACACCATCCATTCTGCAATTTCTTGTTTCTTGCATAATTCCCTCTCGCGTGCCTCATCATACTTCAACCGCCTCTCTTCCCTCTATCGTGCTACCGCTAGGTCTTCCATCTTTCACCAATCCTATTCCTGCCCCCACACATGGATATTTTTAGCTTTTCATGGGTTTATCTTCTAGGTTCAACGTTACCATCAGTATTTTTATTGCCAGCGGAATACCTTGCTAATACGTCTCTCTAGGATACTATAGGAACTGGAACTCGCTACCCTCAGACACGAATAAGTCAAATTGAATACTCCAGAATATAGCTATTTAGAACACCGTGAAACCAGGTATCTATCGCATGAGTCCAGATCAGGTCAGCATCATATAGTGTTTGAAATTCCTCCTATGTCCAAACAAGTGTGTGATACCTCCAATTCCACGTAGATGCATATGCAGTCAACCACTTGTATAATTCTACTGGAAAGATAGAAAGAAGCTCTCATACAAACTATCATATAGATTCTACTCTATTGAAGTGCATGTGCTAAATCTAGATCTAATGTCAAACCTCCATGCGTATTCTTCCTCTAGATCATGAATCCACTCTTCAACGCTCGCCAAAGTTAACCAATATGTCTTCATCGTGAACCATTCTGAAACAACTGAAAAAGAGGTCCCGCAATGGAACCAATGATGCAGCCTAGAATTCTTAGATAACACCTAGTCACACTAGCACATCACTCAGCCTAGGCTGAGCACTCACCCAAAGCATGTAAAGGTACCAGGTCCCTCTTTAGGGTTGCTGTAGTAGAATGGTAGCATGATGAAGTAGTATAACATATATTTAGAAACTAATCCATCTATACATCGTTACACCGTACCAGATCTATAAGCGCTTAAGTATAAATCATCATGATAATAATAGTATAGATTAACAAACATATCAGACACTATTGTTCAGCCAATATTCTTCATATATTCATCGTACCAAAAATATAAAAAGCTTCATACAATACCAGACATGCACGCATGGATCTCATTACAATTATCTAGTCTCATGCACTCATGTATCTCTAAACCTTCAAAGCAAAAGATGTGTCTCTGTCAAAATCCTACTAAGTAATTATTTACATATATATAGGGTGGGGGACTAGCCCTTCACCACTTAACTCTACCAAAATAGGTCGCATGCTAATAATAGCCACGCACCTTTTACAACTATAGCCATACATGCAAGTATGCTATCTATAGATCACTGATAGTTAACTATAGTGGTGGATCTATTCTTAGCTTATTTCCATGCAAGAGTGATTTGACATGATCTTTAAAATCTCCATGAAGAGTGGCACACAAGTCTCGGAATCACTTTGTGTGCTCGCACGCCAACCTCTAAAAATAGCCCTGATCTCCAAAATCAGCTAAGTCCTAAAAGTCTGACTCTACACCTTCATGTGTGACACCTTCCTATACCTTCACACCTTTTCTCCTATGTTGTTCTCCCATGTGAACTCTGTGTGTGAGTTCTACTAAGTGTTTTCTCTAATCAACAACAGTTTATGAACTGATAAAAGTGTTGATGCATAATGAATCATAAGTGAATACAAAATGATAATCACGATATGAAAATGTAATGGATGGTGGCGATGCATCAGCAGTATGATAAGAAATTCAAGGGGGTAGATGAATTAGGGGTCACAATATGATAGGTATGATTAGTAAAAGAATCATAACCTTGTGTATCATACTTAGGAAAAGGGTCATTAAAGATTTTTATCTTTTTGTTATCATTGATCGCTTAGAAGAAGATGGATTAGGGAGCTCAAGTGAATTATTGTCAATAAGATCTTGAATGAGATGCTTGAGTTTGAAATAGTGATTGGTAGTGCCCAATGCATTGATGATAGTCACATTTATCATTTTCGTCATAATTGTGGCCATGGGGGTGAGATGGATCAATATTGAGAGGTTGTGGAAGAGTGATTAGATTACTTTCGAGGAGTTAAGGTAATAGAAATCGAGGTGCATATGGTAATTTGGTGAATGTATGCTTTTGAGGTCACAAATGAATCTTTTCAGGAGGAGAGATGACATTAATAGTTTCTTTTTCTTTAGTGGGCTTAGGAGATGGTTTAAATTTTTATTTCGCTTGAAACCTATGAGAAGACGATGAAGGAGTATCTTGATATTTGAGCATTCCCGTAGATAAAAGTTTGACTTCGCGTAGTTTAAACATATGAAATAATTGATCAAATGAAGGAGAGACCTCAAAGATGACACTCTCCTGAATTGGTGGTAAGAGACTTTGGAAAAAAATATCTTACAATTCAAAATCAACAAGTACATTAGTCATTTTAGCTAGGTATTTCTTATAATGCAATACATAGTCCTTTAGATGTTCATTAGATCTTTGTTTGATTTGAGTGAGTTGTGCATAAGATATATTGGTGTTGATATTGATTGAAAAGTGAGAAAGAAAAGAATCATATAGATGCATCAAATAATTTATCGAGTGAACAGTAGATCATAACACCAACGCATTACATAATCTTAAAGACTCTTAGGAAATAGATTAGCTAGTATTGTATGATCATCCACATAGTCAAAACATGAAACATGAAAATCTCGATAAACTCTTGGGGGTTGCTATGGCCATTAAAAGTGGGAAGCTTAGGGGTGAAGAAGTTTAGAGGAAGTGGGTAAATAGAAATGGAAGGTGAAAAAGGAGTGTGAAGAAGTAAGGAGGAATCAAGATATGGAGAGGAGTGTGAAGTATCTTATTGTAATTGTTTCATTTAAACTTGTAGATCCTTATATAAGGAAGTTAGGTCTTGAGTGCCAAGATAAGATACTTGCTTAGTGTGAGAAATAATTTACAGAGTGAAATGGTTGGTAGGATTATGAACAAACATGGGAATAATAGAAGTATGGGAAGGGTAGAAGAAGGAGGTTTTTTTACAATAGGAATGGAATTAGTAGTAGAGGTGGGAGGGTTAAGCTCAACTAGATTGGTGACCTCCTCACGAGTAGTGAATAAAAGAAAATCTAGATCTTATGGATGTTCAACAAGATGTTCTTAGAGATCATGGACGTCTTCATCAGTAAAAGGTGGATAAGTTTCAGCCATGTTAAAATAATGATAAAGTTCTTAGAAGCAAGGTTGGGTTTAAGTGATGGGTTCACCAAATGATTTAATTTAATTTGAATTAATTAAATCTCAATATTAGTCACTATTGAACCAAATGATGTATAAATGTTGAAATAAAGAAATGACACAAGCAAGCTAAGATGTAAATATGAAACCTTAAACACAAGAGATAGATAAAGAGACTTAGTTTATTTCGCTTGATCTAGGACTAATCTGAATGGGGGAAAGTGTTGAACAAGATGGGAAAAGTGTCATTACTACTCACATTAAATTCTAGAATGCAAGAATGAGGCTAGACATAGGTACCCATGGTAGGATAGGGACACTTGGGTGTTTAATACTACTTATGAGCACTGTGGATGTGCAAATGATCAAAATCTGGTTTTTGTAATGTGGCGTAAGATCATCCTTATTGCTTTGTGTCAATCACCTGAGAGTCACACAACTATTTTTGAGGGTATCTCTAACTTGTAGAATCTATATTTATCTCGCACAATCCCACAAAACACATCAAACCTAAAAAGAAAGATGCATAATGGGGAGTCGATTGACTCTGATACCACCCCAAGAGTGAACTTATGACCAAGTTCTTCACTACATCTCAAACTCTATGTAGTTCTTATGGGTGTGTGTAGAAATTGTGTCCTAGATTCCCATGTACAACTTACAAGTTGATAATGGGTTGTAGCTAGAATGTAGCAATGTAGTAGAATGTATGGAAGGAAAAATGAACTTCCCTTTCCTATGTACTATATGTAGAGTTGATGCATCCCTTGTACTTGAATGGATACTAGATGAATGCTTTAGAGTGCTTTAGGTTCCTTTTGGATACAAGCTCAGGTGATGGTAGTAATAATTAGTGCTTGGTCCTTTATTTTGAACACATAACTAAGTATGTATATGATTCTTTTATTTAAATTTCATAATTGACAATAGGAAGGCCATCCCATAAGTGAAAAATATGCCCAAAAGATAAAAGAGACACAAAAGGATAAAGTAAGATGGAAAAGGGTCAAGGGCTCCCGAGGGGATAGGGGCACCTAGACACTATTGTCCTTGTTGGGCACTAGTGTCTAAATCTATAAGAAATCAATCATAAAAATATTGATTGGGTTGTAGGGTGTGAAAGACCAAAGAGAAATTAAGAAACCAAGGAAAGAGGTCAAAGATAGTTGGCAATTGCTAGTTTTCTTGATTAGGAATTATAGAAATGTTGTTGGTTGTGGAGCCTGATAGCGACAGGGGTTATAAGTGGGGATGGACCCTAGCGGGGGAGTGTGGGGGCTGTGTGCCCCTGGTGGGGATTTGGGGGCAACACCCCTGTAAGCCACATTTTATATATATTTATGCACTGTGAAATTTGGACCGTTCCTTATTAGGTCACAGATCTATCGGGTGGTTTTCTATGTTTCCCCAAAATGATAAGAACCCTAATATCTTTAAAGGGTCATTATGTATGAGGCTCATTGTATCATTGACAACACTATGATAGAGTTTTTGTTGGATTGAATAAAAGGATGATTGGTCGCTTTCTAGTGGACCTAGATCATTTTGGGTGAACCACATTAAATATGTGCCTCTGTTTTATTGCATTATTTTTTGTTTTACATTTTCGTGTTATTCATTGCATGCTTGTTTATCTGTACAACTAGTATAATCCTAACAAATGTTATCATGCTTTTAGGACCTAGAAATATACCCAAGTGCGTGATTTTGTGTCTACAGGAGCTAGTACTTATGTAATGTATAAGAAAATAACATATATTTTAGGCATTGAGTATAATCCAACTTCTAAGGGTGTTTTAGAACTTTGTGGAACAATGGTCAAAACACTATGAGCCATAAAAACAATATTGAGTTAACCCTCCACGTTTTTCCTAGTTTGAAGATCACTCGAGACATATCGTAATTGATTTATCTCCTTTCTTTTCCATCTACTTGTCGAGAGATTTTACTTCCAATGTAGGTGGGTACTTTTCTTCCGATTGGTCCCATATTCCTTCAAGAACTATATATGGCACAAGGTTTAAAATTAGATATAATTTCATCCTAGCATTATTGAGTCCTATGACCCTATTCCCTTATCTCTAACTACATAGTTCAATAAGAAGAAGAAAACAAGTAAGTTTCGATAAAATAATCCACTTCTCCTTGTTCAATGTCCGGCCTCTTTTTAGATGAATGAGGAATATAACATTATGAGTGTGATCCTTCCGACACAGTGGAG
This sequence comes from Taxus wallichiana var. yunnanensis, assembly GCA_018340775.1. NCBI lineage: Eukaryota > Viridiplantae > Streptophyta > Pinopsida > Cupressales > Taxaceae > Taxus > Taxus wallichiana. The sequence continues at coordinate 432,004,975 of CM031235.1, read as the reverse complement.
GAGACTATTTTAGGCACTTATTATATCCAAGAGGAGAATAATGTAGCGAGCTTATGGAAAAAAAAATTGATAGATCAAAGAGTAGAAACAAGGATAGAGCAGGTGTGGTTTTAGTTTCTCTAGTGGGTATTGTTATCAACGAATCACCGCACCCCTATGTTTATACAAGTGCACATACTTAAACTCACGATGTGATTGGATAACATGGGTACTATCTCCAAGTTGTGGGACTTGCTACTTGAGATAGACCTCCAGAGAAAGTTGGTTCTTGCTCCTAAACTACCTGCCACAATCTACTCTAATGTAGGGGAAACTAACTATTCTAATTTAAATTTCCAAGGGACCAGGGAGAGAGAATGCATAAAATGAAAGCCTACACTAAAGCGGTGATACACCAGAAAAGGAGGGTGTGAGAGTAGTCTTCAAATGCGTGAGATACAGAAGCAAAGCGCACACTAGAAGGGGTGATGACAGTTCTCCATAATCTAGCAAAATGCATTCACAACAATATTTCAAACATACACAATGATAATGGATCCCTACAAGAACATAATAATAGACACAATATTCTTGTAATCAAGGTTGAAGGGGAAAGAAGAATGCAAGAAAACACAGTAGGGGAAGATGCATCCACAAACTTATATTTTATTGCTTCCTGATATGCACAGTTCAATCGGTTACAAGATAAGGGCCTGGATCACCATGCAAGGAGTCCACAACAAGGGCCTGCAACACATTGGCTTCACAAAGAAATTTTGGTAGAGCTTTGCTACACAAAACTACCTCTCTTTACAATGAGCCCAACACTCTAATTTATAGAAAAATTGAGAAGAGAGAGAGAGAAGGGGAAATGGAAATCCTTAAATCTGTCCTTCAACCACTTGTAAGAGGCATTAAATGGAGTAAAATAATTTTATATTACTTGAAAAAGGCTCCCATACTATCCTGTACTCGGCAAAGAGAGAAAGAATGGTGACCATGTCTCTTAATTACACTCCCAACTACAAATAAAACACTGTTATGAACCCGGCCACGTTTTATAAAAAATTCCCACCAATTTCTCATCAAATATGGAATTTATTGATTTTTGTGTGTCGGGCTCAAAGCCATGATTCCAACGGTACCAATTTTGTGTGATTTTGTTGAGAAATGCAAAAGTTATGGCCTTCTGAGTGCGGGCAACTATTTTGGGGTGTCACGGGCATTTTCTATCATTTGACAAGAATGAACATTAGCTGACTAGAGCCGAATATGTTTCATTCCAGAAAGTCCAATTTTGTGAAAATTGGATCTTGGAGTCAAAAGTTATGGCTGTTTGAAGTTCAAGGGTCAAACGTTGACTTTTCTTCTTTCTGTCGCACTGTTTTGCAAATCGGTCGATTCACGTCCCACGCGTACTTTTGTCCCAGCTGTCCCGGATGAATTCTCCCGCATCGGCTGATTCGGGCTTCCTTGTCCCCTTTTGCGTCCTTTTCACCTTTTTGCATCCCGCACGTACTTTTTTCCCAGTTTTCCGAGATGAAAATCTCCGCACTACCCACAATAGACCGTCTTGTGGCAAATCGGCCTATTCACGCCCCACGCGTACTTTTGTCCTAGCTGTCCCAAACCACGTGAAACAAAAAAACTTGATGATTTTTATTGCTGCGGCCATTTCACCTTTTCGCGTCCCATGCATACTTTTGTCCCGACTGTCCCGCAAACCGCCTGGGACAAAAATGTCTAATTTAGCTGATTTTCTTCCTTTTTGGTCCCAAACTTGGTACGGCGAACCTCGGTATGACCCGCACTGGTACGATCTCGCACCCTTCAGACCGAAATGCTTTAAAACAATCCTGCAACCTTATTTTTGCATTTTTTCCATTTTTCTAACTCGTTGGGATTTTTTCTTGGATGGGAGAGTTAGAGAGAAGCCGATGGGGCCCCAAAAACATGATTTCGGGCCTTGAATCAATCTACTTGCTCGGGACTAAAGAATTTGATGCATGTTATCAAAATTACCTTGAGGGGTGAATTTTGGATAACAAGTATTAAATCATTTTTCCCCATAGAGTATAGTTACATGTTCTAACAATGTGGCTAAGTATGAGGCATTGATACATGGATTGATATTGGTTAAAAAGAAAGAAATAAAATCCTTGCAATTATTTAGGGATGCTCAATTAGTTTCCAATCAAGTAAGAGGAAAGTGTGGCACCAAGAATAAGATCCTAAAGATTTACATGCATATATTTTGGGATATAATGGAAATTTTTATGCTATCAACTTACAAGTGGTACCAAGAAGAAAAATGGTTAATCAATTCAAATGGCGGTTTTGGGATCATAATTTTCTCCACCTAAATACTTCATCCAAGGAAATGAACAACATATTAAGATGGTGGTTATACCATCCATTCCTAATAATGAATTGATATGGAAAGTATTTGATAATCGATGATAAAATATCCCAATTCATCAAAATTGAGGTATAAATTTCATTATAACTTTAGTCATGGCTAAAAGAAAGCTATAGTGATTAGATGTTGGTCAAATAAAAATTAATAGAGAAAGCACACAAGAATTCCAAGCGGGAAATCAAGTCATATGCAAAGGCACAAATGGATAGGAAGCAAAATTTTGGTTTTTAGGACTTAGCCATTTTTGGGCATGAAGATCTATTTTTAGAATATGGCGTATAGAACACACCAACAATGCAGAGACATGTGCACCACACATTGTCTATTTCTAAAGGACTAGATTCATAGCACTTTTGCATTGAGACAATTTAAGAATAGGATTTTCACCTTAGTTAACTATCAGTAGTCTATAGATAGTACACTTTCATGTGTGGCTATGCATGGAAATGGTGTGTGGCTTTTAATAGCATGCGAACTATTTTTTGAATAGATAAGCGGTGAATGGAAAGTCCCCACCCTATATATATGTAGTGAATTACCTAGTAGGGAGATGATGGATATAGAGAGATAGATAACATAGTGTACATGTTTCTGGATTACCGTATCAGATCCATGCGTGCATCGGCATAGATTTCAGTATTGTAAGAAGCTTATGTGTTATTGTGATGATTAAGAGATAGAAGATATTGACTGAACCTAAGTGTTATTCCTGTGTGTAATTAGGTAGTGTATGTTCTTATTTCTATCATGATTATTGTTTAAACCCATTATTTCCTAGATCTAGATTTATCATGCACTATATAATGACGTATTAGTTATGGATCCATATGTTGTAAGTCTTCATCATGTTAGTATTATGCTACAACAACCCTAAAGAGGGACTTGGTACCTTTGCACGCTTTAGGTGAGTGCTCAATCTAGGCTGAGTGATGTGTCAACGCGTTTAGGGTATTATCTGGTGAATTCTAGGCTACATCATTGGTTCCATTTCTTTGGGACCTTTTTTCAGTTGTTTTTAGGATGGTTCGCGATGAATACATACCGGTTAACTCTAGCAAGTATTGAGGAGTGGATACATGATCTGGAGGAAGAATATGCATGGTGGTTCAGCATTGGATCTGAGTTTAATGCATGCACTTGGGTAGAAAAAAATTTGTATGACAACTTATATAAGATCTTTTTGCTATCTTTCCAGTAGAATTATACGAGTGGCTGATTGCTTATGCATCTAAGAGGAATTGGAGGTATCGTGCACTTATCTAGACATAGGAATAATTTCAGGCCCTTTATGATGCTGATCTGATTTGGACTCAAGCTATGGATGCATGGTTTTGTGGTGTCCTATGAATAGTTATATCTTGGAGTACTCAATTTCCACTTATTCATGTCCAGAAGTAGCTGAATTCTAGTTCTTACGATATCTAAGAGGAGCATATCTACAAGGTATTCTATTGGCGATCAAGATCTTGATGGTAACTTTGAACCTAGAGAGTAAACTGATGGCTAACTAAACCTCACCATGCACGAGGGTAGGAACAGGATTGGTGAAAGATGGCAGACCTAGCAACAAAAAGGTAGAGAGAGGAAAGGTAGCTTAAGTATAATGAGGCATGTGAGAGGGAGATAGAGAAGCAGCGTTCCATTGCAGAAAGTATGGCATTGAGGAGAGAGATGGCTCGTGAAGGATTTGAAGCTCACGTAGAAGACATGGAGCCAGAGCATCAGGAACTCCCCCATCTTGGAAATTATGACTGGGATCCCCCTTTGCCTCACGAAGTGCGCAACAGAGACTACCTAGGCCATGAGTGTGCATCTTAATCCACCTAGTGACCTATCCTCGCACTTAGTTTTCCAATATCTAGTACGACAAGTAATCAGCAAGTGAATTGGGGAAATAGGAGAACTGGAGTAAGTCAAATAACAAGTGCACCAATGGTAGGACATACGGCTTTAATGTTATTTGGAGGAACATTTTCAGGCACATCATCTCGCATCAGAATGTAAGCGTGCCAAATGTTGGATTCACCTTTGGAAGTGAAACTACCACACTGATCGTAGGGGTTCAATATAGTACTATTATCAGAGCATAAGGAGTACATCTACAGGTCCTATTCCAGCTACAGGTGGAGGATCAAGAGGAATAGGTGGTTCTAGTTCTGGTGGATATGGTGGTTCTAGAGGTAGGGGAAACACAGGAGGTTCTGGATTAGGTGGGCAAGGTCTGCACCAACCTTGGAATATTTATATGGAGATATCTCTTAGTCTTCCGGAGTATAGAGGCATAGAGGATGTTGCTAAGCATGTGCACATGTGTGAAATATTGTGGTGTACGAAAGGGATCATGGATTTGAGCACAAGGCAAGTCAATTTGCTACTATATTACAGAGACATGCCCACAAGCTGGTATAGGAAGTTTGACCCTAATCAAACTTGCGTGGATTATGATGCGTTAAAGGATGTTTTCTTGAAAGAGTTCTGTATCCCTGAGTTTGAGAAGAAGAGTATAAGTGCGCTCAAGGATATCAAGAAAGGCACTACTGAGAGTGTACGTGAGTATGATGCCCATTTTAAAACACTCCTATTTAAGTTTTCTTATGATATTTAAGCAATCCAAAGATGTACAATGGTTCGTTGGCGTATTGATTATACCATTCAAAAGAGCAATATCACATAAGACATACATTGATCTACGTGAAGTACTGGAAGCATATTTACATGTTGAGGTAGTTGGGAGCATTGACATTGGAATTAGTCCATTCTTAGAGGCACATATTGCAGCTATGACAAAACAATTAGAGAAGCTATTATCAAATTCAGCCCATGAAACACGCTCAGGAATTTGGTGTATAAATTGTGACGTGTAGGGTCACACCAAGGATAGTTTCCCTCACAGATCTATACGCTCATTACTGTTGGACTGTGAGATCTATCATTTGAATCATGATGCTAGTCACTGTCCTTTGTTACAACGTGCGATAAGGAAGAATGTATCTTGTTTATTGTAAAATTTTCCGGTCCACGATCCATGATACTAAAGATTTTAAGTTGATTGGTCAAATTCAGGATGCTATAGACATTAGGGTAGGACATATAAGCATAACAAATAATTATAAGGGTAAGAATGAGCACCAAGATTGGGATCATAATCAAACACACTATAACAGGAATGAGGGGCATTTTTAAGGAGGTCGTGGAAGAGGACGTGGATATGGAGGATGAGGCCTCGGTGGAGGAAGAGGTGAGTTCCCTTGTGGCACATGTTATATGTGTGGATCTCCTGACCACTATAGGCATGAATGTCCTCGAGATATTGCATGTTCTTTATGTGGAAAGAACCATAGCTATGAAGAGTTCTCAAACTTGTATGAGCATATGAGTAAGCAACATAAGAAAGAAAACAAAAGCATCAGGATGGTTAGAATCTAGTACACAGTAGAAGATCAGTGGATGCCCAAGATAGCACTAGGACCTGAGGTATTAACAGTGAAGATTACTACATGAGCTGAAGTGGCGTGCGCAAGAGAGGCATTGCACTAGAAGCCTATGATCACCAAGGAGGAGGTTTTTCATGTAAGGTACCTAGATCCTGCTCATTAGAAGGAATTATATCAAGAAACCATGGATTTCCTCAGGAATCTTCAAGGTGAGATACAAGTGTTTAAAGGAGCATTCAAGGAAGATGGAGTAGAAGAAAGAAGTAGAAAATTTCCCTTTGATATTGATGACATCAGAGAGGTTTGTAAAATGTTGCGCCAAGAGAATATTATTTTGTTGCTAGGAAATTGGTTGAAGGGGAATACCCCACGCACAAGCACTGAGAATGAATGGAAAATCCTACATGTAAATATTCCCCTTGATAGCATTGACTATGAAAAGGAAATTACTTTGAATGTTGTTGTGGATGGATGGATGTTGAGCAACATATTGATTGATATAGGTGTGAAAGTGAATGTGCTTACATTAGATGCATGGGTAAAAATGGGGAGGCCTCCATTATAGCCATCATCTAATGTGTTGTTTATGGAAAACTAGACTAAGGCCACTCCCATAGGAGTTTTGAAGGATGCATCTATAACCATACAAGGGGCCAAGTTCACTGGGGATTTTGAGGTATTAGCACTTGCAGAAGTAGATAGTTTTCCAGCCTTGCTTGGATGCCCTTGGTGTTATGTGAATAATGCTGACTTGAGATTCAATAAGGGGTATATCAACTTTGAGAACAAGGAGGAAAGGGTTGTAATACCTTTGACAGATGGGAATTCTACTTCATATGTTGACCCTCTGAGTGAGGAGGACTTAAACATAATCTATGTATGCATTATTCAGGACCCAAAGGTCAATGATCCATCAAAGGAGGGAATCCTATAGTGGGAAGATTCTCATTCTATTAGTGATACTATGAGTATTGTTTGTGAAAATTGGGCTCATGGTACATATGAACTAGTAGGGCACAAGGTAAAAAGTGTAGTTGCACGCAAGAATGGACTTCATTTTTTTCAACGGATAGGTAACGCAGTACCTTGGTATCTTGGGGTAGAAGATCTTCCTATATTTTTAAATCCATGGAAGCACAAAGTGGACAAATCAAATTATGAGAAGAGATATGTTAGTGTATACCTTGTGTGGGATAGCAACACACTAGTGGGTAGTCCACAAAGATAATCTTATAGAATAGGAGGAGATATGAATCGCCCTATCTACTAGGTTTTAAGGAGCAATGAACCTATACAAATTTACACTTATAATGGTAATCAACCTATTCCGCATCACATTCAATAGTGTGAGAGACTCTAGACAATGGGATTGGAAGCATTACCACCTTCACTGGGTGCATAGATTGTACTCTACAAGGATGCGCACATGCTTGATATGTATACACAAAACTACATCGAGAGACTAGGAATTGGCATAATTTGACTATAGGAATGATCATACCTTTAACTAATTCTTGACTAAACCTCTAGTAGGATAAGCACTAAAAAAATTTTAGTACTTAACTATGGGAGATAGTGCAAAGGCGAAGAGAATATTCAGGAATTATTTGGTGAGATAGAGTTTGGAGCATGTTTTGAAAAGGAAGAAGAAATGGACTCCATACTACTTGAACATGCTTGCCTTTAGAAAGATAAAGGAAAGATGGTTTACATCGTGGATGATGAGGAAGTTGAGAACCTAGATATTAAACATTCACAAGGGGCGCACGAGGTCTTGGAAAGTGCAGACAAGGATACGTGTGCCTATCATGAACCCATGAAGACAAAGAAGGTGAATATAGGTTCAGAGGCTAAGCCAAAGGAGGTCATAATTGGAGACTATTGGTCAAAATCAGAAGTGGAAAATATCATTGAGTTACTCAGGGATTATCAAGACTTATTCCCTCGAGGGTATCATGAACTTAAAGGTGTGCATGAATCACTTGGGGAAATGAAGATAAAGCTTAAGGATGGTGCACGTCTAGTTAGAAAGCGACCTTATAGAATGCACCCCAATTTGCATGAAAAGGTCAAAAAGATATTGATAACATGTTGAAATCTAGAATTATCAAGCCCCTTCATGAGTCAGAATGGGTTAGTCCAATGGTGATCAGTATCAAAATGGATAGATGAATGAGAATATGTGTGGACTACAGAGAGATGAATGTTGCATGTGTCACAAAACCTTTTCCTACACCATTCACTAAGGAAATATTAGAAGGAGTGGCAGGGCGCGAAATATATTCCTTCATAGATGGGTTTTTGGGTATCATCAAGTTAGGATTACTCAGGAGGATCAAGAAAAGACAACTTTTACTACCAAATGGGGGTAGTTTTGCCTATCTTGTGATGCCTTTTCGTGAAAAATGCACTGTTGTATTCTCATGGATAGTTGTTTAGGCATTCAAATATTTTATTCACAATTTCTTACAGGTTTATCTAGATGATTGGACAATATATGGGCTTGTGAAAGATCATTGTGACAATTTGCACTCAATGTTTGAATGATGTAGAACATCAAGAAGTGCATATTTGCTACACCTTTTAGAATATTGTTAGGACATATAATCTATAAGGAAGGTTTGTTGGTTAATCCAACTAAGGTTGTAGTCATTCTTGGCATAGAAGAACCTATCAATCAAATTGAGGTGCATGGATTTTTGGGTCACAGGATATTATTGGAAGTTCATCAAAGGGTATGCCAAAGCTCTGCACACTTGGAAGAATTACTCAAATTAAAAGGTACATTTTATTGGATAGAACCACAAAGTAATGTGCGTTTGAGATATTAAAGGAGAAACTTACTACTACACCCATTCTACGCTTTCCCTCATGGGATAAACCATTTCATGTGCATGTGGACACCTCTGGCATGGCCATTGGCATTGTGTTAGCTCAACCTAGTGAAGGTATTGTAGATCATCCAATTTTTTTGCTAGTAGGAAGATGACTCCTGCTAAACAAAATTATATAACTATAGAGTGCGAAGCTTTGTCAATGATTTATGTATTGCACAAGTTTTGATAGTACTTGTTAGCAACACCATTTTTGTTTTATATATATCACATGGCATTGAATTATTTGGTGAACAAACCCATCTTACAAGGGCACATATGTAGATGGGTACTCCTATTTCAAGAGTTTGACTTCACAGTTGTGGTGAAGCCAGGAAAAGTAACTCTGGACCAGACCACTTGTCTAGAATTCACTTAGGAGAAGAAGCACAAAAAATTGAAGAAACCATGCTAGATGCACAATTATATAGGTTACAACGCGTGCCATCAGAATTAGAAGACATTTTTGTCTTTCTATGGACTGGTGTGGCACTAGATGGAAATAAGGCATTAGAAAAGAAATAACTTGCTATACACGTGACACCATTTATGTTAATTAGTGGTGACCTCTACAAGTTAGGAAGAGATGAAGTATTACGTCGTTGTGTATTAGAGCATGAGCATAAGGATATTATGGAAGAATCCCATGGTGGTATTGTAGGAGGCCACTATGTAGGTGATGCAACTGCCCGAAAGATCCTACTTGCTAGATTATGGTGGGAGACATTGTATAAAGATTATAAAGTGTATTGCAAAGCATGTGACCATTTTCAGTGTCTAGGTAAACCAGGGAAAAGAGATGAGATTCCTTTTAGACTAATTACTAGTGTTGAACCATTTGAGAAATGGGCCATCAACTTTGTAGAACCTATTTTGATAGCCGCGCGTAGGACTGGGTCACGCTATATCATTACTTGTATAGATTATCTCACAAGGTGGGAAAAAACAACACCTACGAAGGACTGTCAGACAAAGGCTGGCTACGGTAGCTAGGTTTCTATGTGATAATATTCTTACAAGATGTGGATGTCCCTTAAGCTTGACAAGTGATAGGGGTACACACTTTTTGAATGAAACAATCAGGATCTTATTAGATGAGTTTATGGTTGCACACCATAAGACTACACCTTATCATCCTCAAGTAAATAGAACTGCTAAGGCTTTCAATAAGATTTTGAGCCATACTTTGACAAAAAATTGTGATATTGGAAGAAAGGATTGGGATAATAAAGTGTCAGTTGTTCTTTGGGCATATAGAACAACTTATAAGAGATTGAACAAAGCCACACCATTTTAGTTGGTGTTTGGCACCAAAGTCATTCTCCCTATAGAATTTATGTTACCTTCTTTGTGCATTACACATGTTGGAGGTATAGCTGATGAACATGCTTTAGAAGAGTGTATTGAGAAGATGATTCAACTGGATGAGTGATGAGCCATAGCATGATGGAGTCGAAGGAAGGAGCAGTCCAGGCAGAAAGCATGGCATGATAGAAATATAAGGGATAAAAATTTTGAGATTGGACAAATGGTACTTCTCTATGACTCTAAGTTCTTGCACCATCTAGGAAAACTTAAGGTACATTGGTTAGGGCCATATGTTATTACTTACATCCTTGAAACAGACACTTGCCAGTTAGAAGCACTAGATGGAACACAACTACCCAGTTACTTCAACGGGAGTAGGCTGAAGCCCTACTATAAATAAGTCTTCTTGGTGTTTGTAATAAGGTAGTATTTCCATTTAGATTAGGTTTCCATTCTATATTTCCTTAATGTATTTCCTTCATTTTCACTATGCTTTGTCACTTTAGTTGTTGTTGTTGTGAAATAAGCACACTTGCATGCATGAAGCTAATTACTACATGAAGCATGTTTATGCATAGAGGACTGCACATCCTTTTAGTGTGGGGTGGTTGTTGATATCTAGGTACAAGATTGTGGGAATTGAAAGATGAAAATAATAAAGCTGTTATAATTATTTGTCAAAGTAAAAACATTATTTCTCAAAAGTGACCAAGGATGGAGATGAATGAACAATATAACGTGAGGTAAGTAGAGGCCATGATAACTACCAAGATAAGGTAGTGACAAGGTACTCGGGTGCAAGGACGTGCGGCTACCAAGAGAAGTCTGTGACCAAAGGGTAGGAAGGCACACTAGAAGGTTATAGCTAGGGCGTGAGGATGTAACATGCGGAAAGGATGGAATTGGTCAATTAATGAGAGGATATTTGGTAGGTGAAGGAGTAATGAATGTATCAAAAATTTTAAAATCTATATAAGGATGGGATACGAGTTCATTTTTACCATTGTAATTAAGATTATTTGAAAGAAGCCAAGTTTGAAGAGCCGATTGATTGTTTTAAGGTGCAAGATGTGTGTAACCAGTCGTGATGAAGAGAATGTCCCAAAGTGGTGAAGGGTTTGAGTGAATTGAGGCAATAGAGACAAGCTAGGGCACATAATTTCACCTAGGGAACACTGAATCAAACTAGGGTTTTCTTCGTACCTTGCATAATTTGAGCGCTAAGGATCTACAAAGGATTATAAGGTAGAAATGGCACCCAAGAAAGCAGTTGTAACAAGAGTGAAGGGAAAGAAGAAGGTGGTAGAAGAAGAAGAAGAGATGGCTCCAGAAAGTAATTTTTTTGAAATGCAATATCTAGAGGATGTCATAGTTAGCCAAGAGTGGGATTCGCATAAAAGGAAAAGCAAAGTGAGTGATTACAATCATTGTACCATAGAGAATAAGAAGTAGCTTGACACATTGTTGAACAAAGAAGACAAATAAATGCATGGTGGAAGACATGTCGGTGTATGATGATGCTAGTGAGAAGCTCTTGTAGAGGATAAGAGTTTACCAACTTTATGAGCTCCCTTACTATGGGAAATATGAGCCCTTGTACCAATGGCTCATGAGCAGAGTGCACGAGGACTTTTTCTACTTTGTAAGTCGTAGTGTCGAATTTCCACCGCGCTCATCTCCAAAGTTAACTAGGTTCAAAGGCACGGGGAGATGATTTGTGAGATGATCTGATAAACAAAACTACAATATTAGAAACCAGAAAGGAGTTGGGGTATACAAAGGGTTTATGCATTATGGACATCAACAAACTGAAGAAGTATCTAGTTGTGTAAGTAGCCACGCATCTTGTTAGAAAGCTAAATAACTAGGAAAGGTGGTCACAAGTGAACACCATGTGGCTACACATTTCCAAAAAGATGTCTGAAGGAGTATTCTACACTATTTTGCATTTTATTGCAAAGAAAATCATTGAGGAAGTGCACACAAGAGGAAAGATCAGATTTGGAGTTGTTCTATTATCACTGGTGTTCATGGAGATTGGAGTACCTGATGGACCGAAGGAGAAGGTATGGGAGTATCCAATGGAACAAAAATCACATATAAAATGCTTCAAGAAGTACTTGTGTGAGGGATCCATGACAGAGCAGGTTAAGTAACGGGCTAAGAAGTGGTATGATAGGCTCTGTGTGGCTTTTGAGGAAGAATGGCACATCCCCAAGGACTTGCCTTCAGTGGTTGGAAAGGTAGTTTAGTTCATTGTATACCAACATTTTTGTATAGCGTGGTTTGCCATGAAATATGGAGCATGGATCCCTTGGTGTAATTTGCCATATGCATTCACAACAAGGTACTTCAGTGTCGTACACAGTTTCTGATGCACAGTGGATCGACATTCAACGCAGAGAAGGTAGATTGCAACTACCACACACTAAGGAAGAAATATGTGTATCCAAGGTGGGGTGCATATGTTGAAAGACTCATCTCATATGTATTGAGAATTAAACCAATAAGTTTGGTGATGGGAGATATTGGAGCAGCGCTGGTGTATCTCCAACTAAAGCTAAAAATGGAGAATAACAAGTATGTGGAAGATGAGTTTGCACTTCCAGCACCACCAAAGGGAAAGCATACAATGGAGAACATCCCAAAGTGCCTAATCCCACAGAGCCAATTGAAGTGGAGGATGAGGAGGATGAGTGTGAAGATAGTGGTGGTTTAGAGCATAGAGGTAGAAGACATCCTACAAATAAGGATGAAGCTGAGCGCACCACTACACCACCTCAGCCACAAGAGGGGGATGATGAGGACCTTAATGCAATCCAAGGGAAGAAAATATTTAAGAGGTTGTTTAGGAGAACAAGGACCCATGGTGCTACTCCACAAAAAGCAGTTCGTAGGTCACCCAAACTCTCTCCACAGAAGGAGGCAACCGTGTAAAGGAGGAAACTAAAGTTGAATGAGGAGGTGGAAGAGTCAGAGGAAAGCATGCCTAATTCTCCTACACTTCCAGAGAACATAGAAGAACAAAAGGATGAGGAATCGAGGGAAAGAGGAGAGGAAGAAAATGGACTAGAGGAGATAGTTGTAGAGACTCAGGACATGGAAACACAAGTCCCAAATTTGGAAGCTAAAGTCCCTAAGCAGTAATGGTCTAGAAGAACAAGTGGAGAGCACATTCCACTAGCTATGGGCTATGCAGAGGATGTAGGTAAAATTTTTCATGCCTGTTTCTAGAGCACACTAACACAGAAATACTTATATGGTTGGGAGCTCATGGATGAAGATATGGCCACAATGTGCATGAGGAAGCAGTTTTCATGGTCCATGCACACACACATGGATGAGCTAGATTTTGATGTATGTGAGGATTCATGCATATCACGGAGGTTGAAGAAGACACCTCAGGCCAGACACATGACAATAAAGCCTACTATCATGTTGGATGAACATGTGAGTAATGCATTGGTCAAAGTCTCAACAGAGGTGGCAAGGTAAAATATGGACAAGGCTGCCACAATTAGGGCACTTAGAGAGGAGATTAAAACTAAGGATGGAGAAATAGTGTGCCTAACGTAAGAGAGGGACTTAGCATAGAAGAAGAATGTTGTATTTATCAACATCGCAGAGGAGATTGGAGATAATGTCATAAGAGCTAGGCCACACTTGGAGACCAAGGTACCATAGATGTTTCCCTCAGTGATACATTATGTAGGAAATTTGGTGGACCTGGTACTTGAAGATGAACCTCTGCACATGCCAGCGCCAAGGATCCAAGAACAAGAGGTAGAATGAGAGAAATCTTCAGTGATGTGAAATATTACATCCTATGAGGGGCTACTTTTGTAAGTGCTACAAGAAGAATTGAAGAAAGCAGACCAAGCTTTAAACATCTACACAGCTCCAAAGGTGCTTATCAACATAAAGACCCTGGAAGAAAACAATGAGGTCCAGAGAGCAATGAAGGATGAAACATTGGGCCATGCAGAAAGATTGTTAATGGTTAAGCAGAAGCGCAATGCCCTAGCAGTAGCACAAGATCCACACAAGACTCGATTGGAAGAGATTGGGAAGCTCATTACGTAGAAGATGGATTTTCTAGAGGGAAGAATGACCTCAATGTCCAGCATTTTGTTATTCTTGCAAAATTAAAAGGGGAGATTACGAGGGATGAATTGGATTCCATTATTGTGGTAATTCTAGAAAAAGTAGAACAAGCACTCACTGAATGGCAGACCTTGGAGGTTGAAATAAAATAGGAATATCCACGAATTAGTTGTTCGGGTTGAAGAAGAGACTGCAGGGTAAAACTTTCTTTTATACATTCTTTCCATTCTTTCCATTCTTCTATTCTTTACTTTAGTTTTGGAGATACCCATTGTCAGGGTGACAATGAAATTAGTGTGGGGTAATGTTGGTCAAAGAACACATGACAAAGAAAGTAGACAAGAAGTTTGTGCGGGAAAGTAAGTCATACACAAAGGTGTGAATGGATAGGAAGAACGCACATGTAGAGCATAATTTTAGTTTTAAGGACTTAGCCATTTTTGGGCATGAAGATCTATTTTTAGAATATGGCGTGCATAACACACCAATGATGCAGAGACGTGTGTGCCACGCATTGTCTATTTCTAAAGAAGTGGATTTAGAGCGCTTTTGCATGGAGACAGTATAACAATAGGATTGTAACCTTAGTTAACTATCAGTAGTCTATAGATATCACACTTTCATGTGTGGCGATGTATGAGAATGACGCATGGCTATTAATAGCATGTGGCCTATTTTTGGAATAGATAAGCGGTGAAGGGAAAGTCCCCGCCCTATATATATGTAGTGAATTGCCTAGTAGGGAGATGATGGATATATAGAGATAGATAACATAGTGTACATATTTTTGGATTACCGTATCAGATCCATGTGCACATCAACATAGATTTCTAGTATTGTAAGAAGCTTATGTGTTATTTTGATAATTAAGAGATGGAAGATATTGACTAAACCTAAGTGTTATTCATGTGTGTAATTGGGTAGTGCATGTTCTTATTTCTATCATGATTATTTTTAAACCTATTCTTTCCTAGATCTAGATCACATGCATCTTTGTATAATGATGTATTATTTATGGATCCATTTGTTGTAAGTCTTCATCATTTTAGTATTATGCTACAACAACCCTAAAGAGGGACTGGTACCTTTGCGCACTTGGTGAGCGCTCAAGTATAGGCCGAGTGATGTGCCAACACGTCTAGGGTATTATCCGGTGAATTCTAGGCTGCATCATTAGATTATTTAGTTGAAGACAAACAATTTCCCTAAAGTACTACTGAAACTTAAAGACATTTATCTCGGATGAAGGGTTCAAAGAAGAGAATAAAAACATGATAGAAAGGGAAGAAAACTATTATAATCTCATCATTGCATAAGACAAAGAGCTGATGCTAGGAAAGATATGTGGTGCAAGAGAACAACAAGCTTTTATCTTCTTATATCAAATTTATAGTGATGTCTTTTCATGGATTTATGAGGACCTAAAAGGATTTAATATCAACATTATGTATCATGTTATATACCTTAACCCCAATTCCAAGCCCATTAGATAAAACAAGATACATTTGATTCCCAAAATTGATCCCCTCATGAGAAAAAACTATCCAATCTTATCAAAGCCAAAATCATCTTTGCTTTATTAAGTATTCCTTTTGGGTAGTAAAATTAGTTCTTGTTAAGAAGAAAATTAGGAGATTATACACACTTTGTGGACTTTAGGGACCTGAATAGATCTCCCCTCAAGATCACTTTCCTTTACCCTCATGGAATTTTATATACAAGTAGTAGCATGTGTTGAAATCTCCTCACTTTTGGATGGTTATTCTAGTTGTAATTAAATTAGGGTCAATAAAAAGATCGATAAAAGACAAATTTCATAATCAAATGGGGAATATATGTCTATGAGAAAAATTCATTTCATCTAACCAATATTTGTGCTACTTTTCAAAAGGCCATGGATATTTCTTTCAAGGTATTCATAAAAAAATTATTCTCATTTACTTAGATGATATCATAGTCTTCTCAAAAGTGAGTGAAGATCACATGAAGCATCTTGAGAAATTATTTGAAAGGTCTATAAAGTTTGGGGTCTTCAATCCAAATAATTTTTATTTTTTTGTTCCCTAAGGTAAACTCTTGGGCCACATAGCCTTGAAAGAAGGTATTTCTATAGACCCATAAAGGATCCTATCCATTATATCTCTTTCATTACCAACATAAGAAGGCATTACATTCTTTTCTTAACAATATCTTTTTTAGGAAGTTCATTCCTAAATTTACATGACTAGTAAACCATATTACCTTAATGCTTAGGAAATATGTTTCTTTGAAATGGACCAAAGAAGGAAATAATAAAGTTGATAATATCAATAAGTCTTTTGCTCAAGCACTGTGTTGGTCACATAAATGACCAAGCATTAGTCATCCGCAAAGATGAGCATGTAGGGTAAATAGGTTCTTCTTGTTGGAGGAATGACAAAGATCTGGAGGGAATTCATGAGCATCAACACATTGCACTCAACCATGGAATGATGCAGTTTCAAGATCCAAGCAAGAACTCACCCATGGGAGCAATGTGCATGCATTAAGGGAAAAAAGGCTCAAATGCCATACTCTATTCCATTCCACCATGTAATGCTCAAGATGAAAGGGTGTACATATAGTAGTGGGGTGTGTAACTCCCCCACAAATGTAGCCATCAAGAGGTGGGAGTTACATTCCCGAGAATAGCCGGTCAAATGTAACTCCTATGACACTCTATGATGCGTGTAAGGCCATAATGACACCCTAGGACACCTAAGCATGGTGAATCACCTATGTGGAGGAATCCCATGTACATAAAATATGTGCATGGTAAATATCCTACACCAACACCCCCGAAGCATAGCTTAGGTGGACACATAGATGAAAACAAGGAGAAGTGGGTCCCGGAAACAAGCTTGATGAGGTACCCATGAGCAAGAAGTTCTCGGAAATTTGAGTAAAAGGAGAAAACCTAGTGGGAAAAAATCCCCCCCAAAAGAGAGAAAATTCCACTCTCTAATTTAAGAAAGATGCCAATGATGGGTCCTGGCCATCAGACAAGCCTATAAAGGTACCCATGTACAAAGAGGCAATCTCTCGGAAAGAAGAAGAAGAGAGAAGAAGAGGGAGATGAGAGGAATGCAAAATATGCCATGGATGGATTTGAACTCTGCAGCTCTAAGAGGTCTCCCAGAAGAATGTCGATGATGAGATCCTTTGCCTCTAGACTGAAGAAGAGCCACCGCACCGAATTGTGTGCCTACCCTTAGGAAGGAAAAAATGACGTGCTGGAAGTCTACCCACTCCACAAAGGAAACCAAAGGTAGTAGCACAAAGAACTCTAAGTCTGGTCCATAAAAGTGTGACATAGGTCTAGCAAGTGAGTGCAAAGCAACTGAAGGTAATGTCATGAGTGCGAAGCGCAGAGTATGAAGGGTGAACACTGTAGAAGGGATGTCCAGCGAGTGGAAGGGTCCTCGCACATTGGAAGTGGAAAGGAGGTAGGTGTGATGACCTGTATGAGGCTATATAGGAAGCTCGCTTGATATCTCGATGAGATGTGGGATGTGACAACACTCTCGGAATAGTGAGAGAAGGAGGAGATAGGTCCTCTCAGTAGTACTCTCAACATCGGGTGGGTGCACAATCCTTTTCATCAGAAGAAGAACCAAGTGATTCTATGTTAGTGGAACTACCATCACATGAAGAACAAGAGGAGACAACTGGATCAGCAAAGAGCTACAATGGCGGTAGTATGTGAAGGGTCTTCATAGAGGGATGAAGAATGCTCAGGACACGGTGGGGTGGATGCGAGTCCGCCACGTGAAACCAGAGAGATATAGATACATGCATTATCAAGTGACCAAAAACATGGTCACAAGTGTCAAGGAAGCCCTCCAGGATGATGATGATCATTGGAGTGCAAGCTGCCCAAGTAAGAAGGGTGGAAGACCCTCGTGAGCAAAGTAACGTTCCATAGAAGCACACCAAGTTGAATAGTTCCCTCTCTCGGTAAGAAGTGGTGGAGGCTGTAAGGTGATCCTATGACACTCAAGTCTAGAAAGAGAACTCTCCATGATGTGGAATCAAAAGTGCAAGGTGCACAAAAGCAAGACGTCGGACTCGGCCAATAATGTGTCTGCGTGTGAAAACCCAAGAGTACTAGTGAACCCCCCAGAATGTGACACTTTATAAAGTAGTGTGTTTACAAAAACTAAAAATTTCATCACATAATGTGTGAAAAATCATGCAACTTTGACTAAATAAGTGCTAGAAATTGAGTAGTGAGTCAAAGTTATATAAGAGAAATAAGATTCCTGCAACTGATGGAAAATGCCAATAAACATGCAAACTAATTAAAAAAGTGCCCGAAATGGGTGCAAAGGGTGTCGTGTGGGTACTCATTGGAAATGGCATCAAATTTTAGGTAGGGTTTTTTTTTCTTGTGAGGGGGGATTAGCCTCCTGCCAACCCCGGACCTCGCCCTCTGTCTTCAACATGCGAATGAAGGACATTAAAACAAGCAAAATAGAGCCCAAAAATTATTACAATGCCATACAAGGAATGTTTTTACCTCAAAACATTAAAAACATGGATTGTTTTAACTTGTAACAATTCTAAAAGGGAAGTGGGCCCAAGATGACTCACTTGCCGAGCTAACTCGGTTGGGTTGTGGAACAACACACTGAGTTGAGGCTTGCAAATGCACCGGGTCGAGTTATGCTACATCGAGCCCGAATGGACAAGCCCGAGCCAAGTCAAAGAGACAAGTGCCGAGTTTTGCAAGAGTTGTGACATCAAGGTTGGAGTTGATAGTGGCTTGTGTAGCCGAGTCAAGAAGTCATGTATCCATAGGTTTTGTCGAGGTGAGGATTGGAGACATTTCCAAACTACATGGGTGGCAATCCCAATTTGGTTAACCTAGCCATTACTAATCTCTATGTGCTGATGTTTTAAACTACCAAACAATGAATGAAATTCCTAGAAGATTTGATGGTAGAGTTTGTAACAGCTGAAAATGTGATCAAAATGCTAGGGCGTTGTCAGAATAACCATCAAGCTAGGTGGCAGAGATTCCACGGCTCGGAGGAAACTAGGAGTTGTAGTGGTGTTGGAGGCATGAAAATTTAGTACAAGCACGAGAGAATCAAATGGTCATGAACATGGATCACGAGTAGGAGTTGAGCCAATTCACGAGTCGAGTAGTCTAGTGGAGAGAGGGACCCAAGCTTCAAAAAGGAGTAAGGTCGATGATCCAAAAATGAGTCCATGGACGTATAAACCATGAATAATGCAGAGTCGCCAACAAGTAAGGAGTGGTCGGTGAGGCTAATGTAAAAATGGAGTTTGAGCTAATCGAGAGATGAGCCCATGCAGATAGGGTTGGAAGTATCAGCGGCGAGCACGAGGTCTGATTCAACATGAGCATGAACTAGGATGGCAAAGGAATGTACCACCCAAACAATCGAAGATGGGTTCAAAACTCCAAACACGCATGCAAACCCAAAGAATCGAGTGGTCAAAGACACTAAACTCAAAAAACACCAGAAACTTGAATAACCACCTCAAACACACGAACAACCCAAGGAGAGGTATGATGTCGAAATCAGTGCAAGTAGAGCACATGTAAAGGAGATCTTGCACAAGAAACTACGAGATGGAGAGAGTAGTAAGTAAGCAACTAAGGTGAAAAACACAATTTCGATCCTCAAGATCTGATACCATGTCGAAGGAATGACGAAGATCTGGAGGGAATTCGTGAGCATCAACACGTTGCACTCAACCGCAGAATGATGCAGTTTCAAGATCCAAGAAAGAACTCACCCATGGGAGAAATGTGCATGCATTAAGGGAAAAAAGGCTCAAAATTCCATACTCTATTCCATTCCACCATGTAATGCTCAAGATGAAAGGGTGTACATATAGTAGTGGGGTGTGTAACTCCCCCACAAATGTAGTCATCAAGAGGTGGGAGTTACATTCCTAGAATAGCTGGTCAAATATAACTCCTATGACGCTTTATGTTGCATGTAGGGCCATAATGATACCCTAGGACACCTAAGGATGGTGAATCACCTGTATGGAGGAATCCCATGTACATAAAATATGTGCATGGTAAATATCCTACACCAACACTTACACATATGAATAACCACGTGGATGCTGCAAACAGGAGGAAATAAAAATAGTTCGGTGAGCAGAGATGTAATTTTAAAAGAGGGATAAGATTAGTGTGCAAGGTTGTGCGCATGTAAGAAAAATACTTTGAATTAGCTATTTTTGAGCATTGGATAAAAATAGGCTAATGCGGGATGATGAAGTAGCCAAGCAAAGGCTATAATTGGGAAAATCACATGCAACTAAGGATAGAAACAATGCATGGAAGCTAGGCTAAAAATAGGAGTTAAAGCATGAGTAAAGAAAGTTATTTATAACTTGAACTATTGTAAAGTAGAATTAGAAAAGCATGCAGGTTGTTATTAGAACATGCCTATTATTAGGAGTTGCATGTACGTGGTGAAGGGAAAGTCCCCACCCTATAAATATAGGTAATATCTCATTATAATAGAGAGGGAGAGGACTAACGTGTGTAGGGTTTTGAATGTTCTTGATGTAAGCATGTTCTTTAGTCTATATGAGAGCGCGCAAGGTCTAGCGCATTGATGTAATGGTTTGTATTGTATTCAACTTATATATGTGATGAACTATTTTTGTAATAGACAATTGTGTATGGGTTGCCAAGATCATTATTTTTGAACATGGTTTTATTGGTATTTGTATCCTAATAGTTATTGTCTATGAATGATTTACTTATATGTGTTGTTTAATTATCATGATATGATGTGTCTTCCTAAATAAATGTTTGTTATGGTTATGAATATGAACATACATGCTCAAATATTTCTAAGAAAAATAGAGGGACATGGAGGCTATGCACACTTTGGTTGAGATTCTAGACTTGTTGGGATGAAGTGTCGGTGTGCATAGCTATATTGGGTAAATAAATGAGCACATTTTGGTTCCATTGTCAAGACCTATTTTTTAGACTGTCTACCAAGATGTTACATGTAGATGGTTTTTGTATATCTTTGGAGAATATTGAGAATTCGATATATGATGACCAATATGTGTTCACTCATAGATATAACATTGGACCTGATTTTTTAATGCACAAAAGTGGGTGGAATACAATCTTTTTGGCTGCTTGTATGAGAAATTATTAAACTTTTTATGATTGGAATTGTATTAGTGGTTGGAAGCTTCCATGGATAATAGAGGTATCCAGATAGGAAGAAAGAAATCTTCAAAACAAGAACATTATCGGGAACTCTCTTATTTGGATGAACCATAGACCAAAGTTATGGATCGTTGGTGGGAAGGTGTGTTGCATAGTTATACCTTGGAATACGTGATTTCAACATACTCTTGCCTAGAGGAAATAGATTTTTGGTGTTTACGTTATCCAAGAGGATCTTATTTTTGCATGAAAACTTTAGCTATTAAGATCTTGATGGTTGAGCTAGGAATGGAGAACCTACTAATGAAAAGACAAAACTACACCACATGGAGGGACAAAAAGAAGATTTGGTAAGGATGGTTGTTTCCTAGCGAGAGGAAAGAAAGAGATAGGAAAGACGGCTCAAGTGTAGTTATGCAAAACAGAGGGAATTTGATGAGGTGTTGAGTTTGAGAATAATAATGACTGGTGGAAGTGATGAGAGCCCCACGAGATGGTGAGGTCTGCGCATGATCATGTCCTCCCAAATTTGGGAAATTATAGTAGGGAGACACCATCAACATTTTATGAGACTGAGTCTAGGGAGAGAATGAGAACCATGGGTGTACATATAACCCTTGACCTCACCACCTAGCCCTTACACAAGGTGTTCAAAATCCATAGGTTATTATAGAAGAGCATCATAGTGAAGGAGAGAAAGAAGGATCTCCATGTTGGGTAGGAGACATAGGAAGGAATATTTTAGTCTCTTCTTAGGAGGTGCAATAGATTAAACATGTGCACATGGCACCATAATAGGCACTAGTGTTTGGAACAATTATTTTTGGGGGTAGTTTCATAGGTGCGTCAATAGGATAAAGTGTTGGCATGTAACCCATTGAAAGTAATCCTATAGGTGTAGCTATAGCACAAAAAATTGGTGTCTAATTTAGCACAACCACTGAGATGCAAGGGATCTCATCTACAACACCACAATTTTTGATAGGAGGCTCTGGGGGTCCATGTCGGCCCTTGCGTGGAGGAAATCTTTGGGGAGGTTCAGTTCAATATTTGGCCCCACTCTAGGATAAGATCCACATAATCCATCAAAACAACCATTGCATCCTCATAAACCAATGTAATAGAAACCTCAAATATTCTTTGAGATTCTCTTCACTTACCAAAATATAGAGGTGTGTAAGATGCAACTAAATATGTGTATAAGTGTGAGTTATTTTTTAGAGCTAAGGGGATAACAGATCATGATAGGAAGGAAAGGATGCACACACATTTGGTATAGAAAATATGATCCACATCAAACTACGGTGGATTATGATGTGTTGCACACCACCTTTTTAGTTGAATTTCACATCCCTAAGTTTTAGAAACAAAGTATTAACACATTAAAGGAAATCAAATAGGGCATGTCTCAAAGTGTGAGGGAATGTGAAGAAAATTTTAAAACCTTGTTCTCCAAGTTATCCTATAATATCCATCAGATCCAGCATGCACGGTGATTTTTAGGTGGCTTATTGGCACCATTTAGGAGAGGCACTTACACAAAAAATTTAGAGATTTGTGCAAGGACGTGGAAGTAGCTTTGTGTACTACGAAATTAGGAGTGAAAATACGGGAGTAATTTCTTTTCTCAAGGCACAAATAACAATTATGGAACACAATTATATAATTTACATTCCAATTCGATGCATGAGACACATAATGGGTTATGGTGTATTGATTTCAACTTGGAGGACATACGAAGGACAATTTTCCATGCGGGAATATGCATGCCTTGTGAACATCTTGTGAGATTTTCCACAAGAATCATGATGTCTAGAATTTCCCAATCTTATAATGCTCAATGCAATAGAACATATCTATGTAGTGTAAGATTTATAACAAACACACCCATGATACGATTGATTTTCGATTGATCGACCATATTCATGAGGCATGTGAGACTAGATTGAGACAGACCACTGTGGTTAGTAGTTCTCAAGCATAAGAAGGAAAAACCAATAAAGGATGCAACAATGGGGATGGTGGATTTTGATTTGGATATAAGAGTAGAGGCCACGGTGATAGAGGAAGGTTTGCATATGACACATGTTATACTTGTGGATCAGCATATCATTATCATCACGAGTGTCCTAAAACTCAGTATGTGCGTATTGTGGGAATCCACATAAGGTTGAAGATCTCCTAGCCTCTATGCTCAAATGTTTAAGAAAAACAATGACAAAGGCATGCGAGATGATTAAGGTGAAACACATGAAGCATGAACAATGGGAACATAAGAAGATAGCTAATCTATAACTTCAACATGTGTTAGTTACTATGCATGCGAAGTAGTGCGCATGGGATCTTCTTAAAGAAAAATCATGTATCATGATAGAGGAGGTTATAAATATTAATTATTCGATGTGACTCATTAGAAATAGGTCTATCAAGAGACCATGGGAGTCATTAGGGATTTATAGGGAGAGATCTAGTGCTTGAAAGAGAAATCGTAGAGACAACACATGAAGAGCATTGAACTTCCTCAAAAGGATGTGGATGATTTGAAAGAACCGTGCAAGATGTTGCGCAAGGAGAATAGCATTCCTTCTCTATGATAATGGTTAAGGGAGAAAGTACCACACATAGGGGTGGAGCGAGAGTTTCAGATCCTTCATGTAAATTTACCACCACATGACCATGAATATGACAAGGATATTACATTGGATGTAGTGATAGATGGTTGGTTGGTGAGTAACATTATTATTGACACATGTGTAGAAGTCAATGTTTTAACATTAGATGCTTGGAACCAAATGGGAAGTCCACAATTGCAGCCATCTTCTAATTTTTTTATATGGAAAATAAAACAAGGGCCATGCCCATTAGGGTGTTGAAGGATGATTCAATCACTATTTAAGGAGCTATATTTATAGGTTATTTTGAAGTAAAGCAGATAACTTCCTAGTGTTTCTTGGACATACTTGGTGCTATTATAATAATTTCAACTGGTGCTTTAACAAAATATATATTAGTTTTGAGAACAAGGATGAGCATGTGGTCATACCCCTGAATGATGTGAATTTTACACCTTATACCAAGCCTATCAATGAGGAGGAGCTAAACAGAATACACATTCAATGTGTGACCCTGAAAACAATGAGTCATTAAAGGAATCTGTACATCATTGGGAATATGTGTAATCTAACATTGAAACTACCATTGTTTCTCATGATAATTGGGCCCATGAAACTTATGAAATGGTAGGTCGCGAGGTCAAAGGAAGAGTTTTCATGAATATTAGGTCACGCATGATCAAATACTTTGCTAAGACTCAGTGAATGTATGAACCCACAATTACATGGTGCTACATTGACAAACACGGTAAAAATATCCTATGATGATAAATCTCTTTTCCAGAACAACGATGAAGTCTAGATCCTCCCTTTTTATTTTAGTGTTCTTATTTTACTTTGTTTATCTTCACCTCAAAATAATCTATCTTTCTCGAGCCATTTTTGCTCATTCTTTGGTTATCATGACTTTAAGTCTTGCAAGTTTGTCATGAGGGTTACATAATTTCTTTGATTTTTATGTAATTTTCAATCTACTTAGACTAGAAATTGTGTAACCTTTGTTCTACGTAGACCAATGGTTCCATGCACATTAATCTGAGACTCCAAACCGTGTGTTATGAATGCATTTTACAAGATTTTGAATGTCTTTCTTACACGTTTCTTGACCATTTACCCTTATTTAAAGGTTTTGAATATATATTGAACTTTTATCCTCTATTTACTATTATATGAATGTTGATTCGCCTCTATTTCCTATTTATACATATCATTGATTTGTTTCTTCCTACTTACATTTGTGACCAGTCTACCTACAACCAATCTACTCCAATGTTTTCTTGATTCTTGATTTCTTTAACCAACATTGTTCCCTGGATCACTTGGACTCTCATCTCTGGAAAGGAAGATGAGGAGATAACAAAACCATCACCACACTTGGAAGTTGTCACAGTTCTACAATAACTAGGTTGGGGTGTACTTCCAATTTCTTCAAATCTTTATTCTAGAATATTGTCATTAAATCAATAGAAGCAATAAACTTGTTTTAAGAGGTAGAATTCATAGTTTCCTTATTTATCTGTAAGAATATTCCATTGATATTTTCTTCTTGGATTATCCCTATGGATTTTCATAGGAAAGGATTACAAATTTCTTCACTTCTTTGTTTTAAAATATTTGTAGATTTCAATTTCTTCATTACTAGATTTGTGTGCATACAAGCAAACTTCCATTGATAAATTCTTCCATGCTTATCCCTATGGATCTACAAGGAAATAAGCTTCAGAAATATTTTGTGTATGTGCTTGTTATTTAATTGTTTCATTATTAATTACCTGTACAATTCATTTTCTTTACCAAGGAAGTCTCAGGGGAAAGAGGAAATTTCTTATGAGAAGCTTTATTTATTCCTATGATTTTGAGGTGAAGTAATTATAAGAATTGTGTGTGTGTGTGTGTGTGTGTGTGTGTGTGTGTGTGTGTGTGTGTGTGTGTGTGTGTGTGTGTGTGTGTGTGTGTGTGTGTGTGTGTGTGTGTGTGTGTGTGTGATTGCAAGTTAGAATAATTATTATTTAAGGTAGATTCAATTACCATATCTTGTAACAGAGGAAATAGCCACATCAGACTATTCCCTATTTTTTTTTATTTAGTGTAGAAGTAGGATTTATTTAATTTAGAAGTAATTTCCTTTGTCTGTAGATTTAGTTTTATTTTATTTCCAGTAAACAGAAAAACACAAACATATATTAGAATATTAATTAGATTTATTTTTTTATTGCATTTAAAATCTTCTCTGAAAATACTAAAAACAATTAGATAGTTTGTTTTATGTTGCTTTAATTAAATACTTGCAATCATATTTAATTGAATTAAAAGGGAAATCCATCAACTTTTATTTAATTTAGATTTTTTATTTGTTTATTTAAAAGTAAGAATTTAGATTAATTTATATTTAGAATGAACAAAGTAATCTTGTTTCCATAGTAGCCTAGGCTACAAGATATTAGCTTCAGTCCCTTTGGTTTCAGTTTCGATTGTTTATGTCTCGTAGTTATGTAGATTGTTCCCACCTAACCATTCAAGGTCCACAATAACCATGACTTAGAGTTTGTGATCCAAATGTGCCACAACCAAAAATTGATACACACCTATCAAAAATTGACTAAGGCTTACATCATCTTATCTTTAGAACTACCTTGATCCCACCTGATATTATTTACTATATCCTTACTTTAAACGATGAGGTAGATATTGTCAAAGAATTTGGGCAAATAAAACAAGTACAGACTAGATTTCACGACTCTTGATTTGTCCTTATTCCTTATTTTTTCCTATCTTCGTGAACCTCTTTAGAGAGGAATTCACAGATGAGAGAGGTTATTTTCCCCATGTTCTACAATCAAGTATATTCTTGTTTAATTCTAAATATATTGACACCAATATACACACCACGATCATCCTTGATCGTAGCATCACCCCCGAATAAGTAAGACAAATATTCACTTCTCTCAACGAAAAGATCCATATTCTTCCAATTGAGAATATCTTATTTCCTTGACTTCTTTTTGTCATTCCCATCTATCCCACCTACATCATATTTACCTATCATACTACCATACCATCCATCACATTCTGGTTATCTTGGAATGACCTCGGGAGGTTGCATGTGTCCTGGGATCACGTGTTGATTTTTAGGCATACAAAATTGGTGAACCTAATGTGAAGGACTAGTTCCTTTTCATATCCTCTTTATTTTCTTTTCTTTCATCCACCCTTCCCCTCTCCCATTATTTTGTGGGTGTTTATACACCCCCGAATATGTCGAGTCAAGAGTATGATAGACCCATTTTGGGTCTTGAAGCCTATTACCACCAAATGAGCATGTAACATTCACCCTGGGTGGGCTGACAACTACTCACATAACTTACTACCTCCTCACATGCCTCCTCCTCAAGGATTCAACACCAATTCAATAGTTAGAATTGAGGAGATAGATCAACCTAACTATAGTACACAACCAAAGTTCTCAAACTCCAACAACATGACATTTACAGGAGAACATGGTTTTTATCCACGAGTCTTATCTAGACCTCAGATCAAGTATGCATTCTTATTCCTATTCTTCCTATTTCCCACTAGACGATGAACTTCTAGTGGATCTCACCCAAAGTATCCTTAGACATGATGCAAGGATATACAAATGCCCTTCTTAAAAATAATTATACTACCCCCTAAGATAGAGAACATGCCTTAAAAATTAGGGTCTACAAATTACCAATTTATAGTAGGGTATCATGTACCTTTATAACCCAACAATGTCCAACATATGCCTAAACAAAATTCACAACCTTCACCTAGATATGTGATCTCAACATTGGTGGGTAGAATCAAGGAATTAGAAATTTCTCAAGCCTCACAACCTACACAATTCATGGGTTTAAAAATACTTCCTATCATGTTCAAAAGTGAAATTATACCCCTCTAAACTATCAACCACCACCACAGAATAATTGGGTGTTCCTAGCTCTGGTTACCTCCTTACATGACCAAGCATGCTAGAAATGCCCCCATTCTTCATATGTATATCACACAAGCCAACCGAAAGTACATTCTCAAATTCCGCTCCTTGAGGAAATGTGGTGTTCCCTGGTTTTGTGCCCATAATCCCATAATCTAGTGTTGTCCCCCCTTACGTACACATGTATTCCAAATCTCCTCAAGTAGATATGTATTCTTTCCTAGTCATTACACTCAGCAATAAGGG
Source organism: Taxus wallichiana var. yunnanensis (assembly GCA_018340775.1). Taxonomy (NCBI): domain Eukaryota; kingdom Viridiplantae; phylum Streptophyta; class Pinopsida; order Cupressales; family Taxaceae; genus Taxus; species Taxus wallichiana. The sequence continues at coordinate 431,976,844 of CM031235.1, read as the reverse complement.
TTTCTTATGCCCATACCAATGCTTATATTGTGCCTTATCAAGATCCTTTCCCACCTCCTCCTCCTCATCAAGAATATTCAATGGTCAAATATTATGCAAAGTGGGTACATGCTCTGAATATCTAAAAGAGCCTCTAGACTTTATAATATGAGGTGTCATGCTCCCATGGCCATTTTTAGGCCTTATAAAGTTTAAGGAGTAGGATACCCCAACTCTCATACTAATGCATATGCTACTACCATTAGAGTTACTCCTTGGGATGCGGTCATCACAAAGATATTCCCAAATACCTTCAAAGGGATTTCCCTCTATTGGTATTATAGAATCCCATAAGCCTCTATACATTATTTTAAGTATCGTATCTAAGTTCTTCAAGGCTTTAAGTATGAATAAGCTATTGAGGACATATATCAAATAATTCTTGCACATCAAGTAAGAGAAAAATGATATCATTGCCCACTTTATTCATTAGCTGTGGAAAATTCTTTATTCTTCTACAAGCACTCCAAACATGGATCAGACAGAGCTCTGTGACTTATTCCTTCACTCACTTAATCAAGATACTAAGGAAGAGGTCCAAAAGTTTCCTCTTCGAAGTTATGAGGAATTCTTAGAGGGTGTGCTTCACATTGACCAAGTGGAAATTGACAGCAGATGCAAGACCTATAGCCCCAATGAGAGGTTGGTCACCTCTATCCAAAACAAATCAAACTTGTATAATGGTTCAAACAACAACCAAGGACCCAAGGTCCTCAATCAAAACCATGGTGTTACAACAGATGGAATTACCGATGAACCCAAGAAGCCAAATGTTGTGAACACTAGCAATATGAACAACAACAATGGAAATGTAAATAACCAAAGGAACAACAATCCCATTCCTTTCATTAACATGATCAGTTTTATTTTTCCTCCTACTCAACTAGTTCAGGCCCAAGGCCTGATTCAATACCAAAATTAAGGCTAAAGGCCTCCAAAATTTAATTACAACAATCAATATCAGAATAACAATCGACATTATAGACCACAACAGAATCAAAACCAGAGACCTAAAGATTATGATCCCAACTTATATTGTGGATTCCATGGATGATAGGCCATGATGCTCAAACTTATAGGGATTATAATAAGTTCATACAATGGATTCCAGAAGATCAAAGATAACTCTTTATTGACATGTTCTTAACAAACCCTGCAGGAACTTCCTAAGGTACACATATGGGACATGTCTCCCCGCTAAATGCTATCCTTGGAATATATAGAGATCCTTTCCTAAAATGACCTAAGAATGAGAAAGATAATACTCATGGGGAAACAAATTTATTATTATATGGACCAATTATCACGAAGTCTCTACGTCTACTAATCCATGAGTTTCTCCTAACTTGGATCAAAGGAATCAAGCCAAAATTGTAGGTTTAATTAAGTTAGAGATAGAACCCGAAGTTTATGCAAAGAACCTATACTTGTGAGTACACATCGTAACCTATCTCCATGTATCCTTTAGTAAAAATGATTCACCCATGGTTCCCAAGCTAGTAGGTTCTTATGATTTGATCACGGATCTCACCAAGACCTTTTGTCACATATCCTTCTTTGATTTGTTGAAGAATTATCCAACACAATGATCTACTTTGTTAGAAGCCATAGGTCTTAGTCATCTCATTCATGTCACACCTCCTCTCTAGGCCTAACTTAATTATATAAATTTTGATTTCTATCCCTCGGGCTGCACGAGAGAGATACTAGATTTGTGTTTGACATTAATAAGATGCCTACAGATTCCAAGTTAGCACGGAGAGGTGATCATGTGTTGTATTTGTAAGTATGGATCTATAACAACTATGTCAAGAGAGTGATGATTGATGATGGAGATTTCATTAAAACTTTTCCCTTTTCTTTCTTATAGAAGTTGGGGTATGGAGAAAAAAATTTCCCTCCACTAGAAACACGCTAAGGGGTTATGATATCCTTAAGGCCACATCCATTAGTACTATCGTTCTCCCCATCACTCTTGGGCCTAAGACCATTCTAACTAAGTTTTATATTATAGATAAGGAAACCAACTATAATATGATCCTTGGTATACCCTAGATAAACTGAATAGAGGCCATTTAATCTACTTTATTTCAAGAAGTAAGATTCCTTCATTTAGGGAAAGTCTTCATAGCTCAAGGAAGCTCGAAACCATTTTAAATTCACCTAGTAAACCTTAAAAAGAAACATTGGGTTCATTCTAAGTTTGAAATCCTAGATAACCAATTGAAGCAGACTAGCCCCCTCCAAGGAAGCGATCCCTACTTTGCTAAGCTAGTCTTTGATGAATGAATTATAAGTGTCAAAAGTGATCAAAAGGGTGGATGTTAGTGAGATAAAGACTATTGTGGTAGATAATGTTTCAAACAAAAAAATAGTGCAGATAGTGAAACTCTTAGAGGATGATTTTCCTATCTTTCTCCCATTCGATTCTCAAGGAATCAGAAATGTTCTTGGTTTTGGGTCTCTTCCAGTGGATAGTTTGAAGAGGTTTGCATGGTTGAGGTTTCTGAGGTGCAGGAAGAGGATTCAAAAGATAATGCAATTTCTATTTTTCCCGACAACGATTGGACCCTCAACTATGATGGATCAAAGTGTCACTATGACATAGGGGTAGGGGTGATTCTCACTTCAACATAAGAGAGATTCATGCCCTTTTCCTTCAAATTAAATTTTGAGTGTACTAATAATGAAGAAGAATACAAAGATCTATTTCTTGGACTTATCATGGCTAAGAGGATGGGATTGCATAATGTTAGATTCTTAGGTGACTCATAACTCATTACAAACCAGGTCTCAGAGGTTTATGAGACTAGAGAAGAACACATCCATCTTTACAAGTTTGTCATGCACGATCTATGTTAAGGTTTTTATTTCATTTTTATTAAGGCTATTCCTAGATAACATAATCAACTTTTTGATTTTATGGCTACCTCTTCCTATCATTTCTTTCCTAGAAATGATTTGAAGGAAACTAAGTTCATGATCTTTATCCGAGTTGAACCCCTAGTTTGCAAGATTCCCAACAATGTTATTCTAGCATACGTAGAGACTAAAAATGAGCCTATTACTTTGGATTTCATATAGAATGATGAGGCAATCTTAGGATTCCTCCATGTGTATATTGACCTCCATCCTATGCATCATAAGAAGGGATTTTCCCTCACCCCTCACCCTTCTTCATACTTTGGAGATAAAACGATGAATCCTTCCTTGTCAAAAGACTTTGAAATTTATGAATTCGAGGAAGAACCTCTAGAGTTACCTCCCACGCATCTTGAGTTTGAAGAAGGGAATGTTGCTTTAAAAGAAGGGACTATCGATATTAACATTGGGATAAAATATGATCCGATAATTGTAATTTTGGGTTCTTCATATTCATCTATAAAAATAGAAGAACATACAAAGGTTTTGAAATAAAATTCTAAATCCTTTTCTTTTATTTATAAGGACATGATAGGTGTCACTCCCAATGTAGTAGTTCACAAATTGGTAACCAAACCTGAAGCAAATCCTGTAAATAATAAATTGAGACCTATGAATCCTAAGGTGGCTCTAATAGTGAAAGAGGAATTGATGGAGCTCCTTTATGTAGGGTTCATAAAGCCAGTAGACCATTCCATGTGGCTATCTAACATCATCATGGTTCTTAAAAAGAATAGGAATTTATTAGAATATGCATTGACTTTAGGGACATAAAAAAATCTCATCTTAAGGATGAATTCCCACTAATATCCATTGACATTATTGTTGATGCAATGATTGGTTATGATTTGTTATCACTTATGGAGGGGTTCTCTGGATACAACAAAATCTAGAATTTCTAAGGAATATCAAATGAAAACTACCTTTACCATGCCTTGGGGAACCATTTGTTATGTCGTTATGCCATTTGGTATGAAGAACCCTAGTGCTACTTACCAACGTGCTATGAATTACATATTCCATGATCTTATTCACAAGATTGTGGAAATGTACATTGATAATATCTTAGAAAAATATAAGAAGAGAGGTGACCACTTTGAAGTCCTTCGGATCATTCTTTCATGATTAATAAAATATGAGGTAACCTTAAATATGGAGATAGGTGTGGTTAGAGTCACTTTGGAGGTAAGTTATTGGGCTACATCATTTATTCTCAAGGAATTGATGTAGATCCTGTAAAAATTTAGGCAATTCTTGAAATGAATCCTTCGTCGGATGAGTTTAGTATTAGGTTCTTTTTAGTAAGCTTGGGGAAATTCGTAGATTTGTCCCTAGTTTGAAATTTTTTTCCATCCTATCAAATAATAATGATAACACCAGACCAAGAAAAATGAATGACAATGATAAAGGTAAATCTAGTGCTTCGGTGACCGATCCAAATCAAGCCTTAATCGATCAAATCAATACAATGAAAAACAATTAGCTCTCATATCTTCCAAAGTCACTAGTGACATAATTGAAAAAGAATCAAAGAATAACAGTGATGATCCATCTAAAACCCATACTATGAAAAATAAAGAGAATAACAATATGAAGAATGATAATACTTCTTTTATCCCACAAAATAATTCACCATTTTCTCAAGAATGACAAATGATGAAAGACACAATTTTGCATATGCAACACCAATGCAAACAATTCAAATTTGATGAATTATGTCCTTACCCCTTCAATAAGGATATCTTACGTATACCCTTTCCAAAATATTTTGAGATGCCCAAATTTGATAAATATAAGGGCAAGAACGACCCACAAGAGCATATTAAGGAATTTTTCATGGCATGCCAAGAAGTGGCATATAATGATATCTTCTTATTGTGTATCTTTCCATGAAGTATAAGAGGAAAATATTTGGATTGGTTCTTACACCTTCCAAAGGGATCAATAACTAATTTCAAAGACCTCTCCAGGAAGTTTTTAAAACACTTTTCCTTTAACCTTGACTCTGAGATCACCATGATGGATTTGTGCAATGCGAAACAACGATTAAACAAACGTTTTGTATAATTTTTACAATGATGGAGAGGAACCGCAAGTTAGTTCCCATGTTTCATTCGGAGAAATAATTAGTTAGTATCTTCATGTCAAACCTCAATAACGAGTTATCTTTCCACATGTAGATGCACTGCCTCAACAACTTTGAGGAAGTTATCAAAAAAGGGACCCAAATTGAAAATTCCCTCATTATCAAAGGCTTGATCAAGCCTCACTCCAAATATAATCACACCCGTACCAATAACGATAACAATAGGCATTTGGATAAGCCCAAATATGTTAATATAAACTACAATCTTGTTGGACGATTGTGATTGTCGTGGATAACCAAAATGTGTATAACATCCAAAATAGTCAACTAAAGAAAAAAGTGAAACAACCTATTATTATTCTAAGCAGAGAGGCTCCCCTTCTCATGACCAAAAACAACACCAATTCACTCTTTTGGGAGATCCCATGTATAGTGTCTTACACCAAATGGTTAGTGTCAATATGGTCGTGTATCCCATCAAAAACCTTTGTTGAAGGGAAACCCAAGCCTTCTTGGTATAAACCTAACACCTATTACGATTTTCATCGCATTGATGGCCATCAAACGGATAGAGTGTGCAACTTTGTCATTACATATGGAACCTAATTGATAACGAGAGACATAATAATTGAAAACCTTACACCAAACAAAACACCCAATGATAATCTAAAGGTGTTTTCTAATATGTTCCCTATGCATGGTGCAAATAACAAGGCCATTAAATAATGTCAATCTTGAAACAATGTCGATTTCAAATCGATAATTCATTCATTGAAGAAATTCCTTCTACCATTGATATCATAAAGTTCCAACCTCATAATAATATAGTGGCCACATGACAAAATAAAATTTAGGTGCCTATAAAAAACCAGCCATCTTCTTCATCTACTACACCTCAAAAAATGAATCTCATAGATTACAAGTAACCCAAAGTTAGTATCTTATGCCAAATCTTCCACTTTTGGTCCATATGACCTATTACAATAGTTAATGATAACACCTACTTGTATCTTACTCATGGAGTTATTGAAATTATCCCCTAACTTTCTATATATTCTCAATCACACTCTTAATAAGGCACGTGTTCCTGAGAATCTTAACGTTTAGCCATTCCAAGCCTTAATTTCGAATCTTTTTCCAACCAATCTTATATTGTTATGTGTCATCACGACATCTTAAATCCAAACCTATAAAACAATAAAATATTTGTATATCGAGGCATATATTATTGACCACAATTTCAAAAGAGTTATAATTGATAATGGAGCAAGTATTAAACATTTGTTCCATGAAAATGTTGAGATTTCTAGGTCACACCAAGGCTAGTATGGGAGCTAATGTTATAGCCATTCATGATTATGACAATAATGAATGGTATTCTTCTGGAATGATCACCTTGCCCATACAAGTGGACCCACGAATGTTTGACACCATTTTTGCATTGTTGATGTCGATACCTCATACAATTTCCTCTTAGGTCGACCATGGATACATACGACGAAAGGTATACCATCTACTTACCACCAGTGCATTAAATTTCCACATGATAGTAAAGATTTTACCTTACTTGCCAATTCTAAACCCTTTGAGTCCTGCAAACTTTTGGAGGCCATACATAACCAAGCTAATTATTGTCCTTATGCAGATAGATATGTCGAGCCTCATGTTATCACTTTCCATGATAAACACATTTATCCTAAGACATTGTTTTGATCTCAAGCATCTACATCTAATGTGCAATGTTCTAAATCATATTCACTTGTTGAACCCAAATTTTCTCATCAAGGTCCCATTGAATACACTCTTGGAAATGCTTTCCACAATGGAAAAATTCCATTCTCTCCACTCAACTATGGATGACCCGGTGCCCCCATTTGAAATAAGATCTAGTTTATCACCTTGGTAGTACTCTTTGGAGACAATATAGACTCTTAGAGGATGAACACGTTCATGGTTCCGATGGATCTTGGCTATATGAATATTGGATGGTTAAGTGATATGAATCAAAAAATTACATTAAAGGCCATAAGATGATGAAGAACATGAATTGGAAAGGAAAAAGGCTCGTCTCACAAGCACAAGGTTGCCTTGAACCAATAATGTATAAATCAAACATATATCATCCCGGTTTAGGTTATGAAACTTTTGAAAAAGGCCTATAATATTCAATGTAATGACTAGCGAAGAGGACACTAATTCCAAAGTTGAGACCAGTTCCACACATAGCCTCTTCAAAGACCTAGTTGAAACCACCCTTTACCTTGAAAATATTTCCATTTGTACCCTTGATATTGTTTACCCATCCCTCATAAATCAGGACCAACAATGTCACATCTCTATGGACCTCTTTTAGAATGATGAGGCCATCCAAGAATTCCTTGAGACTCAGGACCCTATTCCCTTATCAGACCACAAGAAGGGATTTGATATAAACCTTAATGATACCACTTATTTCAACAAGGAAGTTGAGTGCTCTAGTCCACCAAAAGTCAAAAAATAAATAAATAATAGAAAAAAGAAGAATATAATATCACATAGTGAAAACCTCTCTAAGGCGTTGTGTGAGAAGAAAATTTTGAAAAAAGGTGAAAATTAAAAAGCAAAAAGAAGAGGATGCATCTCCTAGTCAAAACCTTTTTGAGGCACTAGAGAGATGAGACTCAGTTCTAGATGAATTAGATGATTTTCTTAGGCCTGCAACGTCATTCTAAGACACCAACACATATAAAATGTTGGTAGAATAAAATACCATGATCAATATAGGAATGGATGATACTCCCAAAATATTATAGCTCGGAGAAATATTATCAAAAACACAAATCCAATCCTTCACATCATTCCTCATTAAATTTCAATATGTCTTCGCATGGTCCTTATAATGGTCCTATAAGGATATGTCGGGTTTGGATCCCTCTCTAGTATTCTATAATCTAGTGGTTCACCTAGATGCAAATCCTATTAAGTAGAAACTACAGAAAATGTATCCCAAGATGGCTTTGTTAGATAAAGTAGAACTTCAAAATCTGCTAAAAGTTGGTTTTATAAGATCGATAGACTATTTTTAATGGATCTTGAATATGGTACTTCTCGCTAAGAAGACGCTTGGAATTCAAATTTACACATATTTTTGGGATATCAACAAATCCTATCCTAAGGATGACTTTCCCCTTCCCAACATCGACATGATTGTCGATTCTACAACTGGTCATGAGATGTTATCCTTAATGGATGAATTTTTAGGCTACAACCAAATCCACATTGTTGAGTAATATTAACATAAGACAACATTCATGACCCCATGGGGAAATTTTTGTTACAAGTTCATGCTTTTGGCCTCAAGAATGTAGACGCAACTTACCAGAGAGCAATGACAGTTATTTTCCATGACCTCCTTCATGACATCATGGAAGACTATGTTGATGATATTCTCACTAAATCTAAAACTAGAGTAGATCATCCAGTCATCTTGTGGCATATATTTGAGAGGTTAAGAGAATATAAGGTTCATCTTAACCCAAAAAATGTGTCTTTGGCATCACTTCAAGGAAACTCTTGGGATTTATTGTCTCATGAAGGGGAATTGAAGTCAACACTACCAAAGTTAAGGGAATAATAGAAATTCCTCCACCACGTAAACTTCATCAACTATGATTTTAACAAGGAATAATTTAGTCTATCGATGATTTATAGCTCATCGGAAGATAAGTGACACTATTTCAACCAACTACTCGTAAAGGATGTTCGGTTCAAATGGATGTAATAATGCTAAAATTATTTTACCAAATTGAAAGAGTATCTATCGACTCCACCAGTTTTAATGTCTTTTATCCAAGATAAGCCAATGTTATTGTATATATCTATGACAAAACATTCCATTGGGGTGTTTCTTATAAACCATAATGACAAAGGATGAGAACAAGAAATTTATTACTTGAGCAAAATTCTTATATATTAGAATCTCATATACTCCTAGGTCAAAGAAGTGTGTTTGGCAGTGGTGTTCACTTTTCAAAATTTGTGACACTATCTGCTTAATCATACCACACAACTTATCACCAAAGTAGATTTGCTCGAATATATCCTATCAAGACCTCTCATAACATGGTGGATATCTAGTTGGATCATACTCCTATGTGAGTTTGACATTGAATTCATCACTCAAAAGGCCATAAAAGGAAAATCTTTAGTAGATCAACTGGCTGTACCACCACTGTTGGGTTCTCAACCCTTTCACTTTTAGTTCCCTATCAAATATTTGTTGTATATTGATGCATTTCCCTCATGGACCTTATTCTTTTATGGCTCTTGTAACATGCATGGATCAAGAGTTGGCATAGTATTGTGTACACCATATGGCGATGTCATACCTAAATATTATCACCTTAGTTTTCTATGCACCATTAACATTGTAGAATATGGGGCTCTCATAACAAGCTTAGGCTTTATTATATCTTACCAGCTCCAAGAGCTAATAGTTTTTAGAGACTCGCCTCTATAGACACAAAATATATGCACTTGGGTACATTTCTAGGTCCTAAAAGAATGTTAGCATTTACATGATTCCTAAGCAAGAAAACTAGTAATTAAAAACTCCCTTTAGCATGTTGTTTTGTCTTCTACACTTTTATTGGCTTTATACATTTTGATCTTGTCGACATTTAGCATTGTTATATCTTTCTTTGGTCTCAAACACTAGCACCTGTGCATTCCTATCCCATCGGCGCTCATGTCCCTCTTTATCCTTTTCTTATCCTTTTGGACCCCTTTCACTTCTTAATTAATTTTTATCACTTTGGGTCATCCTTTCAGTTGTCAATTACAAAATTCAAACAAGGGAATCATATAAATACATAGTTATGTTTTCAAAATGAGGGACCAAACACTAAGCATTACATACTACCACTTAATCTTCCATTCAAATTCATAAAGGGCATCAAAGGAATCCATCTAGCACTCATAAAAGGGATAAGGGTTACATCACTTATGCATACACAACATAGGAGGGGAAAGTCTATTATATTTCATCCCACACATTTTATACATCTTCTATACATTCCATATCTATCCCATTATCCTTTTTGTAACTTGCACAATGACATCATTTCTACACACACACATACAAGAAATGCATGGAATCGAGATGTAGTGCAACACTCATTCATAAGTTCACTCTTCGGGTGACCGTTGGGGTCAGCTAGACTCCCATTTTGTTTTTTTGTTTTTATGTTTGATGTGGTTTATGGGTACGTACGTACGGGATAACTTATTTCTTATAGATTATAGGTACATTGGTATATCAGATATTGAATCTAGAGTAACAAATAGAGACCAACATTGAGGCTTATCCTACACATAGAATATTAGATCTAGAGCACCTACACAGACACCAACTCCTAGATCTAGACACTAGCACCTGGGTGCTCCTACCCTCCCATGGGCACTACTGCTGTCTACATAGTTCTAGATCTCAAAATCTCCAGTTTATAGTGATGACATTGTTTACAATTTGTTCTAGTATTTCAAATGCCTAGATCACTTATTGTTCACTTGGAAATCATCCAAGTCCTCATATGGCTCTTCTTATTTCTTAGGGTTTCATATTGCATATGCTTTATTTCTTACGTCTTATTGTATATTAGAATTTATAAATCATCTATTACAATAGTTACTCTAAAAATAAGATTTAATAATTATATTTACATTAAATCACCCTAATCATCATCAAGCAGGTCAATGGAGAATATCAAGTTAAAGATGATAAGCTTGTTCCATACAAATGTGTGGTTTTCATCCTTAAAGGATATTTATAGCTCATAACATATGAACAAGTTCCTCAAACATAGAATAAATTAGTGGATGGCATGGCAACTATCACATCCCTTCTTAAGTTTGATAAAACCAAACACATAAGGAGTTTCTCATAAAACTTCTTTTGGTGCCTACATATGATTTTTTAGACTCCACCATGGTGTGTGAAATTTTTGGTCCTAAAAACTCTTGGTATCATGACATTTAAATGTTCATCCAAGACAAAACTTATCCTTCCAATATGAATTCATTGAATAAAATAGCCTTAGCACAATGTGATTCATGTTATACCATCCTTTTCAATACCCTTCACCAAAGAGGCTATGATGGGACACTCTTAAGGTGTCTCAATAAAGAAGAATCAAATTAGACATTAGTTGAAATACATTCAGGTATTTTTGACACACATACAAGTGGGATGGTTATAGCTAAGAAGATCTTGCACATGGATTACTATTGGCCTACCGTGGAGTCTGATGCGTGTAATTTTGTTAAGAAGTACTAGGGATGTCAATGGCATGGTAATCTGATTCATGCACCCTGACAAGCCCTTCAACCTATCACTTCACCCTATCCTTTTTCCAGATTATGGCTCAGCTTAGTCAACAAAATTAATCTCACATCCTTTGATGGCCATACCTTCATGATCACCACTACCGAATATTTTACCAAGTGGATAGAGGTCTTGCCTCTCACATATATCACTAGGTCAAATATTTGCCAAGTTCATATTCAACCACATCATTTTTTTCTTTGGGATCCTAAATTCTATTATTACTGAGAAAATGGGAAATCCTTCAAAAATAATAATTTCAAAGCGCTCACCAAAAAAAATCATATCCTCTTATAATCTAAAACCCCATATTACCGATGCAGTAATGGCCAATCAAGCATACAATAAAATGATTAAATAAATATTGGAGAAGATTGCCAACAAATATGGTTGTAACTAGCATAGGAAACGAGATCCCACCCTTAGTAATGATATAATAATGGTGAATGTGGCTTGCTCATCAGTAATATCTTGTGGGATGAGTGACGTCACACTAGCCATGGCATTTACATGACGATTATCCTTACGAGGAATGGTAGTGATAGAGTAAGACTCAAATGTAGCCAAGATATCTTTGACAAGTGTGTTGTATGGGATTAAGTGTTCCTCTTTTGTGTTATATGTATCATTTACTTGATTTATGATGAGTTGAGAATCACCATGTATGCATAGGTTGTGAATGAGTAGTTTCTGAGTGGTGAGAAGGCCGAGGATGAATTGGTCACCCCATACAAAGTGTTACACACAATATTGATACAACATAGTTTTAGTTTAGGATGGGGCTCGGGAATCGACGTGGGTCCTTAGTACACAATGCCTTCCCCGAGTGCCGAATAGGGGCAATACAATGGTATTTCCTGGACTTCTAGTAACTAGGGGAAAATTACACAGTTCTTTGACATGTCACAGAGGATTTTGACAAGGTATAAATTCCTTTAGCACTAGGCATTTACAAAGTGGATTTTACAGGGAAGAGATTCCTTAGCACAATACACACCATTTGTAGTGGTGTTTTATACAGCGGGAAGCAATTAAAGGTTGGTGGATGACACCAAACATTTCTCCCGAACTTCTTCCATTATATTGGAGTGAGATCACCCGAAAAAATTGTTTGCATTGACATCATGCACAATATCATGTCTACACTCTTTCCTCATCGATATCAGGTACACATTTTCCTTTTTACATTTTTTTCATTTTTACATACTTCCTTAAGCATTTTTATACATATACATTTTTATTTGAATACTTGATCATCTTCTCTTTTATAGGTCCATCGGTATGCGAAGCAAGTATTCAACATGAAAACAACTACGTCACACACATCGACACCAATAATAGGTACAACACCACATTCACATATGTGTTTCTACCCTCTATTCATTTTCTTCACCTTTTACACTTTTTCATCTTTAGTCTCCACGATCCATCCTTTTTATCACTCGAACTTTATCTAGTCCATCAACATGCTTTCTACGTCCATCTACATGGATATCATGTACTTATCTCTATCTAATTTATGTTACCAAGATTTCCACTCACCAACATAAAGTGGGGAAATGTAGACATAAAATCACGCACTTTGGGTACTTATTTAGTCATGATTACATACAACTATTCATATGATTCTTGAGTATGAAAATTAATGATTAACCTATGTCTTTGGCCACCTTTCTTTGTTTTATGCTTTTCCTTTCAGATTGCACTCTTACTTGCTTGGTTTGTCTTTTACCTTTCAACATTTTTCATTTTGCATGCAGCCTAGCTAGCCAGACTCCAACACCAAGCACCCCCATTCCCTCTGGGTTCCCTTTTCCTATTTATACTTTAGTCACACTTTTTGTGTCCTTTCTAGCCATTTGAGCATCTTATCTTTTTAGTAGTTGGCCTTTTTGGGGTTAATTACAAAATTCAAGTAAATGAATCATATAAATATAAAGTTATGTGATCATAATAAGGGACCAAGCACTAAGCACTATCTATCACACCTAAAATTGCAACCATCAAAACATCTATAGCTCCATTTGTATCCATCTAGCTCCATTACAAGGGATAAAGGTTAGTTCATCCGCATCACACTTCATAGAGAGGTTTATTTTGTTTTCATGCACACATTATTTACATTCTACATCTAGTTACTTTCGTTACTTCAAGTATAACACACACAAGAGTAAGCTAAGGCACAACCCCACACACACACACACAGAGAGAGAGAGAACTACATTGGGTCTGAGATGTAGTGCAGCACTCAGTTGTAAGTCCGCCATTATGGTAGCTAAGGATAGTCGGAACCCTCATTTTGCATCTTTATTTTTAAGGATTTGATGTATATTTGAGAGTTTTTTAGGTGCTTTCTTTATTGCAAGTTTATAATGACCTTGGCAATGTTATAATGATATACACATGACAAAAGATGAATAAGTGCAAACCTCTTGTGACACCTCAAAGGAGGTTTCCTGAGCATCTACGCACACTAGGGTGCTTTGAAATCAAACCAAGGCACCCACGGGTGCCCCTATCCCTCTCTAGGTACCCCAAAGACAATCAAATATATCGAATCTACATTTTTCGGAATTTTGTGTGACGGTCCTCCATATTTGTTCAAATCAGTCCCTTTGTGACATAATCTAAAGCAACCTCTTCGAATCAGCTAAGGATCTTCTAACCCTCTTTGTAATTAGGGTTTTATAATTTCATTACTTAGTTGCTTGGGTATTATTTTAGTATTCATTTATTTACTACAAACTTGCATTATATTAGGCTATTATTTTACATTTTAGCATAATCACCATGTTTGTTACTGATTATGGAGATATCATTTCTTACATCGTTGGTGCATGTTTAAAACCAAAAAAATCCAAAAACATTCAAAAATGTTCACAAAATCTAAAAACATTGAAATATGTTCAAAAACAAAACTCGTATAAAAACTAGCAAAAAAACAAAAATATTTAGAAAATGTTTGAAAAAATCTCAACAATTGAATAATACAGTTCAACAATATCACCGTTCAACGATAGTCTTCCGATCATTTTAAGATAATCACTTTCCTTTCCCGTGGTGTATATCGATGCTCACAACAAACCAATCAGTTAACTCTTTGTAATATAACTTTTTTACTATTGGTAAATGGTTTTGAAGAGACTGCACTCGTAGTACAAAAAGGCTCAAAATCTAGAAAATACAATATCAAGTAAAGTTTTTTTATATGTGGGGACCACACCCCAATAAAAATCCTAGACGCTAAATATTTAAAAATAAATAAAGGAAAGGGCCATCTTCCTATAAGGAGCCCAATAGATGATGCAAAACAACAAAACAGAAGCACTAAAAAAGTAATAAAACACAAAAACAAAACTAACTTAGTGATTTTTGTATACTTTTTGTATAGGAAACCTCAGTCTCACGTGGGTGAAAGCTAATACTAGAAGCCACTAGAAACTTTGAATGGTGGAGGGCTTAGGACCTCAAATGAAGATGTGGATCTACGGGCGCAAAGAAGATAGATGTGTGATACAAAGAATATAGATATGCAAAACTGAAACTAATAACATTGGATTACAACATGCGGTGGTTTCCCAGAGACAATCCTAGTTCCAAGAGGATATTAACTCCCTTGGAGGATGTCAACCCCCATGTCTAGAAAGATAGCAATAAATGATGAACAGTAGATATCATGCAGAAATAATGAAATACAAAATGACAAGTAACTGAAATGATGAGGGGACTTAGCTTGTGCTCTGATATGGAGATGAAATGGGCATCAAGATGGTAGGATAACAAATAATGGCAAAGATTTCTCCTTCAAACTTTCAGAACTTAATTAAGCTCTTTCTTCTCCTCTCTGGGCCTAGGTCTAGTCTCTCCTTCCGTGAGTTTTCCAAGTCTAGGTCCTCTTTTTTTGAAAGAGGGGGAAAACCCATATTTATAGCTTAATGGTGAGGTTAGACTACGGGTTAATAAGTAACCGGGGTTGGGTAGAGTAACCTAAGTTAAGAGGTATGATGTGATCATGTGGGGCCCATGGTTTGACTTATTATATGGAGTGGGGAGCATGATTGACATGGTAGGTGAGATAATAGATTCCATTTGAAATTAAGAGAGGGGTGTCAGATGGGTATATTAATACCCATAAATTGAATAAAATGTGAGAGATGCCAAAAGTCAATTATTAAATGGGTTTATATGGAGCCCATTTAATAATTAATTAAATTTGGGTTGATAAATGGAAGAGGTTTATTTAAATTTAAGAAAAATGAAAGCGTGAGTGAGATTTGAATGAATGTGAGATGACAAAGGGGTGTTATACCAAAAATTGGTGTCTACAATACTTTCAGAGCAATCTTCAAGACATTATAGAGATTAGTTGCATTTTACATGACTGGATTCTGGCGCTCTTAGTGAGTGTCTTTTTCTTTAGTTTGTCATTCTTCCAATCGACTCTAGGATGTTGCAATCATCACAAACCTATTTAACATTAGTTTTAATATAGCCTAGAAATGCCCTGTGAATAGAAATTTGGTTAGATTGCATGTCTTCCACCTGTAAAACTCTATCCTCAGATTTGATAACTTGAGTGGAGAGGTTGTCTAGTTTCTCTTCTAAGTTAGAAAGAGTGGAGGGGTCCACAGTGGTTTTGATACCTTCCTTGATTAGTAATTTTGCGTTCTCTTCCATTCCCTTAAGAGCATCAAAGCATGTTGTTTGATTTGAGCAGATAAACCCAAACTAGGAATGAGGGGCATGGGTATCTTGACTTATTTTCTACAAACTCTCAAAGCACATACAAGATATCCTTACCCTTTGAGCTACTATGGAGGACACATTTAGTAGGGGGTTAGTAATGGGCTCTCTAACATTGGGGTTTTTGGTTTGAATCCTTAGTTGTTGAGGGGGAGGGGGGAGAGAGCAGTAGGGTCAATTTTAACCACATCTAGAAAGTAGCGATGCAGTAGGAAAATTACACCTTGATGTAGGGGAAGGACCTGCGTATGAGCTTGAACATCCCTAATCAATTTTTCAAGTGAATGAAAGATATAATAAGGGAAACTAACCTTGGAAGCATGTCTGAAGTGATTCAAAAGAACTAAGTGGTGCAGAGGCAAGCATCAAGAATCAACCTTCCAAGGTGATGTAGTGGACAACCATTTTTTCTACCTCATTATATGGCTAGTGGATGGAAGAGTAGAGGATTCCCGACTTCCTAATATGAAGATTCTCATCATACACCAAGAACCTTTTCTCCTCAAAGATCTCAGTCAAATTTGTTTCTAAAGAAGTTCATCCCCTCCATGCTCATGCCCATGATGAAGGAGATCATCTCTACAATAATTACAAATTCCTTATCTTTGAAATGGATGACTCTGTCTTTCCATTTTCTTGCAAATGTAAGGGAGATGTGGACATCATGGCCCTTAATTTTCTACATAAACTTGGTGAATCCATCAACGCTTAAAACTTCCCACAGCTCTATGTTATTTTTCCAAAAAGGGTCGTAAATGGGCTCTATTCTCGCACGGAGGATCCCCATGATGCAGTTGAACCTAGAAAATAGATCGTTAACTACTCAAACCCAATTATTAAAAAACCTAGCAATAGAATTAGTGGAACTGGAAGTAGCATATATTTTAGACCCGACCACATGAACTACAAAACTGACTTGAAAACCCTTCTTTCAAAACTTGGGCTCAAAAAGCAATACAAAATGATTTGTTTGAAAGAGTGGATTCACATAAGGTGAGATTACAAACACTCATTTCCCCACACATGCCAAGACCACCAACTTAACATGATTAAAGTGTTAAGTGTCTTTAGCTTCATTAAAAATGATTGATTTGGCAGTGATGGAGATCTCCTCAAAATCATACCAAAATTTGAAATTATCAATGATGACCCCATCATTAGCAAGTGCATCTGCCACCCCATTCCCTTCTCTATAAACATGGAAAATTTTAATGTTTGAAAAACCTTTACATAAAATCTTGGATTCAAATATAAATTCTTTTATGGTCCATCTGGGAGGTTGGGAGCCAATAATATTATTGATAACATTCAAGGAGTCTCCTTCAATAATTAAATTATTGACCCGAGATCATTTGGCAGTTCTAATTACCCAAAGCGTTATTAGAGCCTCAACATAGTGGT
Source organism: Taxus wallichiana var. yunnanensis (assembly GCA_018340775.1). NCBI lineage: Eukaryota > Viridiplantae > Streptophyta > Pinopsida > Cupressales > Taxaceae > Taxus > Taxus wallichiana. Next base: position 431,959,292 of record CM031235.1, on the reverse strand, counting down.
TTAATTGTTTACCCATAGGTTCTGCAAAGGCTATAATAGGGAGTCTATGATGGTTTCGCTAAGTCCCCACTACCATCTCGCACTGGGTTTCCCATAGCAGCCCCATCAAAGTTCAATTTATGCTAACCTTCTTGTGGGGGAATCCCGAACAAGATTCTGTCAATGTTGGGAGACACTTTTTGATTAAATTCAATACATATCAATTCAATCCTCTCGCATTCTAAGATATCACTTAGAGGCATTCATATTTTTCTATTCTTCATTGTGGAACACATTATGGGTATCTTTGAATTTCATCTTTTCCCATTACGTTGTATTGTTGTTGTCTATTTTCTTCAAATGGATTTCTTTTTCTTGGAATGTTAGAATGTTAGATATTTTTAAAATTTGAATGATTATTTTATTAGAATGTTAATTTGTGACTAACCTTGTATTTTGCAGGTGTGTGTAAGACTTATTTTACACATTTTTTAATTCCATCGCATGTAGGGAGATAGATAGATTTATTAAATTTATGTGTATCTATAATTGTAGATGAATTATTAAGCACTTTAGTTCATATATAAATTTAGTGTAATTAATTCATGTTCATATTGGGTTTGTTTGACTTGATTACTTTTTAGAATTGTGTTGTCATCTTGGTTTATTAAATAATTCATAATATGTATGTTAACGTTCTTAACATTTCTTTTATTTCTATTGATTGCATGTACTTTGTTGTTATCACATGTTTACCATCATCAGATACGTATCACATCTATATCATTAATCATATGTCCATCATATCATCATATATCATGAATCAAAGCTAAAATATAAACATGGAAGCTAAGATACATGTAACATCATCATCTATACATGATAAATCAAAATAACAATCATCATCTATTCTAAAATCATGACATCATATCATATAATCACTACATCATATGAAAATAAAACATCTCATCATCATAAGAGGTTTCCAAATGTCCATCATATACATCAAAAATAAAATGTCCATGTACATTATATCTCAAAAATGTCATATACATCTCAAGTATGCCATCATGGGCATCAATCTACAAAAATGTGCCTTCATCACGAGGCATATACAAAAAAATATACATACAATATATCATCAAAATCTAAGTCATCCCTGACTCTCTCATAGAGTAGGCATGTCAAGTCTATCCCTAGGCAAGGAATTTGCACTAACCGCAATGATCTTAATGGCCGATGTGACCTCATAGATTGTTTTTTTGATCTAACCATAATTTGGTGATCTTTGACCCTTAGGGACTGTGGCCTCATACAATTCTCTATAATAACATACCTTGTCGACTTAGCACCAACTATAGTAACACATCACTTATACTCCCCATTGTTGCCAAACATAATATAAGATCTCACTTTATTGTAACCTCGATGTAACTATATACTAAGTTGATCCCTCTCAAGCAATCCTCCGGCCCAACTTGACTACCCTCTTATCTACCTATCTATAGAGGGTCTAGATGGTGATGAATGCAACATCACCCCGTAGTATATCTATGTCCCTCTCTATTTGTAATGTGGCCACTGATGGCCCACATGTTAATATTGGAGTTGGTAACTACAATGGTACTTGTGCTCCTACTCCTCCCTTTATAACCCTAACACTGAACTAGGTGGTCTCATTGGTGATAATCGCATTTGTAAAGGTACTTGTGCTAGTACCTACATCCATATAATCGACACCTACACTAGTTTATGTCCCAAAACCTATTGTGGCATATGTGTCTGGTATCGACCGCCCGCCCTGCCTAGTATTTCCCATGCTTGTAGGTACATGTTGTATAAGCTATGTGAATTTGTGTCGCCTATACCTATGATACTAGTATTTACACTACCTATATATATGGTCCCCGAGTGACATGACCATATACCTATATTAGTGGCCATTGAACCACCTAAACCTTTGGAGCTTGTACATCCTCACCCTACGCATGTGCCTACATGTTGACCTCTTCCTCTACCCGACCCAACATGCCTTTATCCCTCCTCACCTTTGGCCCATCCACTATCATTGTCTCTATCCCCGCATCTATTATTTCATGTGGAATAGTAATCTACCCTCAACACGATCATTATATACCATGCAACATACTTAAGAGTGGTGTCTAGATCTATAATATGTGTGTGAGCATCCCATGCTTTTAGAATGATTCCAAAGAAACTCTTCTTAGCAGCTCATACTTTAACCTGTCATCCAAAGTCTATTGTCTCCCACGCTACTCACGCGCACAACATGACTAATCGGGACCTCGGGATATCCTATCCAACAAAAAGTTATCTCTAAACCCTATCCAATATGTACATCTCTATAATATGGTTATGGTTTCCAATGATAAAATGCTCTAACTTCATAGTACATAACTCAATGCCATATGTCCTCCACTAATATAGCTTGTATGGTCTCTAAGTCACCATACAAAGTTGTAACGTGTCATAAGTCTGTCAATATAACACAATGTCTCCCATGTGACCCCTTTGACGTGTGCCTATTATCTCCCATCTAAAGGATGAGGGATCATCAAGTTGTATGTCTAGCAAAATTCCAACTAGTCACCCAATCGCAATATGATCCAAAACCCGTATCTCCACTAGAGTGGTTGGACTCGAGACTCTACATGCCTCTATACACAATTAGATGAAATTCTTTATACGAGTGCACAGGATGCACCGACCCCATGAAAATACCTTGCCCTCCATCAATCATGCAAAAAAACCTATCAACCCTAAGCGAAAGTGTTTCCTTATCTTATCAAATAAAGAAATAGCTACCGATAAGATCCATCAATTATATCGTCGTAGTTGATATTCCGTGTTATCATTCATGCACTCATATAAGTGCACCCTCATCCCCTCTCTAGGTATGTCATATAACTCGAATAGGTCCCATACATGTCCTAGCATTCGTGTGACATATCCATCAAACTCCACCAAGATACCATGTATCAATACTTTTCGGATCCAAGTATATATCCTCTAATGTAAATGTCATCACTCTCATCGTAAATCTAAATGTTTGGCTATGTCATCTCTCGGCTAGCATCATTAGTAGACAATGATCCAAGATGATGTGTAGAATATGTGTGATATATGTTAGCCCTATCACTTCTAATAATGTGATTAACTATCATTGCTAACTCTAGGTAAATCTCCTCTCAAATAATCGCAACCGCCATGATGCTCTCACACATCAAAAGCTAGTGGTCTCTCCTATAAATCATTCCAAAACATAGTTAACATCACTTTTCTTATCTCCTAACCTTGTAATTTTCTTCTAAAAAACACTTTTTCACACTAGCATACTCTCTGTTATGCTATCACACCCTTTATATCTAATGTATGCATTTCTACGCTTTCGCATTCACGCTAGATCACACCTATTTGAATGCTAGCACACTTGCTTCAACGCTTACACTCTCATTACCATGCTAGCATGTGCAACATACTAGCACATTCCTCTTTAATGATCATGCTCTCAATATCATGCTAACATGTACACTTGAATGCTAGCGCATTCCTCGGGCTACACTAGCATACTCAAGTGTATGTGCTAGCATTAAAATTCAAACTTCTGTTATTAAAAACTAGCAATAAATGCTTCAAAACTTAAAAATTTTAAAGGTACTCACCAAGGAACCCTCATCTAGCCTCCGCCCGAACTGTCAAACACAATCCACATGATGTTTCCTCTACGGTCGGTGAGCCATCTCTCTAAAATCTCAGAGCTCAAATCTCACTTAGAGGGAAAAAATAATCTATAAGCACAAATGAGTCGTGATGATTATTAACCCTCCCACCCTTTTATTTATACCCTTTGAAACCCTAATTCTTCTCAAATTTTCCTTTATGCCCACAAAAACTCACTTTTCTTCAACGTTACTCTGGACATTTTTTTTGCAGCTTCTTCTCTCTTCTCTCATGCACTTAATTAATGTTTTATCATGATTCTCACTCATTTTGGAGGAATTTTTCCTTCATTATTTTACCTCACTGGGAACACCAATACTTCACTAGGGAAAATCAGGTGTACCAAACACATCACTTCCCTCCTTTAACTCAAAATTTTCTTTAAAATCACATATTCCCAAAAATTCATAAAAATCACACAAATTTAAAAGTTTCAAAAAGATTAAAAAAATCAAACAAAAATCCTTAAAAAAAAAAAAATTCAAAACTTCAACAACTCAACGCAATCTTGATAAATCAAACTTTTATCTACACCCCTAGTGATTGTTCCAATTTTACATCTATCATGATTCATTGATTCCTTTGCAATATAACTTTTCTTGGGGAAATTTTGGATCTCATTCCCTCTCATGTAATTCATAAGTTTATTGCTTAGGGGAAATGATCCTTTTCAAACCTCAGATCAATCTTCAATGTGGATCCAATAAGAGTGTCATTAGGAGTATCTAATATCACTCTGCTCTTCAGTCTAATCCTATCCCATGCATTTCATAATTTTAGTACTGGGAACATTCACATCTACTTAATCATCATTGTGGCACGTATTAGGGGCATAGTTAATTGTCTTCTTTTCAAAATTGTGTTGCATTATTGAGCTTACTTTTGGACCAATTACATGTATTTTTCATCATCTCAGCTTCTTTATAGCCATGGTGCATACTTTTATGGTGTATATTGGGTTTTTTTCATTTTCTCTTTTCTTTTTTGTTTGTGTGTTTATTTTACACACATAATGGGTTAAACATCTTGATTCCTACATAATCTTGGTTGCTGACTTTATTGTGCAAACAGAAAATTAAGGTTTCTCTAAATTTTCCTCTCAAATGATGCTCATGCTACAAGCACAATCCCTTTCCTCCTACTTCACATTCCTTACCTTCTTCCTATCAAATGGCTTTCCACTACTTTTTCGCATCACCCACCCGCTTTAGGGGAATTCCCTTACCATTTAACTCGGTGGAGCATCCAAATTATTTATTTCCTTCCACTTGCTAAGTTTGTATACATCTACTATCTTTAAAATGTTATTACTTCGTAATAGCACTTTAAAGAGGGGAAAATGTAGACACCCTAAAAATACATATATATTTCTAGCCTACTTCCATCTAATTAGAATTAATTAAATTAATTTTATCCTACTAGAATACATCCTTTGGAATTAATTAAATTAATTCCATCATAAAAATCACAACCCTTTATAATTAATTAAATTAATTCTAACTACATACTCCTACACTTTAGAATTAATTAATTTAATTATATCATGCTCTTGGAATTAATTAAATTAATTCCTAACACCCTTTAGCTAATTTAATTAAACATTTATTTAATTAAATGATTAATTATCCCCTCACAATTTATAACTAATTAAAATATTTATTTAATTAATCATATTTATCTACTCACACTCCACTCCACTCCACTTCTAGAACCCTATAATGGTGGGGGCAATAAGATTGCACGTATAACCATCTTCCCACACAAAATCAAGATAATTGTTGCACCTACAAAGCTACTGTTGCACGCACAAACCGAATCCTCTTACTATTTTAGGAAATTGTAATTAAGATCCTAGAACTCATTCAAACTATGATCCACTTCTCATGGCCTCACCCTTAGCTATAAAATTCAGGCCATTCCTTTGTAAATCCATCCTTGGAAGCTTATGTAAATTGCAGCCAACTTCTGCCAAATTTTCCACTCACATCCTTGTTTTTTCATGAGCTCGTAGCATTTGCATCCTACATTTGGAGAAATAATTAAGAGCACCCATAATCCAACAAATCCAAATATTATACAAGTCCAAGTGCTTCTACAATCTTCATTGAGGTTTGCAAAGAAAGACTTATAGGGAGGTTTGTAGTTTTTATTGTTTATCTTTTGTTTAGTTGAGTTTTTCATTGCTTACAATATGATTCTGATTACTATGAATTATATGATATTCATATGGATAATTTTGCACATTATATTGCAATACCATCAAGGAGTTGAATCTGATATAGATTCTACTAAAATTTGATACACCAAGTGAGCCTTCTATACATATCTCTACTTCTCCACAACAAGATGGGAGCTCTTCAGCATGTCATAAATGACACATAAAAATATAAATTCTAGAACAAAATAAGATTTTAAATGGATTCTTTTACATTGATGGGAATGAGTGGTTTTGTATTAAAACATAGGAATTGGTTCAATGACAAACAAAGGTCTTAATGGATCCATTTTACAAATGATTTCTCAAATTTTCTTATCAACCTATTTATTCAAAGTAGAAATTCAACTTGCCATTAATATAGGAGGATTCAATTGATTAGAAGGGAAAAATTGAATATTATTTCACTATAACGAAAAATCACACTCCCATTTTTCCATTGACTTATTTGCCTACCTATATAGTATCGCAGGTTGTGCCTTTCTGTGAGTCGAAATTACCCGATAATGAATTTTTCTATTCAATAGTATAACATGATTCATATTTTATGTCAACCAATGTTTTGAATTTATTTATGAAGAAAATAGAATTAATATATGGAATGAAATATCTTACGTAAGAACTTATTTTTATAGAAAAATTCTATAGATATATTAACATATTTAGATCATATGTTAATGGCAGGTTATCATCTTTTGAGAGATCCTAATTAAAAATATGATATTCTATATACGATTGATTAATCTTAAATTCTTTTCATGTCAACTAAACATATTCCGTGATCACCGGACTTATAGGATAAATCGGGATTTTCCCTTACTAGTTATGCAAGTATATTTCTATAATGCATGTTTTTTTCTTGTAGTGATTAAGCTAAAAGTGAATTTTATTCCTAATCTGATTATTATTACAGAAGTAAATAGATATACAATTAAGTACATAAATAAACCAAGCAAACTAAGTAAGAAAGTATGAAACCCTAAGTGCAAAGAAGAAGTAAGATGACTTACTCATTTCACAATTAATCTTGGACTATGCCAAAGTGTTGAACAGATGAATAGAGAAGGAGAAGCATTAAACAGAGCCTCAAAAAATTGTGCGATCCGACGATCTACCTAGACTAGGGCACCTAGAGGAGGACAGGGGGCACTGTGTGGGCACTTGTGGGCACCCTAGGCTTGTTTCTAGGTGCCTGTGTCTACTAAAATTCTTTAAAAAAACCTCGAGTGGTCACATTATATTCATTGTTGTTTTCCTTTAGTCACTATGAGGTTGCACAATGATCCTTGAAGTTACTGGAAACCTACAATGAAATAATGACCTGTTAAACCCTTAAAGAGACATCAAATCCTAAAAAGAAAGATGCAAAATGAGGGATCGGATTGTCCTCGGTTGTCACAATGGAAATCTTAAAACTCGAGCATTGTACTACATCTAATACCCAATGTATTTCTATGTGTGTGTGTGCATAATTGTGCCCTATATGGCTCTTATGCATGTTACGCTGATAGTGAGAAAGTAAGATAGATGTAAATAAATGTAATAGATGTGTACATGGAATAGAATGAACTTCCCTCTTATGAAGTGTATGCAGAATAACCAGCCCTTGTGTCCCTTGGATGGTGCTATATGGATGCAATGGAGATCTTAGATGTTTGATGGATGCAACCTTAGGTGGTGATAGCTAATGCTTAGTGTTTGGTCCTTTATTATGATCACATAACTTTATATTTATATGATTCCTTTGCTTGAATTTCATAATTAACCCTAAAAAGGAAAAATACCAAAAATATAAGATGTTCAAATGGCTAGAAAGGACCCAAACGATGTGAAAAAAGTACAATGGGGTTAGAGGCACCCAGAAGGGACGAGGGAACTTGGCGCTGGTGTCATGGCTAGGTGTTGGTGTCCAGGATGATAAATGCCAAAGTATAAAAAGGAATATTTAGTAAGTAAGGGTACAAGACCAAAAGTGGCAATAGAAAGTAAATAAAGGTGGCCAAATATATGGGTTAATTAGTTATTTTCTTACATAGGAATCATATGAATAATAGTATACAATCAGACTAAATAATTACCCAAAGTGCATGATTTTGTGTCTATATTTTCCTAAACTTTATGTTGGTGAGTACAAAGATCAAGTAACATGAAGTAGATAGAGATATGTACCTGATAATTATGTATATTGATGTAGAAATAGTGTACAAAGGGACAAGATAAAGCGTGGAGTGATAAAAGTGTGAAGTGTGGATTACGAGGATAAAGTGTAAAAAGTGATGATGAAAATCAAACTAGGGTGGAAACACATGTGTAGATGTCACAATAAGCATGTTGTTGATGTCGATGTTTTTGTATGTGATGTTTGAATGATGTTGACTATCACTTCCTATATGGATGGACCTACAAAAGAGAAGAATGAACAATTAGTCAAATACGCATGTATATGATCGAAATGTGCAAAACATGTGTAAGGAAGGTATGTAAAATATGAAAATGTAAAAAAGTAACATGTTCACTTTATCCGTGATGAGAAAAGAGTGTTTACCGATAATATGCCTTGGTTGAGTGATGAGAAAAGAGTGTTTACCGATAATATTATACATTGTGTAAGGAAGGTATGAGGAAGGGAATGTTCTTGATAGAAACCAAGGCACGCGTAAACAAAGTGGCTAGGAGACAAGTGTCAGTACATGAAAACATGCATGTATAAGACAAAATGTAAGCTAAGAAAACAATGTGTAAGCTAAGACACAAGAAGATAATGTAAACACGTAAGAAGACAATGTAGACTACAAAAAGCGGGTTGCAAACATGGGACACCACTCATGATGTCGCAATACAATCAAGGATGATGAATCCAAAAGTAGACAATGTGCACACAAGACAAATGGAAAATCCCACAAATAGTAGCAAACAATGACAAGTAATGTAAGAGACAACCATGGAAGAAAATAGCCTGTAAGACAAATGTTACACATGAAGCACACTGTTAGCATGTTAGAAAGATAAAAAGTATGTCAAAGCATGTATAATTTGATATATTAGTGTGCTATGAAACAAAATGAAACAATAGCACCTGTAGTGTATGAAAGTGGATGCCCCCAGGAGTTGTTGTGGGACTTGTAATAGGTACAGCGCCAAGCATATGTGCTATTTGTAGTAGATATATAGAATTTTTATCACAACTAGAAATTAAATTGAATTTACATGTGTGTATGATAAAAATAATGACATACAAGATATATATCTAGCATGTGTAATAAAGTGAATGTGTAAGAAAAAGTGAGCAAAAGTAAATGTAACTAAGATATGCAGTATATTGTGGATGAACAGAATGGAATGTAGTTTGAATGATAGGATCCCTATTCTCCCCAAGTTAATGTGTATGTATGATATGAGGTTCATTTATTTATGCTCCCTTAGCAGTCAAGAGTGAACCAAAATGATAGTTTGTCATCGGGAAAATGGTTTGAATTGTGTGTAAGAGAAAGATGTGATCATCAAAGTGCAAAGCGTAGAGTGTAATCGTGTGAGTGATGGATTGAGTGAGTGATTTATTTATTGAGAAAGTGAGTGTGATGAGGTCCATTTGAGATGTATACCCTTAACATTCAAGTATGGACCATGGAACTAGAGTGCATCATAGGGTAATGAGCACAGATGGAAATGGAAAGGTAGATGTAATAAAGACATTTCATGGATGCATAGAGTGTGTGATAGATTCTGTGAGATAGAGATGAATATACAAGATGCAAAGTGTGTAATGTGATGCATAGTATGTAGCATGTAGTGTGTTGTGTGTTTCATGTGAGGTTCATGTGTATAGGATGCCCTCAACAGTCAAGTGTGTGAACCGTAGCACAAGAGTGCATCATCAAGAAATGAGGATACTAATATATCAAAATGCATATGATGTATGTGAAGATCTAGAAGTGATGTGAGTAGAAAATAAGACGTGTGGCCATGTTGGCGGGGAGAAATAGTTGTGATTCCCCCATGAGTGTGATGGTGAATGTTTTATCAAATAAAAGTGAAATAGGAGGGTCTTCCACCCGATTCTTATGGAGATAAAAGCATGTGATCATGATTAAAGAGTGGTGGTATATGACATAGATGTTTTGCAAGTGAATGGAGCCTATATGCATGTAACGTATGAGTATATTATGGAGGTGTTGGGTTCGATGTGATACATGAAATCGAAGTGTGAACAACTATGTGAAGGATAGCATAGAGGTGATGGATACCTACATGGGGTGAAATTAGGTGATGAATTATTCCTAGATATAGGAGTTTTCTTAGTGATGGACATAGATTGATGTATTGGACTAGCAGAGTGATGAGACCACTTTAGGTTGTGTGAAAACATGTGATCTAGGGGCAGATTGTGCTTTAGGTTTGATGGGTTGTAGAGAACTAGATGGTCTAGGTGATGTAATGGAAACCTCAAGAGGAGGTTACGACCATGGAGTGGATGGAGGAACACCATTGATAGAGATGAATTGATTGTTGTGAATGAACTTCAGATGCAAGTGATTCATGGAGATAATAGATTGAGACCTATGAATCCAATTGAGACCTAAGAGCATGTCACACCCTTTGATTGTTTATGCTACAAGAAAGGGCACAAGCATGGTGAGAGGACCGATAGTAACTTGAATCTTGACAACCCCATATGAGTTATCCATTGGATATGAAATTTGTGAGAGTGGATAGCCAATAGTAACAAGAATTGGAACAAAACATGCATTGATATGCCATGATGGATCAACTTTAGTGTTATTGATAGGGATGGATCTGATAGAAGTGCTAATGTGCAAGTGATCAAAAGAGAATGTAGCATGATAATCATGATCAGAGAAAGAAATGATTGGTGGAGAAATGTTAGTATGAGCAACTAGGAAATCAAGAGCCCCTAATGCAAGAGGAGGCATTGTGTGATATGTATGATTAGCCAAGGAATTAACGTCTTTCTTATCATATTTTAGAAGAAGATTATTGAATATTTTGAGCTTATGATTTTCATTAATTGGTGTAGAGGTCATAGGCTTTGGAAGCTCAAGTTTGTTATCATCGATAAGATCTTGGATGATATTGCAAAGTTTGAAACACCTATCTATAGAATTTATAACACATTGATGATAGTCACATCGAAAGTTCTCATTGTAATTTTGACCTTTAGGATGAGATGGATCCAAGTTGAGTGGAGGAGGAAGCGTAATAAGATTTATCTCAAGAAGTTGTAATATAAGATGCGGAGCAATAGTTAAATTTTGTATATGTACGCTTAGGCGGTCTCCATTGGAGTTTTTTAGGTGTTAGAGACGGTGTTGATAATGTGATTTTTTATTGAGTAGGTTTTGTTGATGGCTGAAAATTTGATTTACTTTGGAATTGTGCATGTAGATGATGAAGCTCATTCTTGATATTTAAGCTTGCTTATAGATAAGAGTTTAGTTTTTCTTAACTTGAGAGTGTGTCATAGTTGATCAAAAACAAAGATGTACCAACAATAACACTCTCTTGGAGAGGCATAAATAAAGTTTGAATGAATAAATCTTGAATCTCATAGTCTGCAAGCACATTAGACATCTTAGCTAGGTTGTTCTTATATGTAATACATAGTTCGCTAAATGTTCATTAGATCCTTTCTTAAGTTGTGCAAGTTACGTATGAGATCTTAGAGTCGATGTTGATAGAAAAATGAGTAAGAAAATCATCATCTAGATGCGTGAAAGATGTTACCGAGTGGATAGGTAGGTCATAGAACCAACACATCACATAATCATGGAGACTGTGAGGAAAGAGCTTAGCTAGAAGAATGTGATCATCCATAAAATCTAGACATGCCACATGGAATGCTCGGAGATTCTCTTATGGGTCACCATGCCCATTAAAAATGGGAAGCTTGGGGTGATGAAATTAGGAGGAAGTGAGTAAGTGGAGATGGTAGGTGTGAATGGAGTGTGCAGTAATAAAGTGGAATCCAAAGATGGAGACACATGAGAAGTATCTTGTTGTAATTGACAAATTTTTTCTTGAAGGTCTTGATAAAGGGAGGCTAAATATTGAGTTCCAGTAGAAGAAACTTTCCGTGTGTGAGAAACAAGAGTGGAGTGAAGTGGTTAGTGGGAGTAAGGATAGAAACAAGGACGGTAGAAATGGTTGGAAGAGTAGAAGTAGGTGGTTAACTAGAAATGGAGGTGGGAATAATGGCGGAAGCATTAAGCTCTACCAAGTTGGCGGTTTCCTCACGAGTGGTGAATAAAAGAAATTTACGAGTCTTTTGGATGCTCGAAAATATGATCATTAAGGTCTTTAAGGTGGGATAAAGTGAATTCATCATAACATTGAGCCATAGTGATAAGAGGATAAGAGTCCTAAGGAGAAGGTGGATTCGAAGGATGGGTTCACCTAAATTATTAAGCTAAAGTGTGAATTTTATGCCTAATCTGATTGTTATTGTAGTAGTAAATAAATATATAATTAAGTACAAAAATTAAGCCAAGAAAAATAAGCAAGAAAGTACGAAACCCTAAGTGAAAAGAAGAATTAAGATGACTTAGTTGTTTCACAATTAATCCTAGACTATGTCAAAGTGTTGATTTGGATGAACAGAGAAGGAGAAACATCAGAAAAGCCTTAGAAAAAGGTGTGAGTCGACAATCTGTGTGTCTTTGGGGTGCCTAAAGGGATATGGGCACCTGTGGGTGCCTTAGGCCTATTTATGGGTTCTTGTGTCTGCTGAAATGCTCAGAAAGCCTCATCTAATTTGTCATGAGGTATTTTCTATTATTCTCCTTTAGTCTCTATGAGGTTACACATTGATCACCTAAATTTTTGAAACCTGCAATGAAACAATGACCTATAATACCATCAAAGAGACATCTAATCCCAAAAAATAAAGATGTAAAATGAGGGGTAGGACTATCCTCAGTTTTCACAATGGTGATCTTATGAATGAGAATTACACTACATGTTAAACCTAATGTAGTTATGTTTGTGTATGGAATTGTGCCCTATGTGTCTCTTGTGTGTATCACACTTGATATCACGCAAGTAATCTAGATGTAAAGAAATGTAATAGATGTGTGCATATAATAGAATGAAATTCCCTCCTACGAAGTGTATGAAGAGTAACCAACCCTTGGGTCCCTTGGATGGTGCTAAATGGATGCAATGGAGCTCTTAGATGCTTGATGGATGCAACCTTAGGTCGTGATAGCTAATGCTTAGTGCTTGGTCCTTTATTATGATCACACAACTTTATGTTTATATGATTCCTTTGTTTGAATTTCATAATTAACCCTGAAAAGGTTGACTACCAAAAAGATAATACGCTAAAATGGCTAGAAAGGACCCAAAATATGTGAACAAAGTACAATAGGGTCAAGGGCACCCAGAGGGGACAAGGGCGCCTGGAGATGGCGTCCTAGTTGGGTGCCGGTTTCTAGGATGATAAATGTTGAAGTATAAAAATGCATACTAATCAAGTAAGGGTGCAAGATTAGATGCGGCAACATGAAAGCAAAGAAAGGTGGCTAAATACATGGGTTAATTAGTAATTTTCTTACTTAGGAATCATATGAATAGTAGTATGCAATCATGACTAAATAATTACCCAAAGTGCATGATTTTGTGTCTAAATGTAGTTTTATATTGATATTATATCAATGTGCACCATTGTATGGTACCTTCTATAATACTTGGGGTATATACAGATCTCCCTTCCTTATTTTTCAATAATAGGTTTCCTTTCACTATGTATGCCCATATGTACTTCCAATATAATTTCTAAATATTTCCAATAATATCCCTAGTCATCACATGTTATATCATATCTCTTCAATCACAATGGATTCTTGCACATAAATTTAAATCAATATCAATTAATTTTAATCTCTTTAAGAGATGATATTTTAATCAAAAATCTTAATTCAAATCCTTCTACCTATATTATCTCTAATTATTCTATCCCACTTTAGCTTTCCATCATGTTATAACTCCTCTACAATTTCTACACATACTATGACATATTTTAGGTCTACACCTCCTTCACCATTTGGGGTTCATCTTTCCAACTGATCGAGACTCTTCTTGATTATCTCTTGTGCTACCTCTTTCTCTATACATAGCTTAAATTCAAAAATACAAAAGCATTCACATATTTGTAAAAATACAAACGGGACCTATACACATATCTTGTATTGTTAACACTTTACACTACGTATTTTGTTTACCACTATGGTTTGATTGACAACATATATTCTCTACTCTTTATGCACGTGTTCATGAGGTATATTAAACTTGGTTTGGGACACACATATCATTACATGTTGATAGGAGCTAGCTTTGTTCCTTTCATTCTTCTCTTGGAGGCATCCCTCCACACTAAACATGAGTTATTATTTCATTGTAGTTACTTCTTATTTCATCATTTTGCACGATTACATATATCATGTATATGTTATCTTTTGAACTAATATGATTAATATGTGTACCTTATGCATCATCAACATATCTTACTTCATGTTCTTTCTTACTACTTGTAGCCACTCAAATTTGGAAATTTATCCTTTGACGCTATTGATTTTGATAATGCACTCCTACTAAGATAAACACAATCTTTCTACCCCCATTTAGTACATCATTAGATATCTCGTCTAGCTTGCTTAGTCATACACATTGATATTATGAAAGATTTTAAGAGTCCAATGCATAAAATCCATAAACAAATCCCAACTAACAAGATGCAAACTCCAATTTTCATGTTTCTCATCCCTAGGAAAAACCATACAGTTTGGTTAGGAGTTTATATCCAGTCTTGACCTATTTGTACAATTTTGCACTTGTATATCCTCCATCTTTGCTTTTAGTTTCACATTCTTTGATGGGTCCTTTACTCCCTCTGGGTTGAACTTTCTTTGATAATTTACCTTTGAAACCCTATATAAGCAAGTATAGACTCTCTCATTTACACACTTGGAAATCATATGGCACTACATTGATACACTCACTTTCTACTCTTGAAAAAGGCACCCAGGCACCCTAAATCTCACAAAATCACATGCACACTCATTAGGAAGAAATCACTATAGGTATGAAGCATCATACCAAGTCAAGAAGTTATTTTATCTCATTTAAAAGCACTCAAACTTACATTATCCAAGTATTTTAGCAATATCCAAAATCAACTCAAGCATTTTCAAATAATTTTCCAAAGCATAATTGCATTCATTTAAATATAATATGTTAGGTGGAGGATGATGTGCAATTTGACGCCTCTTCATAGTAGTGTGTCAAATCTGGTGATACACGGGGCTGCCCATATCCCAACTAATGTTTTTTTGTAGGGTCTACCACCCATGGCTAAGGTTTGAGATCTTATTCATAATGTTCTCGAGGGCTTCACAAAGATGACCGATAATTAGGGTTTGATAGCAATAGACATTTCTAGGAAGATGACACTCCTAAAAAGGTATTGAGTCGAATATAAGTAGGTATAATACTATACAATATGGTCAAGATTGTACAAATGGTCCTGAAATAGTTGTAAGGTCATGTCGAAGGTCAATTTCTAGTCATAGTTCTAGGAATGAAGAATTATTAGTTTCGGATCCCTAGTTCCAGCAGTCTACACACCCAAAACTTCCCAAAATCATTTGTAATAAGCTAAGTTCACTCATTCCCTTGAATTTTCAAGTTCGTAGCATATCATGTAGGCATTGAATGTGTTGTTATGATATTATATGATTAATATTGGAAGCTAATTAATAATAATAGTCCCCTATATCTACCCTTACATATTGTAGATGTAGACACCTAAAATCCGCATACATAGTTTTAATACTAAGATTGTACTAATTACCCTCTTTCGCATCATTTCCATTATAATTAGTGATTTCCGCTAATTAACTAACATTTCTCTCCATTTTGGTCAATTAAAGACACTTCGTTAATTAACTAGCCTTTACCCCACTACAAATGCCAATTAATGACACTTCGTTAGTTATAATCCTCTTCCGATCGAATAATTAACTATTATTAGTTAATTAAGCCTATTTACCCTTGAATTTAATCAATAAATCTTCTTAGCTTATTCTAGCCTATTAATTAATCCTAGTTGATTAATTAAATCATCTCCAACTCCCATGAGTTATTAATCACTTGTTAATTCCTTTAATCAAGTTTATCTCTTCTAAATCTACTTTATCCTTTATCCCACATGCACTAGTTTGCAAGTTTCTCCCAAATTGGAAAGCTATATAAAGGACCCTCCTACATTCTTTCACACCTACACCACACTTTTTCTAGTGAAATCTATAAGCTTATGATAAGAGCCTTCTCCATTGTTGGAATAACTACTTCATCTTTGCATCCATTCTCTCATTGTTGAGTAGAAAGGAAGATCTAAGTATGGCCTTGTAGCCATTTCTTAGTGAGATCCTTCCCTCTCTTTGGAGATTAAAACACAAATTTGATTGCTCATGATCTAAAGAGGCTCATGCTTAGAAGTAATCATACATTACAAGAGTAGGAATGGTTAGCATTAGGTGATTTCATTCATGTTTATGCAATAGAGTAGTTAATTCCTTTAAGATCTTATCATGATGTTTATAGTTAGATTTAATTTTCCTTGAAGCTATTAGATGTTAACTTCATTTTAATAGCATAACAAGTTTAGCATAGCAATATTTGGCATGCCTAGTGGGACCTACTCCATTGTCCTTTGCATTAATTTCAAGTTTTTGTAGATTAATTTCAATTTTGGTTACTAACCCTCTTTTTAGAATTTATAGATAAATCTTGAGTTTCTTAACTAGATTAGTTAAGTTTTCTTGGTTTTAGTGCTCTTTGCAGGAATAAAGGAGGTGAGGTGCTACCAAATTTGAAGCAAATTGGAAAATATTTGATCTTTTTTGACATTATTCTTGTCAAATCTCATGTTTTGATGTTACACAGGTGCCTTGCACTAGCGGGAAGAACCCTTGCGTCGAATGTGAGAAGGCTTGCGCTACTACCAAAACCCATGTGTTACTGTTGTTAGGATTTTGCTACTACTTTCTAAGCTTGTGTTAGCACTTCTTAGCCTATATTACTATTAGCTTGAACTTTTCTCCCCTGTGTTAGGCTTACATTTATGCTTCTAATCTTGTGCTATTGACTCACTTCTGTGTTGTACTTTGCACTTTCTCGTATTTCTATCACATACCTATAATTTTTTCATTTCTCCTACATTAGTGTAATCTTCATTGTGCTAGTGTCATTATCCTTGCTTTACTTCTAAAATTAATGCGCTACTATTATATAGGCTTGCGCTAGCACTTTGTGTCAACTTTTAGCTCAGTTTTCAACGTTTCCATATTTTGATTTTTGATGTTTTGCTATTGTTTTACTGGTCTTCTAACTTTTTTGTAGGTTTTTACATTTTTAATCAAATTTATAACATATTTTCAATATTTCATGAATTTCATGTTTATGTTCTTTGCTTAAGTTAGGATAAATTTTATGTATTCTCTTCTCTTGCACCTTTAGGTGATCTTGAGAAACAAAAGCAATTTTAGTCTTCATTTTCTAACATTTGGTTAATTTGGAAACTTAATCTTTCATTTTTGCTTAAGGGAATGAACAATTTATCAAGCATTTATATGATTCATTTGATTTAAGTTTTCCTTTGCATCTATCTAGTTGAATCAATTATTGTGTATGCTCTTCTCTTGCGTCCTTGGACAATCTTGAGAATCAAAAGAAACTTTGATTCACTTTTTATAGGAAACTACTAAATATTTTGTGTGCATGACCTAACACTTGTCAAAGAATTGGGATCTAAACAAATACTAAATACAAGTGTGTTGCAGGTTTTCAATGGTGTGCTAAACCACACTTTTAATCAAAGATTAAAAACACACCACTTCATTCAAAACAATGTATTTACAGTTTAGTTAAGGGTTAAAACCATTCGCTTTAAAATTTTGGAAGTATCTTGGCATAAACCATAAAACTCTTTATGATTATTACCACAGGAACCCCAAAGTAGTCCACACCTTGAGATAATTGGTGGACGAAATGGGAAGTGTCCCTGCTACCCACTTTACTAGTTGAAAACTCGTGTGAGAAAAGCTTCAAGTTACCCATATGAGGCCTCATTCATTAATTTTATTTTGGGGTAATGGACCATTGTATAGTTTACTAAAAATGCGTACATCTCTTAGATAATAATTGGTGAGTTTGTAAACAAAAGCCTAGAAAACCTTTTGGCAATGGGGCCAACTTGACTATATCCATCGTGTTCATAAGATCTCTCACAAAGCAAAAACGTATTCAGAGTCAAAACCTTGTTAGTGGAAAAAGGGAGATTTCATTGAATTTTGAGCCACGTGTTATTTATCACAAAACTTAGAAAGCATCACTTTGCCTTAGTTTCTACCTTTTCTTAAGACAATGCAAAAATCTGCTAAAGTTAGGCTAAGTATTTTTCATCACCACTTGGTCTACTCATTTCTTTTCTTATTTCCATTTTGGGACAAAAGAGAGCATACATACGTAGTGCTATCAAAATTGTGTCCACCAATTTTGTACCCACTTACATCCTTCCTTATTGCGACCTGTAATAATAAGCATTGAAAGTGTGTTGGTACATCTTCATATCTTTGATATCCTTTCTTGATACCCACATCAAGACTATCTTATTGTAGTTAGGTTATCTCATCATTAATTCCCCTTGAGTTGTTATACTACTTGCATCATATCAATATAGTTTTGATACTTACCTCTTGTTTCCTTTGTGAAACTAGATTTATGTCTCTAAGTTGTCTTGTTACACTACTCGCATAATATCAACTCCTTGTTACATTTGGACCTTGTTTTTGTCCAAACATTTCCTTGAGTTTTCAAAGGTGTTGTTCATTACACTACTCATATGTATCAATATCACTTTCATACTAACATATCTTTTTTTCTAAAAGCTTGATTAAAAGTATCCAAGTTGTATTGTTGTGTTGCTCATATTTGTAACCTCCATTTTCAAAACTTGGACTTTTTTTGTCTTAAACTTGTTTGGGTATACCTTGAATTGAAAACACTTCAACATTATTTTAGCATTTGAACCTTGTATATTCCAAACTTGATTCAAGTATTGAGATTTTTTTATCATTATTATACCAAACCTATCTTTAAGAATGTAGGGAGTAGTTATTCTTGTGAATGGATCTTGGTCTTGTACTTTATTTATTCGTCCTACATACTTCTTACTATACGGTTGCATATCAGTGTGCCATTCTATATTCTTTGGTATCCTTGATTCATATTTATTTGATTATTTGGATTCTCTACCATTTGATGTCATCACACTTTGGTTGGTTTTTTCCTAGGGTCCATTTTAATCAACCTTAGTGAAACAGTTTCATCTTTCCTCCTATCATAAGGATGGAGTATCAAAGATTAGGCTCAAACCCTTTTTTTAATGACAAGTTAAACCCTCATTAAATGAAGACAATAACATGGTTGACCATAGTGGTGATGAGGGGAACTCTCTTCGAATGACTTTGAATTTGATCCCGCCCATATGGTTAACTTCCTATTTCATAATATAACTCAAGTTCTTAGGTATTGTGTGAGTTACAAGTAGTTTTTAATCATCAACCCAAGTTCCATTCCCATTTAGTTCATTAAATACTTTTGATAAGTGGACATGGAGACACCTTGAGGTAGGGGGTGAACTTCTCCATATGGACCAAGTGGAACATAGCAGGACACTCTAAATGTTGATCACTCAATAGACATTGAGGACCCAATCCCACCCACATGTCTCACTTAGAGAAATTACTCCTCCACCACTCCATTTCATATCTATGGTATAATAAAAGTGTTTAAGGAACCAAATTTTTAACTCGAGGTATTGGGTTATTGGTGAGTTACGGGTAGTTTTTAATCATCAACCCAAGTTCCATTCCTATTGAGTTCATTGGATGCTTTCAATAAGTGGCCATGGGGACAATTTGATGTATCATGAGACTTCTCCATATGAACAAAGTGGAGAACATAGCGGGGCTCTCCAAATGTGGATCGCTCAACATCGGGGCATTAAGGACCCAAGGCTACCCCTTTGTCCCACTTATAGATAGTGCTCCTCCACCACTCCAATTCATAGCTCGGTATAATAAAAGTGTTTCCATCCAAAATTTTAACCTACCGAGATGCTTCTTATGTGAGTCTTGCAAAATAAGATAGAGATCACCTCCTCATTCATTTCCCTTTATAGTTAAGTACTAGAATTGAATTTTTGCTAAGCTAAACCTCTCATGGGTTCAACCCAATACCTTGCCTAAAGTTTTGTTGGCTTGGTCTAAGGGACATTATTTTGATGCTCTTTCCGTCATTTGGATTTGTAGTCCTGTTCTTCTGGTTTGGCACATCTGGTGGGAAAGAAATAAGAGGATCTTTAGAGAGGAATCCTGCACAGTTGAAAATGTATTTTTGAGATTGGAGTGGGCTATTTCTAAAGTTGTGTCTTCTTTTTAGAAAAGAGGTTCACCCTTTTCTGCTAGAGATAGGGATATTCAAAAGCTTTGGCCTTGCATTCTGAAGCCTCGAGATGGGGCTTTTTCTCCTCTAATTCCTTTGGTAAGAAATAAGGTTCATTGGTATCCTCCTCAGGAAGTTGTTTTTTCAAATTAAATTTTGATGGAAACACCTTTAAAGAGGTGCTCGTGGTAACCCTAGATTTTTGGAGCATGGTTGTATTATCCGTAACTCTCTCGGTGATCTCATTAGTGCTGCCTCTTTTAAATTAAGCTTTGGGACCTGTAATATGGCCGAAATTCAAGCTCTTGAGAAAGGTATGGAATTGGCTATTGATCTAAATATCATGGATTTGGTTATTGAAGGTGACTCCCAGATTATCATCAACTCAGTCATAAGTAAAAATGCCACTCCTGGAAGATTAAGTTGAAATTGAAGAAAATTTTGCATAGCCTTTCCTTTTTTAATTTTTGGTCTATTAATCATATTTTTAGGGAGGGTAATCAGTGCATTGATTATTTGGAAAATGAAGGGATTAATCAAGTAAATATCTCTAAAGTAAGCAATAATGGTTATGCATGGGACGGCCTCAATTGCCTTCTTCTAAATGATAATCATGAGTTTTGCAAATGGGGCATGCTTCGAGCATGTGAGGTGTCCTCCTATGGTTATTAAGCATGCATTTTCTTGGGTTTGGTTTCCCCATCTTCTTTGTTATGTTGCTCAAGTTAAAATGGATTTTGAAAGGGTCTCATTCCTGTTTTTTTGAGGTGGCTAGAGAAATTGATTTTAGGTCGATGGTTTCACCGATTGCAAGCTTAAATTAATCTTCAACCTACAGGCGGCCTTTGAATTGGCAGCCCTAAAAACTTTGATTGGTGATGACTATCTAAATTTTGTGGGATGTACCAGTGTTAATAGTAATATCATGGCCATATTTGTGGAGAATTTTTTGATAATTCAGCAATCAAAAAGTGATGCCATTCTTATTTCTACTCATTGGGTCCAAAAGCCATGTTTCCTTGGAAATTTCGTGTCAGAAGTGGAATAGGAAAATCCTACGTTTTAGGCCTTTGTGGAGGAAGCCAGAGTTAAAGATTGCGTGGATATTAAAATTTTCAAACAACTGGAAAGGAGGAATGGGGACTTGTTGGTGTTTGTAGAGAAATTGGTTGAATATAGCAAGGATAAGAAGGCGGGTAGTGCTCGGTTCAAAGTGCATACTATTGTTTTTATTACCACTCTTTTCACCCATGTCCTTGCATGGTGGATGAATTTGAAGGCTACTGCTGCCTCAACCTATGACTTCCTTTAGTGCACCTAGGAAAATACAAAGGTTGAGATGGAGGAATGGATGTTTTTGTGGCGGATTCTCCTATTCCTTGTGGGTTTCCTTCATTCATAATCTCTATCTCCTGAAATGGAGGAATTATTGTGCCTTTGGTATGGTTGCATGGCAGCTTTGTATAATTTTTTTATTATAGTTATCTTTTTGTATGGGTTTGTTGGTTTTTTTTTACATACCCTAGAGTTGTATGATTTTGGGGTATGAAGCTTCTTGTAAACTCGTGAATTTTGTCTCGGATTCATGTATAGGGTATGGTCCCCTTCAACTCATTTTAATGATTAAAAAAAACTTCCTATTTTAGAACAAAAATGAAGTCCTTATGCACGTCGTATAATTAGGGGCTAAACTACCACCTAAATTTGATCTTACTCTCCTCACAAATATGGTTCATGGAGAGGAAGAAGTAGAACATCCTCTTCACAATGTTGATGAAATCATAAACCTAAGACATGCTTCTACTTCGAGCCAATGGAATGAGGAAGAAGTTCCTTCTCAAAATAATAACGGTTATCGCATCCCCATTGTTAAAATTCATTGTGAGTATCATGAGGAATATGTCAATCATGAACAACCCCCTCATGAAAATCATGAAGAGACACAAAACCAAGAGGTTATAATAGAACAAAAAATACAAGATCTTACTTGTCAATTGGTGAGTTTAGCTTCACATGTCAACAAAGATCCTATGAAGACTCCAAGACAAGAAAAACCTAGAGCTTCATATCATGATTTTATACACAAAACTCCTCGTCAAGAAAAACATAAAGAGGTGTATCATGAATTATACACAGATAATAAAGGTGGTGAAACATCTAGACTTAAATGTGTATATATCTATTTCACCTACACGTGGTCAAATATTTGACCAAGAATGGTTATCTATGAAGAACGCCCTCACTTCTTTACAAGAAGGCAATGTGGGACATAACAAGAAGTATCAATTTGAAGAGTTATGCCCATACCCATTTGATAGAGCTATGTTGAGAACACCTTTCCTTGTCACTTTGACTATCCAAAATTTGATAAATATAAAGGAAAATTGATCCACGGGACCATGTCAAATACTTCTTTATGGAATGTCAAGAGGTCGCATATATAGTGGTAATTATCTCATTCACCCTTCCCGTGGATTTTAGGGGACAAGAACTCAAATGGTTTTTACACATACCTAAAGGGTCAATCGTTACATGGCTGGAATTAGTAGAAAAATTTATGCGTCACTTTTCCTTTAACATGGAAAATGGAATCACCATGATAGACTTGTGTAATGAAAAACAATGAAATAATGAAAACTTCACTAGTTTATTACAAAGATGGCGAGGTTTAGCTAGTTGCTTCCCTTTCTCCATACCAGAGAAATAATTAGTTAGCATTTTTGTGCCTAATTCTACACCCTGAGATTTCTTTTCACTTGCAAATGCATTGTGGAAACACCTTTGAGAGGTTATATAAAAAGGCATCCAAATGAAAAAGTGTTGTTAGCCAAAGGGACCTTAAACCCTTTTCAAGAGATAACCACAAATCAAAGCCTACGAGATAAACCTAATTTCTTTCCAAATAAGAATAAAACATCATAGGTGATGGTATAACTGATTCTAAACATGTGTAGGTAGTTCAAAATAGTGCTCCTTTGAAACTTACCAAAGGAACTGTTGCACCTGAATTTAAGCATCAATGTTCACCCCTCTAACGGATTATTTTTCATCTATATTAAAACAATTAGACATGGTGAACATGGTTAAATTCCCAAACACTATACCTTACAAAGATGATGTGCCAAAACCAACATGGTTCTAAGAAAATGAATATTGTGGGTTTCATCATGTTAGTGGTCACAATACTGATAAATTTATGAAGTTAAAACACTTCATACAAGATCTAATCGATAGTGGAGATGTAGAAATGGATTCCCAGGACCTAGCAAGTATTCCAATCAAAACTTGGGAATTTACAAGGAACCTTTCCCTAAGCATAATAAAGGGAGAAAAAGTTAGATCAAGGTTAGTCTTCCCAGAACAAGAGTACCAACTATGTTTGCCAAAACCAATAATCCTTTTGATTCTCTAATTGGTTGTGTTAACCCACCTATTGAACATATCAACACTATTAAGATTAAAGTGAGAGAGTGTGTCATGGCAATGTGACGTGCTCACCTCATTATCCCAGAACCTCCTCTACCTACCCCTCAGGATAGTCATTATGATGTTTTAGAACAACTTGAGAAAACCATTGCTAAGATTTTGATCTTAGACCTTCTCAAAATATCTAATGTTCACAAAGACATCCTTTGTAAAATGTTACAGGGTTAGGAGTGTTAGTTGATATTGATCCTATGTGCTTCAAGCCTTGGTCATGTAGATTTCTCCTACTGAGCACATAACCTTTAGCCATCAAGAGATTCTGAAGAGGATCCTACACATAATCTACCCTTACATATTGAAGTCATTTTCCATCGTAAGAAGATAAAAAGGGTGCTTGTGGATGGTGGATCAGGCCTAAATATTTTTACTCTGAAATTGGTTTGACAACTAGGCCACATTGATGTTGATCTAGAACCTAAGGTCATCACCATCAAGGCCTATGATAATGAAGAGTGGAAATCAACTGGCATGGTCACTTTTCCTATGGAAGTAGGGCCTACTACTCATGACACCAAGTTCCATGTTTTGGACTTGGAACTTCCTTACAACATGCTCCTCGTCACCCATGGATTCATGTCATGCAGGTCATGCCTTCCACATACCATCAGTGTCTAAAGTTATACCATGAAGGACATAGACTATTACCATTTCAAGGGGATCCTCAACCCTTTTCTCATTATAGAGCATTATCGGTTATTTTCCCACCACATTTGAATTTCCTTCTACAGAAATGGTCATTCAAGTTCAATCAAAGGCTCTCATTTCACACATTGATCTAGATACCTTGGGCTCTCGCAAGGATGGTCTTCTACATCAGAATCTCCTTTTCTTCATGGGAGATGAAATTTATTGCAAATGGATGTGAGATATGACCTCCAACATGCCCTTTTAGTTTCTAAAACTCCCCCTTATCACCCAAGATGGGGTAGGCCCAACTACAAATATCAATGACCCCGAGAGCATTGTAACATTGATACTTTTACTCCTAGTGGTCTTTTAGCAGATGAAAATATGTTAAACAATTATTATATCCCTCTTCGGATGATGATGATATGGCTTCATGCTATCAATCACCCAAGTATTTTATCCCAAATAAAATGATGTATGTTATGGGATATAAAAGGATATGGTTGTGGCATAAATGAACAAGGTATGTGGGAAGCTCTTTCGATACCACATCACAAGGTTTGTAAGTATGGTATTGGTATCGACCATATGGGTCCAATCCTCCAGAGGTCGAAGCAACCTCTTCTGAATGAGAAGATAGTTCATCTGATTATGAAAGTGAAATAGATTCCCGTGTAGTCTTTACGAAGACCTTGCCTCCATGAACTTATTTTTATGACATGGATATCTTAACCATATCCCCTACCATTCCTGAAGTTAAATCTTGTTTATCCTTCCCTTGTCCATTGGGACCAACAACAAACATGTACCAATCGACTTCTTTGAGAATGATGAAGCAATTGGTGAGTTTATGGGTCTTCATGATGACATTCTATTGGTGATCATAAGAAGGGATTCTCCATTAATCTTGACACATGCATGTACTTTGGGGAGGAGGCTGAACTTCATGGTCAAAAAAATTAAAAAGAACAAGGGCAAGATATCATCAAAGAAGCCTTGTAAAAAGAAAAATTCCAAGTCCTATAGTGAAAACCTCTTTGAGGCACTTTACAGAAAAACAAATGGAAAAATCCTTTGGACATAAAAAGTGACCACTCTAAGGGTGAAAATCTCATTGAGATGCCCTTAGATGAAGATCTCAATCTCCCCCGATCCTATGCATATGGAGGAAGAATCCAAATTGCTAGTGGAGGAGACTATAGACATGAACATTGGAACAGAGGAGCAACCTAGAATGGTTAAGTTGGGAGCTTCACTTCAACACAAGAGCAAAAGACCTTTATCATGCTTCTACATGTGAATTTTTAGATATATTTTCTTGGTCCTATGTGGACATGCCAAGGTTAGATCCCTCATTAGTAGTGCATAACCTAGTTGTGCATGAAGAAGCAAAGCCCATCAAGTAGAAGCTTAGAAAGATGCATCCTCGTGTCACCCTATTAGTAAAAGAAGAACTGGAAAAATTATTGGTGGTAGGCTTCATTAGGCCTATTGATTATTCAGAATGGATTTCTAATATAGTCCATGTATAAAATAAACCCATTGGTATCAGGATATGTATAAATTTTAGAGATATTAATAAAGTGTGTCCTAAGGATGATTTTCCTCTTCCTAACATCGACATGATTGTCGATTCAACTGTTGGTTATGAAATGTTATCCTCATGGATGGTTTTTTGGATATAATCAGATTAAAATTATAGAGGAAGATCAACACAAGACAAATTTTACTACCTTGGGGACATTCTATTATCAAGTCATGCCCTTGGCCTCAAGAATGCAAGCACAACCTATCAAAGGGATATGATTGTAATCTTTCATGACATGATAAATGATATAATGGAAGATTATGTGGATGACATCTTGGGAAAATAAGGACTAGAGAGGACCATCCAATGATCTTATGCATGCATCTTTAACGTCTTAGAGACTATAAGGTTCAAACTCAACCCAAAGAAATGTGTCTTTGGGGTGCTATCAGGAAAATTTTAGGTTTTATTGTTTCAAGGAGAGGAATTGAAGTAGATCCTATAAAGGTTACTGCCATAACAAAATGCCTCCTCTAAGAACATCAAACAATTGCGTAGTTTACAAGGGAAGATCAAGCTATTAGAAGATTTATCTCCCATCTGCAGACAAGTGTCATTCATTCACACATCTTCTGAAGAAAGATGTTGATTTTCATTGGGGTCTATAAAAAACAAAACATTTTCTTTTCTCAAATAATATATGTCTAAACCCCTATTCTAATGCCACTACTACTCTAGGTGAACCATTTTTGTTGTACATTTTGCCACTCAATTTTGCAATTGGTGATTTTTGGCTCAATATGATATAAATCAAAAAAAAAATCCATCTATTACCTTAGTCACATGTTGATCGCTTACGAGCTCAACTATCCACAAATTGAAAAGGCTTGTTTGGCCATCATTTTTTCTTTTCAAAAACTTCATCATTATTTGCTAAATAATAAGACCAAGCTCATTTCAAAATTGACCCACTGAAGTACTTATTATCTAAACCTACACTTATAGGAAGGATGGATAATTGGATCATCCTACTTAGTGAGTTTGATATTGAGTACGTCAATCAAAATTTAGTCAAAGGGAAGGTATTGGCGGATCAACTAGTTGAAGCCCCTTTTCCAAGAACTGAACCATTGAGTCTGGAACTTCCAGATGCTTCTATGATGTATCTTGAGGATTCCATTACATGGAAAATGTATTTTGATGGATCCTTTACTTTCCATGGTTAGGAGTAGGAGTTGTGCTCATCACTCCCATAGGAGATATGATTCCACAAGCATTCAAGCTTGGTTTTCCATGTACAAAAACAATATAGTGGAATATGAAGCTCTCATTGTAGGGTTGAAAATAACTATACATTGGGATATCAGGAAGGTCAATGTAATTGGTGATTCTATGTTAATCATCAAACAAGTAAATGATGAGTACAAAGTTAAGGATGAGAAGCTCATTCCTTATAAGAAAATGGTTGAAACTTTGAAGGAATTATTTATACAAATCATGTTCAGCAAATACCTAGGGGAAAAATCATGCAATAGATGTTATGGCTATAGTTGGTTCTTTATTGCATCCCACCTAGAAATAATGACATGCCTTTCTTCATGGAGCATTTAATGACACCAACATATGACATGTCTAGAGTCTTGTTTGGTATGTGAAGTTGTTGGTCCCTTATCCCCTGGTATAATGACATTTATAATTACCTTCATGATGGAACCTTCCTATTAACATTTCCCAATCTGAAAAAGAAACCTTATCTAGTGCATAGCCCACTACACCCTACTTGGGGCACTCTATCATAGAGGATATGATGGGAATATATTGTGTTTCCTTAATTCAAATGAATCTACCTTAGTGGTTAAGGAGGTGCATGAAGGCATCTGTGGGGCCCATACAAGTGGCATGGTTATGGCTAAAAATTGTTAAGAGTAGGCTATTATTGGCCTACCATGGAAAATGATTGTTGTTCAGTATGTTAAGAAATGCTTGTTGTGCCAAAAGTATGGCAACTTGATACATGCCCCAACACAGTCTTTGTAGCCAATCACAATGTCATGGCCTTTTTCAAAGTGGGGACTCAATCTCATTGGAAAGCTTACCCCTACTTCATCTAATGGCCACATGTTCATTATTACTACCACTGAGTATTTCACAAAGTGGGTAGAGGTTGTTCCTCTTACCTATGTCACTAGTGCAGATTTCAAAGTTCATCATGAACCACCTCATTTTTCATTATGACATTCCCTTTTCATTATAGCTGATAATGGAAAGTCTTTAAAGAACAAAAATCATGAAGGCGTTTGTGCCAACATTTTCAAATCAACTCAAATGGTCAACTCCTATTACCCTCAAGGTAATGGACAAGATGAAGCCTCAAACAAGACTCTTGTTTTATAATGGAAAAGATGGTTAACAAGACTAGCCATAATTGGCATTTATAGATTCATCCTACCCTCTGGGCATATCAAACATCCTATCCACACCCCTACTAGTGTTACTCCATATTCCTTAGTTTTGCACATAATAATTCATCCTACCCCTTGAGATTGAGATCCCTTCTTTGTGCATATCTTTGTGAGACTATTTAGACAAAGAGGAGGATTATAGAGTTTCAGACTCGCAGAACTAGAGTTGTTGGATGAGAAACACCTTCATGCACTGGATCACCTAAAAGTGTATCAGAATCAAGTGCATCGAGGCTATAAAAAAAGATTCATACCTGTCATTTGAGGTAGGAGACCTGGTCTTAAAGGAAAATCAGTTCAACACCACAAAGGATCATGAGAAGAAGGGTAAGTTTGAGCCTAACTAGTTAGGACCATATGTTTTGGTTACTAAGTTTTGGTTTAGAGCATATAAACTTGTTGATTCTGATGGTGATGAGCATGGGAGCCTATGAATGCCATGCACCTCAAGTGGTTCTACGCTTAAGCATGGAGGTCCTTCAAAATATAAAAAAAATAAAAAAGTATAAAAATTAGAAAAAGAAAAAAAAAGTAAAGAGAAATCAATCATCCAAGTGTGAAAACCACACAATTGTGGCACTTTGGACAAGTCCTTTGGTGAAAACTAGTTTTTGATGCCATCGAGAGGGTCCGTTGTTCACAAGCATCTCATATCTAGGAATATGGTGGCTTTATCCTAAGCTAGTTTTTTCCTGTGTTTGAGATACTTTTGAGCCTATCCTTCATGGCCTTGATCTCCGGATGATCCTACTCATATATGTGAAGAGTTTTCCTTTGTACATTCCCATCTCACGTTGGGGAATTTTTACATCTTCACTTTCTTGCACATATGTGTGATGTTTTCCCTTGTACATTCCCATATATCATTAGGGGCATCCATGTTTCTTCATTTTCTTGCACATAGCTTTGGAAAACTGTTTGAAAAACTCTAAACATTTGCATAATTTTTAAAAAATTTCAAAAACATTCAGATATGTTTGATCAAAAATATCAAAACATTCAAATATGTTTCATAGAAAACTCAAAAAAAAATATAACATTGTATCAAGAAAATACATAAACAACGTAAAACATTTCAAAATTGTCCCACAAAAAACAAAGTAGTATTTTTTACTTAGTTGTTTGTTTGTACATAGTTTTGTTTGGCTTTTTTTTGTGTTGTATGCTTTTATAGGATTCATTTGTTCTTTTCTTACTTAGATTAAGTCTTACTTTAATATGTTGTGAAGTTCATTAGATTAGTTCTATTTTGCTTGTACATAGTTGTGTTGTTGTATTAGATTTGATTAAATTTTGCTTGTGCTTTTTTTTGTTTTCTTGTATAGTTTGTTATCATTTCATCATCAATATCATCTATCATCACATCTAAACATCATCACATATCAATAAATGCTAAGCTACATCATCATACAAATGAAAATTAAACATGTATGCTAAGCTAACATCATATAATATCATCAAATTGGGGAAAGAGGGATTATCTTTATCCCCCCTCATCATAGACCATAATAAAAACATGGGCTAAACATCATATCTCATAAAACACAATGTGATATCATAAACATGTTATCTCATAAAAACAAAATGTGATATAATCAAAGTCCATCATCATCATATATCCATATAAAATCAATGTCCATATACAAAAAAGTGTCTCGATGTACATTAGATACAATATATGCCATCATGGGCATGGATAAAAAATGTGCCTTCATCTTGAGGCATAATAAAAAACAATACATATACATCATGTCAAAAATGTGCCTTCATCATGAGGAATATATCAAAAATAATAACAATAAGAGAGTCAATGGATGACTCTCGCCAACACAAGGACCTGCTTGTGACTGGGCTGGCTATGCTATCTGTTGTGGTGGAGGCATATGTATTGATCTAGTAGACTTGGATGGTCTATGAGATCGGGATCTAGATTAATACCAGCAATCTGATTATACAGAATATCCCTATGTCCCTCTCGCATCGCTCCATAATAGAGAGCTCTGTAATAGGTTGCCTCACCTATAGCTGAAAAAATCATACACTAAATCATGAGCTCCTCCTATTATGGTTTCCTAGTGGAGATCATCATGCTCTCCTATTAGTATAGTAACATCTACATGTAGTTAAGTCCTCTCAACTCCCCACTGTGCTCTCTCAGTCATAAGTTGATCCCTCTAGGTGTAATGGTAACATATTGTACTTGTTACCTCAAAATCCCGATCTATGGCTCCTGCTCCAATTATCTATATAGGAATTGTAAAAATACATGCTATATCTCCCCCTGTAGTGAGCCCATGGCCCTCTATACCTATAACATGGCCATTGATGGCCCATCTTCTCTTGAAATGAGCCTATGTCCAGGCACCTATATATGCGGTCCTCTCTTTGGTGACCTAGGTGGTGATCCCCATCCCCCACCTGTTGCAATCTATCTCGGGGGTGATCCCCATCCATCCATCCATCCACCATCCCACCTACTGTAATTTGTAACTCACTACTCGAGGTGGTGAAGGTGGAACCTATACCATGGGCACTATTATGCCTACACTTATACACCATGTATAAGAACACATTGTTGTAAATATGGAACCTATTATGCCTATATGTGCTCTATGCCTTGTAAAGGTTGTTGGGGAGGGTGGAGGACATATGGGAGCCTATAGCTATACCTATTGGACCTTGTCCTTATTCCTGTAAATCTACCTCTATCTCCTCATGTCCTAATTTGGACATGTTTCTCAAAGTTTGTCCATGTAAACCCTGTGTTGTTGTGGCTATATACCTACATCTATCGCAACTGTGGGATCGTAATACAAAGGTAGTATTATCACATACCTAAGGCCCATAATCTAGTGTGGTCTGTGGGGTCTATCACCTATGGTTGTGTAACCCATGGCTTGGGGATGCATATGGATATCTATTCAAGCTCTTCGTCATCTAATGTGTGGCCCAAAATCAAATGTCTCACACATTCACACGTGTACCACATATCATCTCTAGATATACCTGGATGCCCAACCAATTATTGTTACACCTGGTCAACATATATACCACTCTATGATATGACTCATGGATGCCAATAATGAAGTGATCAACCTCTACAATGTTGAGTCTCTACGTCATCATCACGCCACCCGATATAATCTAGTAGGGATGATGTCAAATAATCATATGAAACTATAGGTCATCAAAGGCATGTCTATAAAATATGTATCACCATATGTGATGATCGATGTCCTCTCCCACTAGCTCCCACCCCATGTAAGAGGGCTCATCTGGAGCCCTATCTCGTAATACTCCATGTGGGCACCTGATCATAATATGGTCCCACGCCCAGATCTGTATCAGTGTGGTTGGTCCTAGGCTCCTCATGCCTCGGTAGGAAATCAAATGCAAATCCCAATACATGTGGGCCATAGTATATATTGACCCCAAAAATACCTCTCCATCCATAAGCATGTACACTACTCTATCAAACCAAGTGGGAAGTGTGTGTGCATGTTAGTCTTATAGATAACAAGTAAGCACTAACAAGAGCCATCAAGTATATGGGTATACATGTAATTTGTTGATCCTCAAAACATATGTATAAAGCACCTCCATACCCTTGTTGAGGTATGTCCCATCATAGAAACATGTCCCAAATACAATCTAGGATCTCGGCAATGATCCCCATCATATGTCACCAAGCTTCCCTAAATCGGAACTCTAAGGATCCGATATACATCCTCTAGAGTCATGGTCATCTCTAGTCAAAAATAAAATTTTGGCTCTGCTCCACCACCTCTCTACGTTAAGCAATAAGAGGGCTTGATCCAACATAATATGAGGCATTATGTAATATAAGAGAGTCTTGTAGCCTCTAATGTTGCAGTCATAAAAATATTCTCTTGGTGTGAAAAAGTTTACTCATAGGCTCGAAGGCACCCATGTCACTCACGCACATCCAAATTATGTAATATCACCTGTAAGATTACACAAATCATTCAATTAACATCATTTATTCTCATAACATCTTCCTAAGGTGTTCTAATTGATTCTACATTCTTTTATTCATGCCTAAGTTCTTCTACAAATCTTCAAATTTCCTCTAAAATTTTTCTAAGGCCCAAATTTTTGCACTAGTGAACAAGCCTTTTACACTGCACCATCACACCCCTTTTGGAACTCATAAAAGTTTGTGCTACACTATGTGCATTTTTAACACTAGCTCACTCATTTCACCTTGCAAGCCTACGTTACGTGTGCTTTTGTCCACTCACTCACTCATTTTTCAACTAATGTGGTCCTACCCTGCCCTAAAACTAGTTTTTCATCATGCGCTTGTTTTTGCACTAGCACGCAACCCCTTTACCTATCACATGACCCTAGATGCTAGCGAACCCTTGGGCTTGCGCTAGTATGAACCCACCAATTTTCCCTAGCCTAAAAACATAATAAATGTACTCAAAAATTAAAATTTTTTGGTTTTGTACGCATATGCCGTCCGTAGGAGGCCTCCGGAACTCTCGAACTCGATCAACATGGTGTTTATGGTTTGAATTCAAGCCATCTCTCTCCAAGTTTAGAGCAAAAATCTCACCAAATCTCAAAAGGGTCTAAGTAACAATAACTAGTCGTGATGGATTTTAGCCCTCTACTACTATTTATACCATTTTGACCTAATTCTTCATTTTTCTCACCTTTTAGGGGCTAGATAACTAACGTGATTCTTCTATATTCTTCCCACCATATGTTGGTGTTTCTTCGTGATGATTATTTTTATTAAATGGTCATTTTTCTAGCATTTTTCGCTACTTTGGGGCATATTTTTTTTGCTTTTCTGATGACCTTGTCTTCTACATGGGGCATTTTTTGCTTCCCAATCAATTTTTTTGATGTACCACAACATCGTCATTCTTCTACATCATTTTATTCCAAAAATTCAAAAAAATGGTAAAATCATTAAAAATCCAAAAAAAAAAAAAAAATTAAAAATCCAAAAATTGGTAAAAATCAAAAAATCCAAAAAAATTGTAAAATTTCAAAAAAATTCAAAAAAATTGGTAAAAAGCATGCACAAGCTGAAGCATTTATTAGACACATCATCCTCAAACATAAAAATTTTCCTACAAAACATCTTTCTTTTGTCCTTAATTTTTCTCGCAGATGACTCGTGGATCATCTGGATCTACCTCCATTAACAAAGTTGGTTTGCTTACTATGTATGTACTCCTTACACAACAAGTTTTTGGTACTATTTCATAGTGCATGATTTATTTTTCATAGGACCCATGTCCTCCATTTATTCACCTCGCATGTATCCTTTCTTGGGGTGCCATTTTTAACCCTTTTCATTAACTGAACATTTGGGAACTAAAGCTCGATACAAAAACATTGGTGCAATTGTCTTAAACATTGTTTGTTTGAGTATGTGTGTTTGTACTTGTTTCCCTGTCAGGTTAGCTTGTTTACTTTCTTGTATTGCATTATATTATGTATGTTGCATTGAGTTAGTGTTTTTAGTAATGAACAAATGTTAGTATTATAGCTTTTCATGTTATTTTACACTTTTTTGTATGCTTATATATAATAAAGAGCCAATGATGTAGATCATGAGTAAAATGATGAAACAAAGTTATTCTTGAGCTAAGTAGATGAAATATATTTCCATTCTCTTCATCTCCATTCTTCTTCATATCATTTTATTCTATCCCAAATTTTTCTTCAATATCACCTAGGGCAATAGGGATTATTTTTATCCCCCTCCCCCTTGTTTCTTCTATCCATTGAAAAATCAACTTTTCTTTCTTACTCATTCATATTTGCACACTCACCTACCATGTTTGTGTTGGCTATCCATTTCCTTCATCTTTTCAATCATTGATCACCTCTTTCATCACCCCATCGACACTCGAGGGGGCATCCTTCATTCTACTAATTTTTATTCTATCCCTTCAAAATTTACTTGTCTATAATTATCTACTATCTTTCAAGTGGTTTCTCTTATGCCACCCCAAAAAGGGAAAATGTAGACACTTAAAATCAACATATGCATTTTTAATAGTAAGATTACACTAATTACCCTCTTTCCCATCATTTCCATTATAATTAGTGATTTTCACTAATTAACTAACGTTTCCCTCCATTTTGGTCAATTAATGACACTTTGTTAATTAACTAGCCTTTACCCCACTTTAGATGCCAATTAATGACACTTCGTTAGTTATAATCCTCTTTTGATTGAATAATTAACTATTATTAGTTAATTAAGCCTATTTACCCTTGTATTTAATCAATAAATATTCTTATTAGTTAAAATCCCCCTTCTAACCATTCAAAATCTTTCTATTTCCCTCTAAATCATTTCTAATAGCTTTCTAAGTTTATTCTAGCCTATTAATTAATCTAGTTGATTAATTAAATCATCTCCAACTCCCATGAGTTGTTAATCACTTGTTAATTCCTCTAATCAAGCTTATCTCTTCTAAATCTACTTTATCCTTTATCCCACATGCACTAGTTTGCAAGCTTCTCCCAAATTGGAAAGCTATATAAAGGACCCTCCTACATTCTTTCACACCTACACCACACTTTTTCTAGTGAAATATATAAGCTTATGATAAGATCATTCTCCATTGTTGGAATAGCTTCTTCATCTTTGCATCCATTCTCTCATTTTTGAGTAGAAATGAAGATCTATGTATGGCCTTATAGTCATTTCTTGGTGAGATACTTCCCTCTCTTTTTAGATTAACACATAAATTTGATAGCTCATTATCTAAATAGGCTCATGCTTAGAAGTAATCATACATTACAAGAGTATGAATGGTTAGCATTAGGTGATTTCATTCATGTTTATGCAATAGAGTAGCCAATTCCTTTAATCTATTATCATGATGTTTATAGTTAGATTTACTTTTCTCTAAAGTTACTAGGTGTTAGCTTCATTTTAATAGCATAGAAACAATAGAGTCTAAATCATGCACATGGGTAAATTTATAGGTCCTAAAATCATGACAAAGCATTTACATGATTCCTGTTGGCAAGAAAATTTGTCGGGTAGACAAATTGGTGGTTATCTTGCCAATGCTTTGGGACTCTAGGTCCCTCTACTTGTGTGGTAAGCTCCACTTTATTGTGAATGAGAAAAAAGGGAAAGATTTTGTTAGCTAAGAGGTCGAGGATCCAAAAGGCACACTCCACTGTACCCGCTGAAATTGCTTGCAATTAATTGCAAGGGAGGAATTTGTTGAAAGATGGGGCAAATGGAGTGAGAAGTTAGGTACGCAAAATTAATTCTACAAGTATTAAATCATATTCTTTCCAAATTTAATTAGAAGTTTCATATTCACAACTTATCATAAAGAAACAACCATGTTTAGAACATCAACGATGAGAGAAAACCATGCACATATTAATGCATCATGAAAAGAAGAAAATCCTTTATTTATTGACATCTTCACAAG
The DNA here is from genome assembly GCA_018340775.1 of Taxus wallichiana var. yunnanensis. NCBI lineage: Eukaryota > Viridiplantae > Streptophyta > Pinopsida > Cupressales > Taxaceae > Taxus > Taxus wallichiana. Next base: position 431,923,286 of record CM031235.1, on the reverse strand, counting down.
TTGTACAATGCTGGAAATAGAGGAAAATAGATAGAGAAAATGGAAGAATGTTATCTCTTTTACCTTGCTCAAAGTATATCTCTCTTGAGTGTAGAAAATTGACAACCCTTAAGAAATAGGGTGTTAGTACATTATATAGAACAAGAAATGACTCTTCGCCTACCCCCATGTGACTTTTCACTTCACTTTTCCACATGTGACTTTTGTTATTCCTACAAAAGAACATTAAGTCCCTTTTATAAAATAAGGATGACTTATCACATTTTTAGACTATAGTCAAATTAATGAAAAATATGAAATAGAATAAGATGAAAACTAAAAGTGCAACCCCCAACAAAGGATTAATAAGGAAGGAAGGGGGAGGGGAAGGAAAGAGAGAAATAAGGAAGGAGAGAGAGGAATATTCTAATGAATATCCTACCAGTGATGGAATCTTGGAAAGCTCCGCAGTGAAATCTCAATGCCCTTGAATTCTTTACTAAATCTTGCCACCGCCGATGCCACTTTTTAAACTTGAGGGATGTGGACGAAACCTAGTGACTTGATCTAATTCTCTATGAGAGAGTTGATGTTCTTACACTACAAGTACCAAGCCTTGATTCTCTATGGTGTTAGAAATGGTTTCCTTTTTTCCATAAGAGATTCTAATGTATTTTCATTGAATGATAATGGATCTTTGGCCTCCCTTTTGACTAAATCTTCAAAATCCTTTGATAGATCATCAATTGAAGTTTATAGGTTCACATCTGGCACCCCAAGCTTCTGCAGTTGAGCATCAGCATCCTTTTTCATTTTTCCAACCTCCTCTTCATATGAATCAAGCTCATTGATGGCATGCTTTATCAATTCATACCAAGCAAACAGATTCTCGAGCCCACCACGATACAAATCCTCCGATACCAACGAATATACACCTTTGACTACTAGTAGGGATGACTTAACTTTTCCCATCTCCATGACCAATGTACATATCTAATCTTAGTGGTATTTTTCACCTCAACTACCTCCCATGTTAAGAGTATCTTCATGGCCATGTCATCCATGTACTTGTATAGTGTGAGCATCTCAAGCAGCAACGCCTTCCCTTTCTCAAGAATCATGCTCACCCATTTTTCATTTTCCTTTCCTTGCATGGTGAATCCTTGAGTTTTCCCTGATGGACTTAGGATTGAACTTACTCACTTGAGTGACTTATTTGACCAAAAGATCATTGGCAACATTTAGATCCAGGAGCACTTGGACATATGAGGTGAGGGTGTGAATGTGGTCTTCCACTTGATCTAGTTTTTCCCTATATTCCTGAATTCTTGTGACAAGGCGAGTGGAAGACTCTTGAAAAAAGTGCACGTCACCCTTATTTGTTTCCAGTCCTAGAGGAATTTTGCTCATCTCATAATCAGCCAGGGTCATTTCCTTGATGGGCTTGATGACCTTTGGCTTGACTACCTCTATATATTGGTTCTCGAGGCTCCACTGTAGAATCGAGAAGCCGCTTGATCCAATCTACCTTTTTTCTATTTGACCATGAAGCAATAGCCGAGAAGTCGGGAATGGTTACCTATTGCACAGTGTGGGTTTCTATAGTGATCATCTCCTATATCTAGGGGAATATCTCATTGGTTTGTGGCTTAGAAATGGACATCATCGCACATTCTTGCTCTACCCGAGAAGGTGTATCTTGTCTAGGTGGAGCTGGTGCAACAGTAGGAGATGTTTGACTTGGAGGTTTTTATGGTGTAGAGGTATCGACTAGGTCAATTTATCCTTGTTCAAGATCTACCACAAGTTCTTCTTCTATTCTTACTTTCTTGTTCAATCTCCTATAGTGACAAGCCTCGGGTTCTTCTTGTTTCCTCTTTGAGCTTTCTCCCAATGAGTTGAGCTAGAAGCCCTATCCATGGCCTTGGAGGGGGACTGATAAGATGATTGTCTCTAAAGGGATGGAAAGTTACCCGATGAGATGAGATCATACCTCTTCCTTTTGAACCATTCTTTGGACCTTTTGATCACCACCAATGTTTGTTCTTTGATGTCCCCAATTTCATGCACACTCCAAACCACCTAAGGAAGAGGAGAATCCTTCACCGTAGGATACTCCGAATAAAACATTTCCGAGCCATCTTCTTGGACACCATCTTCATACCAATCAAATCTGATTTTTTCATTTGATCCATTTTCATCCTCTTATGCTCATGTTCTCTGAACTCATATTCATCAATACAATTTTCCTAGAAATCTTCAATTTGGGGCATATGGTGTAAGTCAAGCAGATGAAATGAGTCTGGATCTTCTCTGATATCAAAGTCCACCCTGGCATTGTATGAGTGCATATTGATAGGGGCTAGGGTAGCTTCAACATTAGCAACATCATGGGCACTCTTACATGTGAAAATCCTTAATGATATAGGTAGAGAAACTTGTTTCTTCTTCCTAGTCTTCAGCTTGCCATTTACATGCACCAATTATCTGCATAGTTTGATCAACATGATTCTATCACTTGGATAGCAAGGCAACCTACATGGAGCAAGATCAAATCCTAATACCTTGATGTAAGAGAACATTGAGAACTGAATGAAGCATTAGCCATATCTCCTAACTAGGTTAGAGGCTTGTGAATATATCCTCAAATGTTGATTTCCCTCGAGCAACTTGACCACATTAATCGTGAATATGTCATTTACCTTAGCAAAATGTTGATTACTTTCTTTAAAGACCAATTATGGGTAATTTTTGAATGCATGATCCTTTTGGGAGACATTTTGATCAAATGTCAAGCCCCTATATGGTCTTGTGTTCTTCAAGGCGTAGACAAGATACGAGGTCATGAAGAATTTATTAGAAGTAGGGACTTGGAGCAATTGGAAATGCAAGTTGTCATTGATGAGCTACCCCTAATGAATCACCTACTTACCTAAAATGATTACGAGAATGAAAAGTGCCATCCAGTCATGAAATTTTTTGTGATCTCTTCACCCATTACCCAACTTGGGAGAATGATAGTATCAGAGAAAGCATTGTGGAACTCACTGCGGGAAAGAGTCTTTGGTGTACAAGAGGGATTTCTCTCATGCTTCAATAAGGAGCTGAGGGAAATTAATTAAATATAACACTCGGTAATGAACCATTTAGAAGATGAAAATTCTTTGGTGATCATGAACATATATTTTGTAGTTGGGATTTGGATTCCTTGAGATATGACCCTTAAAGTGAGCACAAATAAGACTGAATTATCATCAACTCTTATTTTCCCGGTATCGATTCGTAGTGTTGGGCACATACCAATAGTAACTCATTATTTTATAAAGACATAGTATGGTTACCCATTGCATACAACCCACTCGGCAAATATCTTTTCCTCGATAGTTTCTCTTGGCCCATCAAACATTGGTGCTTGAGCTCCTCTAGGTCCATCTAATCAATATAGTTGTCACCCACAATTAGGAATTATGATGTGAGAGAGAAAACGGGTTCCAATCTAGTTAACTTGAACTTCAAGATTGAAAAAATCAACAATATAGGTTACCACAGAGATGATGGCAACTTTTTGCACCCGGAACTGAAAACTGCTATTTTTAAATTCTAGGTTCTAAGAGCTATTATTTTGGGCAAGGTTGTTCTTTTTTCCTTAGTTTCAACACTGAGAGGATTTTATCATGATTGGAGCATGTTCACTGATGTTTTATGGCCAATTTGAAGTACTTTCTATTTTTATAAAGTTGCTTTTTAGCTTTTTTATTTTTTATTTTTTCTTTTTCACTTTTTTGGCCCGTGTACCTTAATTTTCAATTTATGTGATTCTCGGTGTTTACTCTTCCGGGGTTTTTTCCATTTTGGGAAAGTTACTAAAGATAGCAAGTGAAAACCAGCGATACTTACTATTTTTGGAAGTTGTTCTTTTGTTCACGATTTGATCAAAAACTTGATTTTCCTTTTGGGTTTTTGTTCTTGAGGCTTCGTTTAAAATTGCAAGTCAACCCGCCTTCCGGATCAATGGAAAATGACAGAAGAAAAGATTAGGGGAAAAATATTTAAATGGTCACCGTAAAAAATCTGAATTACCTTTGTATATTTGGTTTTTTGCAGCATCAAGGCACCTGGGAGAGGAAGAGATGCTCCTAATTTTTTTCAATTTCACTCTTTGGTTTACAATTTATAAGCAATTCTTTATTTTTTCTTATGAGGGTTTTCGCCAAGAAATGCAGGACATTGCTATTAAAAAAAATGGAGGTTTTAGCTTAAATGGGAGGGGGTGCATTTTTTTGTCCCAACCATCCCAAAAATTTGGGACATTTGGTGCACAAAATTGTGCCCCTCTCTGACCGAGCCACTTGGTGTGTTGTGGACTGGATGAGGTTGGGGGCTTAAAATCAGTGTGGGGCTTAACTTGACAAAAGGAGCTCCAAAACAGTCGCATCATGGTACAAGGTCTTAAATGGGAGGGGGAGAAATTTTTTGCACCAAACCTCCCAAATTTTTTGGATGGTTCGTGCACAAAATTTTTCCATTCTCTAATTGGTCCAAATTTCAAGCCTTAAAATTGACTAACTCCTTAAACATACCTTGGAGAACAACTTGTGCAACGCATGTCTTGAGCTCCCAGATGAATTTTTTCACACTTATTTATATGAAATTAATTGCAAATTTTAACACAATGATGGGGATTTCATACCTTTATTTTTCCTCCAACCTTCTAAATAATAGAATTTTTCTCCAGGCTCAAAGGTTGTGCATACTGAAAATAATTTGTGGACCGAATTGTTAAAGTCTTGTGAAAAAGTGAGACAACCATCCTTTAGGGATCTGAATTATCTTTCTAATGATATTTTTTTATCTCCCAACTCATCACAAATCTCCTAGAATCGCTTCCCAAAGCTCAGTGCATCTGCTTTCGCATTATGCACTATTTCACCCTCCAAGACCCACTTTTACTGAAATTGCTCCAAAACTTTTGAAAATTCCGAGATTCTTCCAAAACTAGATGCAAAACATTCTTAGCTCTCTAATATGTCTTTTTGATGATTTTGAGTCTTTCTTTCTACTCTGAGGGTGTGCACCAGCCTCAGGAAGACTAGAAGATAGCCTTTCTTAAGCTTCTTAGAGATCTTGTTGAAAGATCTTGTTACTTCAAAGGATTGGATATCCCTAAATCACATATGAACATGACGACACAACACATTGTATTACTCATAGGTATGGAATAGGACCAAAATATGGGTTAGGGTGATTTGGAAGAGGGTTCGAGATGACATTCAAGCAAAAAACTTAAATGTAGGGTATGGTTGTCATGCTTTCAGGTGTGAATTTTGCCCTTGCAAAAACTCATGACAACAGTTGGCTCTAACTTGGGGACATGTCTTGGATTGAGCATAGCAAGGACATGACATGAGAACTCTAGAATCTCAATACATAACATTGACTAGTGCCTTATCCATTGGGCTTCAAGAACACACAACTTACAAGAGATAGACAAAAAGGAGGAACACACACACACACAACACACATAACTGAAGGGAAACACACCACACTAAAAAGGGAAAAACACACACAATAGGGAAATGGAAAACAAACCTAAATCACCTATAGTACAAGGTGGGGATAACCCACTTTCACTATTTATACAACTTCAAATGTTTCCCACTGCGAGGCAACTCCAAGTGCGTACCATCCAAATACGAGAGATAGAAAGAATTTTCACCACAAGCCTCTCTAATAAAGAATTAACCAACCCACAAGGAATCAAACTTCCCACGGATCCATGTTTCTTCTCTCCTTATGTACCATGATAATACAGGTTCTCCAACTTGAAATTCCCTTGCCTTAGCTTTCTTATCAAACAAATTTTTCACTTTGAGTTGATGTTCTGTGATACAATCCACCACTTTGACTCTATCTTCTTCAAGCTTCTGAAGGAAAAATATTCTCTTATCAAGAGCATCATGATATTGACCATCCTCCACACCTTTGGCCAATTTGAGTTCGATTAACTCCACGGTGACTAGGATTTCTACATTGATTCCATAGATCAATTGAAATGGAGACAAACCAATTGCCTTCTTGGGAGTAATTTTGTCCGCCCATAGTGCATCATGAAATTTCTTGTGATAATTTATTTAGTTCTCATCAACTAACTTGCCACCGATGGTCATAATATTCTTGTTATTGGACTCTTCTTGACTATTTCCCTATGGATAATAGTCGATGAGTGAGACAATGATATTCCATAGCTGTAGCAAAACTCTGTCAACTCTATGGAGGAGAAGTAGGTAGCATTTTCTACCACAATATTGTGGGGAATTCTGAAATGGACAATGATATTCTCCTTAATGAAATTACACACTATTTCAGAATTAGCTTGCTTGGCTTGAATTGCTTCTACCCACTTTGTGAATTAATTTGTCATCATGAGAACATAAAAATGTCTTGCACTTGAGTGTGGGTTGAGAACTCAAATGAATTCTAAGCCCCACTATTGGAAAGGTTCTTCAATTATCACTAGCTAAAGAGGAATCACATCAATTTGAGGTCTCCCAACAAATTTTTGACAAGCCTCACACTTGGATACCCACTCTTGAGCATCTACAAATAAGGTAGGCTAATAGTACCTACCACGAAGAATCTTGTGGGTAGTTACCATTGTTGAGAAGTGCCCACTGTACACCTAATCATTATATTCTTTAAGAATCTTGTCTTATTTTTCTTTATCTACACACCTTAGGAAGCAACCATCAAGCCCTCTCTTGTATAATACATGGTCCCAAATGACATACTTAGCTAACTTAAGTTTCAGAGTTCTTCTTTGTTTGTAATCAAGATGAGTGGACACTCACCATAAGTCAGAAAGTAAGCGATGTCATCATACCATTCATTGGTGGTGCTCACAAAAATGACTTGAGGTATGTCTTTGCTTACACATTCAAAACACAAGCACTCATTTGTCTCATTTTGATCCTTGAGGGCCTCATCTTTAGCTATCATCTTGCACAAACCATTGCCTCAAACCAGATTTGAAGGTTGGATCTCCATATCATACTCTTGGATTCTTGCCACCCAATTTCCTCTTTTGGACCCAAGATCTTGTTGAGTCAAGATTGACTTGATTGCTACAAGTAGGCACCATCATCACTGTGTGGGAGTTGAGTATGTGAAATCTAAATTTCTTTACTACTTTCACCACAGAATATGTATGTTTTTCCATATTTTTATACTTCAACTCCTGATTCTTCAAAGGGCGGATCATGAAGGCAATGGGTTCCTTAATACCTTCTTCATTCTTTTGAAGTAGGATAGAAGAGAGTGTATACTAAGAAGTGTAGCAGTACAAGGTGGAATATTTATCAAAATGGGGACATATCAAAGTTGGAGCTTTGGTTATGGCTCGTTTGATTGCCTCAAAAGTTTCTTTTCCATTATCACCCCATTTGAAGCTTTCATATGGCTTCATCATACTTGTAATGTGTTTGGTCAACTCCACAAAATCTGGAATAAAATGTCGAAGGAAGTTTACTTTATTAAGGAAATAGTGCACTCCTTTCTTACTTGTTGGTAGAGATAATGTTTGAATGGCTCTTATCCTTTCATGATCAATTCTATCTCCCTCTTTGTTCACAATGTGTCCAAGGATTTTTCCTTTATTTACTCTAAAGATACACTTCTTCAAATTGAGAGATATACAATGCTTACTGCACTTTGATAAGCACCTACTCTAAATATGCAAGGTGATCTCATCACTTCTTTGACTCATCAAGGTAGATAAAAACGTAATGTTTTAGGTCTTTAAATGTTAAATCCATTTCTCTTTTAAATTTTACTTTAGCATTGATGAGACTAAAGGGAATCCTATTGTAGGAAAAAGTATCCCATGGAGTGGTGAAATCCATCTTAGACCTATCTTCCTCATCTACTTCAATTTTATTATATCCAGAGAAGCCATCAAGTAGCAAGAGCATTTTGAACCAATGACTACCTGTAGGATATGGTCCATGATGGGCAGCAGATAGTTTTCATTTAATGAGGCTTGATTCATATTTGAAGTCTACACAAATTCTTATCTCTCCACTTTTCTTCCGCACTGGAACAATATTTTCTACCCACGTGGAATGGTGGATAGGGAAGATAATTCTAGCATTCAACATCTTCAAAACTTCCTCTTTTATTGTATCTATAATTTTGGGATTATAGGGCCTTTGATTTTACCTAAAATGCTTAGCTTCGGGCTTTAGAGGAATTGAATGTTGCATATCCTTGAGATGTAAGGACTTTAATTCATTGTAGGAATAGGAAAGAACACAAGAACACTTCCTTGGCAATGAAATAAATACCATTTTCTCTTGGCAAAATAACACTTGCCAAAGTTAACCATCCTGGGCTACTCGGTGGTACCAATGTTCTCCTTTTCAAAATCTATCGAGCACTATGAACACTGTTTGGATTTTTCTTTGACAAACCTATCATGTTTTTCAAACAAATCTTCTACAGATACAAGAAATTTTGGGATATTTTTTCCTTTTAGCCTAATTACATCTTTTGAATCAACTCCTTCAATGCCTTACTTTCCCTCATCTGCATTGGACTCCCGATTTGGGTTTTCACTTCCTTCAAATAAAATATTGTTGAAATTATCCTTTTTCTCTAGGAAAGTGAGAAGTTGATTGTTATCATTGAATACTTGCCAATGATTCACATTATCTAGTACACTTGTCATGAATACTATCTCAACATTCACTTTATCTTTCTCATAGTTGCTGATCTACTATTCGGAACAAGATGTCAACTTTAGGGTCCTCGACTTTTGGACAATATATTTTCTTTTCCGTATTAGAAATAATTTCTTCATTTCAACCCTTATTGAAATGGTCGTAAAAAAAGACCAATCATCTAGATTTCACCACCCAAATCCCTAAAAAAACTTCTTAGCAATATGCCAAATGATGCAAGTATGTCCACCACCAAAATAGTAAACAACACTTTCTTGTCTAGGTAGTTAGCTAGAGCTACTTGGGCATCCTTGATTATTCCTACCAGTGGTACCTCTTTTGATTCCATGGAGTAACATAAGCTTATTTATCAAGTCAAGGTGAGGTATAGGGAATTAGTAACCCTAATGGGAATCACATTGTTTGAGGCACTAGAGTCTATTATGCAGTTATTCAATTAATGCCCTTTAATCAAGAGAGATAGGTAAGAAGTTTGTACAAGTATTCTTTTTCCTAAGTTAGATTGAAAGCAAGAACTACCACCTAAAATAGTTCCCTAACCTAGCTAGAAACAAGAAAAGAGTACCACCAAGATGAAGAAATGAACAAGGCCTACACTAGCATCATAACTTTGAAATAGTGAAATCAAACATAACACCAATCAAGAACTCTATTCTTCTAAATTTTCTAATTAAATCAGATGGACCTATGTATTCCAATGGCAATCAACAATATTGCTTGCTTTGATCCTTCAAGGATGCTTGGGTGTGAGGCTTAGCTCTTCAAGATGGATGATGGAAGGGCTTGACAATGGCAAAAGGCTTTTAGTGCAAGACTATATGTTTTCCTTTGCTTTCTCAAAGGAATTAGGTGTAGGTATAAAGGTAGAAGGAGGGCTCCTTATATAGCCCAATGGATAAAGGAAACACTTTATCCCTTTGTTGTGGGATAAAGGTAAAACATGATTAGGAATGGATAAGGTTGCTTTATTAAAGGTAACCTTACTTTAGAAGGGTTTAATTTATGCTTAACAAATCATGGGAGTTGGGGGTGTTTAATTAATCAAAGGTAATTAACTAATAGGTGATTTACTAGTTAAATGAAGGGGAAGACTAATTAATTAATAATAATTAATTAATCTAGATAGAAGAGGTGATTTATTAACGGAAGGTCGTTAATTAGGGTGTTAGTTAGATAGGTGACTTAATCAATTAGCGTATTGTAATTAATTAATGACAACAAGAGGGAATATGAGCACTTTTGATGATATGTCGTTGATTTGTGAGAAAGGGGACAATTAACATAATTTAAGTATTTAAATTGCTTGGGCATAATTATAGGTGTCTACATTTGCCCCTCTTTGGGGTGGCGTAAGTGATGCCACTTCAAAGATAGTAAACAGAAGAAAATTTTGAAGGGATAGAAGAAAAATTAGTAGAGAGAGAGATGCCCCCTCGAGTGTCGATGGGGTGATGAAAGAATACGATCGATGATCGAAAAATATGTGAGAGAGGTAGAAGAATGGGGAAGAGGTAGGATGCCCTGTGAGAGAGAAGATTAGGGGTGAAAGGGAAGTGATGTAGAAGAAATATGGAGGAGGGGAGGGAAGAGCTTAGCCTCTAGCCACAATTTATTGGAACAATTTTGATGTCATCATATTGCCACAAGAGCTACGTCATCGGTCCTTATGAAAAATATAAGCATACGACAAAGGTAGAATGACATGAAAAGCCATACTACAAATAATTGTCCATTGCTGAAAATACCAACTCCACACAAGATACAACAATGCAATGCAATACGAAAAGGAAACAAGCTCATTTAACAGGGAAAACAAGTACGAACGCACATACCAAACCCAACAATGGTCAAAATAGTTGAACAAATGTTTTGTTATCGAGTCTTTCAAGATATCCACAAGTTTGTGATTGAAGATAAGGGTTAAAATGATGCCACGAGAAAGGATACAGAGCACAAGGGAAATGACGATGGACATGGGGTCCAAGAAAAGCATTTGTGCATAATGAAAAAGACTGTGCAGCAACACACATGCCCCAGAGTACATACGAAGCAAGCAAAGCTTAGCCTAGCTGTGTGAATGGTTGTGAATCTAGTGATCCATGAGTTGTATTAATCGGGGAAGATGTGAGACAAACCAACAGATATGGAAAAAATACCATGTGCAAGACACAAGTTTCAGCCATAATAAGCAAGTTACCATTTTTGTAGGGTTTTTTACTTTTTAGGATTTTTTGAAAAAAATCCCTGTTTTTGGTTTTTTGACATATATATTGTTTTTATTGTTTTTGCTTTCCAAACTATGGTGAATAGTAGAAGAAAATAGAAGAAGAAAGTGAAGGGCCTAGGGGCAACAGAAAGTGCCCTAGGTGGAAGAAAGAAGAAACAAGTGACAAATAATGTCCTTGTTTAGTGGAAAATTAAGAAAAAGTAATTATTTGAAAAATAATTATTGATGAGAGTGTGGAGAAGAATAAAAATCACCAGGAGCAATAAAAATTGTCCAAGGAGAAGAAAGGGGTATCGAACAGAAAAAAATTCCCAATACGGTGAAAAATAAAGAAAAATAATTATTGAATAAAAATAATTATTTGACGGTGACTAGAGGAGAAAACAGTGATCGAAACGGGCCTCCCGGCCCTCTTGACGGTGAAAAATGGGTTAATATACCCCACCAGGGGGGGTAAAAACATCACAATCAATTCATTTTAACTAAGTTGTTTAGAAATTTTCTTTGTGAGGCTCGATACCGATGAGAACCATGGTGATCACACAAGACCGTTTGAGGCGTATAGATGCAATCCGAGGGTACCGGCACCATGCACGCAGACGATGGCCCCTTTGTGAGTGAACCTAGCTTAGTAATTTTTGTCATTAATGCATTAAAGGAGGCCTTTAGCCCTAGGAAATCACATTGGCGCGCCTACGCATAGGCGCAAGCATCGGATAGGGGCACAGGTGTCCTTTTAGGGGCATAGGTGTCCCTTTGGGGGCACATGCACCAAAGCAAATATGTGCACACACACGTAGGTACGAAAGCACACACACACACACAAACACATGTGCGTGCACACGCACACATGGGAAATGGGGTGCACACATGAAAAGTGTGGTGTAAGCATGAAAAAGTGGGTGCACACACACGGGAGCATACGCGCGCAAGTGCAAGCACCAAATGTGTGGCGCACATGCCAAAAAGGGCACGCATGCACCGAAAGAGGGCGCAAGTGCCAAAATACACATGCACGCAAGCACAAGCACCAAAAATGAGGTGCACACACCCAAAAGGGTGCGCATGCACCCTAGACAGTGGAGAAAAGATAGGAAAGTGTCAAAAACATGACACTTAGAAGAATTTTTAGGATTTTTGGGTTAACCCTAAAAGGGGAGATAGATTTTTAGAAGAAATGTTAGGAACTGACTAGCACCATGTTATTTTGCAGAGACGATTACTAGTTTTACAGATGCATGAGCAACATACCTAGATAGCGAGCTAGGGGGTAGTATGCACCAGCACGACCGGTGAGCCATGGTGATACTTCTCAAGGTGGTGGGGCTAGGCCCCGTGTCTCGGATGTCGTCCATCATACTAGATCATGGCCTATTGACTGCGCTAGCCGAGCGATGGCATAGTGAGAGTCAGTGCTTTAGACTGCCGATAGGAGAGATGACTGTGACCATTGAGGATTGCTGATAATGGGCACCTTGATTGAGTATAGCACAGATGCAGGGTTGATTAGAGCAGCTTGCAGTGCCCTTTTTGATGTTGATGACATTCCACATGACGGGATGACCATAGCTTTGCACAAGTGTATCTCGACCCCACATTGCATCGGGGGCCTCTCTACATCATGTCTCTTATCAGTGGGTTCTTACTCACTGATAAGACAGGGACCTCATTCTTGAGAGGACTATTGCCCTTGGTTCATGACATCTTTAGCAACGAGAGATATTGTTGGGGCAGTGCATATTGGCCCACCTATACTGGGATTTACATTTGATCACATACCACAGTCAAAAGACCATGGGTCCAACCTCTTTATTACAAATATGGTCATGGGATCATATTACAATCGGACGCCCCATGGGCACTTTGTGTGTCCAAGATCCGAGGAGCCATCGTACATGCCATCGCACAATTTCTTAGCCAAGACCATTCCGTTTGTATGTGCTTCGCACACCCCTTTGTGCACTTCTTTGATTGACTCCATCACATCCAGACAATGTAATGATTCCCATCGTAGCCACGGACGATAAAGTGTACCTCCCAAAAGCATGTAATGGGCTATTTGGTGAATCGAGTTTTCTTTTCAAAACATGAGATATCGGGAGGAACGTGTTGTCCTTAAGATAGGTAAAGATGGGTTCATACCATGGGAATTAGGACCAATAACATCACAAGCTAGGTAAGATTTTGGCATGTCATATGTAGGCTAGCATAGATTTTCTACAAATAATGGCATGTCATTATTCCCTGGTGGAATACGAAGCATAGAACCCACCGTTATCATGGCATTAGTTGATCCGTTCTACGCTCTTGGGATTTGTTCAAAGGTAATGCGCACAAAGTACTCCTTTAGAGTTTCCACTTGATGGCTAGCTTCATTACTGTAATAAGTGCCTCATATTCGCAATGTTGTTTGTGTAAAGGAAGCCCGGGTGAAAAGCCCGCAATATAGGATCGCGGAAGGAGTAATAAGGACCACTCTTACACTGAACCATGAAACGTAAAGGATCCATCAAAATGTATCTACCACATGATGATTCCTCAATGTAGAGTAAGGAGGCATCCGGTAGATCAGATTCAAAGGTTTTATGCCTTACAAAGTTGCTCCGCTAGCTGATTTGTAAGTACTTGTCCTTTAACCAATTTTTGATGTACAAATTCTATGTCAAACTCATCGAGTAGAATCCAATTAGCCATTATACCTATGAGGGAATATTTGGACAATAAATACTTGAGTGGGTCAACCTTGGATATTAGCTTGGTTTTAGTATTCAAGAGGTAATGGTGAAGTTTTTGAAAAGTAAAAACAACGGCCAAGCAAACCTTTTCAAATTGAGGATAATTGAGCTCGTAGGTAATGAGGGTGCGACTCAGATAATACACCACTTTCTCCTTATGACCAAGGTCATATTGGGTGAGTAGTGCACCAATAGTAAATTGTGTAGAGGAAATATAGAGCAAGAATGGCTCTCCGGGAGTGGGAGGCATGAGGACAGGTGGATTAGCCAAGTATTTTTTAAGCAAAGAAAAGGCTTGTTGTTGCTCAGGTCCCCAGATGAAAGTGACGTATTTTTTAAGAAAGTGAGTGAATGAGTGACATTTATCTACAAGTTGGGAGATGAAGCAGCAAATGGCTTGAATTTTCCCCGTAATTTGCGCAGATTGCTTGATATTCTCGGTGGATGCATTTCGGTGATAGTAGACGCTTTAGCGGGGTCTACCTCAATACCTCATCTTGATACAATGAAGCCTAACAGTTTCCCGATATCACACTCGAAGACACACTTCTTTGGATTTAGCCCGACTTTGTATTCATGTAAACGTTCAAAGATACACTGCAAAATGACAGGGGTGATCCTCTCTTGTTTTAGACTTTCCCAGGATGTCATCCACGTAGTCCTCCATAATATCATGAATCATATCATGAAAAATTACTATCATTTCCCATTGATAAGTAGATCCTATGTTTTTAGGCCAAATGGAATTACCCGATAACATAAGGTGCCCCAATGAGTCATAAAATTTGTTTTGTCTTTGGTCTTCTTCAGCTATCTTAATTTTATTATATCCTAAAAAGCCATCTATGAGTGATAGCATCTTGTAACCTACTGTTGATTCAACAATAATGTCAATATTGGGTAGTGTAAAATCATCTTTAGGGAAATATTTATTGATGTCCCTAAAATTTGTGTAGATTCAGATACCGATAGGTTTTTTCTGGACAGGAACAATGTTTGATATCCATTCAAAATAATCAATTGGCCTGATGAATCTTGCTGCAAGCAATCTTTCCAACTCTTCTTTAACCAACAGGGCCACTCTTGGGTGCATCTTTCAGAGCTTCTATTTGATAGGCTTAGCATCTGCATGCACGACTAGGTTGTGCACGACCAAAGTCAGATCTAAGTCGGGCATGTCTTTGTAAGACCATCCGAACACATCTATAAACTCTCGTAGCAGCATAGTGAATGTCTTTTGTTCTCTAGCTGAGAGTGATGCTCCCAATTTTACTATCTTAGGATCCTCTTCTGTACCAATATTGACATCAATGGTTTCTTTGACTAGTAATTTTTATAATTCCTCCATACGCGTAAGATTAGGAGGGAGGTTGAGATCTTCATCCAAGGATGTCTCCATGAGATTTTCATCCTTGGCGTGGTCACTTTGTTTGTCCTTTGATTTTTTATTTGTTGTCGGCCCGATTGCCTCGAAGAATTTTTCATTACGCGACTTGGACTTTGTTTTTTTCCAAGACTTTACTTTGGAACTTTTTCCCTCACTTTTCTTTAAGTTTTCTTGACCTTGAAGTTCACCTCCTCGCGAAGTATGCACAGTATCTAAGTCGATAAAAACCTTTCTTCTGATCTCCAATGGGAATTGTATCCCTTATGCCCATGAACTCTACGATAGCTTCATCATTCTCGAATAAATCTAGCGACATGTGATGTTGTTGGTCCCATTCAACAAGGGAAGGGTATACAAGGTCAAGGGTTGGTTCTATGGGGGTTATGGTTAGGACAAGCGTTGTTCATGAAAAGGTTTGTGGAGGCCAGATCCTCATATTGGCTACAATGGGAATCCATATCATTGTCTAGATAGTCAGAGCTATCCTCACATTTAGAAAAAGTAGTGTCTTGATCATTGGGGTGTGCTCCATAAGGGCGAATCCCAATGTTGTATCTTTCTGTTTTGAAATGTGGAAGAGGGACTAGTTCTCTTTGTCCTTGTTCGTTTCTCCCACATCCTAGGCCTTTGTAGCCCATGGAGTACATCATTTTACTAGATTTTTCATATTTTGGGGTTCGATAACAGGATGGTTGAGTATCCTCAGGGACCCAAGTTATAGGTGGATCAAGCAATTTTTCCTTAGCTAACAAGCCTCCAGGTAAGAATGACCCAATAGTGTGTTCCTTTCTAGGTCTTCTGAAGCGGTAGTTGGGTTGACCTCTAGTCTTGGGTGACAATGAGAGGTCTGAAAACAAGAGCACTTGTTGTACATTATACTCCCCACAACCATATTCAAGGATTTTCATCTCTCATGACTGAAATGGAGATGTTGAAGTAGATGCACCATGAGCACAAGAACTAAGAGAATCCGAATCCACCCGAGATTCCATGGCCTCAGACTGGAGAGGGACATCTATATCTGCAGAGGGACATGCATATGTACCCTTTCGTGTAAAGCTATTGAGAGCTCTATAATGAGAAAAGGGCTCTGAATCTCCTTGTATTGTAATGGTATGTCCCTCATGCTTCAACTTAATGCATTGATGAAATGTTGATGGCACACTGCATGGCATGAATCCATGGTCAGCCTAGAAGCATGTTATATGGAAGTTCTAAGTCTAGGACATGAAATTTTTTCTGATGGCAAGTGGGACCTACCTCCATGGGCAGTGTGATGGTGCCTACTGACTCCCTTTCTGCGTTGTTGTATGCGGTGATAGTGATAATATGGGACTCAAGATCTTCCTCCGTATGTCCTAACTATTTAACCAACTTGAGTGTGCAAATGTTCAACCCAAATCCGTTATCCACAAGCACCCATTTGATCTTCCTATGGGTGACAACTACCTCAATGTATAAGGGAAGATTATGTGTTGGATTCTCAGTAGGGATCTCCCTATGGTTGAAAGCAATATGTTCATTTGGTATGATATTTGCCACCGTGGCTTGAAGGTGCATAGGATCGACTTCTAAAGGCACTCCTGACCCTTGAAGAGTTTGGTACAGAATGTCTTTATGCACATTGGATATCTTGAGAAGATCTAAGATTAAAATCTTAGCAGACATCTTTTCAAGTTGTTCTAAAAGGTTATATTTACCGGTTTGTGGGGTCGACGGAGAAGGTTCTGGAATCACGAGGTGGGCACGCCTTGTTACCGCAATGCAATCCTTTCCCTTGATTCAAATGGTATTGACAGGGTCAGTAGGAGAGTGAATACATCGATAAGCGAATCATAATGATTGTTGTCTCTTTTGGTGTACAAGTAATTTACGGCTTTATAAGTTTGGGATGACTCTCCCTATCCAACTTTGACTTTTCTGACTTATCATGATTGGGGAATGGTTCTTTATATATCCCCATTTTCTCATTAGGTGTTTACGTTTTACCTGTGCTATCCACCTCTATCTCCCCATTATCAATGAGGTCCTAAATATAATGATGAAGCCACAGACATTTGTCTGTCTTATGTCCTTTGACGTGATGCATTTCACAATATTCATGCTCCTTGTACCATGAAGGTTTTGGAGCGTTGTCATCAAATGGCTGCGTTGTAGGATAGGTCATCATTTGGGCCACATCCAATTGTTTTAGTATAACTAACAAAGGTTCATTAAGAGAGGTGAACGTTCTTCGCTTTGGTGGTGGTTGAATTGGGCCCTTGGTCAGTTTAAAAGGTTGACCAGTTTGGACTGTTTGAACACGTTTGGAATCAGTGATTCCGTCTCCCACCACATTTTTTTTTGTTAAAGATCTTTGTCGTTTCCATGGGTTTAACATTTTGGTTGTCTCTAGATTGGGTTTTAAGGGTGCCTTTGGCAATGAGAGCTTTTTCTATCTGAATCCATTTCTCGATAACCTCCTCAAAAGTGTGAACACAATGCATTTGGAGGTGGAAAGCTATATCCGAGTTGAGGTTGGGAACGAAAATACTAACCAGCTATTTTTTAGGGAAAGTACAAGGGAAGCAACTAGTTATCCCTCTCCACCGTTGGAGGAAGCTAGCGAAAGTCTCATTAGGGTGTTGCTTGGTGCCACATAAGTCTACCATGGTGAAATCACTCTCTATGTTATACGAGAAGTGACGCACGAACCTTTCTACCAATTCTAGCCAGGTGAAAATTGATCCTCATGGTAAGCGTGTAAACCACTCTAAGGCTTGACCTCCGAGACTCTTGAGGAAAAGTCTGATGAGATAATTGTCACTATAATACACCTCTTGACATGCCATGTAGAAATCTTTAAGATGATCCCGTGGATCTCCTTTCCCTTTATATTTTTCAAACTTTGGCATATAAAATTTCTTTGGAAAGGGTTGAAGGGTTATTGTCTTATCAAAAGGATAGGGGCATAATTCTTCGTATTGATATTTCCTAATGCTCCCTATATTTCTCTCTTGTAGGCTCATGAGCGTCACTTTCATTGACCGCACCTCTTGTGTGAGAAATTGTTCTCTAGTCGGAGAAGCGGGAATGTGTACATGATGATACCCCGTGTCTTCTTCTCCTTGGTCTTCTTGATGGATTTCATTGATCTTAACCTTAGGCCTCAACTTTTGAACATTCTTGTTTGCGTCTTTTTGTACATGGGAGGTAAGCAAAGCTAGTTTTTGTCTTAGGTTACTAATTTTTGTTAGATTGTGGCTTCTTCTTCTAAAGGTTCCTCCTCCTTGTATTGTGGAGGTTCTTCACCCATCTCATGTTCTATCTTGTTTCTTCATGGCACTTTGATAAAGGGCATTCTATGCCCCACCACTTTATCATTCCCTGCGTAAGAGGTAGAAGCATGTCTGTGTGTTAAAATATATTCCATATTGATAAGGGGATGTTCTTCCTCAGTAGCGTTATTCGTAGGTGGTATTGTTTCATTTTGGTGGGCAATTTGGCCCCTAATTCTACGACCCATGCCAACACTCTATCTTTATTTCTGAGAAGAAACTCATCTAGTAAAGTGGGGTCAAAATCAAATTTTGCGTGTGGGGATTCTAATTCATTTCCACTATGATTGACCATCTCTCTGTTTTGTTTTCCATGTAGAAAACAATGGTCCTAGATCATTTCTAATGTAGGGGTTTGACCCTTGTCTATTAGAGGTTTCCCAAGCTTGCACTTGTTGTTCCTCATATGTCTGTTTCTTTAATCCTAGTTGTGTTTTAGGAGCCATGTTTTTGTGATAGTTTCACTAGGGTAAGTTGTAAATGTGTTCAAAGCTTAGTGACCACCCCTAAGTGAAATGCAAGATGTATTTGTTAAGAGTATGAATAAGTCAACAATGTGAGAATACCAATGTGATAGAGTGATAAATCACCAGTGACACAAGTGTTTGGTATCTAAACCTATTTAAATGAAGTACCTCCTAGACTACATTTCAAAAATTAGTTTCACGTTGCAAGATAATTAACAAGATGTCTTCACTTATGTCGAGTTCAAGGTAATGAACAAAACATAAGTAAATACAAGAAGTCAATGCGACCTCCTAATCAAGATATACTATGAGCGAGCTCAAACTTGATTAAGACCTATATCTCAAAAAGTGTCAATTACAATTTGGGGATGACACAACAATATCACCAAGATATGTAAACCCACTTTGTGAGAAAGTAAGGTATTGATATCAAGGTGCCATTGATATAACATGTGCAAATGGTAACACCTAGCACTCTTCAAAATCGAGATAATAATAAAACCGAACTAAAAAGCTCAAATTATAGCTAGGAATAGTTAGAAATGTGTGTAGCGTAACCTTACAATATAGATATTTATGTCGAGTTTACAAGAAACAAGACGTAAATATCAAAATTGTAGTGATACGATACAAACAAGCTAACTCTTCTAAGGAAGTCTGTGGTGATGAACCATGCCTAACTACAATGACAATCTTGACATGGGTATCAAGATCACAATGGCCACCAATGACATGAATACGCCTCTGCACACTTTAGATGTTTAACTTACCCAGCCGCAAACATGGATGGGCGTAAACGAACATAAAAGTGACAGAAACAATTGATTGGTAACACAAAGGTAGTCACCCTTCTTTTGATCAACAAAGTGTCAAAAGAATGTGAAGGAAGCAAATAAAAAAGGGATGAAAAATGTTGGCTTTACTTCAACAGAGTTTCACATCACCCTAAGAAAAGTAAAAACTAGGTGAAAGTAACACGTCACACGTTTCACAATGAAAATACGGTTCATAACTCAACACTATTTCAGAATGGTCAAAGTGGGCTCCTAGCCAAATTATATTTTCCTAGGTGGTTCTCTCATCCTAGGTGCTACAAAGATTATCCATGAGCAGGATGATTTACCAAAAAAGTTGCACTGACTATTTTGGGAGTATCTCAACTTTGCCCCCTTCAAGCACAGTGGGCATCGATGCATCCAGCCGTTTCGTCCACAAGGTTCCCTCTGCGTGGACTACTTTGGGGTTCCTGGAACAACCCCCATTGTTGTAGCTTAAGGCATTATGCCACAAGGGTTATGTTCCAGCTTTGAATATGTTGTTCTTTTTATCTTGTTTAATTAGGTGTGGTTTGCTCAAAACACCTTTTGGCAACCTGTAGAACAACTGTATTAGTAGTTTTTGACTTTTGTTTTGATTCCTCCATTCTTTGACAAGCGATGGCATTTTGGTCCTATATGACGATTTTTAGTAGTTTTCCATCAAAAGAGAAGGCATCATTTCTGATTCTCCAGATTATCCACGGATGCAAGAGAAGAGCATACATGATTGTCTTCAAAAATCCAAAAAGATATCAAAATGGAAAAACACTCTTAATTCAACTATGCCAAGTTAGCCAATTCCCACTCAAATATTCCTAACAACCTCAAAGCATCAAAAGGACTTAAGAATCATTTTTGATTCCCAAGATCGCCCAAGGGATGTGAGGGAAGAGCATACACGATCTTATTCCTATAAGTAAACAATGCAAAATATTACCTAATCAAATACAAACATGTAAAAATAGCCTGCAAAGACAAATATATGATTAGATAAACCTACAAGAATGTTAGCACATCCACACCTTAATTTCAAAAATACAAAAGGACACATGTGCCCCTTTTTTAGCGTTTGCATGTGGGTTAGGTCATATGCGCCACTCTACATTTTTTGAGATCACAATTCACCTACACTACTTAAGAGGTGTGTGCGACATGAAAATAGTGCATGCACCACTCTATGGATTTTTTGGACTATCCTGTGCCTGCACCACCAGAGAGGCGTGTGCACCACAAAAACAGCGTATCTCGCCACTCCCGAGAAAAATAGACAGGAAAACAGCATGAACAACTTTGTCACCAGAAAACATGTCGCACCACTAAAATAGCATGCATGCTCTGGTTAGGGCATGTGCACCAATTTGATAGGTTTCAGAATGTAGTGAAGGTACAATACGAAATGACGTATGCGCCCGGGTTAGTACATCTACGCGTTGGTTAAGGTATGTGCCTTTGGGGTTAGCACGTATGCACCGAGGTCAAAAACAAAGTAACACGTTTTATCGGTGTGCTGTGCCACTAGAGAGACATGTGCGCCACAAAAATAGCGTATGCACCATGAAAAGCGTACTGCGCCCTAAAAATGTACTTGCGCGGACACTGCAACCAAAATACAAAGCAACAAACACAAGAAAACTCACAATATCTCAAATTTTGACAAGTTAGCTTAAGAATGGCAATAACCCATTAAAATTATGGTTATGAACATGAGGTTACACATATCAAATGAGAAAAAATTCCAAGAAAATGGACATTAATTACTACATGTGTATATCAAAAATTAGCCAAAACAATGAAACTTAAGCTAAAATGCCATGAGACTAAAGCTCCCACCGGGCATGCCAAATGTGTGCAAGTATTCTTTTTCCTAAGTTAGATTGAAAGCAAGAACTACCACCTAAAATAGTTCCCTAACCTAGCTAGAAACAAGAAAAGAGTACCATCAAGATGAAGAAATGAACAAGGCCTACACTAGCATCATAACTTTGAAATAGTGAAATCAAACATAATGCCAATCAAGAACTCTATTCTTCTAAATTGCCTAATTAAATCAGATGGACCTATGTAGTCCAATGGCAATCAACAATATTGCTTGTTTTGATCCTTCAAGGATGCTTGGTAGTGAGGCTTAGCTCTTCAAGGTGGATGATGGAAGGGCTTGAGAATGGCAAAAGGCTTTTAGTGCAAGACTGTGTGCTTTCCTTTGCTTTCTCAAGCAAATTAGGTGTAGGTATAAAGGTAGAAGGAGGGCTCCTTATATAGCCCAATGGATAAAGGAAACACTTCATCCCTTTGCATGTGGGATAAAGGTAAAACATGATTAGGAATGGATAAGGTTGCTTTATTAAAGGTAACCTTACTTTAGAAGGGTTTAATTTATGCTTAACAAGTCATGGGAGTTGGGGGGTGTTTTAATTAATCAAAGGTGATTAACTAATAGGTAGATGTAAGCTTATAGAAGCCAATTAGAGGAATATTAGTACAATTTAGGCTATTAGAGGGGATTAAATCAATTAAATATTGATTTACTAGTTAAATGAAGGGGAAGACTAATTAATTAATAATAATTAATTAATCTAGATAGAAGAGGTGATTTATTAATGGAAGGTCGTTAATTAGGGTGTTAGTTGGATAGGTGACTTAATCAATTAGCGTATTGTAATTAATTAACGACAACAAGAGGGAATATGAGTGCTTTTGACGATATGTCGTCAATTTGTGAGAAAGGGGATAATTAGCGCAATTTAAGTATTTAAATTACTTAGGCATAATTATAGGTGTCTACAAGAAGGTTATACTGTATTGGTTTTTGATGCGTTTAATACAAGCATATTTTGTGACAGCGGGGTGGGTGGTGTTGGTATTAACCCTTTGGAATTAGAGTTTGTATTTTTTGGCTTTAGGGTACTACTCTTAATGTAGTTGACTAGCCTTTCAAATTGTTTAGGGTGTGTTTGTAAGAATTCTAATTCAGAAATCTGGACCTTTGATTTATTCACACACTCAATGATATCAAAAGGTGTGGAGGTAGATGGACTTGATGTTCTGTTACAAAATAATGGATAAAATATGTTGAATAATCCCTCATAGAATCGCAACAGTAGAAACTAATATGCAGAAATTATTACAGATCTCAAATAAAATTGCAGAATAAAATAACACAACACAAAGAGACAATATTTAACGTGGTTCACCCAATTTGGGCTACGTCCACCAAGAATCACTTGCTCAGATTTTATTACAAGCCACCGCTCTCTCAATACAATACCTAGATCCATTTGGAGCTATGCTCAACAAACTCTCTGAGAATTCACAATCGAATTCAAAACACATCTGCAATATATTTTCTTGTACATCTATCATATGCATAAGACCATATAAATAGACAATCGCTTAGCAGATTTTACAAAACCGTGGTATCAAAACCATGGGCAAAATCCGTCCCATAAACCTATGGGTCAAAAACTCGCCCATATGAGAAAAGCACGTTTCCCGATATGTCGGGTGCATTTTTCGAGGCTAAAAAAAAAAATCGGGGTCTGCGCCCGGACCCCACTCAAGGCCGGCACTGGCCAGGAACCCGGTGAGGATACATGAAAAGTGTACGGTGCTCTTAGTGTATAGTCTTCAACACTTTCACACATGAAAACAGGCTCCACAACCTAACAGCCCAAGAGTAACATTTTTTTCGTGAATGGAGTAGCAAGTCGAGAGGAGCAATGGTTTGGATTGAGTGGTGGTGGAAGCATTTTTAGGATTATTTTTTGATACATAATTAGATTTAGGACTAGGAGAGGAACTAGCGGACTCACTTGGTATGGCGGCTTGCTTTTACTTCCCACTAAGTCTAGTTTCTTTTTACTGATTCCATCGAAGGTGAGAGTTGAGACCCTCTCTTGATTATCTTATTGATTGTGCTAAAATGTAGAAAAATATCCTAATCTAATGTTATGGTAGTAGTAAATAAATGCAATAATGAAATATAGAAATATACCAAAGCAAGCTAAGCAATACGCAATGAAACCCTAATGTGAAAATAAGGGTAATATGCCTTAGCTGATTCAAAGAGGTTATTGGACTATTTTGCGGTGGATATCGGTTGAACAGAGATATGGAGGACCATCACACAGAAGCCTGGAAAAATGTAGATCTGGTAGATTTTGACTAGGTTGGGGAGCCAAGAGAAGGATAGAGGTACCCGTGGGTGCCACGGGTCTATGTATATGCTCATAAAACTTCCTTTGAGGTGTTCCAAGGGGTTCAAAAAAATTCACTTTTTGTCATGTGTATGTTGCTTTAAATTTTGTCAAACGTCTTTATAAATCTAGAATGAATAAATCATCTCCAGAACCCCAAACAAAGCATCAAACCCTAAAAAATACATATGCAAATGAAGGGGTCTGACTATCCTCATCTACCAAAATAATGGACTTATGACTGAGCATTGCACTACATCTTATACCCAAAGTAGTTATGGGTGTGTGTGTGTGTGGAATTGTGCCCTAGGTTTCTCTTGTGTTTGTCACACTTGAAGTAGCAAGAAAGTAGCTAGATGTAGAATGTAAATAATGTGTGCATGGAAACAATAGACTCACCTCCCATGAAGTGTGATGTAGATGAATCAGCCTTTTTCCCTTGTGATGGAGCTAGATGGATGTAAATGGAGCTATAAATGATTTTAATGGATGCAAACCGTAGTTGGAGATAGTAGATGCTTAGTGCTTAGTCTCTTATTATGATCACATAACTTTATATTTATATGATTCCCTTACTTGAATTTCATAATTAACCCCAAAAAGGTTGACTACCAAAAAGATAAGATTCTCAAATGGCTAGAAAGGACCCAAAAAGTGTGACCAAAGTACAAAGAGGACAAGGGTTCCTGAGGAGGGGATGGTGGTGTTTCGCGCTGGAATTTTGGCTATGACTTTGGTGTCCAAAATGAAAAATGTCAAAAGGTGAAAAGACAAACTAAGCAAGTAAGAGTGCAAGACTGAAAGCAGAAGCATAAAGCAAATAAAGGTGGCCAAAGACATGGGTTAATTAGTACTTTTCTTACTTAGGAATAATGTAAATAGTAGTATGTGATCGAGACTAGATAATTACCCAAAGTGTGTGATTTTGTGTCTACATTTACCCCACTTTATGTTGGTGAGAAAATTCTCAGTAATATAAAGTAGATATAAATGTGTACCTGGTATCCATGTAGATTGATGTATAAAGTGTGTCACGGAACTAGGCAAAGTGTGGAATGATAAAAATATGGAGTGTGGAGACTAAAGATGAAAAAGTGTAAAAGGTGATGAAAATGAACCTAGGGTAGAAATGTATGTGTATGTTGATATGTGTGATGTATTATTGATGTCAATGAGTGTGATGTTTTTGTTGATTTCAATGTGTGTGATGTTGTTGATTGCTTTCTTCGCATACGATCGGACCTACAAAAGAGAAGATGATCAAGTAGTCAAATGCATGTATATGTATAAAAAGAATGTAAGGAAGTATGTAAAAAAATGTTGAAAATGTGAAAAAGGAACATGTGCACCTGATCCATGAAGAGGAAAGAGTGTAGAAAGGATCTTGTTGATGAAGTGTGAGTTTTTTTGTGATCTCACGCCACTAGCCGAAGAAGTGTAGGGAGGAAAGTCTGATTTATCCTCCAACCTTTAACCACTTCCCAAAACTATAGAGATCTCTGTACTATCTAGTTTTTGGGCGATCCGACGCCACGAAAAATTAGTATAGAGAGGAAGGTCTAGTGTTATCCTCTAGCCTTTAACTATTCCCCAGAATAAAACACCACTACAGATGGTGTGTACTAATGCATGTGCTAAGGACAACTTGCCTTGTAAAATTTGTTGTGTATGAGTTCTATAGACTATGTTGAACCCAATCGTTGTAACTGCCCCTAGTTATAGGCACTCCAGAAAGGCATCATTGTACTAAGGACCCAAGTCTGATTCCAAGCCCTTAATTGTGTTGTATCGGTATTATGTTGTGTTATGTACTATGTGTAAACCATTATATGGGTTAACTAATCCTCCCGAATGATTACCACCCCTCTTTAGGGGTGCATGCATGCTGACGTTGCGGAAGGAGTATGTGGCCCAAAAGAGGAGCAAGCTGTCGCATTGAAATTTTGCCCTGCATGGGGAAAGGGGATGTGATTGGTAGAAACCAAGGCACACACAAATAAGTGGCTAGGAAAAATAAGTGTTAGTACAAAAATCATACATGTAGAAGAAAAGTGTAAGCTATAAAGGTAAACACGCAAGAAGACAATATAGACTACGAAAAGCGGGTTGCAAACATGGGACATCACTCACGATGTTGCAAGACAATCAAGGTTATAGTGGCCGTAAATAGACAAGTGTGCACACAAGACAAAGGGAAAATCCCACAAATAATGGCATACAATGACAAGCAAGTACAAGCAATATAACAGATAACCATGGTGGAAAGTAATCTTACAAAATAAATGTTACACATGAAGCACTTGTTAGCATGTTAAAAAGATTAAAAATTATTTCAAAACGTGTATAATCCTATAATTATTGTGCTATGAAACAATAGCACCTGTAGTGTACAAAATTGGATACCCCTAGGAGTCATTGTGGGACTGGTACTTGTATGCATGAAATACTAACTATGTCATAAGAATTGAAACTAACACCTAGTAGCTTCAAGACATGATTAGATCAAACAAAAACATCAAGATAAGAGCTTATAAAACTAACTTCTTTGCATGCAACATGAACAAAACAAACTAACATGCTAAGCCATTTTACTCTTTAGATTGCTAATTAAATGTGAACCTAGTTAGATCCTATAGCAATCAAATTGGGTTTGTTGTTTTTGCTTCAAGATGGTGAAAGGATATCTCTAAACAATGGCTACAAGGCCATGTTAGATATTCCTCTACTAACCAAACATGAAGAATGGATGCAAGGTGAGCAAGCTATTCCAACAATGGAAGTAAGGCTCAAGATCATATGTTTTTATATGAGATACTATCAAAAGTATGGTGTAAAGTTGAAAGGGATGCATTAGGCTTGTATTTATAGGTTTCCATTTGGGAAAGTTTAGAATCCTAGTGCATGTGGGACAAAAGGTAAACAAAAATAGACTTTTACAAGTCAATGCACTTTTTGATTAGAATTAGAAGTTAATTAATCTTTTAGGATTAATTAACAAAGTGCTAAATAGGAATAGGAAGCTTTATGAGAGCATCCGGAAGGGGTTTTGACGGATTTTATACGTTCTAGAATTGGGATTTAGCCAATAAGAAGGTTTATTGGTTAAATGCAAGATTAGAGGATTAATTAACATATAATTAGCTAATTAAGAGGATTATCACTAATGAAAATGTCGTTAATTGGCATCATGGGTGAATTGGAAGCATAATTATATAATGAAGTGTCGTTTTTTAACCAAAGTGAGAGGGAGTGAAGATCGTTAGTGCAATTTAAGTATTAAACTGCATAAGTGGATTTTAGGTGTCTACATTTACCCCTCTTTGGGGTGGTGTAAGCGATGCCACTTCAAAGATAGTAAAAAGTACATGTAAGTAAAATTTAAAGGGGTAGAATAAAAATTAGTAGAATGAAGGACACCCCCTCGAGTGTCGATGGGGTGATGGAAAAGGTCGATCGACGATCTAAAAGATGAATACGAAAGGCTAAAGCGGGGAAAATCCCAATGCAATGGGAGATGGATGGCAGTATACCGAATACGATATAGAGTAGAGATGTGGGCATCGATCCCTACATAATACTAGTACGAACTCTTTTGTTGAAAAGTTCATGGGGTATCATTGTGAAGCGCAAGATATGCTTTTCTTAACAGATCTATAGAAATGATTTATATTAGGTGATCCCTATTGCCCCAAGTGAGTTAGAAGAATAGTGTAGGATAGAAGATAATGATAGGGGAGGAAAATGAAGATGAAGAGAATGGAAATAGCTTGCATCAGCTAATGTAAACAACTTTATTTCATCATATTGCTAATGATCTACATCATCGGTCCTTTATTATATAAAAACATACAACAAAAGTGTAAGATGACATGAAAATCCATAATACGAACATTTGTTTATTGCCAAAAATGCTTAAGTCCATGTAACATACATAATGCAATGCAATATGAGAAAGTAAACAAGCTAAACTGGCAAGGAAACAAGTACACAAACACACATGATCAAACAAAAAACGTTCAAGACGATTTGCAGAACAATGTTTTTGTTATCAAACTTCAATTCCAACCTATCTAAATTTATGAAAAGGGTTAAGAATGGAACCCAAGTAAGGATACGTGCTAGGTTAATAAACGAAGGACATAAAAATCCTAGGAAAAATCAATCATGCACTATAAAACTCCCCCAAGTAATGTGTTCATACAAGAGAAGCGAGAGATAGCAAGCAAAGAAGCTTTTGTTAATAGAAGGTAGATCTAAATGATTTGTAAGTCACACATATGAACAGGTGAGAATCCAAGAAGATGTTTTGTAGGACAATTTTTTATGTTTGAGTACAATCCATGTGATGCGAGCTTCAACCGCATGCATACTCATTCCCAGCTTTTTTTATTTATGAGATGTTTTCAAATTTTTAGGACTTTTGTGAAAGTTTTATATTGTTTTTAGCTTTCGAAGGAAATTTATTTGAATGTTTTGATTTTTCCAACTAACATATTTGAATGTTTTGGGTTTTTCAAAAGTCATACGATTGTTTTTTTGTTTTTATTTTCTAAACATTTTTGAATGTTTTGGTATTTTGAAAGTTTTCTAAAACTATGTACATGAAGGAACGAAACATGGATGCCCCTAGCAATAGATGGGATGTACAAGGGTAGAATGTGTAATACCCATGTTGTTTTGATAGTCGTGCACAGGTCTTGTGATTGATTGACACACATTTGTATGGGATTGTGCTCTACTTGATGTTCATTGTTTGATCGTATATTAATGTTTGTAGAAATAACATCATTTACTTATTGATCTGGAAGACTTAAAATTATTTATTGGAAGAATTTGTACTTATGTTTGATATAATTAATGATGTGCTTACCTTTTTGTTGTTGACATGCACTTAGTGACTTCAACTCTTGGATAGTGTTATCCGAGTTCTGGAATAATGAAGTAATAAGATAAATGGGTAAGCTTTACAGTTATTTCTATTGGATTACTTCTATTAACACTATTTTATTGATATGAAGATTTAGAATAACACCCTGGATCAATTTCAGTGATCCAGGGTATTATCCTAAATCAACATACTATTTTGACTGGATGTTGGAAGGTTTACTTGGCTTCTTTATAAACTTTGGATTACTATTTTGTTTCAGACCATATGGACTATATTCACTAAGATTGGATCTATCCTAAACTAATCCTATGCTAAGTGGTAATGTTTAAATCCTTAGGGCCTAAGGATAAAGCTATGTGATTTTGAATTAATAGAAGACCTAACCTAAGTTGATGGTTGAAGGTGATTAATTAAATCATAAACTATGTTACCAAAACACTAAGACCTAACCTAGAAACTTATATGGTTGGCTTGGAATAGGGTATGTGTGTGGCATGCTGATTTGGAATTCCACCAACTCGTACTTGGAATTTTTAATTCCCTATGTTTTAAATGGAAACCACCATCGGTTAGCAAGGAACCAGTCAAAATTGGTGAACTTAGCCAAGTCTTTGGATAAAGGGGTGGTTAGAGTTTTTTTAACTACTATTGGTCTCTAAATTAAAATGGTAACAAGGTTGGATAGAGGGAATTAAGGAAGGAACTGAAAGTCCTTTTTCAGCATTGAATGGCATTAAAAGACTTTAAACCGCCTTGGAAAAGGCGACGGTGGTTTGGAAGAAAAATAGAAAAGTTGGCTTCATTTTTATTGTTTTCCATCAAGCTCTTGGAACTCTACATGTTGATGGTCTATTTCGATTCTTGATCTATATTTGAATCTAGATTTAAGCTTCAATTGCATGAAGGAGAAAAGATTGGAACTCTTAATGGCTTGGGCTATTAAAATAAGTGAATGGATAATTGAAGGGTTGGATGGTTTTTGTGGAAATTGTTTCGATCTTTCTATGGAATCGATTGGTGTTTGAGTTTGTAGAGAAGAACTCATGGAGCTTGGAGGAGGAAATAGAAGGAGATATACCAAGCATGATAGGCTCTAACTCTTTAAAATATTTCACTCTAAATAATGCTTTCATGAAAAGAACTCTACTTTCAAACGGAAATCATTTTAATGGTTATGGGTTTTGTTTTATGATTCAAATCTTCGATATGTTGTGTATTATTGTGAAGTTGAATTTATGGAATGTATGATTTGTTAGAATACTTGGAAAATATTACAAATTTTTGGATTATGGTTTTTATAGAACAAATCCCTTCATATTTTAATATCTATGTTCATAAAAATCTAGACTGTATTTTAATACTAGAGAAATTCATTTCTTTGTTGGGTTGTTCATGTGTTGCTTGAACAATATCTTACCTGCAAGCTTGTTTGATAATGATACGATTCAGGGTTTTGGTTACCTGTTTTTGTTTCCTTTGGTATTTTTAACCTTGATATGGTTAAGTATATTTTACTTATTCTCTCTATGAATTGTCATCCTTCGGATGCAGTGATTGAATTGATTTGACTTATTTCGATTGTATGTTGATCTTCAATTGCATGGTATTAACCTTTCATTTGGTTTTGAGATACCCTTAATGGGTATTCATATAGACACCTTTCAGTCTTGTACACCCTAGAAGGTTGACTTGGGTATGTTGAAGCCATGGTTGTCATCTTATGGTTCATTCTAGTTCCGTTGTAATAGTAAACATGGATTGTAGTCGTAATCTTGGATGTATAAATTTTTGGTTGAATGTTTATACCTTCTTACCCGTTTGTTGATGATGGTTCTATCTAACTAAGAAGCTCGTTTGGCTGACCTAAACTTTTCTTATTGTAACTCAATGTTTGGTTGTTTTTGGCCTTTATGCTAAGAAGATACATCAATTTATCAAGCCTTAGGCTCACACAAGTCGACAAGTAACCTTTACCACATTATGTTTATATTTCTTTTAGGAAGACTAATTCAATAACTCGAACCGGCATAACGTGTTTAAGTGATAAGTTGAATTTTAGGGATAAAAGTGAAATGATAAGTACATTGATCTAAAACTTACCTTGATGTAGATTGCATGAAAGATCTTTGTATCCTTCTATTTTTATCCCTAGCGGTAATAAGTTTACTTCTTAGATTCCTTAGTCCTAGAAGAAGAAAGATCTTTTGTTGAGTTTAGTATAAATTGTTAATGAGAGCTCACTTCGAGCCATAACTTTTGATTGTTGATTGATCATCATGGAATGATTATCCATTTCTATACTTAATGTTGAAAGGTATATGGATTCTTACCTTTTATAGAAGAAGTTACTAGCTTGTAGTAACTTATGTTAAGTGAGGATTATTTGATCAAATTCCATTGGTGTGTATTGAACTTGATGGCTATAACAGTTACTATTACTTAGTGAATATTTGAATATTATAATAGATAATATTACTTAGATTATACTTGAATGTTTAAATAAGTTAATGTAGTATAACTTAACTTAATATGATCAAGTTGTTGGTTGTATAACTTATAAGTATTGGTGATTAAATTATTATGATATAAGCTTATACATGAAGTTTGAATTAGTATTGCTGCCTGAAATATAAGTGACTGTATGGATAAGTTATGGTCATATGGAATTGCATGGATGTTTAATAAGGTACAGTTATATAGGCTTTACTTGATTGTGTTATGAAGCTAATATCTGCATAGTTGGGAATTGATTGTTGATCAAGTTGTGATTGCTTGTATGGCTCTTAATTGAATGAGGTACTTAGTTTATCTTGTATTCATTATGTTGATGTTGGTAATATGTCTAAGTTGAATTTTCAGAGGAGTTATGTGTTCCTTTTTGAACCTTAAAATAATTTCATTTAAAAGTGGATTTCCTTTTATGAAATTATTAGATAGAGCATGTTGTTTTGAAGATTTAGATCTTATCATGTCAGTTCATATGAACTGACAGATGCTAACAATCTTGTAGATGGACTTTGTGAAAGGTGAAAGAAGGATGAAGTTTAGAAGTTTGCATTTTTTCTATTGATTGAAGAAAGATGATTTGTATAACTGATTGTATTATTCATTACTTTTATGTTTTCAGAATTAGGAAAGGCTAATGGCCCATTTATTGTATCTATTTCAAAAGAGAAGTTGTTGATTAAAGTTGTCTTAAGCAATTTTTGATATTTAGTTTTTGGAATTGAATAAAGAAAGTTCCTTTATATTATCATTTTCTTATGTACTTCTTGAAGTAGATAACTGATATGTTTTTGAACTTGGTCATTATATCATTTAAAATTAAATAGGCAACTTTCATTAGCTTTTTCACTTACATGAGATGAAGAGTCTAAACTAATGAAAGATAGAGTTGTTCTATATGATTCAATATCGTTTATAAACTAAAAGTATGGCTATTTATCTAGGTACTCTATGGCTGAAATGAGTTATACATACTATGTTGTAAATATCTTAAGTGAATGTAAGTTATACTTAACATTTATAAAGATGACATAATGAGGTTGACTTCATTATCTAAATGATTTTTTATTAATAATACGATTGTTTATAAAGTTAAGGAACATTATGTAGTTATATGAAAAGTAATGTTTTAATTCAGATATAACTACATTATTTATTTAAGGAAAATTGATGGATGTTTAAAAACAAATTAACATCACGACTTGGAAATCAAGCTATGTGCGTAATGCCTAAGTTTAATATGTTTACTACCTAAGTGTTAAAACATGCATAAGCATGATAGTTATGTATAATCACGACTATTCCTAAGGACACATGCGTGTGTAAATAATAATATATGATTATTATCCTAACTTAAGGAAATTTGTTATGAACCCTCGTAGATGTTTAGGAATGACACCTATCAATGAGAGTATCTTGGATAACGATTAGCAAGTCAAGAACTAATCAACTAATGAACTTATTAAGATACAAAGTTTCATTTAGTGGAACTCAACAGACTTTCATAGCATAGTCACTATTGCATAGTACCCATATAATGACATGAGTCATTATTTGGTTATTATGGAGCGAGATACTATGGCGTGATAACCCGTCAAGCTCCCTAAATGTAAGCTGTTGTAAAACCTTAGATTCAAGTAAGTGAAAGATACCAATTCAAATTAATAGTGTGGCTAAGTACCGATGTCATCTTATGATGACTACGTGAAAGGAAGAAGACCTAAAGTGATGCAAGTCATTTCAGATACACTTACTTCCCCTTAGTCATCCTAAGTTGACTTATCAACACTTTTCCACGCATGCGATTTCAAATCAATACCTTACACGGACCTTGGAATTGATTGATGTAAGATCAAATTAGTCCTAATCTAGATAACAATTTTTGAGTGTATGGTGAAAGACATATTCCATATGATGATTATGTTGTCATGGAATTGGGCATGACATACATGACCCAAAAATTTTACCAAAGTAACGCAAGTTGTTGATTGTGTTATCTCGATTTCACCTAGACTAAAGATGTAGTATATATGATGGGTTATCTCATGAATGATACCCAAATATGCAATTTAGAGATTAACACTTGAATGCCTTGATTAATCAATGGAACCACAAGCATATTTTCTATACACATTTGAATAAATATGAGGGATTGGTTTAACCGACTTAGAAACGGTTGTATATGGTTTATTGTTGTAGGATGGATTGACTAAGATAATGTTGGTTCTAAATTATGTGAATTTAGAACAGTGAAACATTATGATAAAAAAATCCCTTGTATTGAAGTCTTAAAATGAAGATGTTACAGAATGCCACACATATATTCAAGATAGTGAATATGTGAATATGGTGACGTTAGATGGGAATATGCAAAGGCAAAACCTTCATATATATACGAGTAGAATCAATCGGATCAAGATGAAAGGGGATAGGTCCAACCAAAACTCAAACATAGGCCAAAACTAGCTTAGGATAAAGCAAATGTTCCCTATAGAGATGAGAATTCTCATGAACAATGAATCCTCCCAAGGCATCGGAAACTGGTTTTCACCCAAGGACTTGTCCAAAGTGCCACAATTGCTTGGTTTTCACATTTGGACGACCTATTTTTTACTTACTTTTCTTTATTTTTTTATTTTTTGCTTTTTTTTCTAATTTTTAGGAACGCCATACTCAAGCATATAACCTCTTCAGATGCATTACATTCATGGGTTCCTTTAGTTCCTCACCATCTGAATGAGCAAGTTTGTAGGCCCCTAAACAATACTTAGTGACCACTACATATGGTCCTAACCAGTTTGGCTTGAACTTGCCTTTCTTTTCCCAATCTTTGGTGGTGTTGAACTGATTTTATTTTAGCACTAAGTATCCTACCTCAAATTGACAAGGTATGATAGGTTTTTATAGCCTTGAGACACTCAATTATAATACACTTTCATGTGGTTAAGCATATGGATGCATCTTTCATCTAATAGTTTCAACTCAGGTCGGGCTATACGGTAGTCTTCATCTTTGTCCAGATAGTCTCTGAGAGATATCCTTAGGGAGGGAAGCTCAATTTCTAGGGGGATGATGGCCTCAATTCCAAAAACTAGGGAGTAGGGTGTTGCACCAGTAGGAGTGCAAATGGAATTTCTATAGGCCCAGAGGGCGGGATGGATCTGTAAGTGCCAATTTTGACTTATTTTGCTTACCATATTTTCCATAATCCAAACAAGGGTTTTTTTGGAAGCCTCTGCTTGTCCATTACCTTGAGGGTAATAGGGAGTAGACCACTTTAGACATATCTGGAAGCATTGGCATAATGCCTTCATAGTCTTGTTCTTAAAGGATTTACCATTTTCAATTACAATGGTGGAAGGGATGTCATAACGACAGATAAGGTGATTCATGATGAACTTATAAATTTGTGCACCGATAACATATGTGAGAGGCACAACCTCTACCCATTTAGTAAAATAATCGATGGTGATGATGATATGGGTATGGCCATTGGAGGAAGTTGGAGTGAGCTTCCCTATGAGATATAATCCCCATTTTGAAAATAGTCATGGCAATGTTATTAGTTGTAAGGCTTGTGTTAGTGCATGATTAATATTCCCATGCTTCTGACATAATGTTGACTTCTTAACATAGTTACAACAATCTGATTCCATGGTAGGCCAATAGTAACCTACTCATAACAATTTCTTAGTGAGCACCATTCCACTTGTGTGAGCCCCACAAACACCTTTATGTACCTCTTTAATCGCTTGAATTGACTCAGCCAAATTAAGATAGTGCAATAAATTCCCATCATAGCCACGATGATAGAGGGTGCCTCTTAGGAGGGTATAATGAGCTATGTGTCGAGATAAGGTTTATTTTCTCAAGGTGGGAAATATTTGGGGGAAAGGTACCATCTTGTAGGTATTTGTAAATGGGCTCATACTAGGGGAAAAAGGACCAACAACTTCACATATCAAACATGATTTTGGCATGTCATATGCAAGAACTCACAAATGTTCAACAAAGAAAGGCATTTTACTTGCCCTTAGTGGAATGCAAAGCAAGGATCCAATTGTAGCCATGGCATCTACAAACTGATTTGTGACCTTGGTATTTGTTCAAAAGTAACACGCAAAAAATACTCCTTTAGAGACTCAACTATCTTCTTTTATGGAATGAGCTTGTCATCCTTGACTTTATACTCATCATTGACTTGTTTAATGACCAATTGTGAATCCCCAATGACCCTGAGTTGTATGATATTCCATCTGATATCAAGTTTTAACCCGACAATGAGGGCCTCATACTCTGTTGTGTTATTGGTACATGGGAAACTCAAATGAAAATCTTGTGGAATGAAGTCTCTTGTTGGGGTGATAAGCACCACATTGGCTCTTGAACCATGGAATGTGAATGACCCATCAAAGTGTACTTACCATACGACATGATTCCTCAATATACATTAGGGAGGCATCTGGAAGATCTAGACACAACTATTATGTTCTGGCATGGGAGCTTGAGCTAGTTATCATTGCCTTTCAACGGGAAACATATGAAGCTATTCAAGAACTAAGATACATGGTAAAGCCTATTTGTATATAAATAAAACTTTGTCTATTTTTCTTTGTTTCTCTGTGTTGTTTGGTTTTTGTTTACGACCCCAAGCCCAATGGATAAGACATGAAACCAAAGAAGCTAGGATCTCGTCTTTACTCATGTCCTTTTGACAAAGGCAAAGATGTCCATGGACTGAGTCAATTGGTGTCTCAAGATTTTACACTAAAATGCGAGACTACCCCATGTTAAAAATTTTGTTCTTTTAAAATAACGGGTCGTTTTGTGTTTTTATTGCCAAAAGATGATTTTATTATGTCAATATATTCCTAGTGAAACATAGGAGCCAATTTTGACAAACACCCGGATGCCAAAAATCGTTTTATCCCTTCGTCAAGTTTTGTCTCGCAAAAAAATTATTTAATTATTTGAAGCCCCTGTTTGGAGTAAATTGTGCTTTGATTTAGACTGTTGAATTTTTACATGTCAATAGTCACATATACCAAGTAGGGTTCTCACCAGAATGGATCTTGGGCTTTATCTCGTGACTTCTGGAAATGTTTTTCATTTTTATTACTTTTTACGTGTTTTTCTCTGTGAAATTCCCCTAGGTCAATTCCTTTTCTAGAACAGTCTATTTTCTTTCCTGGAGTATCTGGAGATCATCTACGGCTGCCATGCCAAAAGGAATAAACTCCAAGAAGTCAGCTTCTCTTTAAAAAGACGAAGTCGTGCACAAAAAGCCTCTCCTAGGCAAGTCGCATTTTTTGGAATAAATGGATTTTATGAAAATAAGAAAAATATTTCCATCAATGCATAGAGCTCGAGAAGATATGCACTTTTGGAGAAAATGACACCTAAAGCGGAGCTACGGAATGAAATTACGGCACATGCAAGATTTTGCTACTACATCTTCTGGACCCTTTCCAAAAATGGCAAATTTTATTCCTTGTGTTTTCTTCAACAAAAATCCAAAAAGGAAATAAATGTTGTTTTTATGTTAGTCACAATTTTCAAGGTTGCCTTCGCGTCCAATTTCCACGCCGCCCTAAGTGACGAATTCTCACGCAATTTTAAAAGCAGAAGTCACAATGCAAGTCACACTTTTGGAAAAGAGTTATCTTTCATGCAAGTCGTACTTTTTTGAAGAAAGACTTTAAGTTGCCAGTGGGAATTGTGGCAGTGACAGGTAGGCGGGAATTTCTTACCTACCTAGCAGGGTAATTTTTCCCATGAATTCAAATTCACTTAAGCTGCAATTGGAATATTAGAGGAGGCAGGAAGGCGGGAATTTCTTACCTGCCTTGCAGGGTAAAAATTCTCATTATAAAAGAAAAATCACTTAAAGCACTACGTGAGAATTTCTTACCTGCCTGGCAGGGTAAAAATTCTCATTATGAAAGTCAAATCACTTAAGTGGAAGAAGGGATTTTTAGAGCTGCAATTCAAGGGTGAAAATTCCCATCAGAAGTTGACTTCTTATTTTTAGAATTCACCCTTGCCAAAAAGTGTGACCCACCTTGGGTGAATAACAATGTATTTAATAATATTTATTAATGTTTATTCACCCAATGTTGGCACCATAAATAGAAGGAAAGTCAATGCATGAAGACAAGCCAAAGAGAATTGAAGGTAGAATGCTAAAAATAAATTTTATTTATTTATTTAATGGCAGCCATGAGCATGCAAATTTGGGCACCCAAGTTGGAGGAATAAACATGTTTGTTTATTAATTAATTGCCAGGAATAGCATGGAAAATTATTAGAAATAGAATGTTGAGGGTTATATAAGCATGGGCTGCCATAAGTGAAGGTGTAATTAATTCTTTTTGCAAAGGATTGCAGCCCAGACAGTTTTGGTGCCCAAGGAAGGAGGATTTTTGCATTGAAGTTTATTTTCCACTGCTGGGAAGCTTCAAAGTTTGGCGCCTAGGGTTGGAGGAGCTTGATTTAAGCCTTGTTAATTATTTGCATGTTGGTATGAGTGCCCAGGTGAAGTTAAAAATATTTATGCTTGCTATGCATGCAAGCAAAGCCTCAAATTTTAGGGCAATGGGCTTAATATGTACAATTTTGTGATAAAAATCAAGTGTTCATGCTCTGGAATCTGTCTTTGTCTGAATTAATTGTAGGTATTCATTACAGGTGCTCATATAAGTGAAAGAGAGTGCAAATCAATGTCAGGTACATTGAATATGTCCTCCGAATCTGAAGAAATTGCCAGATCTACACCAATTGCAAAGAATTCCGGCATAATTAAAAGAAAAAGAGTTGCTCAGACAAAGATTGCTCCAGCCATGGCAAAGCGGGATGAACGAGGAATCATGCATAGCTTCCAAATTTGCTAAAATCAATGATACAAACATAGGCCCTGAACCTATCACCGATTTAATTGTCAGATCTACACAAGTCGATCCAATTGCAAAGGCTTCCGATAAAAATTCATCCTCTTGTTTCTAACGCAACTTGTGTAGAAGTCATTGCATGGAGAATTCCTTCCAAGATCTTGTGCATGTGCTCCGAATCTTCCAATTTTGAAGCCTTCATTGAATTTTCATTCACCGAGTGCTTTCCAAAAATTTTAATTGCTCATATGCAATTAAAAATAAAATTGATGAGTTATTTACAACAAACATTGCACTAATGCATGTACTGGAGAAGAACTACAAAATCTTCAAGGATAAGAGGGAAGACATGCCAGCGGAAACACCCATAAGCAAAATCACGGTAAGCTACTTCCAGATCTAGTTTAGTGAGAATCAAAGGCAAAAGAAACTACATGCAGAATATGAGAAAGAGCAAGACTGCAGCTTTCCTCTTTCTTCTTCTTTCTCTTATTTTATTCGACAAAGTAATTGAGCAATCAATTAAATTATAAAACAAAAGTGATTGGTTTAAAATCCATTACTTGAAGAATTCAACTACTTAGAAATAGGTGGCTTACATGCAAAATAGAAGGTTTGGTTTTCAGTTATAAATCATGCATGTCATGCAAAGAGGAATTCCAGGAGTGAGATTGCCAGTTGTTTCCTTTACAACTTCCACATGTTTCAGTTCACTAAAAGCTTCCTATTTGTAATTTCCCCTCTACATGCTATAAGTAGAGGAAGAACCTATGGGTAAAGGATCAGAATTTTTAAGCAGCATTCTTGTGTTCCAGACTTTGTGTTGAAACCCCTGATAGCTATTCGAAGCAAAGGAATAGAAAGGAGCAGATTTCCAGAGAACTTTGTGTCGACGGTGTATTTTTTTTCTAACTTTTTGTCTTATATCTACTTATAAAATTTGTGTTATTCTAGATCTAGATCTGAAATCTACCTTTGCTTCTAATATTGTGTGTTAATATCTATTGGTTCTGTCTATGTGTATGCAATCAACTCGTAATCTATTGATTGGGTTACACATCTTCCCTCTTTCCTTCTTCATCGATATTTCCTTTCTTTAACATTTGTTTACTTACTCGCCAAACTATACAACTATGGTTCATGAGCTACATGGTTAAAGTAATACCCCAAATAGATACTAACATATTTAATTGAAAAATCTTACATGGGAGCCTCACCAAGTAAATGAGGGAGATTTATCTCATGATTGCCTAGGTTTTCAGCTATGTAAAAATCTAGCCAACACCAAGGATATCATCAACATTGTCTTCCATGATGTTTATCATGTCATATAATATTACTATCATTGCTCTTTGATAGGTTACCCTAGTATTTTTTAGACTGAAAGGCATGACTTGGTAGCAGAACATTCCCCAAGGGGTTTTAAAGGAGTTTTTGTGTTAATCCTCCTCTACAATATTGATCTGGCTATAACAAGAAAATCCATCCATGAGGGACAACATTTTGTAACCCGTAGTTGAATCAACAATCATGTCGATGTTAGGTAAGGTAAAATCATCTTTAGGACATGCCTTATTGATATATCTTAAATAAGTGCATATCCTGATACCAACTAGTTTCTTTTGTACTAGCACTTCGTTGGTTGTACATTCTAAATAATCAATAGGTCTGATAAAACCTACCACCAATAGATTCTCCAGTTCTTCTTTAATTAAAAGTGCTACACGTGGGTGTAGCTTACGTCGTGTGCATGGTTTTGCTTAACTAAGTTAAGGAAATTAAAACTAACACCTAGTAGTCTTAATAACAAAGTTAAATCAAAATCTAAACACCATCTTGTTAAGAGCTAAGCAAGATTAAATAACAACATTATTGCATCATAACTTTGAAATGGAAATCAAACTAACATGTTAATTATTAAAACCTCTACTCTTTAGATTACCAAAACAACTAAATTGAACCTAGGTAGATTCATGGCAATCAAAGTTGATTGTTTGATTTTTAAGGGATTAGGAATGGAAGCTCATCAAAGCATGGCTACAAGACCACTTTGATTATTTCCATATGACCCAAAAGCTTAAATGGATGAAATGCAAGAATGAGGCTTAGCTCTTCTAATGGTGAAATGCTTAAGGATGACAAAAGGCTTATAATGTATGTACTATATGCTTTATTTTGTTTCTCAAGAATTAGGTGTAAGTGTAAAGGTAGGAGGAGGGCTCTTTATATAGCCCAATGGATAAAGGGATCTCTACATCCCTTTGTATGTGGGATAATAGAGATGTTGAGTTAGTTGTGGATAAGGGGGGTTTAGAAAGGGTTGAGTTAACTTTAGGAGAGTTTAGCTTGTCCTTTAGTGACTCATGTGGATAAAGGGGGTTTATTAATTAATCAAGATGATTAATTAATAGATGTGCAAGCTTATAAAAGATTTTTAGAGGAATAGTTAGTATGATTTAGACTATAGAAGGGAATTAAATCAACTAAATAATGATTTATTGGTTTAATGAAAGGGGAAGCTAATTAATTAATAATAATTAATTAGTCTAGATAGAAGGAAGGATTAATTAATGGAAGGTCATTAATTAGGGTATTTGTTGAATAGAAGACTTAATTAATTAATGCCATGTAATTAATTAATGATGATAGGAGGAAGATGAGCACTATTGACGATATGTCACCAATTTGTGGGAAAGGGGATAATTAGCACAATTTAAGTATTTAAATTGTTCAAGCTAAATTACGATGTCTACTGACTTCCTTAGCTTCTATTTGATAGGCTTGGCTTATAGATGCACCACAAGGTTATGCACGACTAAATATGGGTCCAAACCTAGCATATCTGCATATGACCATGAAAATATGTCTGAAAATTTTGACAATAGTGTCACAAAAGTTTTTTTCTCCTGTGTTAAGAGTGAAGCTCCCAGCTTTACAATTCTAGGGTTATCTTATGTCCTAATATTGACATTTATGGTCTCCTTGACCAACATTTTAGATGTGTCCTCCATACGCATAGGATTAGGAAGGAGATTGAGGTCTTCTTCCAAGGGTGTTTTAATGAGACTTTCACCCTGGGTGTGGTCACTTTTTATGTCCTTTGATTTTTCCATTTGTTTTTCCGCTAGCACCTCAAAGAGGTTTTCACTATGCATTTTGGAATAACTTTTATCCTTTCTTTCATTTATGTTTTTCTAACCACACATCTTAGCCTCCTCCCAAAGTATACACATGTGTCCAAATTAATGGAGAAACCCTTTTTGTGGTCGTCGATTGGAATGTCATCACAAATACCCATGAATTATGTAATTACCTCATCATTTTCAAAGAGATTAATCGGTACATGAAGTTTTTGGTCCTAGTTAATGAGATTGGGATATACAAGGTTTATTTGGGAAATAGAAGGGGATAAGGTTAAGATGGTTGTATCCAGAAAAAGGTTTATGGAGGTAAGATCTTTGTATAGGCTACAACATGAATCTGGGTCGCTATCCGAATGAGATGAGTTATCCTCACATTTTGAAGAGGTAGTATCAATTTCCTATGGTGAAATTCCATGAGGCCTAATACCAAAGCCACATTTATCTATTTTGTAATGGGGAATTGGGACAAGCTCTAATCTACCTTGTCCATTTGTGCCACACATGTATCCTTTATAACCCATGGCATACATCATCCTGTGAGCTTTGGTATATTCTAGAGCTTGGTGACATGAAGCTTTTGTACCTTCAAGGATCCAATTTGTAGGTGAATCCAACATTTTCTCATATGATAAGAGGCCAC
This sequence comes from Taxus wallichiana var. yunnanensis, assembly GCA_018340775.1. Taxonomy (NCBI): domain Eukaryota; kingdom Viridiplantae; phylum Streptophyta; class Pinopsida; order Cupressales; family Taxaceae; genus Taxus; species Taxus wallichiana. The sequence continues at coordinate 431,881,365 of CM031235.1, read as the reverse complement.
GAGGAACAAATTTCTCAAAAGGACTAGCATAGCTATCTTGGGAGCTCTTGAATTGGAAACTTGGTTTGCCCCACATTTTTGGTGATAATGAAAGGTCAAAGACTAGAAGGGCCTATTGGAGGTTATACTCTTCAATTGGGCCATTTGATAGGACTTTCATCTCCCATGTAGCAAAGGGAGAAATAGAAGTGGGAGCATTTTTATCACTAGCACTTAACGTGTCTGGGTCAACACGAGCTTTTAGAGCTTTGGTTTGTAGTGGTAAAACTATATCTATGGAAGGACATTCATATGACACATGAGAAAACCTATGTAATTCTCTATAATGCACGAATGGTTCTAGATCTCCAAAAATAGTTATTGTTTTCCCATTATGATATAATTTGATGCACTGATGAAAGGTAGAGGGTATAGCCTATAGGGTATGTATCCATGGGCAGCCTAGGAGCATATTGTAGATAAAATCTAATTCGAGGACATGGAACTTAGTGTCATGATATGTCGGTCCTACTTCCATAGGTAATACTATTTTACTAGATGATACACGTTATGCATTGTCATATATTATGATGGTGATGACGTGAGAATCTAAATCTACCTTTGTTTGTCCCAACTGTCTGACCAACTTCAAGCTGTAAATGTTCAAACCAAACTCGTTGTCCACAATCACTCTCTTTATCTTTCTTTGAGTAAAAATGCCTCTAGGTATAGGGGTACATTATGTGTTTATCTTTCATGTGGAATTTCACTTTGGTTGAAGGAAAGGTTTTCCATAGGAGCAAGGTTCACGACCACCGCTTAGAGGTGTGAAAGATCGATATTGGTTGACACTCCTGACCCTGAAGTGTTTTTTAGAGGATGTCTTTATGAATGTTTGATATCTTGAGAAGATATAAGATCAAAATATTAGTAGTGGTCTTCTCAAGTTGTTCTAAAAGGTCATATTGACTATCTTGAGGGGTAGGCAGAGGAGGGTCTAGAATCATGAGATGAGTGCACCGTAATACCGCAACACAATATCTTCTCTTGATTCTTATGGCATTCACATTCTCATTGAAAGAATGAATACAGTTGATAAGTGAATCAAATGGGTTATTGGTTTGACCATAAATGTAATTGGTGGCTTTGTAATCATTGGAAGATTGGCCTTGATCCATATTTTTTGTTTCTTGTTTGTTATATTTAGGAAACGGTTCTTTGAATATTCCCATCTTCGATTGGGTGTTTGATGAGGTTTAGGTGAACCAACTTCAATCTCTCCACTTTCAATAAGGTCTTGGAAAAAGTGTCTTAGCTTGAGGCACTTGTCTGTTTTGTGTCCCTTGACACGATGATACTCACAATATTCATGGTCTTTATACCATGACGGTTTAGGTGCATCATTGGCATATGGTACTATTGTGGGGTATTGGACCATGTTCATTACCTCTAACTTTTCAGGATCATGGACAAGGATTCCATGAGAGGAGTGAACACCCAATGTTTGACAATCAGGTTGAATAGGCCCTTTAGTAAGTTTGCAAGGAGGACCAATTTGTACTACCTGGACACGTTTAGAATCCATGATACCGTCTCCTATGATGTTTTTGTTTTTGTTGAAAATTTTAGGTTTGTCATAGGTTTGGAGGTTTGGTTGTCTTTTGAAAAGGGTTTTAATGTCCCTTTTCTATCAACACCTTTTCTATTTGGGTACCCTTTTCTATAACTTCTTTGAAGTTACTAACACAATGCATTTGTAAATGAAACGTAATGTCTAGGTTTAAATTGGGTATGAAAATCTTTGACTAGTTTTTTTCTCGGGATCGAACAAAGGAAGCAGCAAATAGCTAGCCTTCTCCATCATTGCAAGAAACTAGCAAAAGTTTCATTAGGTCTTTGCTTTGTGTTACATAAGTCTAACATAGTGACATCGCTTTTGACATTGAATGAGAAATTACGTACAAATCTCTCTACTAACTTAGGCCATGTAAAGACAGACCCTTAGGGATGTGGAGAAACCACTCCAAAGCTTGACCTCCTAAACTATGTGGGAATAGGCATATGAGGTAATTGTCACTATAAGCCACTTCTGGCATGCCATGTAGAAGTCCTTGATGTGATCATGTAGGTCACCTTTCCCTTTGTACTTGTCAAATTTGGGGAAATAAAAATTCTTAGGGAATGGTGTATGTAGCATAGCCTTGTCAAAGGGATAAGGACATAGTTCTTTAAATTGATACTTTTTGCTATGTCCCACATTACTTTCTTGAAGGCTTATAAGTATACTCTTCATGGATTACAACTCTTGTGTGAGGAGTTGCTCTTTGGTAGGTGAAGCTGACATGTACACCCTATTATATTTAGATGTTTCACCCTCTTTGTCTTCAGTGTGAAGCTCATTATGTTTAGCCTTAGGTTTTTCTTGATGTGCATGTTTATTTGTTTCCTTTTACACATGGGAAGCTAAACTAGCTAATTAGCTGCTAAGGGTTTATATTTGTTGTTGTATAGTGACTTTGTTGTCCTTAGGTCCTTCTTTATCTTCATGAGTGGAATGCGGCTCTTTGCATTCACGTTCCATCCTAACTCTATGAGGTATTCCAATAAGTGGTAATTAATAACCACTTATGTGTTTAGAGACCTCGTTTTCATTATTTTTGTTTTGACGACCTGAAGTAAAAGTATGTCCTTGGTTTATGGGGTCATCTATGTCAATAAGAGGACATTGTGCTTATTCTCCTTTGTGGGTGGCATAGGTAGGTGGAATAAATTCATATTCGGTGGCAACTTGGCACCTAATTCTACCACGCGTGTGAGTAATCTTTCCTTATTGAGGAAAAGGAACTCATCTAAGTGAGTGGGATCAAACTCAAAATCATCCCGAGGTGAGCCTACTTCATCACCACTATGATCAATTAGATCATCTGTGTCTTTACCTTGGAGAAAAGGGGTCCTAAATCATGGTCAATGAAAGGATTAGACCCCAATTTTTAGATGACATCCTCATGATAGGGGCATGGAGGAAAATATCTATGAAGGTTTTGTCGAAAGGTGATCAAGGATACCACAAACCTAGACAAAAACTTAAAGGGTGATATTTGTAAGTGTCACAAAATAATATTCAACAACCAATGTTAAAGAATTAAAAGAATAAATAATGATCTTATGAAAGGATATTGTATATCACAATATTCAAGCACAAGAATATGATCTAACTATGAGAGTAATTACTTCCTACGTTTTCAAATACAATCGCGGTGCAAAAATAATGATAACAAGATATCACTAATTAGGTCAAGTTTTCACAATAAATAAGACCTATATACAAAGAATGTGTTGATGCACTCCCAACAAAATATACTAAAAACATGTTTTGGAAACAAACAAATTCCAAGTCATGACAAAGGTGGCCACATATACAAGTAGCGTAACAACACTATTTGGACACGTAAATCAAGCCTTGTAGACAAAGGCAAGATTTTTAGTATCAAAATGATGTCACTACAATGCTAACAAAGTAACGACGTTCTCCAAAACTTAATTCAATGTTGGGATAAAAAATAAGTCTAAGTATAGCAAGAAGTTGTTATTTATGCAAGTAGCGTAACAATACAACTTTAAAACTTAAATCAAGTTTCCCAAGGAAAACAAGACATAAGTATCCAACTTGTAGTGATAAGATATGTGCAAACGTAACAACTCAAAGGAAGTCAATGATGAGACTACCTAACTACAATGATAATGTGTCTCAATATGGGTTTGAGACAAAGGGCCTACTAGAACATGAAGATGTACCATTCACACTTTCAACACTTGCATTCCGGCATTACAACCTAGTCATGCAAGTAGACTACAAAAGTGGTGGACATGATTATTTCTAGCGGTATCTACGTGTGTTGTTTTCTTTTGTCCCAAAATGGGAAACAAGAAGACAAAGGAGTAAAACCAAGTGGTGATGAAACAAACTAAGTATAACTTTGGTGAAGTTTCTCCTTGCCTTAAGGCAAGTGAAAAACTAAGACAAAGTAACATGTCGTAAGTTTCGTGATGAATATCACTAGGCCCCAACTTCAATGGAGTCTCCCTTGTTCAACTAACAAGGTTTTGACTTCAAAATAAGTTAGTGCTTTGCGATGGTTCTTTAGAACATGATGTTTTGAGTCAGTCAAGTTGGCCTCAAGACAAAATGGCTTCCTATTTGTTTCTCTCAATTAGGTTCACAAACAATTTCGTGAGTGTCGTTTGTCGAGGAAGTCACAATGAATAAACCTTGGAGTATCTCGACTTTACTTTACCCCCTTCAATACAATGAGAAATAAATGTGTTCAGTTGTATTTTCACTAGGGTTGCGTGAAGAAATTTTTGACGCTACTCTCACAAGTGCATACTAATCAAGTAGGTAAGCGAGGTGCTTCCCATTTCATCCACAAGGTTCCCTCTTATGTGGACTACTTTGGGATTCCTATGAGAATCATTCTTGTTATCTTAAGGCTTATGCCAAAGGTATTTTCTCCTAGTTCAAAGCAAAGGAGCCATAGCTCTTAACCGAAACCTACATATACATTGTGTTGATTGATGAATGTGGTGTGTTTTTATCTTTTGGATTTAAGCAATTTGTTTTAGACCACCATTGGCAACCTATAACAAATCTGTTAAGTTTTGTTTAGATCTCGATTCTTTCACAAGTGTATTCTTGGTCCTTCATGCAAATATTAGTAGTTCTCCAAATGATCAAAACATCATAAAAAGAGGATAAAACGTTGTTTTTGATTCTCGAGATCATCCTAAGATGCACGAGAAGAGCATACGCAATGAGGAATCCTACTATATTGTGAAATGGAAAACTTTGTAACCTAAGTGCATAAGCAATTATTTTTAACCAAGTTGTTTGTTCTTTCCCTTAATCTTAATGAAATTTTTTTGAAAGCATAAGAAAGGTATAGAATCATTTTTATTCCCAAGATCACCTAGAAGGTGCGAGGGAAGAGCATACACGATCTTATCCTTATAAATGAAAATGCAACATTCATTAACTTATCCAAATAATTTAGCACAAAGCATGATCTCAATATACCCTATAAATCAATAGTTAGCCTTAAGAAACCCTGCAAGATGTTAGAAATATCAAAGATGAAATAAGCATTTAGATATGTTTGAAAATAATTAGTTTTCTAATAAAGGAAACCATAAATTTTATGTAAGTAAAAATCCTAATCTTATTTTTCCATTGCGTATTTCTCTTCAATACCTTTCCAACACAAAACAATGGAGTTGTTTCGAGTTCGGGAGCAAATGTTATGGCCTCTAGAAGATTGGTTATGCACAAGGTTCAACGTATGTACGCCCCGATGACATATGTGTGCTCCTTTTGACATGTACGTGCCCTTTTAACATATATGCACCCTTTTCAACACTTGCACACCCTTTTTATCACATGTGTGCCCTTTTTAACACCTGCACACCCCTAACAAAAAAAAAAGCAGTCAACTAAGCATATGTGCGGCCAAAGAGGTGTATGCACACCCTTTAGAGCGTATGCGCACCCCTTCATGTAGATCACTAAAATATGGGATTTTTGCAAAAAATTGTAAAAATCTCAAAACTTTGTTTATTTTGTTCAATTTTGACAGCACCTAACCTCCTTTGATCCTACAAAGAGCATAAAACCCAAGCAATTCTAACTAAACTAGTTAAGAAATCCTATGTTTAACCAAAAATGAAAAATAGGGTTAGTTTAAACAACTTTGAAATAAAGCTTGAAATAAAAGACAAAGGACTAGTGATTAGTCCCACCGGGTGTGCCAAATGTATGCATGAAAGACTAACTATATCATAAGAATTAAAACTAACACCTAGTAGCTTTAAGACATGATTAGATCAAACAAAAACATCAAGATAAGAGCTTAGAAACTAACTTCTTTACATGTAACATGAACAAAACAAACTAACATGTTAATCCATTTTACTCTTTAGATTGCTAATTAAATGTGAACCTAGTTAGATCTTATATCAATAAAATTGGGTTTATTGTTTTTGCTTCAAGATGGTGAAATGATCTCTCTAAACAATAGTAACAAGGCCATGTTAGATATTCCTCTACTAACCAAACATGAAGAATGGATGTAAGGTGAGCAAGATATTCCAACAATGGAAGTAAGGCTCAAGATCATATGTTTTTATATGAGATACTATCAAAAGTATGGTGTAAAGTTGAAAGGGATGCACTAGGCTTGTATTTATAGGTTTCCATTTGGGAAAGTTTAGAATCCTAGTACATGTGGGACAAAAGGTAAAGAAAAAATTGTCTTTTACAATTCAATGCACTTTTTGATTAGAATTAGAAGTTAATTAATCTTTTAGGATTATTAACATTGCTATGTAGGCTTATGAAGCTTTCTTAGAGCATCTAGAAGGAGTTTTGATGGATTTTGGAAATTCCGGAAGCGGGATTTAGCCAATAAGAAGGTTTATTGGTTAAATACAAGATTAGAGGCTTAATTAACATATAATTAGCTAATTAAGAGGATTATCACTAATCAAAATGTTGTTAATTGACATCCTGAGTGAATTAGAAGCATAATTAGATAACAAAGTGTTATTTTTAACCAAAGTGAGAGGGAGTGAAGATCGTTAGTGTAATTTAAGTATTAAACTACGTAAGCAGATTTTAGGTGTCTACAATACTAGGTATTGTGACGAACATCCATGATGCATGTAATGGACTTGTACAATCTACGAACACAACTAGAAAGAAAGTGAGCATGCATGTGTGTATGATAAAGATAATGGCATATAATATATCCATCTAGAATTTTTAATAAAGTGAACATGTACAAGTAAATGCAAGCAAGAGTAAATGCAACCAAGATATCCAGTATGTTGTGGATTGATGGAATGGAATGCAAAATGAATGATAGGAGTCACTTGCCCCGAATGAATGGAAATAAATGCAGTGAGGTTCATTTGTTTATGACCACTCAACATCAATAATGAACTATAAACGAGATTGCATTATCGGGTAATGGTTAAATTAGATGTTGTGTGTAATGTGATGTGATGAATGTGTAATGATGATATGTGACATAGAGATGAGGTGTGAGAATGTGTGATTATTTATCCTAAAGCATATATCACAACAAGATAACGAAAGAAGTGATGATTTAGCCTAAAGCGTATATCACTAAAGGATGCTAGAAGAAGTGATGATGTAGCCTAAAGTGTATATCACTAATCTAGGAATGTTGCATGAGAAAAAGGTTGAATGGTTGAATGTGAGTGTGATGAGGTCCATTTGATTTGTATACCCTCAACAATCCAATATGGACTGTGAGACTAGAGTGTTTCATTGGGTAGTTATTATAGAGCATAAAAGTAGACATGTAAATTTTATAATATGTGTAATAGATGTGGTGATGAGAAATCGTCATGTGATGTGTAATGTGTAGTGTGTAATGTAGGATGTATAGTATGTAATGTAAGATGCATAGATGAGATAAGATGTGTAGATGCATAGTAAATGTAAGATATAAGATGTATGTATGTAAGATGTGTGAAGATGTGTGATATGTAGTTTTTATTGTGTAGTGTGTGAGGTTCATGTGTATAATATGCCCTCAACAGTCAAGTGTGAACTGAAGCACAAGAGTGTGTCATCGGGTAGTGGTGATACTAGGGTGTGTGACAGGATGCATGTGTCATGTGTATAGGTCTAGATGTGCGATGATGAGAGAATTAGATATTTGGTAATGTGAGTGGGGATAAGTGTGATGCCCCCAAGTGTGTATGATGTAGAACACAATCATGTAATATCATCTAAGAGGTCTTCATTGTCATGGTCAAAACTAAATGAACAAGCATCAGAGACTTGGTAAGCAATAGTGTTAGGTTGATCACGTAATGAGCCATTGAGACGTAAGTTGTACATGCCCATGGCATATTCCTCATCAGTAAAGGGTGGTAATGGACACCCATGTGCATACCAATGAGTGAGATTCTATGTATATCCAAGAAAAGAATTGTTACAAATTAATACATGACCAACGGGCATGGGAAATAATATATCACTATGATCAGGATCTAACATGCCCCCAATGTAATCAAGACGTGATTTACCTAATGTAAGTGGCGAAGAGCGAGGACTAAATGTAAGTAAAAGCTGTAAAATGAAAGACACATAGACCATAAGCAAAAGTAATTTGAACGAATCCATAAGAAAGGTGAGAAGAATGCGATGGAGGATAGAGATCCTCAAAATCAAAACATAGTCGAGTCAAAGCATCATATTTACATATTGTTTCATCACAAATAGGATTGAATGGAATATGCTCCCAAAAAGAATCATTCATGAAAAGTGTGCATGTGAAAGGAGGTTGTACTGATGGAGGAATTACATGAGAAGGTGGAGTAGCTAGAGTGGCATCCATTATACGAGACAAGCCCCCGATAAACAATCATAGCGAGTGGTAGAAGCGGGGAGATAAGATGTAGTTGACAAAGAATCTATCATGCAAATAGAACCTTTAAGTGGTGGTAAATGTGGTAGTCCATTTATAGGTTATGAACCATCAGTAGTGTCATCTCTTGGAATAGGAAGTGTACTATTTGGATCATGGTTGCAATATTTTTATGGATGATAGTCACAAAGAATAGTAAACTTGACACCTTCATGTAGAAATTTGACACAATGATGCACTGTAGAGGCAATAGCTTGCATGGCAAGGAGCTATGGCCTACTAAGTAAACAGTAATATGAAACCAAAAATTCAATGACAAAGAAGACTGTGTTGAGAGTTTTTGGCCCTATAGTAATAGGTAAAATAATGTGACCTATGTATGGACGAATAAAGCCTATTAGTGTGAAATCATAGCACCCCCAAATGAGTTCTATAGGTCTACTTTTCTAAGGTAGAGTCATTTGGTGTGATTGCATAACATTGAAATTTTCCCAAGGAGTGGGACCTTGCAAAAATGGAAAATCTTTCCAAATCAAAGGTTGGTTCCTTATCCCTCTATTTAGGTGCATACGTAAGGATTCCCAGAGGATCTATCTTTATACCTAATATAAAAATTGCCAAGGAGATAGGGATAAAAATTATAAGAAATAATAAATAACTAAAATACGGGTGATGCAATGAAGGAATGATGAACACTTATTTTCCTAATAGACACAAACCAACAAAATGCATACAATAAACAAGCACAGATAGCTAGATATATAATGGGAGACCAGATGAAATCAAAAGAGACAAGAAAGGATCTAAAATTGATCACATATGTGTTTTATTGCTCTGTAGATTGATACAGTCCATTAAAAAGTAGACAAGAAGTAGAAATGTAATGCAATTTTTCATGGAAGGCCGAACCCCAAAAATCACTTTGCTAAAAGCGAAGGAGCCTATAAAACAAAGAATGTCCAACCCTTTACAATGAATCCCCCCCATATTTATAGATTCAACCTGAAAGAAGAAGAGAGAGAGAAGCGGGAAAAGTAGGTTGAAGCTCAACCACCGTTGTTAATGCCTCTGATGAAATCTCTCCCCAAATATTTCCTTACTGCATCAATCCTTGGTTTGGTGCCTTGAAGGAAGAGGAAATGGTGAAACAGATCAAATTTGATCTAGTTGTTGAGGCAAGAAGATCCTACATTGAAAGCCCGAAGATGTTTCCTCTGTTTTCTTCACCTAACCTCCTCAAAATTAAAGTTTCAGACCTCCATGGCATGGGTGAGGCCGAAATCTTTCCAATGGCATCAAATTTGCAATATTTCGAGCCCTGAGTTGAAAGATATTCCCCTTCAAAGTTTGTATCGGGTTCATACAGGAGGGTGGGAAAATAGCTTGAAAAATGGGTCCCCTTTTGATATGGGATACATGGCAGCCAGATTGGAACAAAAATCGGGCCTACGAGTCCACAATTTATCTTTTTCCCTTTCCTCCGATTCCCCACTTTGGCTTTGACTCGGGCCCAAATGCTAACTTTTTCCTTGGGCGAGTTTGGGCCATTTTGTAACTTTTACCCCTTTTGAGATAACAAGGGGCAAAGAACCAACTTTTCCCCGACGGTCCGCTTTCCCCTGGGACACGTGGCAGTCTGGCACTCATTTAGAAACCTTTTCTCTATTCACCCCTTGAATCAGCACCATACTAACACTTGGCATTCTCCACTTATACCTTTATACTTAGCCAATTTTGAAGCCTTTTTTGTCCACCTTTTGACTTTGTTTCCTCTTATACGAGGATCGTGGTCGATCCAATATTTGGCATGGGGCGAAATATGGATAATAGAGCCATCATAAGAATGAAGAGAGAGACATGATGGATTAACATTAGCATCCGATAAACCAATATTTTCAAGGAATGACATGGGATATAGATCGAGCTCAGATCCGTTATTGACTAAAGTATGCTTGATACCCATATTGTAAATGTGAATCATGATATGCAAGGGTGGATCATTGTCAAAAATAGAAAGATCAACATGAGGATTAGATGGGAAATAAATATGCTAAGAAAATGCATCGACAAAAGAGTTATATACGAAGTCTGGATGCATATCAGTAGGAATGTGAGTAGTAGTGAGGAGATGTTGGACTCTATGCCTTAAATCAGGATTAGCAAGCAAGAAGTCATTAATTGAGATACTCATGATGACAAGATTATAAAATGAAAAAGTAAAGAAAATAAAATAATGGGGATCCTAAGAGCGTGAAGATCGAGTTCAAGTTCACCAAAATGATTATGCTAAAATGTAAAATAATATCCTAATCTAATATTATGGTAGCACTAAATAAATTTAATAATGAAATACATAAATATATTAAAGCAAGTTAAGCGATAAATAATGAAACCCAAATGTGCAAAGAAGGGTAAGATGCCTTTGTTGATTTGAAGAGTTTGTTGGAATGTGACGCACTAGAGACCAACTAAATAGAGAAGGAGAACCATCACCCAAAAGCCTGGAAAAATGTAGATCCGGGAGATTTGACTAGGTTGGGGCACTGGAGAAGGATAGATGCTCAGAAAACCTCCTCTGAGCTATCACAAGAGGTTCACACTTGTTTTCTTTTTGTTGCGTGTATGTCACTAAATTCTATCGAACATCTTTGTAAATCTCGAATGAATAAATCACCTACAAAACCCCAAACAAAGCATTAAACCCTAAAAAATAAAGATGCAAATGAAGGGGTCAGACTGTCCTTAGCTTCCAGAATGATGTACGTATGACTAAGCATTGTACTACATCTAATACCCAATGTAGCTATGTGTGTGTGCAGAATTGTGCCCTAGGTTGCTCTTGTGTCATTCACACTTGAAGTAGTGAGCAAGTAGCTAGATTAAGAATGTAAATAATGTGTGCATGGAAACAATAAACTCCCCTCCTATGAAATGTGATGCGAGATGAATCAACCTTTGTCCCTTATGATGGAGCCAAGTGGATGTAAATGGAGCTATAGATGCCTTTGATGGATGCAACCTTAGGTGGAGATAATAGATGTTTAGTTTTGGTCTCTTATCATGATCATATAACTTTATATTTATATGATTCCCTTGCTTGAATTTCACAATTAACTCCAAAAAATCCAATTAACAAAAAGATAAGACAATCAAATGGCTAGAAAGGACCCAAAAAGTGTGACCAAAGTATAAAGAGGATAAGGGTACGTAGATGGGATGGGGAATTTGGCGTTGGCATCTGGCTGGCCGTTGGTGTCTAGAATGAAAATTTTTGAAAGGAGTAAAGACATACTAAGCAAGTAAGAGTGCAAGACTGAAAGCAGAGGCATAAAGTAAGGAAAGGTGGCCAAAGACATTAGTTAATTATTATTTTTCTTACTTAGGAATTATGCAAATAGTAGTATGTGATCGAGACTATATAATTACCCAAAGTGCGTGATTTTGTGTCTACACTTATTTATTTTGAGGGTTTTTCACTTGGGGCTCATCTTTCTTCTTTGTCTTCTCAGTATGTGTAGAGGAAGAGGCTCCCTTTTGGGAGTGAGTAAACACCGCACATGAGAAACTTGGTGCTTCTTCATCATCATCATTGTCTTCCCCTATTTCATACTCGAAAAACTAAGTTACGTATCATTCTCGATCTCTTCGATCTCAAGGATGTTGCCACCTTCACCTTATTCCTCTAATTCTTCAACCTATTCTCCTTCCTCCTTTGGCTCTTTGACCTATTCTTCCTCTTCCTCTTCCTCTGCTTCACAAGATGCATTTATTGGTAGTGCCTCAATTGCAAGCCTACGTGGAGGTGGGGTAACCCTTGGACTATTTAAGGAATTGCTCTTCTTATTTGGAGTGTATCTCAAAGTGTTTCATGTCAACTACTTCTTAAGTGCAATCACATCATTTGTCAATTTCTAGAGTATAGGATTCATGGGAGTAGAACCAGAGCTTTCACCATTTTTCTTAGTAGTTGGATTTTTGACTTTTCCAAACATAATCAAATTGTCTTCCATCTCTATGGCATAATCTTGCATTTCTTTCAAAGTTCTGGGCTACAACCTCTTGAGAATAAAACTGACTTCAAGTAGTTGAGAACTTATGAAAAACCTTTTCAAGTTATCATCCAAGGTCATGACATCAAAATGAATCCTCTTGATCACTCTGTTGTATTTTGCTATGAAATCTCCCATGCCTTCACTGGGGTCTTTCTTCATGTGCACTAGTTATACCAAGAGGTATTAGAAATCCTTTGTAGAATTGAATCTATCTTCAAAGGATGATCTTATATTGTCCCAACAAGTGATAGACCCTACTGGTTGAAGATAGAACCACTCAACCACCTTGTCTTACAAAGACTCCATGAACAATCTAATAGATATGTCTTCATGCTCGATACCCAACACACCACACGCAGCGATGAAGGATGTTACATGTTCCTCGAGGAGTTAGGAACCGTCTCCTCTAAATTTAGGAAAAATTTTCCTTGATCCTTATGGTAGCTCATGGAGTGGTTGTGGAAGTGCAAGTGGGAAAGTATTTCTTCCTTTTGGGGTTAATCACACTAGTTGTATAGATATATTATTCAGATCTAAACATACAAGAAATAAATACAAAAATAAACTAGATATAACGTGGTTCACCTAGTGTAGACTAAATCTATCAAGAAATAGTTAATCTTATTATTCAAAGATTTTTAGAGAATATACAATGAAGATTTGCAATCTTCCACACCTCCTGGATGTACAGTACTTTCTTCCTCACAAGCTTCTCTTTTTCTCTCTCCAATAATTCCTTCTTACAATTCTCCTTATTATCATCTAACCCTAGTTTTCTAGCTTATATAACCATATACAAACTTAGGGAAACTTAGCTATGTTATTACAACCATTAGATCAAATTTATATCAAAGGTTAGATCTAATTCCTATGAGTTAAATAAAACAATCACGCACAAGAAACCGATGTCGATTCCTCCTTGCCTTGACCAATACTAGTCACCAAGTGACCAACATCGGTCATCCGACTAACGCCGGTTACTATGTATTCATGCAAGTTAATAAAGCATGCTAATGTGAAGTAATTAAGCTCCACAACTCAACAATATCCCACTTGGAGATAAATTGTTGCACTGTATCATACAACTTCATTCTTAGATCCTTTCTTTGGCATTTTTCTCCCTCTTCAAGTCTCAAACTCAAAGACCAACAAAAGTGGAGTGTAGCTCCAACTTCTCCTTTTCCAATGGCTTCGTTAGCACATCCACGGGGTTCTTATTCATATGAATTTTCTCTGGTTTTAGTAGCCCATCCTCCAATACCTTTCGTATGAAGTGATATCTCAACTGAATCTATTTCTTTCTTGAATGAAATGTTGAGTTCTTTTCCAGATGAATCACACTTTGAATATCACTATATAATCTGTAATCCTCTTGCTCCTTTCCTAACTCTTCCATGAACCTACTCATCCATATCATCTCTTTGCTAGCTTTTGTAGCTGCAACATACTTTGTCTATGTAGTAGACAAGGCCACAACCTTCTGCAATTTCAAAATCCAACTAATCGTTGTCCCGCCCTACTTTGTGAATACATATCCAGTGGTGCTTCTCCTACCATCTAAATCACCAACCATATCTGAATCAACATAGCCACATAAATAAATATTTGACCCTCCATAGCATAACTGCATGTCGGATGTCCCTCTCAAATACCTGAGAATCCATTGGAATGCTTTCCAATGCTCTTTACCTGGATTGGCCATAAATCTGCTCACAACTCCCACTTTGCTGTGCAATGCAATCGGTGCAGTACAAACTATAAGCATACATAACACTTTCAACTACTAAAGCATATGGAACTTGTCTCATGTACTTGACCTCCGATGTGATGTAGGACACGATCTTTACTCATTTTGAAGTGTCCAACCATAGTTGTACTTACATGTTTTGAATTCTGCATATTAAACCTTTCTAACACCTTATTGATATAATCTTCTTGAGATAAATACAATTTCATGTTCTTTGTGTCTCTGTGTATTTGCATGCCAAGGATTTTCTTTACAGCTCCTAACTTCTTCATTACAAATGTGTGAGATCAAATTTCTTTAATCTCGCTAAAGTCATGTATACTAGATCCTGCAATAAGCATATCATCCACATATAGTAACAAAATAATATATATATCATTTCCAAACTTCTTGAAATAAACACAATGGTCAGATTCACATCTCATATAACCATGCTCATGCATAAAGCTATCAAATCTCATATACCATTGCCTTGGAGCTTGTTTGAGCCCATACAAGCTCTTTTTCAACTTGCACACAAGTTTCTCCTTACCCTTGACTTCATACCCAAGCGGTTGTTGCATATATATCTCTTCCTCCAAATCACCATGAAGGAAATTTGTCTTGACATCAAATTGCTCTAAATGTAAATCTTCTACTACAACTAAACTCTATATAGTAGGAATAGAAGTCTTTTTTACTACAGGAGAAAATATCTCACCAAAATCAATACCTAATTTCTGTGTAAATCCTTTTACCACAAGCCTTGCCTTGTATCTTTTATGTCCACCCTCTTCTTCCTTGATCATGTAAACCCATTTGTTTTGCAATGTCCTTCTACATACTAGCAACTTAACCACATCTCATGTCTAGTTTTGTTTCAAGGATTCCATCTCCTCATCCATGTCATGCTCCCACTACACATGGGTCTCATCCTGCATTTCTTCTTCAAAACTCTTTGGTTCACCACTATTAGTCAATGGTAATAAGAAAAGGAAGGTGAAAATATTTCTGGAGGTCTACTTACCCTTTGTGACCTTCTTATTGATATTTGGGGTACCATAGGCCCATTTTGCTCATTCTGCAAGTTTGTATCAATCTCAGACAATGACCGACATCGGTCACCTATAACTGATGTTGGTTTAGCTAACTAATGTTGGTTTGGCTCTTTTGTAACCAATGTCAATTCAAGAAACTAACGTATGTCCGGTGTAAACCAACCCCGATTCTTGTGTAGACTGTAGGTGTCACTTTTAAATCGAGAATGCATTTTCATCCACAAAATTTTTAACCAGTTCATCTTTGGGTACCAAAACTTGATCCATGTACATTCTCTTTTCATTCCATTCAATGTCATGACTCCTAAAAATATTAGAATCTTCTAAATCCCAAAAATGGAATCAAATCACCAAAGCCATAACCAATAAAAGTGCATCTCTTGGATTTAGCATCCAACTTCTTTCTATTTTCTTTATCAACATGCACAAAAGCTTCTGAACCAAATACTCTAAGAAAAGAAAGATCTACCTCTTTTCCAGTCTAAGCTTCTTCTGGTATTCCACCATCCAATGCACTTGAAGGCCCATGGTTAATTAAATAAACCACCATGTCTACTGCTTCTACCCAAAACTACAAGGGTAATCTAGCATGTATCCTCATGCTTCTTACACGTTCCATGATTTTCCTATTCATTCTTTCAAAGCAACACCATTCTCTTGTGGTGTTCTAGGAACCGTTCTTTTTCTACGTATTCCATTCACTGAACAATAATCATTGAAAACATTGTTGCAGTACTCACCACCATTGTCAAATCTAAGGCATTTTAATTTTGAATTTGATTCATTTTCCATAAGGGCTTTCCATCTTTTAAAAGTCTCAAAAACATCATATTTACGTTTAATACAATAAACCCATACCTTTCTTGTGGCATCATCAATGAAATTCACATAATATTGGGATCCTCCATGAGAAGCTACTTGGGTTGGTCCCCACACATCTAAGTGCACAAGCTCTAATTTTTGCTCCTTCTTTGTTGACCCAACTTTGAGAAATCTCACTCTCTTTTTCTTTCCAAATATACAATGCTCATAGAAATCAAGATCTACATCTTTCAAATCTAATAACTTACCCTTAGCCTTTAAGATATATATTCTGTTTGACTCATATCAAGATCTACATAAAAGGAAACAATAATATAGGTAGACAAATACAATGTTCCTACTTTCTTTCCTCTTGCTATAACAATATAACCCTTGGTAACCTTCCAAGAGTTGGTTGTGAATGTTAGGATTTCATATTATTAGTGCTCACATTATTATAAAAGTTAGATTATAATTATGTGATATAATTGAGTTGATATTACAATTCATATTGTTATAATATATTGTTTCAACAATATATTATTATAGAGTTTTGTTGTACCCGTAAAGTTATAAACGGGTAAGTTGTTTGTTGACTTCCTATTTTCTAGGAAGTAGTTCTTCTATTATATTGGCTATATATTAGCCAAACATGTTGTGCAGAGATATATAGAAATATAATATTATTGTGTTATTTTGCTGTGACAGACTGAATCTTGCTTCACATTTGGTACCAGAGCGACTGGTTCCTCTACTGATTGCTCCATGGAGAATTAGTTTGCTTCTAGGGGCATCCATTTCTCTCTGCCCTGGCTGATGTAGTCTCTATGCATCAATTTCAATAAATACATTACAGATCAGGTCGAGGAGAGGCAAAGTGTGGAAATTGTGTTTCGTGGCCAATCAAGAGTGTGAGAATTTTGTGCTCTCGTGCCCATTCTGATGTCTTAGACATCTGTAACAAGCACCAAATCCTCCCACCCAGGTCATTCCTTAACTGGAACTTGAGGTAGATCGATCTGTCTTCTATCGGCATGGAAAAGAGACGTGATCAATATAATTTGTTTTACCACAGTTTTGCATCTGCGCAGCAGTTTTGAAGGTAATGAAACAACTTTCGAGGTGTATGAGATCGACCTTCTATTAGAATTTTATTGATGCCTATGGATGAGAGCTCTTTCTTCAGCCTTCCATGTTCTTTTACGCTTCCACTATCCACGATTGACATCTCTGCAAACTCACATTTACAAATTGATTAGAATTCGGATCTGTGAAAGAGTAGTTGATGTCGCTGGTTCATGGTTCATGCCTGTGTATGTTTGGTGAAGATTGTTGTTCTGATATCTCGTGAATGTGAGTTGGGAAGTTTCCAGATCGGCCCAACCTCCTCGAAGACCATCTGTCTACGCGGTTCATTCTCAATTGCCAACATCAAGCGATCTATATGCACCTGATCTCCAGTCGGTAGTGTTCATCACGTGTAATTTGGGCTTCTAATATGCCACATCACCCGCTACCCAACTGTCCTTATTGCGTGGAGATCAAGACCTACTCGAATTCTTGTCAACTGAAGACTGCAATTAAGAAGCATGCGGTTTATTTTTGCCTAGCCGTCCCTCATCCCTTACCACGTGGGTTGAAACTTTTTTGTTTCCATTCTATATGCATACACAAGTCCAATATTGTGTTAGGTTTTATTCTTGGGATTATTATATATCTTAAGAATCATAGTCAAAAGTGAGTCATTAAAAGTGTCTTTAACCTTAAGAATTTGTTTTTATTATTAAGTCTTTTTGGTGAGCGTTAATAGAGTTTTAATTTGTCATGGCATTAAAACTAAAAAATTAGGCCATTTTATCAAATATGTCTCGCTATTGTCATTTGTTTGTAAAAGATTTTTGAAGAGTAAGTGGCAAAAATGAGTCATCTTGACTATAGTCAAAATATTATTAACCGTGTTTTAGGTATATAGTTATATTGTCATTGTAAAAGTCAAAAATAGGTGATCTTAGGATTATTTGTAAGGTTGTTTTGAGTCTAAAGTATCATTGTATTGTTAAGAGCTGATTTTTTGTCAAAAGTTCATTTGTGAGTCAAAGTCAAAAGTCTAAAATAAAATAAATAAAAATTGCCTTACGAACGCATTTTTGGTGGAATCCAACGTTCGGGTAAGGTATGTAATTATTGAGTCTCAAAGCCAAATTTGTTGAGCTAGTAGCATGATACTGGAGGATGGAGGCATAGGAGGCTAGAGGTCATTCAGCGACCTCTCGTCAGTCACCAACGATGGGGCCGCACGAAGCTGTGGTGATAGTGTGTGTGTGAGTTTGCTTTCTTTTCAAAGTTGCAGTTGATTCCAGTTGTGTGCAGCGTAATTTTTTCTCAGTGTTCCTGTTATGGCTTGAATAAGTGAAATGTTCACATTGAGGGGGGGAACATGGTCTCAATGTTCCATTTTCTCTTTTCATATTTGTAATCAGTGAGTGATATTTCCTACATAATTCCCTGAAGGAAAAACATTGTGGACAGATGAAAGCACAAGGAAGAGCAGCATCATGATATTGAGGTTGTTGGTTGTCCTGTAAAACCATCCATGTTGAGGTTGTTGGCTGTCCTGTAAAACCATCCATGTTGAGGTTGTTGGTTGTCCTGTAAAACCATCCATGTTGAGGTTGTTGGCTGTCCTGAAAAACCATCCAGATCATGAGCACGCACGGGCGGCACACGCTGAAGGAAGTGCAATTGTTTTTCTCCCATGTTCGCACTAAGGGGGGGAATGTTAGGATTTCATATTATTAGTGCTCACATTATTATAAAAGTTAGATTATAATTATGTGATATAATTGAGTTGATATTACAATTCATATTGTTATAATATATTGTTTCAACAATATATTATTATAGAGTTTTGTTGTACCCGTAAAGTTATAAACGAGTAAGTTGTTTATTGTCTTCCTATTTTCTAGAAGTAGTTCTTCTATTATATTGGCTATATATTAGCCAAACATGTTGTGTGCGAGAGATATATAGAAATATAATATTATTGTGTTATTTTGTTATGACAGACTGAATCTTGCTTCACAGTGAATGTAACCATGCAACATAATTCACCTAGTTGTCCTACAGAAATTAGATTTCTCCTGAGGCTTAGCACATGCCTCACGTCTTTACAAATCCATGTATTTCCATTCTGAAATTTAAGATGAACTTATCCTTTACCAATAATATTGCATGGTTCGTCATCTCCTAAATAAACATGCCCAAAATTACCCTGGGCATAATTTCTAAAATATCTCTTATTATGGGTAACATGCAAAGAACCTCATGGATCTAAAACCAAAAGATTCAATATTATTATCTAAGTAGAGAATAAGGGAATCTCGCATTAACTCAAAAGATGCCAAATTTGCCTCTTTACCTTTCTCGGTACATTCTCTTTGTTTTCCTTGAACCAAGAATCCTTCTTTGCATGGCCTTTTTTCCATAATTCCAAGAGTTATTCCTTTACCTCGGATTTAGATATGTCATTCTTAGACTTTAATTTCCCATTAATCTTTATCTTAGATCTCTCCTTCTACCTTCCCTAAATTCTACATTCAAAGCATTACGGATGATAATTCTCTGTGTATTTCTTCATTCAAGATTATACTAACCACATCATCAAACTTTAAAATATTAGAAAGCGAGACATTGTATTACTAATAGCCATTACCAAGTTATCCCAACTATCTAGAAAAGAGCATAGAAATAAAAGTGTTTTCACTTCATCATCAAACAAAATATTCATTGATTTTAATTGATTTACAATAGATCAGAAATCATTCAAATGACTTGATGTAGATTCACCTTCTTGCATCTTAGAATTAAAAAAATTCTTCATCAAATAAATTTTATTTGAAGCACTAGTTTTTTCATATAAATTAGCTAAAGATTTCATCAAATCTACCATGGTTGTTGCTTCATAATATTCGAAGCCACAAATGTTGTCAAGCTCAATCTTATAGATCCCAGAGCCTTTCTGTCAAGAATTTTCCATTCTTCATCAGTTATCTTTGTAGGTCTTGCCTTCTCATCCAACGGTAAGTATAGATCTTTCTGATATAGATAATATTCCACATGTATCTTCCATAATTGATAATTACGACCATCAAATTTCTCAACTCTATATTTATTATCTTGTCATTGTTGTAGCTCCCACTCAATCAGAAATCCCTCTGTGAGTAAATTTGTCAACACACAAAACCCTCAAACAAGAAAGCTCTAATACCAGTTATTGGGGTTAATCACACCAATTGTACAGATATATTATTTAGATCTAAGCATATAAACAATAAATATGGAAATAAACTAGAAGAACAATACACAAGATATAATGTGGTTCACCCAATGTGGGATACGTCCACCAAGAAACAACCAATATTATTATTCAAAGCTTTGTAGAGAATATACAATGAAGATTTGCAATCTTCCACACCTCTGGATGTACAATAATTTCTTCCTCACAAGCTTCTCTTTTTCTCTCCAAGAATTCCTTCTTACAATTCTCCCTTATTATCATCTAACCCTAGTTTTCTAGCTTATATAACTATATACAAACTTAGGGCAACTTAGCTATGCTATTATAACCATTACATTAACTTTATAAAAAGGTTATATCTAATTCTAGTGAGTTAAATAAAGTAATAACACACAGAAACCAATGTCAGTTACCCTAACCGATGTTGGTTCCTCCTTGCCTTGACCGATACCGGTCACCGGGTGTGATCGACGTCGATCAATCGACCGATGCCGATTACTGTGTATTCTATCAAGTTAAAAAAGCATGCTAATATGAAGCAATTAAGCTCCATAAGTCAACAAGAACCACTCAACCACCTTGTCTCATAAATACTCTATGAACAATCTAATAGATACATCTTCATGCTCAATACCCAACACACCACATGTGGTGATGAAGGATGCTACATGTTCTTCAGGAGTTGGGAACCATATCCTCTAAATTTAGAAAAATTGTTCCTTTAACCTTGTGGTAGCTCATGGAGTGGTTGTGAAAGTACAAGTGGGCCGTTATTTCGCCCCATGGTATAATCGGTTGATCTCTTTCTTCATCTGCCATTTCATCTTAACCTTCTTCTTCAAACCTTGCTCTGGTGTGTGTTGAGTTGTAGAGCTCAATTACTTTGGATTAGCATGCAATGTAAAACTTGCTAGAAAACATAGTAACCATCATCGGTTAGGAGGGACCAAAGATCGATCACCTAGGACCAACATTGGTCAGAAAGGAGAAACTAGCATCAGTTAGGGCGAATCGACATCGATTACCTGTGCATGATTGTTTTAATTAACTTTCAGAATTAGATCTATTTTTAGCATTAAAGCAGATCTATTGATTGTAATTGCATGGCTAAGTGCCCTAAGTTTATAAATGACTATATAAGCATAAAATATAGGGTTTAGAAGTAAGAATTAACAAGAATTAATAAGAACTTGCAAAATTTGGTGAGAGAGAGAATTCTTGGAGAAGAAGTAAAAGCTTGAGTGAAAAAAAGCGTACATCCGAGAGGTGTCGAAGATTGTAAATATTTAATTGTATATCTTGTCAAAGCTTTGGATAATAGATTGGCTTGTTTCTTGTTAGACATATCCCACCTTTGGGTGAACCACTTTAAATTTGGTGTTGATTTATATCTCTTATTTTGTATTTTTTTGGGTATAATATCCACTTTTATTTGCTTGTATGCTTAGATTTGATATATTGTTTATACAACCGGTGTGCTAACACCAACAACTAGTATCAGATATTTTTTTGAGGGTTTTGTGTGTTGACAAATTTACTTACAAAGGTTTTTCTAATTGAGTGAGAGCTACAAAAATGGCGAAGAAAACAAATACAAGGTAGATAAGTTTGATGGCCAAAATTATCAATTATGGAAGATGTAGATTGAGGATTATATGTATCAAAGAGATTTGTATTTACCATTGGATGAGAAGTCTAGACCTATGAAGATGACTGATGAAGAATGTAAGATTCTTTACAAGAAAGGATTTGGGATCTATAAGATTAAGTCCTGGCAGCATCCGTGGCTTCCAATATTACAAAAGTAACTTCTACGGTAGGGTTAATGAAATCTCTTGCTAATTTATATGAAAAACCTAGTGCTTCAAATAAATTTTATTTGATGAAGAAACTATTTAGTTCTAAGATGCATGAAGGTGGATCTGCATCTAGTCATTTGAATGATTTTAGATCTATTGTAAATCAGTTAAAATCGGTTGATATATCATTTGATGATGAAGTGAAAGCACTTTTATTCTTATGTTCTTTGCCTAATAGTTGGGATAACTTGGTAATGGTTATTAGTAATACAACATCTACTAATAATATTTTGAAGTTTGATGATGTGGTTAGTATAATCTTGAATGAATAAATTCGCAGGAAGAGTACAAAGGAATCATCATCTGGGAATGCTTTGAATGTAGAAAGCAAAGGGAAGAAGGAGAGATCCAAGAGTAAGAGTAATGGGAAATCAAATTCAAGGGATAGCATATCTAAATCTAGAGGTAAGGGAATTACTGTTGGAAATGTGGAAAGAAAGGACATACAAAGAAAGATTGTTGGTCAAAGGATAAAGAGAACCAACAACCAGACAAAGGTAAAGAAGCAAATCTTGTTGCAGCAGAGGTAATGCAAGATGATCTTATTATTTCTTTAGATAATAGAATTGAATCATGGGTTTTAGATTTAGGAGCTTCTTTCCATGCAACCCCTAATAAGGGTTATTTCAAAAATTATGTCCAGGGTAATTTTGGGCATGTTTATTTGGGTGATGATGAACCTTGCAGTATTACTGGTAAAGGGGAAGTTCATCTAAAATTGCAAAATGGAAATACATGGGTATTGAAATATATGAGGCATGTGTCAAGCCTCAGGAGGAATCTTATTTCTACAGGGAAACTCGGTGAAGTTGGTTTCATGGTTACTTTTACAATAAACTCTTGGAAAGTCACCAAGGGTGCTCATGTTGTGGCAAGAGGTAAGAAGGTACAAACTTTATATTTATCTACCTATGTTACTTGATTCATTTTCTATATTATCTACTTGATTCAGATACATGCATATGGCCTAATCGATTGGGTCATATAAGTCAAAAAGGAATGCATATCTTAAAAGATAAGGGTAAGTTATCATATTTGAAAGATTTAGATCTTGATTTATATGAGCATTGTATCTTTGGAAAGCAAAAGAGAGTGAGATTTCTCAAAGTTGGGGCAACTACGAAGGAGAAAAAATTGGATCTTGTACACTCAAATGTGTGGGGACCAGCTCAGGTAACTTCTCATGGAGGATCCCAAAGATTATGTTACTTTCATTAATGATGTTAGAAGAAAGGCACGAGTTTATTTTATTAAACGTAAATATGATGTTTTTGAGATTTTTAAGAAATGGAAAGCCCTTGTTAAGAATGAATCTAATTAAAATTTAAAGTGCCTTAGATCTGACAATGGTGGTGAATATTGTAGCAAAACTTTCAATTATTATTGTTTAGTGAATGGGATACGTAGAGAAATAATGGTTCCAAGAACACCACAAGAGAATGGTGTTGTAGAGAGAATGAACAGGACAATCATGGAATGTGCTAGAAGTATGAGGATACATTCTGGATTTCCCTTGTAGTTTTGGGTAGAAGTATTTGATATAGTAGTTTATTTGATTAACCATGGGCCTTCAAGTTCACTAGATGGAGGAATACCGAGAAAGCTTGGGTGGAAAAGAGTTAGATCTTTCTTTTCTTAAATTTTTAGTTCAAAAGCTTTTGTGCGTGTTGATAAGGAAAATAGGAAAAAAAATGGATGCAAAATCTAAAAGATGCACTTTCATTGGTTATGGATCCGGTGATTTTGGATTATGTTTTTGAGATTTAGAGAATTTTAAAATTATTAGGAGTCGTGATGTTGAATGGAATGAAAAAGAATATACATGGATCAAATTTTAGTACCCAATGATGAACTAGTTGAGAAGTTTGTGAATGAAAATGAACTCTCACATTTAAAATTAAAACCTACAGGGTTACACAAGATGCTTAGGTGTTGGTTGACCACCGACCGACATCGGTCACCAAAATCGGTATCGGTTACGGTAAGAGTCAAATAGGTATCGGTCAAAGCATTACCGACATTGATTACAGGGGACCAAAGCATTGATCACTACATATTTGGATACAAATGTCTAGGAGGTCCAGAATGAGTCTCCAGTACCCCAAACTCCTGTGAGAAGGTCACAAAGGGTAAGTAAACCTTCAGAAATATTTACACCTTCTCTATTTTATCTATTATTGACTGATAATGTTGAACCAAAAAGTTTTGAAGAAGCAATGCAGGATAAGACCCACGTCGAGTGGGAGTGTGGCATGGATGAGGAGATGAGTTCCTTGGAACATAACTAGACTTGGGATTTGTTAAGTTGTCAAGTAGGTAAGAGGACATTGTAGAACAAGTGGGTTTACAGGATCAAGGAAGAAGAGGGTGGATAGAAAAGGTACAAGGCAAGGCTTGTAGTAAAGGGATTTGCATAGAAATCAGGTATTGACTTTGGTGAAATATTTTCTCATGTTGTTAAGATGACTTCTATTTGTACTATATTGAGTTTAGTTGCAGTAAAGTATTTACATTTAGAGCAACTAGATGTGAAGACGGCTTTCCTTCATGGTGATTTGGATGAAGAGATTTATATGCAGTAGTCACTTGGGTATGAATTCAAGGGTAAGGAGAAATTAGTGTGCAGGTTGAAAAAGAGCCTATATGGGCTCAAGCAAGCTCCAAGGAAATGGTACATGAGGTTTGATAGTTTTATGCATGAGCATGGTTACTTGAGATGTGAATCTGACCATTGTGTTTATTTCAAGAAGCTTGAAAATAGGAGCTATATTATTGTGTTACTATATGTGGATGATATGCTTATTACAGGATATAGTATGTAGGACATTGGTGAGCTTAAGGGAAAGCTAGTTCACACATTTTCTATGAAGGATTTAGGAGCTGCAAAAATAATCTTTGGCATGCAAATACACAGAGACAGGAAAAACAAGAAATTGTAGTT
This sequence comes from Taxus wallichiana var. yunnanensis, assembly GCA_018340775.1. NCBI lineage: Eukaryota > Viridiplantae > Streptophyta > Pinopsida > Cupressales > Taxaceae > Taxus > Taxus wallichiana. The sequence continues at coordinate 431,856,199 of CM031235.1, read as the reverse complement.
GTCTTAGGAGGATTATATCTACATGGTGTTAGAAAGGTTCAAGATGTAAAATGTAAATTCTGTTAGTACACCTATGGACATGACAATTCAAATTGAGAAAAGATCGGTGTCCTTCGTCACAAGAGGAGGTGAAATAAGTGACATGAGTGCCATATGCTTCAACAGGTTGGGAGTTTTATGTATGTTATTGTTTTTACCAGACTAGACATTGCACAAGTAGTGGGAGTTGTGAATAGACATATGGCCAATCCAGGTAAAGAGAATTAGAAATCAACTCATTGGATACTAAGGTATTTGAAAGGGACATCTAGCATGTAGTTATGTTATGGAGGTTTGGATATTTCATTATGTGGCTATGTTGAGACAAATATGGCTAGAGATTTAGATGGTAGGAGGAGCACTATTGGATATATTTTCATAGTTGGTAGAATGACAGTTAGTTGGATTTCAAGATTGCATTAGGTTGCAGATTTTTCTACTACAGAGGTAGAGTATGTTGCAGCCTACGAGAGGCTAGCAAGGAGATGATATAGATGATTAGGTTTATGGAAGAGTTGGGAAAGGAGCAAGATGATTGCAAATTGTTTAGTGACAATGAGTGTGATTCATTTAGCAAAGAACTCGAGTGTTTCATTTGAGAATGAAACACATTCATTGAGGTATCACTTCATATGACGGTATTGAAGGATGGGTAGTTGAATCTGGAAAAGATTCATACGAGTGAGAACCCTGCGGATATGCTAACAAAGTCATTAGCAAAGGAGAAGTTGGAGCTACACTCCACTTCTGTTGGTCTTCAAGTTTGAGACTTGAAGAGGAAGAAACAAAGCTAAGGAAGGATCCAAGAATGACGAAGTGTACATGTATGGTGCAGTAATTAATCTCCAAGTGGGATATTGTTGAGTTGTGGAGCTCAATTACTTTGGATTAGCATGTAATGTAAAACTTGTTAGAAAACATAGTAATCGTCATCGGTTAGGAGAGATGGCATCGGTCACCTAGGACCGACATCGGTCAGGCAAGGAGGAACTGGCATTGGTTAGGGTGAACCGACATCGGTTACCTGTGCGTGAGTGTTTTAATTAACTCTCAGGAATTAGATCTATTTTTAGCATTAAAGTAGATCTATTGATTGTAATTGCATGGCTAAGTGCCATAAGTTTATAAACAACTATATAAGCATAAAAGTTAGGGTTTATAAGTGAGAATTAATAAGAATAAAGAAGAACTTGCAAAAGTTAGCGAGAGAGAGAAATTCTTGGAGAAGAAGCAAAAGCTTGAGTGAAATAAATTATTGTACATCCGAGAGGTGTAGAAGATTGTAAATATTCAATTGTATATCTACTCAAAGCTTTGGATAATAGAATGGCTTGTTTTTGGTGGACATATCCCACACTAGGTAAACCACGTTAAATACGGTGTTGATTTATATCTCTTGTTTTTATATTTCTTCTAGTAGAATATCTATTGTTATTTGCATGTATGCTTAGATCTAATATATTTTCTATACAACCAAAGTGTGTTAACCCCAACATTGTGGCTCTTGTGTTTTCTCTTTCTTGAGCTCTTTCTATTTCTTCAATTTCAGCTCTTATCTCAACTTTAGCTCTTTCTTCAACTTTTGCTCTTGCTCAAGCTTCTTCTTTAGTCTCCACGTCAGTGAAGTCTTCAATATTTTCATTTATGTATGGAAAATCAACATCCAATGGATTAACAACACTTGGATTACCTGGTGAGAGAATTTTTCGGATGAAGGGGAGACCTTAAATTTTTGATTAGTTCCTGCTTTCGTTGAAGTTCTTCAAAAATTGGGTTGGTATTTCCTCCTTGTCTTTGAGACCGTGTATACCTTCTATCCACCATCTTGGAGATTTAAGCTCTTCTTTGTTGAGCTTGTGTTTGTCTTTCTCTTTCCAAATCTACTAACACGTTGTTCTTCCAAATCCAAAACTCTTGTGGCTATGAAGTATTGTGTAAATCTATCTATTTTGTTAGATGGCTTCCCTCAATTCAAATGTGATATCTTCTTGAATGTGGAAGAACATTTCAGGCATTTCAACATGAGGGTTGCGAGAATAGCCATTGGTTAGAGACATAAGGCTTGGAGAATTTTCAAATTCCAGATTTTTTTTTTTTGGATATTTTATTTTTATTATCATATATTGGGTGCAGACATTACCAAGTCTACCCATACAAGTGGGCACCAAAAACTGTTGGCAAGAAAAAAATTTGGTAGACAAATTGGTGGATATCTTGCCAACTCTCTAGGACTCTAGGTCCCTCTACTTGTGTGGTGTAGTTCCACTTTATTTTGAATGAACAAAAAGGGAAATATATTGTTGGCCAAGAGGTTGGGGATCCAACAAGCACACTCCACTATACCCGCAAAAAATCTCTAAAATGAATTGCAAGGGAGGAATTTGTTGAAAGATGGGGAAAAGGGAGTGAGAAGTTAGGTAGGAGGAATTAACTTTGCAAGTATGAAATCAGATTCTTTCCAAAGTTAATTAGAAGTTTCACATTCACAACTTATAGGAAAGAAACAACCATGTTTTGAGAGGAAACCATGTGCACAAAATTGCACACATTCATGCATCATGAAAATAATAAACTCCTTTCTTTATTGACATCTTCACAATGGAAATAGAGGAAAATAGATAGAGAAAATGGAATAATGTTATCTCTTTTTCCTTGCTCAAAGTAGATCTCTCTCTTGAGTGCGCAAAATTCACAACCCTTAAGAAATAGGGTGGCATTACATTATATAGAACAATAAATAAATCTTCCCCTACCTCCATGTGTCTTTTCACTTGCCTTTTCCACATGTGACTTTTGGTATTCCTAGAAAAGAACATTAAGTCCCCTTTTATAAAATAAGGTCGACTTATTACATTTTTAGAATATAGTCACATTAACAAATAAGATGAAAACAAAAAGTGCAACCCCCCAAAAAAGGCTTAGAAAATGAAGGAATGAGGGGGGAGGGGAAGGAAAGAGAGAAAGAAGGAAGAAGAGAAAGAAGACTATTCTGATGAAGATCTCACCACTGATGGACTACTAAAAATATTCGTAGGTGAAATCTTGAAGCCCTTAAATGTTTTACTGAATCTTTTCACCGTCGATGTCACCTTTTTCTCCTGAGGGATGTGGATGAAACCTAGTGACTTGATCCAATTCTCTGCAAGAGATTTGATTTTCTTACACTTTGAGTACCAAGCCTGATGATTCTTCGCAGTGTTAGAAATGATTGCTCTTATTTCCACAAAAGATTCTAATGTGTTTTAATTGAATGAGAATGGATCTCTACCCTCCTTATGACAGAATCTTCAAAAATCTTCAATAGATCATCAATTGAAGTTTCTAGGCTCACAACTAGCACCCCAAGCTTTTGCAGTTGAGCATTAACATCCTTTTGCATTTTTCAAACCTCATCTTCATAAAAATAAAGTTCATTAATGACATGCTTTATCAATTCATACCGAGAAAATAGTGTTTGAGCCCAAACACGAGACAAATCCTCCGATACCGACAAGAATACACCTTTGAGTACCATAAGGGATGACTTTACTTTGCCGTCTCCATGACCAATGAATATATCTAATCCCATTGGTCATTTCCACTTCAATGCCTCCCATGTTTAGAGTGTCTTCATGTCCATGCCATCCATGTACTTGTACAGTGTGATCATCTTAGGTAGCAATGCCTTCCCTTTCTCAAGAATCATGCTCACCCATTTGTCATTTGCCTTTCCTTGCATGGTGAATCCTTGAGTTTTTCTTATGGAATTCAGATCGAAGCTACTCACTTGGTGTGACTTCTTAGACCGAAAGAGCATTTGTATCATTCAAATTTAGGATCACTTGGACATATGAGGTGAGGGTGTGAATGTGATCTTACACTTGATCTAGCTTTTCCCTATATTCCTCAACTCTCACGACAAGGGGAGTGGAAGACTCTTGAAACAAGTGTATATCACCCTTGTGTGTTTCTAGTCCAAGGAAATTTTGCTCCTCTCGTAATCAATCGAGATCATTTCCTCAATGGGCTTGATGATCTTCACTTAATTACCTCTATATATTGGTTCCCCAAAGCTCCATTGTAGAATCAAGAAGCCACCTGAGTCAATTTACCTTTCTTCTATTTGGTGATTGAAGAAATAGCTGAGAAGTCAAGAATGGTTACATGTTACACTTTATGCGGGTTTCGTAGTGATCATCTCATGTATCCAAGGAAAGATCTTATTGGTCTATGGCTCGGAAATGGACATCATCACAGATTCTTGCTCTTCCCGAGAAGGTATATCTTGTTCGAGTGGAGCTGGTGCTTGATAGGAGATGTAAGACTTGGAGGCTATTGTGGTGTAGAGGTGTCGACCAAGTCAATTTATCCTTGTTCAAGATCTACCACGAGTTCTTCTTCTATTCTTACTTTCTTGTGCATCCATTTAATTGAAGTAATTAAATTAATAATGGGGTGAGGATGGGTATTAATTTAATTGTAAATAATTAAATTAATATTAATGTGGGGTATAAAGGTCATGGTTAGGTGAATGTGTGTAAGTTGGTTATTCGAAAGGGGACCAAGGGGAGTGTGACCCAATTTTGGTGTCTACATTTTTCCCATTTTTGTCACATGGCTTGTATTGGTAAGCAATCGACAAAAAAAAAAGGAAATGGTTGTTTTTGAGTGTAAGGGAGAGTGGTGTTGCCCAAGCGTGGGTGAAGGTAACCCCCCTCAAACTAGGAACCGATGAGGTGAGAGACAAAAGTGGTGAGTGGTTTGATAAAATGAGGAGGTGGGAAAATGAAGATCGGTGGGTACATTGGGTAAAGGGAAAAGGTCAAATCGGGTAAACAGGTAAATGGGTCAAGGTCAAAGGTAGTGGCAGTTGAACATATGCACACATTGGAAACTATGACATGGTATCAGGGTGAGAAGCTTTCAAACTTTACATCGGCTAAGGTCGATAGGTCTATCCAAACATGGTTGAAGTGATTCGGTATCCAAGGTATAGGATATGGTGCGGAAAACCATAGAGGTCAGGTGCAGGAATGTTTAGGTATTTTCTGGTACACCAAAGGTCAGGTCAACATAAACAGCATGACAATAGGCAATGTAAGGTCGGTAGGCCAAACAACACAAGTAACCACGTCGTAAGGTACAATGTGATAAGAACTCGCATATAATAAATGAATAAATTGCAGAAGATAATAAAACACAAGAGATATGGGGGCCAAGATGCCCTAATATGTAATATATTCAGAATAATACCCTTAAGGTAAAAGTAGAAACCATACAATGCTCCTTAAGGAAGGAGTAACTCCATAATCTCCCAAGATGGGAATCCACTTTGAGGGGGACACCTCCAATATACCTCTACCAAGTAGAAGACTCAACTCATACATCCATTACCCCCTCATAATGATACTCACATCCTTTAAATAGGATGGGTAACACCTAATCCCAATGTAGGCCGACCCATTACCCAATATAATTAATTCCTATGTGAGCCCATATAACTAACTAAGGGGATGTGTGCCACATGTCAACATCTCCATCAACCCATATACATTATATTATCATATCCCATGTGAACCCATACATATAACTAAGGGGATGTGTGCCACATGTCAGCATCTCCATCAACCCATATATATTATATTATCATATCCCAAGGTACATAGCATTGCCTCCCTCTTTGACATGTTTCGTCCCGAAACATAAGAAGAAGCCATATAATGAGTGTGCTTTAAATTATTACACACTTGTCGCCATGCTCGATCATCTAACCACCCATATGAAATCCTAGTGGGTGATGTTACTCCAAACATGATTCCATATTCCATGTGCTGCTCGCCCCGATTCCATCCTGGTCCATATGTGTTCCTCCTTGGCATCCATGCATATCCATAATTATTATTCATGTGATTCCATGACATATAATTATTGTTCCATTGATTCCATGTATAGCCAAAATTATTACTCCTCCAATTCCCTGTATATCCATATAGATTGCTGCCCTTGTGTGTCCTAGCATGTCTCCATGATTTTTTCCTCTCATGATGATGTGGGTGTCTATATGGTGCAACCTTAGTATGCTCAACCTTATCAATCTTTTCCTCCACTTTATTTTCCTCTTCCAACTTGTTTGCTATTTCTTTTTTCTCTTGAGTAGAGAAACTATTTTTTACTTTTTCATCATGTTCTTCATCCTCTCCTTCTGATTCATCCTTATTCCCTTCTTCACCATCTTCAAATTCATCTTCATGATCCAATTTTACATTACTTTTTTCCTTGCTAAGTGTGATATCTTGCAATGTAATTTTCTTTCTCTTGTACCATAATTTCATGAATTTCTTTTGCACATTAATATTAATTGTTCCCAATGTCTCTAACCAAGGATATCCGAGAACAATATCCATACCATCCATATCTAAAGCATAAAAATTTGAATGTAAAACATATTTATCCATAGAAAGCTTTAAATATTCAAAAACTTGAATATGCTTACCATCCATTTGAGATTCCTTGATATGCTTTGTTTGCACATGTAGATTTTGAGCTACATCCATATTGATGAAGTTATATTTGCTGCTAGGGTTTATGGAAACAATTACCTTTTTCTTTGAATGCACCCTTCAAACTGAAATATTGAAGCTTCCTTCCTTGGAGATGCACTATCTGTAGCAGCTTCATCATCAACATTTTCTTCTTTTGCACCATCAACATTTTCTTCTTCTTCTTCTTCTTATTCTTCTTCTTCTTCTTCTGATGATGTTGCTTCTTCTTCTTCTTCTTCTTTTTAACAAAATTGTGTTTCTTTTTTGTTTCCCATCTAGCTAAGAAAATATCCTCCATTTCCTCCCAATCCCAATCCAATAGATCTATATCCAAATAAGAATACCAATGTCACGCTTTCCCACCAAGATGAAGATAAAAACTAACCCATACTAAACATTCTTCAAAATACATTTGTTTAAATTGTATCCACCATTTTTTTGCATCAATTTCCCCATCACCATAGAAAATTGGTATATCCATGACGCATAAAAATTAGGGTTTCACAAACTTACTCCTTTGACCAATATTTTACCTGATGATTTCGTCAATTATTTAGCCTCAAATCTAAAACCACAAAGAAGTAACCCCTACTAAAATTTTGAGAGATTTCCGAAAATGTAAGAAATTCAGGAAAATTCCTCAAATTGCAGCCTGTGGAGCAAAATAGTGAAAAACAATAAAACTAAAATAACTCTGTCAAAATAGATCCACAAATTCATTGGTATCACCATTTAATATATTACCAACAACCCAAAAAAAATATTTACTAATTCATCATTATTCAGAAGATATAGATGAAACCTTAGAATTAGGGTTTCAACCCTAAAACAGACACAGCTTTTGTAAAACAGCTCCAAAAAATCTGAAATTCGGAGGGAATATCACTTGAACTATGTATCCACTCCCCATAAAAATATCTGAAAAATTCCAAGTCTATCTCAAGATATAGACAAATCACCAACATTAGGGTTTCATCCCACAAATTACCCAGATCACTACTCTGATACCACTTGATAAGAACTTTGCATATAATAAATCAATAAATTGCTAGAAGATAATAAAACACAAGAGATATGGGGGCCAAGATGCCCTAATATCAATATATGCAGAATAATACCCTTAAGGTAGGGAAACACCATACAATGCTCCTTAAGGAAGGAGTAACTCCACAATCTCCCAAGATGGGAATCCACTTTGAGGGGGACACCTCCAATATACCTCTACCAAGTAGAAGACTCAACTCATACATCCATTACCCCCTCATAATGATACTCACATCCTTTAAATAGGATGGGTAACACCTAATCCCAATGTAGGCCAACCCATTACCCAATATAATTAATTCCTATATGAGCTCATATAACTAACTAAGGGGATGTGTGCCACATGTCGGCATCTCCATCAAGCCATATACATTATAATATTATATCCCATGTGAACCCATATATATAACTAAGAGGATGTGTGCCATATGTTGGCATCTCCATCAACCCCTATATATTATATTATCATAATTATAATTTACGGTACACCAAACGTCATGTCGGGATAAACAACACGACAATAGCAATGTAAGGTTGGTAGGCCAAACAACACAGTAACCACGTCACAAGGTACAGTGAGCACGGAGGGTCAAAGGTCACAAAAATTGGTGCAGGTAAAGGTATATAGGTAATGACATAGGTAAGGCCAAGGTATAGGTAAAATAACAACTCCTAAGATGCAGCAAAAAGGCATTGTAGGGGTAGGTTGGGTTTGTAGGTTTGGTTCAATGGGAGTTTGTGATGATAAAAAGGTGTGTTGGCACGAATGGTGGCAGGTAAATGGTAGTTTAGCAAGGCCAAAAAGTGAGCAGGTGGTGACCGATCTTTGGTTAGAGGGTGACCAAGCGTTGGTTAGCTAGGGCACAAAGAGGACCGACATCGGTCAGTCGGGTGGGTTTTAAAATGAAAATTTGGTATTTTACGGTGAATCATTGTTGTATTGTACCGTTGGATAAAATGACAGAGCTATTTGAATTTTTGGTGCTTTTCGAGAGGAAAGGACAGGGCATTGTACTCGGATGAGGTGGAGAGATCTGATTGGTGAGAGGAGCTAGGTAGACGGGTCCATGAGATCGGGGGATTTATTTGATTGGTGGAGAGATTCGAGGTGGATTTCGGCATGGAGAGAGGTGGGAGAAGGGTCGGGTGGACCACCGGTGTAGTGGTCATACATTCCTCCACAGAGACGGCACCACGACAAGGTAAGATTCACTCTCGTTCCTTGTTGGTTAGGTGATTTGGTTTGTAGAAATCAGGTTTGGGTAGAAGTAGGTTTTGGGGGAAATTAAATTTGAATTTGGGAAGAAAATGGGTGAAATAGGAATGTAGGAAGGTGTAATTAGGTGAATGAGGATGGGGGAGGGGTTGAGGGGGATTTGGGTAGGAATGGGTGGGTAGTTAGGGAGAAATGGGGAATTTTGAGAGAAATAGGGTAGGGTTTTCAGATTTTCACCGTAATAGTGACCGACGTTGGTCAAGGTTTGGCCGACGTCGGTGGGAGTTAGCCAGCATCATCACAGATGGGGTGACCGATGCCGGTTTTGGGAGACCGGTGTGGCTAAGGAGAACCGATGTCGGTTGTCATTGAGAGAAAAATGGGCTAGGAGATGAGTAAGGGTGGTTGGGTGAGATAGGAAGGTAATGTTGAATGAAAATAGGCAGGGTAATAGTTATAGGTGGGGGTCAAGGGTGAATGTAGGTATGGTCAAGGTTTAATAATGTGATGGTTTGTTGGATGTAGGCAAGGGACCAGTTATGATGCGCGATAGGGTACCTCCCCTATTAGTAGCAGATACATGAGAGTGATAGTGGAGGAGTGGCAACATGTGGCTGAGGTAGGCTTGATCGGGGTTAGACACTACCAACATGTAGTCCGAGATCCGAGTTTTATGGTCACCCTCATCAACAGATGGGATTCGGTGACCAACACATTCTACTTGCCACAAGTGTGAGATGACCATCACCTTAGAGGATGTGTATAGGATCCTGCAACTACCAATAGTAGGGATGTAGGTGTATTTGATTTCTTCAGAGGCATTTGAGGAGATAATGCTAATAGTGTTTGGTGAGGGGCTAGTAGAGTTGAGGTTCCATAGTGCCAACATGAGTTATGGAGATATGTATCAAGCCCATCCTGAGGAGGAGATGAGGTTAGTAGTTCGATGATGGAGGTAGTGTGTTTTTTGCACTACCAGATGTAGAGGGTGGGAGATTCCCATGATCATTGATGGGGTTTTCATGATATGATGGAGGACAGGACTTGGTTTACATGGGCACCAACCTTCTTGGTGTAGTTATACATAGAGTTATGGGCCTATGGGAGATTACGGTGGTTCAACTTATGTTGCACCTTCCTACTACATTGTTGGGTGTATGAGCACATCGTGTGTGTGCATCTAGTGGGCATGCCCCGACTTGATGCATTCAAGTTGGGTTTTGTGTGGGTGGGTTACAAGCAGATGGGTACCTATGATTGGAGAGTGCCGAGCTACCAAGGCTACACATGATGTAGCCTATTACAGGCATTTACTAGAGGGGTTATCTAGCATGGACATCATTTGGAGGCCCTATGTTGGCTTTCCTTCATACATGCAGACAGATGGCCACAGAGTTGGATGGATTACAGCTGGTGAGATGGATAGAGGATGTCATGTTGGTGAGCACGAGATGATCCCCATAGATAGGGTTAGGAGATAGTTGGGATTGCCCTAGGATATACCTCCACCATTTCCACAGTACATGAGGGATGACATGGAGAGGCCTATGCCTCTACCACAGTGATGGTGCTGCTACAGGGTAGGAGGAGGAGAGGTGGTAGACCGGTGGAGAATGATGTTAATGTCGATGAGTTTGATAGGTAAAAAAAGTGGTGGGAAGCACATAACTACGAGCATACCACCGAGGTCGGGGCAGCCAAACCTGCACCATCACAGTTCAGAGAGATGCCCTATAGGGGTAGGTGGTGACTTTGGTCACATAGTTGAGGATAGTACAAGGGACAACGACAAGGTCAAGAGGCATAGCATATTGCCACATTACAAGCATACATGTGGCAGCCCTACAGGCCCAGGTAGCACAGAAAGGTACCTGGCCCTACACAGGCTCTGGTAGGGAGCACAAGGACAAGTCTTGGAATAGGTCACACACAAGGCTCAGGGGAGAGGGTCCCATTTTTATATATAGGGGTGGGATAGGGTCCCTCGTACAGGTGAGGTCGAGAGAGGTTGATGGCACCACCACGTAAAGTACATATGTTCAGGTTCAGGGATGCCCTAGGTGAGAGGCACGATATTATCAGGATCACTTGATGGTTGCAGGGATAGACATCCCATCTTATATTGAGTATAGAGTACATTAGGCTTCGAGTGAGAGGACTAGGTCCCACACTCATAGTGTAGAGAGTACAGGGGGGCAGCGAACCCCGGGATAGGGTCAAGATGAGGCTACTAGTGCATGGAGGCCAGCTCTAGGTGAGGTTAGACCGAGGCGTATGAGGGTGGTGAGATGCTAGTGGGACACTACATAGGAGTAGAGGAGGGGGAGGTGAGAGATAGCCCAAAGGATATCAGGTGAGGTGATGATTAGTCACTATAGATGGGCATTATATATTGATTTTTTTGATATATACACCGTCCTACGTGCCAAGATGGTGAAGATGTACTGAGAGGTTTTTTTTTTTTTTTGAGATTTTGATCATATATATCGGCCTATGCTTTGAAGATGGTGAGGATGTACATGAGAGTTGTTGAGATACTTGCATTTATTTGTATCCATGTACACATGTATGTATACATAGACTTTGATTTATAGATGATGGTATTTATAGTATGGATGGTGTATTTTTTAATGTAATTTTTTATGTATGTATGGTGTGTGTGGATTAGGCATGATAGGTGAATTAGGGATGGAGTTAGGCATGATGGAGTAGGTCAATTAGGCATGGGAGCTGTAGGTTTAGGCATGTGGACATAGGCATGATTGAGTTAGGTTTAGGCATGATGGAGTTAGGTCGGTTTAGGCATGATTGAGTCAGGTTGGTTTAGGCATGGTGGAGTCATGTTGGTTTAGGCATGATTGAGTCAGGTTGGTTTAGGCATGATTTAATGTCCAAGTTGTAGGTAACATGGGGGAAAATGGTGATGTATATATATGTTATGGCTTAAATTCCCAAATATTTGCTATATGTGGAAATATGAAATGATAAATTGGTGATTTGATGATGTGGTAAAAATGTGTATTAATTGATGCTTGTTTGGTTTAATTTCTAGTTATTAATATAAAATGGAAACTAACTAAGGTAGAATACGAATAGGAAAGTGGAAAGGGGAATTGGTTAGGGTAAAGAGTGGCCAAGCTAACCTCCAAGGGCCCCATGCCCTCGAAGTGCTACCTACATAGCCCCGATGAAAAGGGGCCTCAGGCCGATGTAGTTCTCCCATAAGCTAGGGAAGATTATGATGAAGTAGAGGAATGGGGGTAAGTGTTAGGTGTTAGGCATGGTTGAATGTAGGTCATAGGCATGATTGAGTGTAGGTCATAGGCTTGGTTGAGTTGTTTTAAATATAGGTGTCGATGATCTAGTCTTGTATAGGATAATCAATAAGTAATGAGGAAGGTGAATGGTAAGAGGTGGAAAAAGAGTTTCTTAATTGATAAGGACCCTAATGAGTCTACCATACCCAAGATGGGCTTATGAACATAAGACCCTAAAAGCCTTGCATAATGGACTATTCTAAGGGTGAAGAAAGTCACATAATCATGAAATGTTGTGGTTGTGGCAAGTCCCTTGAGTAAAGAGGAAATTAGTATGAAAAGGAAATGAGGTGAGAGTGGGTGGTTTAGCGTAACTTAGTGTATGAAAACATGTTTTTCTTAGAAGAAACCTAGGATCAAAAAATAGGCAAGTCCATGACAAAAATTTCATCCTTTTCTTCATTTTTGTTTTTTTTTTATTTTTTTGTATTTTTAATAGACTGATCAATGTGGGAAGTCTATATGGGATGAGTATATTATCTCCTTGAGGTCTTCATGAAGTTGATCGATGGGAAGCTTCTGGATATTTTTATCGTTTTTTTTTTGAAATGATTTTATATAGTTGTCCTTCAAGGGAGCAGTCTATTTATAGTGGTGGAAATAGAGTGAAGAGATGTCCCTTTTGAGGGAGTCATCTTTTGCTAGAAGTTTGACTCAAGGAGTTGTATCCTTTTTTTTTTGGATGTTTAAGTCATGGACAAGACTATAGAGGAAGATTAGGTTCTTGTTTAGAAGACAAGACCATAGACACACAGAGGTTAATTATGAAAGAGGTGGTTTTGAGTGATGAATGACCATGGGATTCCACCTTGGAGAAGATGAAAAGTATCCATGAGAATCATGCTATGAGTAGAGCCATGGTACTCATATTGAAGACAAGGATAAAAGGTGATGGGTAATCACATGATTCTTGTTTAGTCATGGATCCTCAAAATGGGTAATATGGAAGGTGGAAAGTGCTCAAGGGACGAGTGATCAACTGATAGAAAGTGATATAGAACTTGATGTCAACAATAAAATGGTCAAAGATGCAAGGCATTGAGGGGCTCAGTTTGGGTTTACCTTCGAGTGAAGACAAATGATAAGCACTCCTGATCCATAGGCATGGGTAATGATATAGGTCCAAGCCAATTAGGAGAAAATTTTCCCTACTTACTTTTTTCTTCTTTGGTTACATGTTGATTTTATTTCAAGATGAGGTCACCGACCTGAAAGGTTCATTTCATGAACACATTTTTCATAGGCACGTTTGATACATTTTTGGTAGATTTGGAGATGGTCAAGAGCATTGAGACGACATTCATCTAATAACTCAAGTTGTGCCAAATGATCTTGGTGAAAGTCATCATCATTGAGCATGTCTTGTAGTGAGATGCAGAGAGATGGAATCTGGACTTCGAGAGGTAAGACAACCTTGGTACCATACCTAGAGAAAAAGGTGTGTGTGGCAAAGTCAAAGTGCAAATACTAGTGCGATAAGCCCACAAGGTGAAAGGAATGTGCGTATGCCAATCCTTCCCAGTATCGTTGACTACTTTCATAAGAATTTTGTTCAAGGTTTTATTGGTCGATTCGGCTTGGCCATTGGTTTGTAGGTAATAAGGTGATGAGAAACTAAGTTGGATGCCAAAAGTGTCACATATCTTGCATAGGGTTTTGTTTTTGAATTGATTTTCCATTATCAGTGATGAGGTGGTGAGGAACACCAAAGTGAAAAATGATGTGATGGTTGATGAATTCACATATTTTCTCATCTTTTGTAGAAATGAGGGGAATGGCCTCTACCCATTTAGTGTAATATTCAGTAGTGGTTATGATCCATTGGTGGCATTGTGAAGAATGGGGATTGATCTCACCGACAAGATCCAAACCCCATTGAGAGAAAGGCCAAAGGTCTCGTGTGACCTGTAAGGCATGACTAGGTGTGTGATGGAGATTTGCATGTTGTTGGCATTTCACACAACATTTGACATAATCACAACAATCATGGTTTAAGGTTGGCCAATAATAGCCAAGGTGAAGAATGCATTTTGTGATAGCTAAACCACTAAAGTGGCCTCCACAAATTCCATCGTGGAACTTCCTTAATGGTGTAGGGAATTTCAGAACTTGTAAGGCATCGTAAGAGAATACCGTCAAAGCCACGCTTATAAAGAAGACCACCCATGATGACATAATGAGAGACACTTTTAAGAAAGGCACGTTGTCCATTACGAGTGAGATCGGTGGGTAGAATGGAAAGGGAAAGATAGTCTACATATTGCTTATACCAAAGGTCACATGGGTCAAGTGCAATGGTTCCATGACGGAGTAGACTTCACGAGGTAAATAAGAGGGTGATTATAGCCTTTGTATTGTGACAAATATTTTAGAGTCAAGTGGGGAGAAGAAGGTATCTGAGAAGCCAAGCAGGCCATGGTATCACAAATTTATTGGTAGAACGTGGGGTGGTTTGAAGTTCATAATGGTCAAAGGTGGTCAAAAGTATATCTACGTGATGTTTATACTTTTGAAGTATCTCATTACGAAATTGGTATATACCATTGACTTGGTTTACAACCAATTGGGAATCACCAAAGATATTGATGGACTTAACATCCAAGGCATAAGCATCCTGGAGGCCCAATACGAGTGCTTCATATTTGGAAATATTGTTTGTACAATCAAAATTGAGTTTGAAAGACAAAGGCATAGGTTCACCATCAAGAGGAATGAGGATAACACCAGCCCCACCCCCACGCTGACACTTGGAGCCATCAAGAAGAGTGTCATTTGGTAAGTGGGTTCATCTAAGGAGAGGGTAGTTATGGATTCATCTAGGAAATCAAAGTTAGAGGGTTGATTCCTAGAAAGGGGGCATCACTAGTTGGTCAGTGATAGCTTGGCCCTTGATGGACTTTTGATGAATGAATTTGAGGTCAAGGTTGGAAAGAAGCATAAGCCAACATGTGGCACGTTGATGTTGATAGGGTTTGGCATACATATAGTGTAAGGGGTCAAGTATTGGTAATAATGAAGGTTTTGTGGTTGAGTAGGTAATGGCGGAGTTTGGTGGCAATGAAAACTAAGGCTAGGAAGAGTTTTTTGGCATGGGTATATCTAGTTTCGTAGTCCAGAAGGGTACGAATTATGTAATAAAACTTGCTTCTCTCGGTGTTGGTCATCACGATGAGTGAGCATGGACACCTAAAGAATGGTCAATGGTGGAAATATATAGAAAAAAGGGTTGGTCATCTTTAGGAGGAATGAGCACTGGTGGTTGAAGAAGGTATTGTTTTAAGGCTTCAAAGGCTTTATGGCATTCATCATCCCATTTGAATGACACGTCTTTCTTGAGAAGATGATGAAATGGTTGACAAAGTGGTCGAAGAGTTATGAGATAAAATGATGAATGGATTGCAACTTTCCTTGTAGGCTTCAAAGTTGATGGAGATTAGTAGGTGGAGGCATTTCTAGAATAGCCTTGACTTTAGCAGGATCAACTTCTATGCCACACAAAGAAATGATGAAACCCAGGAGTTTTCTTGAAAGTACCACAAAGACGCACTTCTTTGGTTGAAGATGAACACAATACTTGATGAGGGTCAAAGATGACCTTAAGGATGGGAAGGTGTTTCGGTTCGATGTTTGGATTTGGCAAGAAGATCATCTACGTAATCTTCCAATATGTGATGCATGATGTCATGGAAGATGTAAGTCATGGCTCATTGGTATGTAGTGCCGAAATTTTTAAGGCCAAAAGGCATGACTCGATAGTAAAGTCCCCCAAGGGGTGATGAAGGTAGTCTTGTGTTGATCTTTGGAGCTAGTAATATTTGATTGTAACCCGAGAAACCATCCATGAGTGATAGCATTTCATGGCCAAAGTGGTGAGATCAACTAGTTGGTCAATTCTTGGTAGGGAAAGTCATCTTTGGGACAAGCTAGGTTGAGGTCATGGAAGTCCATGCAAATGTGGAGTCCCCCTGTCACCTTTGTGACAGGAACGATGTTAGAAATCCATTGGGGATAGTCAATGGGTAGGATGAAGGAAACTGAGAGAAGCGTTGAAGCTCTTCTTTGACTAGAAGAGCAATGTGAGGATGCATTTTCCGCAGCTTTTGTTTGATGGGTTTGGCATCAAGAATGGTTACGATATTGTGTACCATGATTTTTGGGTCAATATCGGGCATATCGGCATAGACCAGGAAAAAGCATTGCTATGGTCCTAAAGGAAAGAAGTAAAAGCTTCTATTAGTAGCATCTAAAGATTGGCCTATCTTTAGAATGTGTGGGTCATCCTGAGTGTTAATGTTGATTTCAATGGTTGATTCATTCAACATGGTTTATGTCTCAGAAGGTAATGACGGTGAATATAAGAATCTTCCGCACCAAGGTAGGTGAGGATGGACTCATCATCCTGACATTGAATGACATTAATAGAAGGTGTATCATCATCGATCATGTCAAGATACAGGAATGGGAGAGAAGAGGGAGCCTCGCCATCACATTGATAGGTCAGAGGTCCCAGAGAAATTGTGTTTATGAAAAAAAAGTTAGGAGGAATAGATTCAGATCTATGGACTCGTGGGTGAAGATGGTGATGTGGGTGAATGAGGTGGGGAAGGTTTTTCTTCCTGAATGAGGTCGATGTGAGCCTTCTTGGGAGGTGGTGTGTCAAATCCAATGCCACTATGGTCATTGTGTTATGAGTGGTGTAAGAAATGATAGTATGGTGGCCTTGTTCATAAAAGCCGAAGCCAAATCCTTTCCACGTGCCGGTGGAGGAAAGTGTGAGTGAAGTGGCAGTTAGTGAGGGAGTGTAGGTCAGATGAAAATGGTTGTGTTTGGGATGGAGGTTTGGGTTTATAAGTGGAAATATCAAGTCCCCCATATGTTAGATTAGTGTAAAGGTGGGGAGGACCATAAGGAAAACCTCACCTATGTGGTAGTCATAACTAAGGGTGTTGACGTAGGTTTCCATACTCTTGCGGAGTGAGGAACGTGTCGATGTTGTATAAGTGGTACTCCCCCAGAGTGAGGCATTGAAAAACACCTCTAAGGGATCAGTGGTCGATATGTGGGTAGTGGGGATAGATAACTCACTAGATGATGGGGAAGCAAGTGAGTTATGAGAGAGGCTACGGTGGTGGTAGGGATAGTAGGGTTAGATGTGTGAGAGGTGGTGGTAGTCTTGGTGGAGGGGCTTGTGGATGAAGGTGAAGTAGGGGTAATGATAGATGCCTTGACTGGGACAAGTACATCATTGGGCTGGTACAACATGTTACAGGTCTTGAAAGGTGATGGGTCAATTGAATGGTGTAGTTATGTCCCTTGTGTTCAAATTTGAGGTAGTGGTGTAAAGTCGAAGGGACACAACCCATGGCATGGATCCAAGGTCAGCGAGCAACAAGTTATACTGGAACTCTCCTTCTAGGACATAGAATATTTTCGAGATAGTGCGGGGACCTACGCAGACATGGAGAATGATGGTACCCAAGGTAGAGGTCATGGCATCATTAAAGGAGCACAACATAACTGGGTTACCATGCATGCAATTGGTAGGTATGTGCATTTGGTTATATGCATGGGAAGAGATGATGTTAATACTAGCACCACCATCGATCATAACACATCGTATGTATATATTATAATATGATGATGGAGATGAAAAGAGTGGGATCGGGGTCCTCAGACTAGAAGGGAGTGATCTCTTCATCCGAAAAGTTGAGGGTGGCTACTTGGTGAGTAGGTGGAGGTGTAGAGGAAGGTGACAACTTAGTGAGAGAGGCCACATGATGAGGGGTAATGATGGAGGCTACGGGTGTGGGGTCATTTGGTAAAACCTCAATAGATTGAAGGACCTCCATGAGGGCTTGAGCGATGTGACTCAAAGGTTTGGATGAGGTCATATAAAGACATTTTGAGGGAGGATTGGTGCAATTATTTTAGCATTGTGTGATGTGTGACCCCATTGGAAATAGGATATGCGGACCTCGAATGGTGACTTTGGGTGGTACAGATGGTATGTGGGGTACAGGGTTGGTTGATGGGCTAGCCACCTTTTCTTTGCCCTTGTCTTTCTAAGTGTGGGTGGCAACATGAACCATGTTAATTTGAGGGGAGGTGGATGAAGAGGGTGTGTCATGAAAGGTATAATGGCATGAGGGAAAAATCCTAGCGGTGGATAAGAGCCTTGTGAAATGAGTAGGGCACATTGACATTTGGGTGGTGGTTTGGCCAACTCTCTTATACGGACCATGTTGATCTCAAATTTTGGGGGTGGATAAAAGGGTTATGGGGTGGAGATATTGGTCACTGAGTGGGTAATGGATGAAGATTTGGGGAGATTGGTGAAGGTGGAGTGGGGTCCTCATCTAGAAGATCATCATCATCGAAATTGTGTTTAGGAGGACAAAGTTGGATAAGAATGGTCTTCAAGGCCTTATAATTTTCAACATCATGTCCTAAAGCACATGATGATAGGCACAAATCTGGTCTCATCAAACCCTTTTGGGTTTGGGTTTGAGAGGATCATAAGGTCAAAGTGGTGGTAATGTGATGATGGAAGTCTCTAAGAGATTGGTTAAAATCTTAGCGTAGGACCCCGCTAATGGATCACAATGGGAGGTGAGTGTGGGTTTGGGTACATGTGTGTGGCTGATTGTGGAGGAAGAGGATTTATAGGAGGGGGAATGGGTTGGTCCACTAGTTTGGTATGTGGAGTAGTCTTAGGTCTTGTGGGCATCTGTTTGGATAAAGGAGGGGTAGAAGAGCTGGCATGATGGAAGGTTTGGTTGGTTTGACTACTTTATTGGAGGGTAGTAGATTCTTATCTTTAGGTTGCATCCTCTTGGGTAAAGGTGATATGGGAGTATGGGATGTAGAGGGAAAATAGATGGTGGAAGAGGATGGGTTACCCATGGGGGAAACCGAGTTGTGGTGGAGGTGGTTGGTAGAGGTTGGGTAGAAGGTGTGAGTGGGAGAGATGAGAGTGTCATGGGTAGTGAAGAAGTTATGGAAGGTAGTGGTGGTATGGGTGGTAAGAAGGTCACGGGTGATGGTGGGGGTTATGTGGATCACTTGGGTATGTTAGAGGGTCATGATGAGGAGGTGAGTTGTTGCATTCTTGGTTTACTAGTGGAAGTAGGTTGTTTGGCAAGGTTGAGGGGTGAGGTCCTAGGATTGATGGAAGGGGTGAAGGTGATAATGGTGTGGTAGGTGAGGTTGGTGTATGAGGCCTAGAAGGTTGGGGCTTCCTTTTAGGGGCCGGAATAAGTTTAGTGTTGGTCTGGGAAGATGTGGCTAAATCTAATCTGATGGGTGGGTGAGTAAGGTTTGATGTGGCATGACCCCTAAGGTAGTGGTGGGTTTAGGTAAGGGAGATGATATAGGCGTGGGTAGGTGTTTGGGTATAGGTGTGTTGGGTTATGGGAGAAGTGTGTGTTGGTTTGTGGGAAAGGATATAGAAGGTGTTCCACTAGTCATGGTTGTGTTTGGTTTGACCACTTGAAACACTTTTGGATAGATTGTGGAGGTGTCGGTGAGTGACAACTGCATTTGGGTGAAGAAGAAGTAGAAGACGTCCCCAAAGTAAGGCTCTATCAACATAGTCAGGTGATCACCAAGCATGAAAATGGTACTGTTATAAGGGGCCGATGTGGATTGAGTAGAAATCCCCATAAAATGTGTTTGAGAAATAGGGAAATGGCTAGCTTCAGACTGTGGGTAAGAGAGCCAAAAATCAGATCAACATGATCTTGGAGGTCCGATGGAGAATGGTCATCTAAAGGAAATGGTGTTTCTATAGGATCCTCTATGGGTAGAGGAGATGATGGGATTATGAGGTGGACTCTCCTGTGTGATGGTGTAGGGAGTGGACAAGTGTCCCCTATGAGTAGGAGAGGTGCTACTGATGACTGCTCGGTAATTTGAGGGGCCAAAGGTAGAGTGCTAATTATGGGCTCTTCCATGGGTGAAGGAGAAAATGAAGGGGGTTCCTCTGTGGGTGGAGGAGTAGATGAAATAGGTTCTGTGTAGGTAGGGGAGTTTGGGATAAGATTTCATCTATGGAAGGAACAGGGGGAAATTGGGAAGCAACTGGTATGTCATCAAAAATAGCATGGACCTCCTGACATCATATCATTGGTTGAAGTGTCACCAGTTTGGTTGGAAGATGGGGCATGATTAGGGAATGGTTTTTGAAGATATGTAGGTTTTGGTTAGTGGGTGCATTTGGGTTATCCAAGACTAGATCTCCATTTTCTAACATTTCTTGGATGATATTCTTGAAGGTGATGTAGTTACCATCGCTATGACCTTTGACATGATGATAGTTACAAAAGTCATGTTCTTTATACCACGTGGGCATGGGGTGATCAGGGTCAAAACCAAAGTGTGTGGTTTTATAGGTGGAAGGGTAATGGCACCAGCCTTAATAAGCTTTTCCAAAACAGAAGAATAAGGTTCCCCTATTGGGGTATACTTTTGTTGTTCTCGTCTGAACTAGAAAGCTTGGATGGGAGAGAGATTAGAAGAAGGTTTGGCTTGGTTTGATGGGTGAGAGGGTCCAGCCTTGAGAACTACGACATTGGTAGATCCTTTGGGTTTTGAATAGTTGTTTTGGGGTTTCAAAGATGAAGAAGCATCATTTGATTTGAATGTGATGTTCTTGTTACGTAGCTGAATTTTCTTTTCTTCGATAGCATGAATCTCCAATTTTTGTGCCATGGTGAATGCCTCGTCAAAGGTGTGGAAGGTCTGCACCTATAGGGTTGGTGAAATGTGTCTAGCACAAGCCTAGGTAAACAACTCTATGAGCTCAGTTTGAGGTAATTGAAATGTGAGTTGGTTAATTAGGTTGCGCCAACGAGTGACAAAGTCAGCGATAGACTCATCATCATACTATCATGTGGAGTAAAGATCAGTCATGGTGACTTTCTTGACAATGTTGATTGAGAAGTGGTCTAAGAAGGCTTGGGCTACTTGATTAAATGAGTAGATGGAATGTCTGGGTAGCCCACTGTACCAGTCTAATGCAGGTCCTATGAGGGACATCGGGAAGGTTCGTAGGAGTAAAGCGTCATCATGGGCGATCAGGTAACACCCATGTTTGAAAGACCACAAATGTTGTTATGGGTCTTCTTTACTATTGAAGTGGTTGAATTTTGGCATTTCCCAATGTATAGGGTATGGGAAAATAGGAATGGATGGATGAATGGGCTCATTAGATTTCATCATAGGTGAGAGAATTGTGTGAGCTAGAAACCGATGCTTCTAGTGTCTGCATCCTTTCCATCATTAATTTGATGAGGTCATTGGTAGGTTGTGATGGAAGGGCACCTCCTGTGGTGTAAGAGGGCTGGTACTGAACATGTGATGTGGGTGGCATTCCAGTGTATGGTGATGCCAAATAGGAAGGTTGAGAATAGGGGACCGACATAGAGGGCATATATCAGAATGAATGATGAGATGAGATAGGGGGTTGTTGATAATATGTATATGTAGGTGGGGCAATCAAATGACTCTGAGTGATTAGGGGAAAGAGATTATGGGATGGAGAGGACAAGATTCTAGAATGGGGTAGGGGTCACCGACACCATGGGTGGTTGTGTTGTAATTGGTATCTGTGAGATAATGGGTGTGGATGGGGTTATGGTCTGGGTGGTCAATGAAGGAACAACATATACTACATGTGTGACTGATGTTGCAGATGCAATGGTCATAGTGGGTATGGGCCTAGCTGTGAAACCACTGGGGTAAAGTAGGTGAAGGTAACACCGCATTAGTAGGGGCTGATATAGAAGTGGGGATAAGGGCAAGAGAGATGGATATGGGCATTCCATATATCAATTGACCTGAGGATCCGGGTGGAAGAGTGGGAAAGGTAGAATTGTAAGGTTATGGGATTATGATCGAGGAGTCGTGTGAACTCCTCATCACCATGGCAATGGTGGTAGGTAGGGTTGGATCCATGGGTGATAGGATAAAGGTGGTGAAGGACTAGGTGGGAGTGGTTGATGACGGCATGGAATATAAGAGCGTTAGCTTGGTTGTGAGTCAACACCATGTGAATGAATGTATATCAGGTGATGTTGTATCCTGCAGATGACACAAAAAGTAGTAGGAATGAGAAAAATAGGTATTTGTAGGTGGATTTGGGCAATGTATCAGTTGAGAATCAAGCACAGGGTAACCGATGTTGGTTAAGATGATGATGATGGTTTAGGGTAACCGAGGTCGATTATTATGAGAAAAGAATAGTTTTACCAAACGAGGAAAAAATTGATGAATGTTAGATAGGTAAGTATGTATGATGACTATTTATCAGAATACAAAGAGTACAAAGACTCAAAAAACTCTAAACAAGTAAAGAAGATGAAATAGGTGTCCTTTGGGAAAGTTAACCAAAAGGATAGAGAACTAATGACGGTTAGGTAAAACCAATGATGGTGAGGTGTAAACCGATGCCGGCGGATAAACCGATGCCGATTACTGTGAAAATTTGAGGAATGCAAAGAAAATAGATTGTTGTGAATTGAGATCAGATGAATGATCAACCCAAAAGTCTAGAGATGATATGATGAGGTCCTGACACACTCAGAAGAAGTCAAAATACTCCAACTATGATTGTGGAGTGTGTAAGGCAAAAAGAAAGGAAAATGGAGAAACGTATCCTCACACCTCAAAACGCACGTCAATCAAATGCTAAAAACATGTATCCAACAAGTGATTTTAATGTGTTGAGCTTATGCTATTTAGAAGAATGACTCATGAATTTAGAGTAGATTTTTTGGTGAGGAAGGTTTCCTACGAAGAAGGAGATCTAAAAGGAGAGGTTTAGGTTATGTTATGGTGGGGGGGGCCATCCTCTGAGGTAATGACTGGATAGAAGTAACCATTGGGTGCCCACTTTCAATCCACTGATCATGTGATCATGACAAGCTTCTTCCGAGTGAGATGTTGTTTAAGAAGATGTATTTTTCAATTTTGTGTAGTTTTGATAGAAGAAGAAGAAAGAGAATGTGCTTTTCTATGATTCTTTGTGTCAACCATCAGCTGGGCATGACTTCCAGCATATAGGTTGCCCTCATTTTAATGTGAGCTAAATGCAACATACAAGGATGAAATGCAACTGATTTTAAACCCAAATCAAAAAATTATGTTCGATGAAGCAAATGATGAACAGGTAGGAATGTGCTCTTTCACTACTTATGCGAATGCAAGAAAGAAGAAATGGTTCATTTTAAGCACCATAGAAAATAGATGTTGTTTTAGACAATTAGAAGAAGAGAGGATTACCAGGAAAGAAATTTAGTGTGAATACATTTAGAAAATAAACAAACACACCATCTTTACCTAGGAATGAAGAAAATGCAAGGAACCCTAGATGGGTCCCGGGCATGCCAAAATGTTTCACCATTTTCTTTATGTTATTGGAATGTGATGAAAATAGATAAGGGTAAGGATGAGGAGGAATACCTATTGTGTTGGTTTGGAGGTTGATGTGCATGTTCTGACTTCGATCCGATGTTGACTGTGAGAGCTTCCTTTTGGCTGGGAGGAACTACCTAAAATAGAAAACAAGACCACCAAAGAAGAGTTAAACAATATATGATAGTGGACTGCCTAGCGTATGCTAGATCCAAGAAGTGTGATACTCCCTAGAAGGCTATCAATCCACTATTTTATAAAAAAAATATGAAATAACTGAAATACGTACATAAACAAATCTAGTGCTAGTATTCTGATTTGGGTACCTTAGATCACTATCAGCGTCAATCTAATTAAATACTAAAACTATGTGGGTCAAGGTCTTCAGGTCAGGTTGTAGGTTGGTCAGGTGGTCTGCAGGTCACAGACAGGTCTTAGCAGGGTTGGGTGAGGTGTTTGGGTTGTTTTGATAGGTGGGTGGTTGCTGGTTTACACAGTATTGGAAAACACAGAGACCGACATCGGTCGAGGTATGACCGATCATGGTTATTAGAAAACCGATGATGGTTATGGGTAACCGGCATCGGTATAGTCAGGTTGATAAGATTCAATAAGATTTGTTAATGGGGTTTGAGCTGAGGTTAGGCAGAGATGAGAGGGCATAACGAGGTATATGAGGATCTTAGGAACACTCAATAAATATGTAGAGGTCGGGTATGGGTGGTTTTATGGTGTGGGTGGAGGAATGGTTGGGTTTACAGGCAAGTAAATGGTAGGGGAAAAAGGAATGCAAGTAGGAAACTGATAACAACAATAGAAGAACCCAATAGACTGAAGTAGAAATAGATGATGCAGGTAAAAAGTGTACTTACTGGTGTCAGAAGTCCAATGGCTATGTGGTGGTGATGATTGGTTGGTGGGATGGAGCTTGGTGTCGTAGTGATGCTTCCTAGAATGTCACCGTGAGTGCAATATCTTTAGATCTATCCTAGTGCTAGCTATGGATGTCTGTAGGTATGAAAAGACTCTAGTTCTGCTTGCATGCAGTCTCTCTCTCATCTCCTTGATCTCAGAATGTGCCCAACCCAAAACAAGGTTTCCAAGGTGAATAAATGGTAATCGATGATGGTTCTTGGTTGACTCGGTGTCGGTTTTGGGATGACCAATGCATCGGTTAAGGTGGGATTCCCTAGGTTTACTAAAAATGGTAGATCTCACATCATTTGGGTCAGGTCCATTCATTTATTCAGATCAGAATGGATGTTGTTTTTATGAGTGGGAAGGTGGTTAGAGGAATAATAGGATTTTGATTTTTAGGGTTGAACTAAGTCTTATTCATTTATGGAAACATGCTATGAATAGGTCTATGGTGAGGTGTCTAGGTGAGGTGTGCATCCATTTAATTAAAGTAATTAAATTAATAATGGGGTGAGGATGGGTATTAATTTAATTGTAAATAATTAAATTAATATTAATGTGGGGTATAAAGGTCATGGTTTTGACCACATTCATTGTGAATGTATCATTTACCTTAGCAAAATTTTGATTAATTTATTTTAAGACTAATTACGGGTACTTCTTAAATGCATTAGCCTTTTTGGAGACATTTTGAGTAGGTTTTAAGCCCCTAAACAGGTCTTTGTTCGCAAGACGTAGACAAGATACAAGGTCATGAAGAATTTCTTAAGCAAGGACACGGAGTAATTGGAAATGAAATTTGTTAATGATGAGCTGCCCCCAATCAATCACATGCTTAACTTAGAGGATCATGAGAATGAAGAGTTTCATCCAGTCATGAAAATGTTTTGTGCTCTCTTTTTCCATTACCCAACTTAGGAGAATGATAGCATCAGAAAAAGCATTGTGGAACTCATAACAAGAAAGAGTCTTTGGTGTACAAGAGGGCTTTCTCTCGTGCATCAACCAGAGCCTAGGCCAAATCCTTAAAGATTAAAAACCATCTTGAACCATTCAGAAGATGCAAATTCTTTGGTGATCATGACCATATCTTTTCTAATTGGGATTTGCATTCCTTGAGATATGGCCCTTGGAGTGAGCATAACTAAGACTAAATTGTCATTAGCTCTTATTGTCTTGGTGTCTAATTTGTAGTGCTAGGAACATGCTAACACTAACTCAATGTTTTGCAAGGACATAGGATGGTAAACCACTGCATACAACCCACTAGAAAATATCTTTTCCTCAACAGGTTCTCTCGGCCTATCGAGCATTCTATGTTTGAGCTTCTTTAGGTACATATGAGCAATATTGTTGTCACCCACACTTAGGAATTCTGATGTGAGAGCTGAAATGGGCTCCAGGCTGGTGAAATTGAACTTCATGATGGTAAAAGAAATAATCTAGGTTACCACATGATAATGGCAACTTTTTCTCTCGGAACCGAAAACAACTATTTTTAGATTCTAGGTTCTAGGAGCTGCTATTTTAGCGGTGGTTGCTTTTTTCCTTGGTGTCATCACTAAGATGTTCTTATCATGTTTGGAGCACATTCATGATTTTTATCGCCAATTTGAATCACTTGAGATTTTTAGAAAGTTTTTTTACTTTTTGCTTTTTGTTTTTTCATTTTTTTCGTGTACCCTAATTTTAAATTTATGTGATTCTTAGTGTTTGCTCTTCCCGAGTTTTTACTATTTTTGGAAAGTTACTAAAAATAGCAAGTGCAAACTAGTGGTACTTAATTATATTTTGAATATGATATTTTTTCACAGTTTGATGAAAAAAATCTATTTTCCTTCTGGGTTTTTGTTCGAGGCTTCGTTCAAAATTTCAAGTCAACCCGCCTTCCGGATCTATGACAAATGGCCGAAGAAAAATTTAGGGCACAAATATTTCAAAGAAGTTCATAAAAAAATATGAAGAACCTTTGAAATGTTTTTTTGTAGCATCAAGGCACCTAGAAAAGGAAGAGATGCTCCAAATTTTGTTCAATTTCACTCTCTGGTTTGTAAGTTACAAAAATTATTTGTTTTAACCTACGAGGGTTTCTAGCGAAAGAAACGAACATGGTTTTGGCTTGAAAAGAATTTTTTTATATTTCATAAATGGGGTGAGATGGAAAATGGAGGATAGATGCAATGGTGAAGGAATTGAAGTGGCATAAATGGAGGAAGAGAGAAAATCCGGCAACAATGGTTTTATTGTGCGTGCGTGCGGGTAGAAGCAGAAGCAACTAGAAGAAGCACTTGAATTAAAAAAATTGTAAATTTATTCAATAATAGAAAGAGCGTACTTTTTTGAACCAAACATCTCAAAATTTTGGGATGGTTAGTGCAAAAAAGTGCACCCCCTTCCCGTTCATCCATTTTTCACATTGTGATTCACTGAGGCCAAAGAGGGGGGGCTTGAAATAAATCACTATGCAACTTCTTGGGTCACATGGTTAATCGGGAGCTTAAATAAGAGGGGGTGCATTTTTGTGTCCACAAAAGTGTTCCCCTCTCGATTGGGCCACTTGGCGCATTGTGGCTGGATGAGGTTGGGGGCTTAAAATCGGTGCGTGGGGGCTTAACTTGACAAAAGGAGCTCCAAAACGGTCACATCATGGTACAAGGGATTAAATGAGAGGGGGCACATTTTTATGCACCAAAAGACCAAAACATTTAGGACGGTTGGTGCAAAAAAGTGCACCACTCTTTGATTGGTCCAAATTTCAAGCCTAAAAATTAACTAACTCCTTAAACATACCTTGGAGAGCAACTTGTCAGACACATATCTTGAGCTCTCGGACAATTTTTACACACTTATTTATATGAAATTTATTTTAAAAGGATTTTTTTAACACAATTTTGGGGTATAATACCTTCATTCTTCTTAAAACCTCCTAAAAATAGGCATTTTCTCGGGTTCAAAGGTTCTACATGTTGAAAATGAGTTATGGATAGAACTTCCCGAGTCTTGTGAAAAACATGAGATAATCATCCTCTAGGTATCGAATATATATTTTTGGCTCCCAACTCCTCACGGATCTTCCGGAATTGCTTCCTAAAGCTCAGGGGTTGTTTTTGCACTATGCACTACTTCACCCTCCAAGACCCACTTTTGTTGAAACTGCTCCAAAACTTCTGAAACTTCCCATATTATTCCAAAATAAGTTAAACAAAATTCTTAGCTCTTTGATATACCTCCTTGATGAGTTTTATTCTTTCATTCCACTGGGTGTTCATACCGGCCTTAAGAAGACCGGAAGATAGCCTTTCTTAAGCTTCTCAGAGAGCCTGTCTTGAAAGATATTGTCTTGGAAGTACTTGAAAGGATTGGATATCCCTAAATCACATATGAACATGATGACACGACACATTGAATTACTCGGAGGGACAAGATAGGACTCGACGTGGGGTTTAGGGTGATCTAGAAGAGGGTTTTGGATGACTTTCAAGCAAAAATTTTAATCGTAGAGAATGGTTTTCTTTCTTTCATGTGTGAATTTTTCACTTGCAAAAACTCATGACAATAATTACCAAGCAAGAAAACTAGAGGTTGACAAATATCTTTGGCCTCTTTTATTTGTCTCTTGTTTTCTATTTGGTCTTACACACCCTACATTTGAGTCGAACTTTACTTGTTTATCTTTCATGGCTTCGAGACACCGGGCCGTCAGTGCGCTCATGTCCCCTCTAGATGCCCCTAACCATTTTTTATCTTACTTAATCCTTTTGGGTCTCTTTTATCTTTTGGGAATCTTTTTTACTTATGGGTCAACCTTCTAGTTGTCAATTACAAAATTCAAATAAGGAAATCATATAAATACATAGTTATGTGTTCAAAATCAAGGACCAAGCACTAAGCATTACTATCATCACCTAAGTTTGCATTCCAAAGGCACTAAAGAACTCCAAAGACATCCATCTAGTACTCAATTCAAGGGAAAATGGTTGCATCAACTTTTCTTAAGAAGGGGAAGTTCATTCTATTACATCCACACATATAACTACATTATTTCATTCTAGTTATAGCCCGCTATCAAGTGTAACTTACACAAGGGCATCCTAGGGCATTATTTCCACACACACATAATAACTACATGGATTTTGAGATGTAGTGTAACACTAATCTATAATTTCAATCTCGGGGTGTAGCGGGGTTAGTCTCGAATCCCGTTCTACATTTTCCTTTTTAGGTTTGATATGGTTTGTGGGATTTTCTAGGTGATATTCTCTTTCGCAGTTACAAGTACCTTCGGCGATTCAAGAGTGGACATCGGTGATCAACAGAGAGCAACTGTGAAACCCTTGTGACATAATAGAAACTAGATTTTGAGATCCTATAGAGTCACCAATGCACTAAACGCCCGTGTCGACATTATTCTCGGGTTCTAGATCTTATAGTGAGCATTTACAACGTTGTTTGTGATTTGTCCATGAGTCGCACCTACCTAGATCAATTCTTATACATTCAAAAATCAAATAATTCCTCTCACCTCTCCTTCTTGCTTAGGGTTACATACTTTACATGTTATTTTGCTTGTGTCATACTATATTTTAGCATTTATACATTATTTATTTACAGTAGTTACTCTATAATTAGATTTAATTCAAATTAAATTAAATAATTTGGTGAACCCATCACTTGAACCCAACCTTGATTTTAGGTATTCTTATCATCTTTCTACCATGGTTGAAACCTATGAACCCTTTACCAATGAAGACCTTCATGATATCCAAGCTCATATTTTGAACATCCGCAAGACTTAGATCTTCTCTTATTCGTTTCTCGTGAGGAAGCCACCAACCTAGCTAAGCTCAACCCTCCTACATCTAATAATGCTTCCATTCCTATTGCTACACAACCTCCTAATTCTACCCTCCCACCTACTTCTACCATTCCCACCTCTATGCCTAATCCTACTAATCATTTCAATCCACCTCTTATTTCCCACACATAGAAAGTCTCCTCTCTAAAGACTCGGGACTTAGCTTCTTTATATCAGGATCTCCAAGTTCAAATCCATCAGTTATAATAGGCTACTCATGCTCCTCTCCATCTCTTAATTCCTCATTACTCCTTCATACCCCTTTCACACCTATCATTTCTACTTATCCACTCCCTCCTAACTTTGTCACCCCTAAGTTTCCCACCTTCAATGGCCATGGTGACCCTTAAGAGCATCTTTGATATTTTCATGTGGCATGTATTGACTATGTGAATGATCATACATTGCTAGCTAAGCTATTTCCTAGAAGTCTTCAAGATTATGTTATGTGTTGGTTTTATGATCTCTACTGTTCATTCGGTAAATATCTAGTTGATGCTTTCCTTGCTCACTTTTCAATCAATATCGACACTAAGATCTCTTATGCACAACTTTCTCAAATCAAACAAATATCTAATGAAAATCTAGTAGATTATGTTTTGAATTACAAGAACAAACTAATTAAGATGACCAATATACTCATTGATTCTTATTGCAAGATATTTTTGTTCAAAGCCTCTTACCACTACTTCAAGAGAGGGTTATCTTTGAGACCTCTCCTTCATTTGATTAATTATGTCATACACTCAAAATGCATGAATTCAAACTCCTATCTATGGGGAAAATTAAAATAGCATGATACTCCTTCCTCTTCTTCTAGTAGGTTTCAAGCTAAAAAATGCATACAAACCATCTCCTAATCCCACTAAAGCAAACGCAATTATCGATGCTATCTCTCCACCTGAAAAGATTCAAGTGCAAACTCTACGTCGTAATTTTACGAAATTTCCCTATGCACCTTAGTTAGTATTGCCACAACTTATCGAAAGCACTATTATTACTCTTCCATTGCCTCTTAATCTTGATCCCTCTCACTCCCGTGGCTGCAATTATGATGAAAATGCACGATGTGACTATCACCAATGTGTCAGACACTCTACTGATTGTTGTTTCAAACTTAAACATATTATTCAATATCTTATTGACAACTCACTTGAGATCACTAGGACATCTACTTCTAATCCAGTTAACGATAATAAAAAGCTAAAAATCTTTAATGACCCTTTTCCCAAGTATGACACACAAGCTACCGATTCTTTTGTTAATCATACATATCACGTTGTGCCTCCTCCTTCATTGGGGCCTCTTGATTTTCTTGTTCTTTATTGCGATGCATCTCCACCAGTCATTACATTCTCAGATCATGATCATCATGCTACATTTACTTCTTATTCATTACACATCAATGCCTTTATTGGTTCTTATATTTTCAATAATACTATGATCTATCCATTAGCTCCTATCAAATGTTTGTTCTATTACACTCCTCCTAGCTATCAAATGTCCATTATCTAATATCTCATATCCAATTCCTAATTCTTTTGGCTACATTAGGCTTCCCATTACAATTGGGCCTCTTACCATGATTGTGTCATTTGTTGTGGCATCTTTAATCAAAGGTTGTGACATGCTCTTAGGTCTCTCTTGGCTCTGCGCCACCCAATCCATCCCTTTCATGAATCATTTGTGTCTAAATTTCATTCACAATAAACAAGTTGTCACTCTTAAAACCATCTCACAATCTACACCACCATGCACACTTGCCTCCTCTTGATGAAATTTATACACCAATCTCAACATCTAGGCCTCTTATGCCTATCAATTCTAAAGCACACTCTACACCTAGTTCTCCTATTCATACACAACCTACTTCACGACCTTGTCATCCTCATCGGTCCAATAGTCCACCTCGTCGTCCTAAGACCCTTATTCGAAGGCCCCTTCACATAGGTGTTCACCACATCTATTACCACATATGTCTCCTTCACATGCATTTAGTTACCCTCCCACTCCACCGATCTTAGAGCATCATCACATGCCCTTATCTCCTCAAACATCGGGTGGGGACCCTTTCCCTTCACTATCGATTTCTATCACTAACACACTTGGGGGCATCATGCTTTTCTTCCCCCTCCCATCACTTTCAATTTTCTTTAATGACTACTACCAAAATTTATGATTTGTGATTCACGTCTACTCTTTATTCACGTTCTCATCCCCTTTAATACACACATTATATCATTGTTAACCTATGACGCAATCTAGTTCCATGGTTCATATTCAACTGTCAAGGGTCTAATTCTGAAATGAACCTCACATTCACTACAATTCACACTCTGTTATTCATGATACATCTTTCTAGCATCTACTCACACAACACATTACCTAATGACACACTCTTGTTCTATGGTTCATTCTTGATTGTTGAGGGTTCCCATAAATGAACCTTATCTCAAACACATCCATTGGGGGGCATGCTACTCCTCTCATTTTCACACTTTACATTCCATTCCATCATTCTCATACTACATTTACATGTCTTGGTTGCATCTACTCTTGTTAGCTTATTCTATTTACATGTTACACTTTGTTTTCCATACTAGATGGATTCTTAGTATGTCATCATCTTTCTATATATACACATGCACGTTCACTTGGTCTTTTATGGTGAATGCATATCTCTTACAGGTTCTTACAACATGTAATGGTGTTTAGCACTATACATGTTATCCAAAAGTCCCCCTAAGCTGTTTTGATAACTTATAGTGATTATTTGGACTTGAACAAGGGTAAAATTGAGTAAAAATGAATAAATTTGGGTTCTAAGGCCTTCTCTCCTCCTTGCATAACTATTTGATCCCATACTTAGCCAAAACACTAGAAAAAATGAAAAAATAAAATAAAAAACAAGCTTCTATAGTGTGTTGCAGATTTTCAAGCAGCAGATGAAACTCAGGAACTAGTTCTCACGGGCCCCTAGTTATCTACATTGGCTTTGGAGCCACAAGTCAAAGGGTGTAGTGTTGTGTGGGCATGCAAATCAATGGACATTGGATTTTAGATGGAGGAATTAGTGTGTTTTTGGTGGGTAGGAAGTCAAAATAACAGAGCGATGGTAGAAGGGGAACGAGTTCCCCATAATGACCTTAAGGTCAGTGTGAGCTTGGCAGTTCGCGAATGAGATGTGGAGATGGAAGTCTGCAAGAGAACCGAAGGCGCACTGAGAATGGTTTCGTAGGGACGTGAGTTCCCCATGTGGACCAGCAGGCTAACAAATAAAGCAACAGAGTCGGGTAAATGTTGTAGTGAAGAAACATTGCAAGTGAATTAAGACTTACGGGCACTAAGAGCACGGTTCCACCCAAGAACCAATTCATTCGCCCCAAAGAAACATTGACCATTACAGAAAATATAAAAATAAATGGAACATGTGGCATAGTTCATCAATTCCTCAAGTTCTCTAACTCCCTGATTCATACAAAAGGCCAAACTAAAAGAATAAAAATAGTAAAATGCAGATCGTGGAGTTGCACAAAGAACCCCATCACCTCCCCGAGGCAAAAATTTAAAATAGCCATAAATTTTGACTTGTTGCCCCAAATTTTATAAAATTAGTACCGTTGGAAAGATCTCAACATTATCTACACCACATTAATTTAGGTAAGGGTAGGTGGGTGAAAAATAGGAAAACATCCACAACATTAAAAGATGTAGTCCCATGTTGTTCAACCACCAAATATATGGTTAGACATGGTGCCTTGGCTTCTCCAACAAGCAAACTGACATGGGGAGTGGGTTTGGTAGGGTGCCCATCATTGTTTTCAAATAATTAATGCATGTTGTTGGTGGGTGAAGGCCTGAATTCAAATTTCCCTCTATTTTCTCTCTCTCTCATTTCTATATATTGTAAAAAGAGACTCATTTGTAAGTGTTGGACATTCTTGTAATGTTGGTGCATCCTTCTCCAAGTGTTGCATTTTTATTGTGAGTAGTAGGTCTCGAGTTAGGCTTTTGCAAGGTGATTATTGTCTTTCTTCCTCCATTGTAATGAATTATGCATCTATTTAAAGCAATAAAATTCAATTTTTGTGGTTATCCTCTACCCTACCCTGTGTTTATTACATTATATTACCTCTTCATTACATTTATAGGTATTTTGTGCATGTTTTATTCTCTTTGCATTGTTTAATTTTGTTGTGCTCCATGGAAATAGTAGTTTGAATGTTTCTTGGTGTATTCATTTCTTCATATACCTTCTTTTTACCCCAAGCATGTCAACCTATCACCCAGTGTGCGTTGGGCACTCACCCAAGGCGCGCACGGGCACTTCATGAGAATGATCTGCCATTGGTGGAGAATGAGTTGCAAGAATGGAAACATAGACATTCACTCAAAAACAAAAGATACATATAACAGATCTGTGCATAGATGCATCATAAATGGGAATGAACATTATAAATAAGCATAATGAAACTCGATCTGACTCATGATAATATGAAGAACATAAAGGTTTACACTTTTGAGCATGAATAACCAGAATCACACACCATATATTGATTTATAAACATTTATAATGGATCCATTACATCATGAGGATCATACTGATTTGAATATATCAAGGATATTATCCTAAATCCTATTAAAATATCCTGAGAGAGATATTTCTTAACTATTATACCCATTACAACCTTTTTCATACCCAAATCCATGCCTAATATGTTTAAAACCCTTCTTGCAAGCATTTTTGTAGCACCTTGTCACTACTTAAAACCCTCTTCCTCCCTTTCATTTCCTCAAGCACTTTGTTATTACTCTCCTCATCCCTTTCATTTTGGACCCAAGCACTCCTTTAAATAGGATCTGGATGCACCGCCTTGGTTTCCTTCATGAGCAGATCACATGTCAAGTGGAAGTGTGGTCCTCCATGGTTGAATGTCTATGCCCGACTTACAAATGCCTCCACTACCTGTAATGATCATCCTGGGAATATTCCTTACATGGAATATTCTTTTCTTGACCTCCAAGGCTCCAAGTTGGCACCTTATCCATTTAACACACCTACTTGAGATTTTCACGTGTTTCTCCTATGACAACTCCTTCAAAATATGGCTAAGTCCCTCAATCTTCTGCTCCCGCGCACACCAATATGTTCTACTACGTGCCTTTCCCATGTGTGCTTTTTCCTACGCGCCTTCCTTCTTTATTGCCTACCGCATGCGCTAACTTCTTCCTTAGGACTTAGTCAATTTCAAGGCCCAATATTACCCCACACTACGCATGTTGTCTATCCTCGAAAACACTCTACCCTTCCACCAAATAATAAAGAATAGAGGAAATGAAAGAATATGTGATTGAATAAAGAATGGAAGAATCATGTTACTATTGCATGAGAAGTGGGAAATCTTTCTTCACGGGGGCTTCAATCTTAACCCAAACATCCACCTCATTTTGCACCTGTTGAAGTAAGTCACCCACCATCGTGCTAACTTCGTCAAAACTCATCTCATCCCCTTAGCCTTCAGCATATCTTCAATGTTTTCCATATGCTTGCTAAGGTCTCCCAACACGTCCATCATGCAAGTGACTTGGGGTACAACTCTTTCAGTTTAATTTTAATCGAAACCCTTAAGGTTTCAATCACCTCTGATTTCTTCTCTACCTTGGCCAAGATATTATCCCACTCCGCCCTATTGCCCTTATTTTTCTCTTGAAATTCTTTCAAATCGCTTCATGGTTGGCAACTAATATGTTTGTTACTTTGTCCCCTGTTGCCACAGTTCTCATATACAACTTATGCCATTTGCATCATGGTCTTTACTAAGGTAAGGAGCTTGGAGTACCGAGTTAGTATCTCCCAATCTTCAACTTCTCTTCCTTCCTCTAACATGTCATTACTTCTTCTATTGATTCTAATGCAAGTGGTTTCCTTTCCATGGTGATTATGCGCACTAAGTCTTCCAAGCAATGCATGGTTGACTCATACTTATGCTCAGGAGGGGCTACATTCGGGTGCTTCAAGATAATAGCATTTGAAATGTCCTCTATCTTCTTGTGGACTTTGTGTACCTTTGCCTTTTCATCCCTCAGTTCACGCCTTAACTGTGCACTGATCAATTCCTTATATTTTATCTCCCTATCCCTCTTAATGATCTCCTCATTCTTTTTCTCAAGCTCCTCCTCCAAGACCCTTATTCTATCATTTCTGTCGAAGAGTCTTGCTTCCACCTCCATCGATACTTTGTTGAGCACGTTGCAAACTTGCTCATCCGATAGTTTTTGGGCATTTACAAGAGGGTTTATTCCCTTGGCATCTGGTGTCTTCATCAATGCATCATGATTTACCTCAAACTTGGGCTCATCAACGTGGGACTCAAAATCCTATAATTGCATTTTCCTCATGGACGGGTATGCACCCTATTCATCAAAAGAATACCAAGCGAGGATTTGGTCTATGGGCACTATACTTTGAAAGCATGTGAGATACATTTCTTGGATCATTAATATAAGTCATAGCATGTTTTTGCACCGCTACTATGCCCTTCCCACCTATGTGTATTGTCATTGGGAATCTTACTGCTAAGCTATGGTCTCCACCCATGTTCCCATACTCCTTTCCTACACTTACGCTCTCTTCAATTTCCTTCAACACTTCTTCGGTGCTTCACTCTACTTCATGCTCCACCAACTGTTGGATAATACCCACCACCTCCCTCTCTACAAGTATTATCTATCTGCTCCTCGGTCGGGTCGGGGTCTTTTGATCATGCATGTTTACCTCCTCACTTCCTCCTTTGGTATGGGTTCCCTCCTCATACTCCTTCTCCTCTTCATCCCCTTCTTCACCAGACTTGTGTATATTGTACACAGGAGGATTATGAGCTTCCTCATGCTCTTCATTGTCTCCTTCATTTTCCTCCTTAGAATCATCATCCTTTATGCTCTTTGTCTTCTCGATTTCGAACCTTGCGCCACCCTTTGATTTTTCTTCACTGGTGACTCCAACACAAGGGACTCCTCCTTCTCGGGTGACTCTTCTCTCCTAGGAGACTCTTCTTTCTCTGGCAACTCCTTCCTGATGGGAGACTTCTTCCGTCAAACATAGGTGCTTGTACCGCACCTAACTCATGTGCCCTATGGTTTGCCTTTTGTATGCGTGCTTGGCACCTTTCTCTAGGAGTCTCTTCCCATTCTCTCTTCTTAATTACTACCTTCTTCTTCCTCCCGATGGGGTCCTTAGGGATTGATATGTCATCCTCAACATAAGTGCCCTTCTCAAACTTGGGCCTTAGTCGTACATACACCCTTGCTCTGTCCTACCTGCAATAGGCAATGTCACCAATTTTACCATGTGTACGTCATGAGATACGTACTTTTCTACATAGGCATGCTTCTTGGGATACACCAAGGTTCGACGCATCTCACGGTGATCTTGATCTACAACACTTAGATCAAATCTCAGCTTCTTCACCTCCTTAAACCTATTTACCGCGCCTTGAAAATACTACACTATGAAGGAGAAGGGTAACTTACACCAAGGACCCTTGGTGTCATCTATCAAGGTAAACCTACCAATACAAAAATGTTGGTATATGGTGAATTTAGCTTCTCCATCCACTAGTGCAGGCATTTGTTCTGGTATCCTCCATTCATCTCTAAATGCATCGCACATCCATTTATACCATTTCTCTAAGCGCACCTTGTGAGCGGTCGTCATGGTGTCACAAGTGTAAGCTTCAAACCTCTTCACAGGAGAGGGGTTCTCATCTGGGTACTCCCAAACAAACTTATTTGGCCCATCAGCACTCCAATTTCTGAAAAGACAATGGTAAGGAGGACATTACTGAACATGATCTTCTCCCCGTCACACACAACATCAATAATCTCCTCTCGTAATGAAAGATGAGAGATTGTAAATGGTGCCTTCCAAGATTTTGCAACAGACATATAACCAACTTTTGTTTATTTGTGTCCATCTCTCCTACCCATTCAAACTTTATCACCAAGCACGTGGTCATCCTCATAATAGGGTTGGTGATTGTAGTGATGTTAAAGTACCGTGAACCCTTCTTATAATCATATGCCTCAACTATTTTCTTGATGGCCTCCTTGTCACACAAGTCCTCATCCAGTGGCTCTCCCTCATAGATCAGGCCAGTGAACTTATAAATCAACTATGGGGTTATGTGCATTTGCCTTCTAGCAAAATAAAAGTAGTCCTCATGTACATGTGACATTAACCATTGGTATAGTCGCTCCGGTTTGCCAAAATAGGGCAACTCATAAAGTTGCAGAAGCCCAACCTTTTCTAACTTCACTTTTACTTCATCATCATAGATGGGTTTCCCATCGACGTCCTCTTTTCCATTGGGCGAACCAACTCCAGGGTCATCTCCTTTTCTATGGTGCTTGTGCGATGATTATAATCACTCATGGCCATCTTCCTTGTATGTGACACCCACTCTTTCCCTAGCAGCACACCATCTAGGTATTGCATCTTTACATACCATTCTTTGTTGAAACTTGTGGAGACGATTGGTTTTCCTTTGCCCTTGCCCTTCTTGGTGAAGTGTTTGCTCCTTTCCTTGGTGCCATTTTTCTCTTCCTTGGTCCTCTATAGTTTCTCCCTTGCATCAAGTTCTATTACTACTCAAACCCTCGGCTCTACTTCTACGAAATTTCCATGAAAACTCATGCCCTAGCTTATAAACCCTAACCTAGAGCACTTCCTTTCCACAAGACAATGTATCCACCCATAGGAACCCACAAACAAACTCTTTCATGTACGCCCGTGCACTTTTCCTCCACACTGGTTCACAAGTCCTTCGATTTCTTCAACTCCACACACTACTCTTTGCAACTTCTTCACAAGAATCACCTTAAAATGCAAGAACTTCTTCGATAACTTAAAATGCAAGGTAAAAGAATACTTCACCCCCGACCTTCTATTTATAGATTTTTGCTTTTTCCACACAAACCCCGATGCCACCTACCAACATACAAATGCATTAAAGTCAACTTTTTCCAACGCCATCCTTCTGCGTGTTCTATCCAATACTTTTCCTCCATGCGCAAACCTACGCGAAAACTTCTGCAACCTTCTGGAACGCAACTGCCTCGACCATAGAACTCTTTGCACTTTCTCCGTGACAAAGTCAATCTTCCTCTATGTCTTGGACCAAGTTATTTCCACTTGCCTACCTCATGTTGTTCTTGCACTTTTTACCCTTTTATGTGGTTTCTTAAAGTATTTTGACACCAATCTCCTCTAATGATCACCTCTATTATGCGCGCTCTTTTGACCCCATACGCCTTTGATTTCACAACCCAGGCAACCACTTCAACATTGCTCCAAGCACTTCTTTCAACTCTTACCATGTCCTACTTATCTCCCTTTATGTTCCACCCCATACTAAAAAGATGTGTGGTCCTCTATGCATAACACCTTGATGATGTAATTAGCCACCAACGCACACATGCGCCCAAAAAAACCAAATAAAACAAAGCAACGAGAAAGGGAAACACAAAGAAAGGAGAATGCATTAAGGGAAATCCTAAGCTAACTAGCAATATTGCCTTATTTACAAACACCCAGAAGCCTTATTTATAGTAGGGCTTCAGCCTACTTCCATTGAAATACCTAGGAAGTTGTGTTCCATCCGGGCGCTTTATAGGTTGCAAATACTGAATCAAGTATATGGGTAATATAATATGGTCCCAACCAATGGACCTTGAGCTTCCCAGGATGGCACATGAACTTAGAATCATAAAGTAAAACCATCTGCCCAACCTCAAATTGTTTATTCTTTATGTGACGATCATGTCATGCCTTTTGTCTCACCTTCTCAGTCTTCTGACTCCATCTAGCAAGGGATCATCTTTCATCCAACTGCATTAACTTGTTAATGTACTCTTAATGCCTGTTCATCGGTCAATCCTCCTACACATGTAAAATGCAAAGAGGGTAGCATGAAATCTACCGGTGAAATAGCTTCGGCACAAAACACCAATTGGAACATTATGGCTTTGATCAATCTCTTGTAAGTTGTTTTATACGCCCACAACATGGTTGAGACTTTTTCATCCCAATCCTTCCTCCCAACATTACAAATCTTGGTAAGTGTATAACTCAATATTTTGTTAAATGCCTCAGCAGTCCCATTAGCCTGAGGGTGATAAAGAGTAGTTTTGTGATGAGACACCATGAATTTTGCCAACAAAATCCTGACGGTCTCATTTAAAAAATGAGTACCTCGGTCACTAGTCAAACTTAGAGGGCACCCATACCTGTTGATTATATTTTCCCACATGAATCTTATTGTTGTGGCCACCATGCAATCCCTCGTAGGCATTGCCTCTACCCACCATGTTAGATAATCAGTGCAAGTAATGATGTACCGCAAACTTGTCCTTCACGTGGCAGGTGAAATAGGGCCTACAAAATCAATTTCCCATTTCTCGAATGGTTTAGCACTAGCTATTGGTCTCAATGGCATTTCATCCCTTTTTCTTGGCTTACCAAGGTGCTAACAATGATCACAGGCCTTGCAATATTCAATACAATCCTTGTAAACCGTCTCCCACCAAAGGCTAGCTAAGAGGATCTTGCATGCAGTCGCATTCCCGCATAGTGTCCTCCTGCAATTCCACCATGAGCCTCTTCCATGATTACAGTGCACTCATGCTCAAGCATGCACTAGCACAAAACCTCATCGCGACCTAACTTGTATAATTCTCCACTAATTAAGATGTAGGGCGCGACATGTATGGATAATTGCTTCCTTTCCTAAGTCTTCATTCCTCCGGCGTCACACCTATTTTGAGAAACACAACCAAATCCTCCAAGTTAAAGGGCGTGCACTACAATCTGAATAGTTATGCATCTAACATTATATCCTCAATGCTCTGTGTGTCCTCTCTTGAGTCAATCCTTGATAAATGGTTAGGCCCCAAATTACTCTTACCAGTTTTATAACAATTGTAAACTCAAACTCCTGAAACAATAGGACCCACCTGCATATGCACCCTTGCAAGATGGGCTTTTTTCAGAGTAATTTAATGTAATGCGATCTGCATAAAAGATAAAAGGCTATGATAGCAAATACTACTGAATTTGTGCAACACATAAATCATTGACAATGCCTCGCGCTCCGTGGTAGTATAATTTTGTTTTGTTGGGGTTAGCTTCCTACTAGCAAAGCACAAGGGATGGTCAACAATTCCCTCTCAAGGTGTGCTAAGATTGCTCCAATCGTCATCCTTGAAGCATCAACATGTACATGGAATGGCTTATCCCAAGAGGGAAAGCGTAATATGGGTGCAATGATAAGCTTATTCTTCAATGTGTCAAATGCCATCTGTTGCGCCTCTCCCCAATGAAATGTACTTTTGTGCTTCACAACTCCTCCAATGGTGTGGCGATCTTGGCATACCCCTTAATAAATTTCTAGTAATACCCTGTATGCCCAAGGAATCTACGCACCACACTTTGGCTGGTAGGCTCGCCTGATCCCACAATAACGACAACTTTGGAAGGATCCACCAAGTAATCCTTCTTTACATATGATATGTCCCAACAAGGTTCCAAATGGAGTAGTAAAAACACATTTCTTAATGTTGAGAGATATACTCAACTGTCGGCATCTCTCAAACATCAACCTCAAATTTTCACAACAGTTTCTCACCAATCCATATATTTTTAGTCATCCAAGTAGAGTTGTAGAAATTTATGGATGAATTCTTCAAATTCCTTAACCACAATGCACAAAAACACATAAGCCATGTTCTTTAATACAAAAGGCATGACCGTATAGGTAAAACTTCCCTATTCGGTGAAAAAGGTTGTCTTAAGGATCAATGACACACACCACATTCAAATCCCTGTAATCAACTCAAATCTTTATTCTCCCATCCTTCTTAATGTTGATGACCCTAAGACTTATCCACTTTGATTCCTCAACAACCTCAATGATGCCTGATGTGATCATCTTGTTAATCTCCTCCCTGACTTTGATGCACATATTCAGATTCATTCGATAAAGTCTCTTCCGAATTGGGCACGTACCCTCCTTTAGTTTGATTTGCATCTCCCCTAAAGAGTGGTGAAATCCCTTGAGTTTGTAGTACCCACGTGAAAACAAATCCTGAAATTCACATATGATTAATAATATTTGAAACCTCCCTTTCATTCCATTAATCCCTAATAGTATCTTCCTTAGGTTCTTCCTCCGAACCAATGTTAGCCTTCTTAGTTTTCGGGGTTCATGGCGGTAGCAGCGCGTGCTTGCTCATCAACACTATCCATAACCTCGCATGTACCAACAACAAAACACATCCCTTTGCTCTACAGATTTTTAACTCGACCAAGATCTAAGTTTTATTAATAATTGTTCTCTCGAATTATGTAATTCAAAACCACGATTAATGTAATTCGGATCAATTAATGTAATTCGGATCACACAATTAATTTTAAAACCAATGTTCTCTTGTTCGCATATTTACAATATGGAACACACATTCAATGTCATTCAATCATATAACAGATACCATATGTTGTTGTAAATGACTCGAAGAACTACCGATCTCCCATTTTATGGCTCGAGAATTTCAGTGATCTCTCATTTCATGACTCGGTGACTTACCGATCCTTCATGTTAATCCATGCATTGTATACTAAGTATACTTGGTTCTCTTTACCGTTTCCGGTTATCGAAGTGTTCCATTTAAGAGGCCTATCTGAATATCTATTACTGATACTCATCTGAAATCCTGCTTCTTAAACTAGGTGATTAGGACAACGCAACCAGCAACTTGCGATACTTTGGCCAAAGATTTTCACATGCTTTGCATGATCATATTCCTAGATGTTATACACATCAATGGAATATGTCCTTCACCTCACTTCATTTTTATCTAGAATGGTCTTTTTTGACCTCTATCAGTCCTTCCATCCAAGGTTAAGCTCTAACCCTAACTAGCAATATGAAAGAGTATAGGAAGACACTCGCGGTGACTAAAGGTACACAAACATACTGTGTCGACCCTAGATGACTGCGTGTGTCTAGTTACCTTTAGTCCTCCGGAGTCACCCCGTATACGTGGTCACATTCCTATCATCGTCCAAGTAACTTGGTCCCAGCTTATGTAAACTTGATGATTTGATTCGGGAGGGCGTTGTAACATGTCAGCTACAACATTGTGTCGTCATGAAGGCCCCGCCTTCATGAAGACACCAGATTGCAGCTGGTGTGTGCCAAGGTCCTACGAAATCCTCTCATCAAGGGATACACATCCAGCTATAAGTGTGATTAGATTATAATCTTAATATTTAAGATCAATTTTCAGCAACCGTGTTGATCTTCTAACCTCACTACTCGTTACAGTTGCATAGCTAAGAGAGAGACTTAATTTGTCTTATAGCTTAATATATGTTTACTCCTCCATACCGAAGGATTGCATATTTCCATCTTGGTTCTTACCTTAAGCTTTGGACTAAATAGTCCACTACTAAACTTAACGTAGTAAGATCAACTTATTAAACTTAACCAAGTTTTATTTGCAACTGAATTTAAAATCCAGAATTTCATCTTATTAGATGCCATTTAAATGAGGCCTAATTCCAAATGAATGTATTCATTTATACACTTTTAACCTTACTTCAATTAAGGTTTGATACGAGGAGATACGATTCCTCATACCGATTATCCTCTGGATCAACATCTCAAGGATATTAACGAAATCAGTACAAGGTTCAACTGCCTCTTTTATTTATATTCATTAGCTTATATGACAGTTCCGAATATCATTCGTTTAAGAATTCATATTCACTTAACTCTTTTCAATGTCAATATAAAATCCATATTAACATCAATATGAATTATTTGTACATTTCAACTTAAAATGGTATTCAAGTAAAGAATAGATATTATGTCCTTTTTAAAATCTATCAACCATCATTTGAATAAATTCAAATTCAATGAATAAAATTTATAATCTCGATCTTATTCAAACAATTTCAAAGTGATACAACCATTAAAATATCACACCTTTCCTTGTATTCAATCCTTAAGATTTAAAATCTATACAATTTACAAGTCCATACAACTAAACTTCGTTTATATCAAACAACATTACAACACATAAGGAAAGAAGAATGCAACTTCTTATTTTCCCATTTCCTCGTAGAGGAATAATAAACTATCAGATACGATCCATCCTTAGCTACTCAGAAGAAGCATCAGAAAACAACATGTCTTCATTTTTACTCAAGGAAACCATCTGCAAAATTTACTTGCACGGGTCAGTTCATCGAACTGAGCATATTAAGCACTTATCATTAAAATGAGGTGCTCTTAATTAACTATCTCAATAAAAGAACCCTACTTTTATGAAACGTTTAAAAATTGAGATGGACATTATCCATGAATTAAGTGCTGATAAGGATGAACAGCTTAACAACCCAATCCACTAGTTACCATCACAATCAGACAAAAATATTTACTAATCCTTTCCCATATAATTACTACAAAAAGTAATTTCCTCTAAATAGTTTTGATTAAAACATCTGTAAGAACTAATACACATATGTATATAATGTTGTTCTAATGTAATTTGTTATCAGTTCCATTTCCTTTTTAATAGTTGAAATTTCAAGAGATGAATTTTAATTAAGAATTCCAACAGAACTACTTCCCTTTCATACCACTCATTTAATTTCAAACAATCAAATGCAGAAGAGAAAAGTGGTCATTCACCACGAACACACTGGTGTCAATTCTCAAAATTTAATAAACAACATAATACTTCTTTCAAATCAGAAAGAAAGAAAGTAGACAACAATTAAATGTAGATGATTACGCCTAAGGAAGTATGAAATTCATTCAATATCAAATATAGAATTTCAACTGGATAAGAGAAGAAATAATCATTACTTCAAATTACTCAACCAATATTTTCTTTCTTTTCATCACAATTGTACTGAGTAATTTAAACAAGAAGTGATATCAATCAATGATAATAGCCAAAAGAGAAAGTAATTGAAGTCAATAATCGAATGAAAAGAAGGAGAATCATATTACCTCTTCCTCCTTGCTTAGCTGAATATCAACTATTCAGTGCCAGCCTGTTCCCATAGGGTGATTTCCTCTAACAAATATAATTCAGTAAATAAAACTTACTAACTACATTCCAGAGAGTTTACAGAATTCATTTGCATCAGGCCGTAAGTCTCAATATCAACGGTCCCTCAAAAAAAAAACCATTTCCTTTAATTTTTCACCCAACGGACATTCTCATCCAGATACAAACAAGTAAGAGTGTACAACAGACAACAAATCATGTTTTCATCGTAATAATAAAAG
Organism: Taxus wallichiana var. yunnanensis; assembly: GCA_018340775.1. NCBI lineage: Eukaryota > Viridiplantae > Streptophyta > Pinopsida > Cupressales > Taxaceae > Taxus > Taxus wallichiana. Next base: position 431,811,521 of record CM031235.1, on the reverse strand, counting down.
GATTCATTTTCCAAACACCAAGGAAGAATCCCAATTCGATTAGTTTTAATGCAAGCAGCAAGAAGTTTAGACTGCGATTTGCATACACACACACACACACACACACACATATATATATACACATATATATATATATATATATAACATATATATATATAAACATACATGTTTGCTAAAAGCAATCATTCACTAGGTGCAAATGAGTAAAAAGTACAGCAAGCTATATTGCCATAATTTCACTGTAATAAGTAAGGAACCCTTTCTCTTTTTTTTTTACAAGAACAATAATCTACTCAAGTTCAGTTCCAATCGAACACATTGAAGAAGTTCAAATAAGCATCTCTGTTATTTATATATATACTTTTCAAAAAGATTCAAAGAAAGATAACAATACATTCTACTCACTCATCAAATAACCAAGTTCAGTGTTTAAATAATTTATTTCCCCAACAACCAGTCACGGCCTTCAACCCACATGGAAATATTGAATCATTTTTAACCAGCAAGGGTAAGACAATGGAATGAATTCGTTGTCCCGGGTGAATCGTATTCTATGCAATGTAAAGCAACTATGATAATAACTCACACAACAGTTTCATCAAGCATTATCATGATTTTTTTTCCCAAAAATTTTACATGCACAGAACTCAGAAAACAATACTCACATAGCTGGTACATTCATCAACTCAAACCCATAATGGGTAATAGAAATGAATACCCATCACTGTCAAAACAAAACTCATACAGAAGGACAGATTCATTTCATTTACTCATTTTGCAAAGAAATACCCAATTCGTATTCATCCCCATCAGACATCTCAACCATGAAAATCACATTAATTGAATCAACAATTCCATTTTACAAAAACACCCAACATAAGAGCAGAGTTCTTTTAATGAAGACGCTTAAACAAGAGCAAAAAAACGGTTTAAGGAGAAGGGCTCAACATGCCTATAAATTTTCTCGTGGCTTGAAGAAAACCGCACCCATGCCCACAAGAGCTATTTTTCTCCATGGCATCAACAAAAAAGCTTTCCCAACAATCTCCTAACTTCCATAGGCTCAAAAAATAGTCATGGCTACTCAAAAACAACAACAATAATAACTAGAATAATAGCAAGTTCGAAAGAACCATGAAAGAAATGCAGAGAGAAATCTCAAAACCCGAATGAACACAATAATCACCAAAATTTCCTCTATCCCTTTCCAAGGTGAGCTGGTCACTAAGACCAAGACCATTAATGTATTGAATGCATTGCTTTTTTTTTTTATTTCCACGCCATCACCGACTCGGGTTTGGCGAGTTTCATTTTTAAAGTTTTGCATGCTATTTCCTTCTTAGCTACATAGCTAGTTGGATATCTCCAACTTTTCATGTTCCCACCAAACTTGGCTTTGAAAACTGCAAGGACATCATTTATTGTCCTTAATAAATTTCTAACCTTCCTTCTTATCCGCTTCATCAACATGGGTCTATAGGTCCTCTCCTTAGGTTAGCAATAGTTTTAGGTTACATTGTCCATAGTTTGGTATTCACCAAGGTCGCAAATCATTAGGATTTGCAATATTTTAAATTCCTTTTAATTTATCAAACCCTCCTAGGATATTTGTTAGGTCATATGTTAGGGCTTAACCCTGTAGTGTTTTAGTTAATAGGTTCCTTAGTAAGTTTTACAACTTACGTTCACATTCAGCATAATGCAGGACATTTCGTCCTATGTTCGACATATACCTGGGTCGCTTGCATCAAGGCTCTTATTGTCTTATGTTGTCTGGTGTTACAATTTGTATGTGGTTTAGGAATCGAACCTTTTCCATTGGCATCAAGGTACTAGAATATTTATACTGTAACTAGGTTCTATAACATTTATAACGACCTTCATCTGGTTTAGACTTCATTCCATATAGAAAATAAATCGACAAAGTGATCTCAAAGAAGGCCACAACATACCTTGGATCAATGGAATTGATTCAAGGTGTGTTGTCAATCAACAATAAGAGTTCATCAAACATAAAAACAAGTCTGTTGTCTCACACTTGCAAAACACAAGTTATAATAACCTCGTCCCAAGTAAACAAATTATCAGTAAACAAGGGTCCAGATTAGTAACACATTCTTTTTAAGATTAAAAGATATATCTTAACATAATTATCCTCATTTCCATAGTTACAACATCATGAAAAGAGGTTATCATAATAGCTTCTAAAAATCAAGACGTTACATTCCTCCCTTCTTAAAGAATCATCGTCCCGATGATCAAATTAGCCAATTCATAGAGTTTTAGGACAAAATTCAATTATCATCCTTCCATTCATAAGTTCATACCAAAAATAGATTTAATCATTAAAACAGTGTTTTAAGATAACTGTAAAATAGACCAGTAATTGTCCATATTTGGTAGATATCAGTTTTTTGAATTCAATTTCGATCAAACAAGTATGGAAAAGCAGATCTCATTTCTTCGAGATTTTCCCAAGTTGCACTTTCTTCGCTAAAATGGTCCCATTGGACCTTACATTGATTCACTTCGTGATTTCTTAAGTACAACTGGTGAGTTCCCAACACTCGAATGGGCTTAACCATGATTATTCTGGGTCTTGGACCTGCAAGGAATTCCAATTCAGCACATGTGATAAATCTGATACGTATTTCTTAAGCAAAGAAATATGAAAAACATCATGCATTTGTGATAAAGCAGGAGGTAATGCTAGACGATAAGCTACATGGTTGATTATTTCAACAATTTCAAAAGGTCCCACGTAATGAGGTGATAACTTGGCAGCCTTGCCAAAAGTTATAGAGCTCTTTTTCGGCTTAACCCGAAGAAAGACCTTCTCACCAAGTTTATAATTCCTATCAACCCGCTTTAAGTCTGCATAACTCTTTTGCCTATTGGAAGCCTCCTTTAAATGTTCCCGAATCATTTTAATTTGTTGTTCCATTTCCATAAGGATTTTTGGCCCAATTACCTCTCTGTCCTCTACGTCTGTCCCAGCTAATGGGGGTTCTGCATTTTCTTCCATACAATGCTTCAAAAGGCGCCATTTTTAAAGAGGCGTGGTATGTATTATTGTAGGCAAATTCAACCAATGGAAGGTATTCCTCCCATTTATACTGCTGGTCCATGCAATACATTCTTAACATATCCTCTAAAACTTGATTGACTCTTTCGGTCTGTCCATCCATTTCGGATGATATGCAGAACTAAAGTTTAATTTAGTTCCCAAGGCCACATTAAGCATTTGCCAAAACCTTGATGTCATCCTCGGATCTCTGTCCGATATGATCAATTCGGGTATTCCATGCAATCTGAAAATTTCATGTACAAATCTTCTTGCTAACACTGGTGCATCATCTTTTAAATTACCAGCAATGAAGTGTGCCACTTTGGTTAATTTTTCGACGACAACCAGGATGATATCATGCTTATTCCTTGACATAGGTAATCCTTGAATGAAATCCATCATTATCACTTGCCATTTGTACTGTGGAATGCTGTGGGGATACAATAATCCAGCGGGATGCATATGTTCCGCCTTAACACGCTGACATTCCAAGCAGTGTGTCACAAATTCCACCACATCCTTTTTCATTCCCTTCCAGAAATATTGTTGCTTGAGATCAACAAGCATTTTTGTAATGCCAGGGTGTCCAGAAAAAGGTGAATTATGAAATTCAGTTAACAATTTCTTTCTTAAATCATTTGCCAAGGGTATATATACCCTATTTTCAAACCTCATAATTCCTTCATTATCAAAACGAAATCCCTTATACTTCACATCCTTTGGATCTGCAGCAAGTGTTGTTTTAACTTGCTAGAAATAAGAGTCAGATTCCATGACATCTTTCACCTCATCCTTAAACTAAGTTCTTAATGTTATAAGAGCAGAGATGTGCTTCCTATGACTCAGAGCATCTGCCACCCTATTTTCCTTGCCTTTGATGTAGCTTATATCAAAATCATATTGAGATAGAAATTCTAACCATCTTCATTGTCTTGCATTCAGGTTTGGTTGAGTAAAAATATACTTCAACCCCAGATGGTGGTTTTTAACTCGAAGGGCTTGCCAAGAAGGTAATGCCTCCACATTTGAAGTGCATGTACAATGGCAGTGAGCTCTAGGTCGTGTGGAGCATAATTTTGTTCATGTAACTTAAGCTTTCTGCTTTCATAAGCTATGACGTGGTTATTTTGTAACAGAATGCCTCCGAGACCCTCTCCAGATGCATCCGTTATGACCGTAAAATTTCCATTTGGGTCAGGTATAGTCAAAATAGGTGTTGTAGTTAACTGTTCCTTTAAAATTTTAAAGGAAGATTCACATTTGTCAGTCCAGACAAATTTCTTATCTTTCTTTTGTAGTGAAGTGATTGGGGCAGCAATTTTTGAAAAGTCCTTAACGAACTTTCTATAATATCCTGCCAAGCCCATGAAGCTTCTTACTTCATGCACGTTCTTAGGTAGGCCACTCGGTTATAGTTGTGATCTTTGAAGGGTCTACAGCTATCTGTTCTTGCTTATAACATGCCCCAAATAATGCACCTCTGCATCATAAAAGGAACATTTAGACAATTTACCATACAACCTTCTCTTTCTCAAAACTTCCAGCACTATCCTTAAATGTTCTTGGTGCTCTTCGACATTTTTGGAGTATATAAGAATGTCATCCAAGAATACAAGCACGAACTTGTCTAAGTATTCTTGAAAAATATTGTTCATCAAATTCATGAAGGCGGCAGGTGCATTCATCAACCCAAAAGGTAACACCATGAATTCATAATGCCCGTACCTTGTTCTAAAAGTTGTTTTATGAATATCTTCTTCCTTTATTCTCAGCTGATGATATCCAGATCGAAGATCTATTTTTGAATAGACTGATGCTCCACGCATCTGGTCGAATAGATCATCAATCCTAGGAAGTGGATATCGATTCTTAATGGTTGCCTTATTCAACATTCTGTAATCAATGCACAGTCTTAGTGTGCCATCCTTCTTCTTTACAAAAATTACTAGCGCTCCCCATGGTGAGACGCTCGGTCTTATCAACCCTTTAGTCAAAAGTTCCTGTAATTGAGCCTTAAGCTCCACCAACTCAAGGGTGGTCATTCTGTAGGGTGCCTTAGATATGGGTTCGGTTCCTGGCTTGATCTCTATTGCAAAGTCAAACTCTCATTTGGGCGGAAGACCTGGTAACTCCTCCGGAAATACATCACTGAAATCCCTTAATAATGGATACTTTTCCATGAAATCATTATCTTCCTCAAGCATTTTCTGTCATTCTTACGCATACAAAGTTCAGCCTCTATTTTTAGCCCTTTTTAGTTGCATAGCTGTTAGTTTCCTAACTGCAACCTCACGCTTTACACCTTGAATGACTATTGCTTTCTGCAGGTCATCAAAACAACAAATCTATTTTTCATAATAGTCGACCTTTGCCTTATGTTCCGCCAACCAATTAACTCCTATAATGATATCATATGACCCTAAAGGAGTGACATACAGGTCAACTTCTGTGGAGAAATTGGGCAAGTCAAGAATTGCCCCAAAAAGGCACATATCGACTATATGGACAACATTATTCCCATAATGCATTGTCCATGTCTTATCCATTCGTTCAGCTTTCCTTTTTAATTTCATTGCAAGTTTAGTAGAAATAAAACATTCAGTAGCTCCAGTATCAAAAAGTATGACTACAGGTGTACCGAATAACTTACCCGAACTTCTATGGGTGTAACTTGCTTTTCAGCTTGTTTGTTAGCCACCGCAGCGTGTATCCTATGCTGCTGATCGTGATCATCCTTTTTCAGAGGATAGTGACTCACGTAATGGTCTTTTCCATAGTTGAAGCAACCTCCGACTGGCCCCTTCCTAGGCTCGAATTTGCTACCAGCCTTGAAGTTATCACTCTGGCTTCCATAGGACTTTTGTCCATTACCACTAATTTTTGCAAAGCTGCTCCGCACACTATTTACAAGGTTTGTTCATTACTGATTTCTTATTGTTATCCACAACAATTTTGTTTTTCATACCAAACCTTTTCCAGGGTCCCTTTTTGGGTGCGAGAGATGAAGAAGAGTTGGGAATCTTCTTCCTAATCTCCTCCCTATGAGCAGAGATTGCTCTCAATTTTGTTCCTGTCTTATTGCCTTTTCGACAACTCCTTCCATAGTGGTTGGACCGTGGACATCTACTTCGCCACCAATGATGGGATTCAGTCCCATTATGAACTTTCGTATTCTGAACTTCTCGTCAGCTTGGTACTGTGGCACATACTTAAGGAGTTTAGTAAACCCTTCCCAGTATTCTGTCACCGTCAGCCTTCCTTGCGACCAGTTCTGAAATTTAGTCATTTTTCGATCAAAATAGAGTTGAGGCAGCCACCGTTGCCTAAAATAACCTTTAAATTGATCCCAAGTTATGTCTGTTTTGACAATATTCAACTCAACCTTACGGTTGTCCCACCATGATGATGCTTCATGAGAAAGCTGATATGCTCCCCATATCGCTTTGGTCTCCTCGGAGAAGTTTCTTATTGCAAAGTACTTCTCCATTTCACTGAGCCAATTTTCAGCCCCATCCCCAAGTGTTGTTCCATCAAACTTTGGAGGACTTATTCTCTTTATATCATTTGTAAGTTCAGCTGCTAATCTTGCCCTTTTATTTTCAGGATGATTAGGAGCGTTCGCATTACTATTATCAACACCCAGATTCCCTCCATTGGTGTTGTCCAGGAGGTGGCTGATCATTCATATCAGCATCTTCTTCCTCCTCCTCATTGCCCATTGATTGTTGTTCCAAAATAGTCAAACGATCTCTCGTATCTAGTAGGGCAGCAAGGATTTCATCTAGCTTTTGAGTAGTAGCTGCTTCTCCACCCAAGTAATGGGTTGTTCACAGCATTTCCTCTTGTTCTGACCATTTTCTGTTCAATAAGAAAATGTAAACCTTATTAAATTGTGGACTCATTAGGTCCAAGAGCTGCAACCTTCAGCTCTGATACCAAGATGTAACATCCCCATTTTAAGACACTAGAACAAGGGAATTTTTTTTTTTTACACAATAACGTTCTCTGTTTTGAATTATGTAATTCAAAACACACGACCAAGTTTTAATAATTGTTCTCTATCCAATTAATGTAATTCGGATCACACAATTACTTTTAAAACCAATGTTCTCTGTTTGCATATTTACAATATGGAACACACATTCAATGCCATTCAATCATATAACAGATACCATATGTTGTTGTAAATGACTCGAAGAACTACCGATCTCCCATTTTATGGCTCAGAGTTTCAAGCGATCTCTCATTTCATGACTCGGTGACTTACCGATCCTTCATGTTAATCCATGCATTGTATACTAAGTATACTTGGTTCTCTTTACCATTTTCGGTTATCGAAGTGTTCCATTTAAGAGGCCTATCTGAATATTTGTTACCGATACTCATCTGAAATCCTGCTTCTTAAACTAGGTGATTAGGACAACGCAACCAACAACTTGCGATACTTTGGCCAAAGATTTTCACATGCTTTGCATGATCATATTCCTAGATGTTATACGCATCAATGGAATACGTCCTTCACCTCACTTCATCTGTTATCTAGAATGGTCTTTTCTGACCTCTGTCAGTCCTTCCATCCAAGGTTAAGCTCTAACCCTAACTAGCAATATGAAAGAGTATAGGAAGACACTCGCGGTGACTAAAGGTACGCAGACATACTGTGTCGACCCTAGATGACTGCGTGTGTCTAGTTACCTTTAGTCCTCCGGAGTCACCCCGTATATGCGGTCACATTCCTATCATCGTCCAAGTAACTTGGTCCTAGCTTATGTAAACTTGATGATTTGATTCGGGAGGGCGTTGTAACATGTCAGCTACAACATTGTGTCGTCATGAAGGCCCCACCTTCATGAAGACACCAGATTGCAGTTGGCGTGTGCCAAGGTCCTACGGAATCCTCTCATCAAGGGATACACATCCAGCTATAAGTGTGATTAGATTATAATCTTAATATTTAAGATCAATTTTCAGCAACCGTGTTGATCTTCTAACCTCACTACTCGTTACAGTTGCATAGCTAAGAGAGAGACTTAATTTGTCTTATAGCTTAATATACATTTACTCCTCCATACCGAAGGATTGCATATTTCCATCTTGGTTCTTACCTTAAGCTTCAGACTAACAGTCCACTACAACTTAACGTAGTAAGATCAACTTATTAAACTTAACCAAGTTTTATTTGCAACTGAATTTAAAATCCAGAATTTCATCTTATTAGACGCCATTTAAATGAGGCCTAATTCCAAATGAATGTATTCATTTATACACTTTTAACCTTACTTCAATTAAGGTTTGATACGAGGAGATACGATTCCTCGTACCGATTATCCTCTGGATCAACATCTCAAGGATATTAACGAAATCAGAGTACAAGGTTCAACTGCCTCTTTTATTTATATTCATTAGCTTATATGACAGTTCCGAATATCATTCGTTTAAGAATTCATATTCACTTAACTCTTTTCAATGTCAATATAAAATCCATATTAACATCAATATGAATTATTTGTACATTTCAACTTAAAAATGGTATTCAAGTAAAGAATAGATATTATGTCCTTTTTAAAATCTATCAACCATCATTTGAATAAATTCAAATTCAATGAATAAAATTTATAATCTCGATCTTATTCAAACAGTTTCAAAGTGATATAGCCATTAAAATATCACACCTTTCCTTGTATTCAATCCTTAAGATTTAAAATCTATACAATTTACAAGTCCATACAACTGAACTTCGTTTATATCAAACAACATTACAACACATAAGGAAAGAAGAATGCAACTTCTTCTTTTCCCATTTCCTCGTAGAGGAATAATAAACTATCAGATACGATCCATCCTTAGCTACTCAGAAGAAGCATCAGAAAACAACATGTCTTCATTTTTACTCAAGGAAACCATCTGCAAAATTTACTTACATGGGTCAGTTCATCGAACTGAGCATATTAAGCACTTATCATTAAAATGAGGTGCTCTTAATTAACTGTCTCAATAAAAGAACCCTGCTTTTATGAAACGTTTAAAAATTGAGATGGACATTATCCATGAATTAAGTACTGATAAGGATGAACAACTTAACAACCCAATCCACTAGTTACCATCACAATCAGACAAAAAGATTTACTAATCCTTTCCCATATAATTACTACAAAAAGTAATTTCCTCTAAATAGTTTCAGATTAAAACATCTGTAAGAACTAATACACATATGTATATAATGTTGTTCTAATGTAATTGTTGTCAGTTCCATTTCCTTTTTAATAGCTGAAATTTCAAGAGATGAATTTTAATTAAGAATTCCAAATGTAACTACTTCCCTTTCATACCACTCATTTAATTTCAAACAATCAAATGCAGAAGAGAAAAGTGGTCATTCACCACGAACACACTGGTGTCAATTCTCAAAATTTAATAAACAACATAATACTTCTTTCAAATCAGAAAGAAAGTAGACAACAATTAAATGCAGATGATTACGCCTAAGGCAGTATGAAATTCATTCAATATCAAATATAGAATTTCAACTGGATAAGAGAAGAAATAATCATTACTTCAAATTACTCAACCAATATTTTCTTTCTTTTCATCACAACTGTACTGAGTAATTTAAACAAGAAGTGATATCAATCAATGATAACAACCAAAAGAGAAAGTAATTGAAGTCAATAATCGAATGAAAAGAAGGAGAATCATATTACCTCTTCCTCCTTGCTTAGCTGAATATCAACTATTCAGTGCCAACCTGTTCCCATAGGGTGATTTCCTCTAACAAATATAATTCAGTAAATAAAACTTACTAACTACATTCCAGAGAGTTTACAGAATTCATTTGCATCAGGCCGTAAGTCTCAATATCAACGGTCCCTCAAAAAAAAAACCATTTCCTTTAATTTTTCACCCAACGGACATTCTCATCCAAGATACAAACAAGTAAGAGTGTACAATAGACAACAAATCATGTTTTCATCGTAATAATAAAAGGATTCATTTTCCAAACACCAAGGAAGAATCCCAATTCCGATTCAATTTTAATGCAAGCAACAAGAAGTTTAGACTACGATTTGCATATATATATATACATATATATATACATATATATATATATATATATATATAAACATACATGTTTGCTAAAAACAATCATTCCAGCTAGGTCTGAAATGAGTAAAAAGTACAACAAGCTATATTGCCATAATTTCACTGTAATAAGTAAGGAACCCTTTTCTTTTTTTTTTACAAGAACAATAATCTACTCAAGTTTAGTTCCAATCGAACACATTGAAGAAGTTCAAATAAGCATCTGTTATTTATATATATACTTTTCAAAAAGATTCAAAGAAAGATAACAATACATTCTACTCACTCATCAAATAACCAAGTTCAGTGTTTAAATAATTTATTTTCCCCAACAACCACACGGCCTTCAACCCACATGGAAATATTGAATCATTTTTAACCAGCAAGGGTAAGACAATGGAATGAATTCGTTGTCCCGGGTGAATCGTATTCTATGCAATGTAAAGCAACTATGATAATAACTCACACAACAGTTTCATCAAGCATTATCACTTTTTTTCCCAAATTGTTTACACGCACAGAACTCATAAAACAATACTCACATAGCTGGTACATTCATCAACTCAAACCCATAATGGGTAATAGAAACGAATACCCATCACTGTCAAAACAAAACTCATACAACAAGGACAGATTCATTTCATTTACTCATTTTGCAAAGAAATACCCAATTCGTATTCATCCCCATCAGACATCTCAACCGAAAATCACATTAATTGAATCAACAATTCCATTTTACAAAAACACCCAACATAAGAGTAGAGTTCTTTTAATGAAGATGCTTAAACAAGAGCAAAACGGTTTAAGGAGAAGGGCTCAACATGCCTGTAAATTTTCTCGTGGCTTGAAGAAAACCACGCCCATGCCCACAAGAGCTATTTTTCTCCATGGCGTCAACAACAAAGCTTTCCCAACAATCTCCTAACTTCCACAGGCTCAAAAATAGCCGTGGCTACTCCAAACAACAACAACAATAACCAGAATAATAGCAGGTTCGAAAGAACCATGAAAGAAATGCAGAGAAATCTCAAAACCCGAATGAACACAATAATCACCAAAATTTCCTCTATCCCCTTTCCAAGGCGAGCTGGTCACTAAGACCAAGACCATTAATGCATTGAATGCATTGCTTTTTTTTTTATTTCCACGCCATCACCGACTCGGGTTTGGCGAGTTTCATTTTTAAATTTTGCATGCTATTTCCTTCTTAGCTACATAGCTAGTTGGATATCTCCAACTTTTCATGTTCCCGCCAAACTTGGCGTTGAAAACTGCAAGGACATCATTTACTGTCCTTAATAAATTTCTAACCTTCCCTTCTTATCCGCTTCATCAACATGGGTCTATAGGTCCTCTCCTTAGGTTAGCAATAGTTTTAGGTTACATTGTCCATAGTTTGGTATTCACCAAGGTCGCAAATCATTAGGATTTGCAATATTTTAAATTCCTTTTAATTTATCAAACCCTCCTAGGATAGTTGTTAGGTCATAGGTTAGGGCTTAACCCCGTAGTGTTTTAGTTAATAGGTTCCTTAGTAAGTTTTACAACTTACGTTCACATTCAACATAATGCAGGACGTTTCGTCCTATGTTCGACATATACCTGGGTCGCTTGCATCAAGGCTCTTATTGTCTTACGCTGTCTGGCGTTACAATTTGTATGTGGTTCGGGAATCGAACCTTTTCCATTGGCATCAAGGTACCAAATATTTATACCTGTAACCAGGTTCTGTAACATTTATAATGACCTTCAGTCTAGTTTCAGACTTCATTCCATATAGAAAGTAAATCGACAAAGTGATCTCAAAGAAGGCCACAACATACCTTGGATCAATGGAATTGATTCAAGGTGTGTTATCAATCAACAATAAGAGTTCATCAAACATAAAAACAAGTCTGTTGTCTCACACTTGCAAAACACAAGTTATAATAACCTCCGTCCCAAGTAAACAAATTACAGTAAACAAGGGTCCAGATTAGTAACACATTCTTTTTAAGATTAAAAGATATATCTTAACATAATTATCCTCATTTCCATAGTTACAACATCATGAAAAGAGGTTATCATGAACCCATAAAGATGGAGACAAGGCTTTTGTGCCTTCCATCCGTGCCCTCTCACATGCATGAACATGAAATGAGGTGAGTTCCTCCCCATGATAGTCTTGTATAATAGTAGGTGTATTGCTTCGGAGAAACCTAACAGAGAACTCAATTCTCACCTCGCACCACTTTAGAAATGTTATCTCGATGGGTTGCCCACCAATGTGTTGCAATCTCGAGCAAAGTATAGCCAAAAATACTTCTCCTTTTGATCTCGCATCTCCATTGGGTCTCCATTGCTCACAGGAAAACATCAGGGTTGGCTCCCCTAGTGTAACTTGGCAACTGTTTTTCTCCTAGGCACCTGACTGAGTGCGCCTTTGTCACTCTTGTCATAGAGCCTCTTAACTACCTTCTGACTAACTCATATGTATTGTATGCCCAATTGTCACATGCCACACTAGTTGTATCACTTATAGATTGAGCGTCTTCCCATTGAATAACGCCTTCTTTTTTTGGATGCACAACCGCAAGGTCTTTGATTGTGCACACATACATTATGTCTAGGTCTTCTTCTCCCAAGGGCTTAGTATAGAGCACTAAATTCCCATCCATCAAAGCAATGATAACATGTTTTCCTTGTTCTCAAAACTTATATAACCCTTATTGAAACGTAAGTCAACATTTTTCTTATAACACTAGGGGCGCCCAAGTAATGCTAGAAAGTTGTCTTGCTTGAGAAACACCAAGACTTCAAAGTCTCCAGTGAATTTTACCCCTTCGATAGTGATAGTAGAATCCTTTAAGACACCAATGGGCATTATCTTTGTCTTGTTAGCCATATATAACACATTTGAAGATGGATGTAATGGGGCTTTCCCATTTGATTCGATGCGTCCAAGGTGAGAACATTAACTTCCACACTCATGTCAATCAAAATATTACTCAAGAGCCATCCATCAACAACTGCATTCAAGGTAATCTCCTTATCATAGTCAAGACTATGAGGAGGCAGATTAACATGCAAAACCTGCCTCTCACACTCTCCTACGACGCTTGGTACTTTTCCTCTCTAGCCACTCTCCCAACAGAGGGATGATATTCTCTTGTCTCAACATCCGCATACCTCCGTAACTTCATCTAGATCCTTCGTCAGAGCATCAATGCTCTTCTTTTGCTCTAACTATTGTGATTGCTCCTTCGAGCCTAATTGGATCTCTCCTTGTAGGCTTCGAATAACAACCTTGGTTTCCAGATAAACTTCCTTCGATGCGCACGGTTTGAATAGTTCCCATGTACCAATTCTTCTCTTGTAATTAGTGGTCTCTTCTTTGGTATCTCCCTAGCACGCACAACCTCAGCTCATGTTGTTACAAGACAGTTCTAACTCGACCCACACGCCACCCCTTAGCATCCACCGTTGATCAACACGCTTTATGCTCACCATTCCAAAGTGCCCTTATCCTTCTCAGAATTCTCATCTCATGTGTTCAAATAATTTTGGGCATTCCTCATACTTGTGCTTTTTCCCACACCAAGAGCACTGTAACAAATCAAGACACTCGCGCTTGTAATGTTTTGTAGATCCACAATTATAGCAGGTTCCATAAGGGAATTCACTCCTTCCACCCCGCGATTGCCATGGCCTCTAAATCCTCCTCGAAAGCCTCTACCTTGACCTCCTCCATTTGCACACCTTTCATAATGATGACCCTCATCCTTGGAACTATTGGAAATATTGGCCTAGTGCACCCCAGTGTCAATAGCATCATGTATCTAGTCAATCAATCTATAATTCTCCGTGTCACGAGTAGTAGAGATGTAAATCTTGTAATAGCAAGATACATTCTTTTTATCATGCGTTGAAGCGGCGAACACCTACTTGCAGCATGATCTTCATGGAAAATATCATAGTCCACCGATATGGCACGAACCGACCTTCACGGGAAATTGTCCTTTGTATGACCCTCTACTTCACAATCCATACACCATAACCCACTACGAGTCTCATGCATCGAGTTTGCAGACAATTTCTCCAGTTGTTTTACCATTCATGATAATTTCGGCTTCTAGGAACAAACGAACTCCCTGTATCAACACTTCATATTGCCTCAACACACAATGTAGCCTCCAAGGCCTCACGCGGATCTATGAAAGTGCCCTCCTGAATGGTGTGATCAATCCTCGATGAACCACTGAGCATGTTGCGAAGGGTAAATATCATAAGACAACTTGGATAGGAGAGTCTTGAAACGTGTGTCATACTCCCGCACACTCTCTATCATTCCTTGTTAAATCTCCTTCAATGTGTTGATGCTTTTCTATTCAAACTCAGGTATGTGGAACTCCACCAAAAAGGTATTACGTAGCTTAATGTAATCCACCATTGTCTAGTGTGGATCATATTTCTGATACCAACTATGCGCGCACCCTTTTAACGTGGTTACAAAGTCGACTTGCTTTCCACTCGGGGCGGTGATACCCTTCGCGTGCCATAGCATGAACTTGCACTTGTGTACATGTTTCGTGGCATCCTCAACACCCTTGTAATCAGGTAAGTGGAGCGACATCTCAAAAAATACCTATTGAGGTTGTTGAGGCCCTTGCACACCAGATCCAAAACCTTGATTCCCTTCGGTGTTTCCTCCACCACCAAACCCACTAGATCCACTAGTGCCAACTCCTCTAGATCCACCATATCCTCCTCTTATCATAGGTAAGGGACCTAATGCAGTTGTTCCTGTGATCCCACCGTCAAGTTAAACTGTGTGCTGATATTTTATGATACCAAACCACTCCTAGATTTGTTTCCTACACTACTTCTAGATGCGATACTCAAAAATTGTGAACCCACACCTTGCCCAAATGATGTGTTAGACAAAATACCCCCAAACATAGGAAATGACTGTGTAGCCATAGATGTACCAAATGAAAAATTATACCTCCTAGGTATCGCTCGACTACCAATATCGATACCAATTGGATTATCAAAACTTATCTCAAGAACTATAAAACTAAGCACAAGGGTCTGGTCGCCATATGGGTTAAGATGTGTGCCTACGACTCTCCTCCTTTCTTCATATGACAAGCTCTCTCTAGAAGTCGAGGGGTTTCTCTTTCGTGCTTGCCAAGATGGGGTAACTCAGACTACTCAGTTCCACGTCCTCCGTGTGAACCTCAAATCCTTCCCGCAACATCTACCTCCATAAATCCATCACTCTTGCAGCTTCATGTTGTCTTTCTAACTCCCTCTCCCAAGCTTCATTATACTTGAGCCGCCTCTCCTCTCTCTCCATTTCCACCGCAAGGTCCGCCATCCTCTACCACGCCAGCTTTCGTGCCCCACGCCTAGTAGGAGTTTTATCCAACCATGGGAAAGGCTTCCAAACTCAAAGTAATGACCAAGATATTGATAGCCAGTGGAATAACATGCAAGAATTATCCTCTAGGCTCCCTCAAGAACTCAAACTCAAGCAATCTCTGGGAAAGAATACGTAGAAATAACATATTCCAAGGTATAACTAGTCAACACTCTACTCCACCAAGTGATCAACAACACGGGTCCAAGTCAGATCGACATCATGCAACCGCTGATATTTCTCTTGGGTCCAAACACGAGGTCTATAATACCAACTTGTCCTTGATGCATATGCTGAGAACCATTCATACAACTCTATTGGGAAACAACAGAAGAATGTCTCATATATTTCGTGATATAGGTTCTCCTCCACCCATTTTCGTGCATCAAACTCAAATCTAGTATTGAACCTCTAAGAAAACTCATCCTCCATGATTTTAAGCTAGGCTTTGACGTTGTCCAAGGTCAAGCGCTCTGTCATCACACCCCATTCTCACAACAGCTTCAAAAAGAGGTCCCGACAATGGAACCAAAATGTAGTCATTTCTTCATATACCTTATTTCTACCCCAAGCACGTCGACTTATCACCCAGTGTGCATTGGGATCTCACCCAAGGCACGCGCGGGCGTCCAGCCCCTCCTTTATGTGAGCTTTGCGAGAATGATCCACCATTGATGGAGAATGAGTTGCAAGAATGGAAATATAGACATTCACTCAAAAATAGAAGATACATATAACAGATTCATGCATAGATGCATCATAAATGGGAATGAACATTATAAATAAGCATAATGAAACTAGATCGACTCAAAATAATATGAAGAACATAAGGGTTTACACTTTTGAGCATGAATAACCAGAATCACACACCATATATTGATTTATAAACATTTACAATGGCTCCATTACATCATGAGGGTCATACAAACCGAATACATCAAGGGATATTATCTTAAACCCTACAAAAATACCCCCTCTATGAGAGAGAGTTCTTAGCTATTCTACCCATTACAACCCTTTTTCATACCCAAATCCATGCCTAATATGCTTAAAACCCTTCTTACAAGCATTTTCTACAGCACCTTGTCACTACTTAAAACCCTCCTTAACCCTTCATTACCTCAACACTTCGTTGTTACTCTCCTCCTCCCTTTCATTTCGGACCCAAGCACTCTTTAAATAGGATCTGGATGCACTACCTTAGTTTCCTTCATGAACAGATCGCATGCCAAGTGGAAGTGTGGTCCTCCATGGTCGAATGCCTATGCCAACTTGCAAATTCCTCCACTACCTATAATGATCATCTTGGGAATATTCCTTACGTGGAATATTCTTTTCTTGACCTCTAAGGCTTCCAGGTTGGCACCTTATCCATTCAAAGATGCCTACTTGGGATTTTCACATGTTTCTCATGCAACAACTCCTTCAAAATATGGCTAAGTCCCTAAACCTTCCTACTCCCGCGCGCACCAACCTCTTATCGCATACCTTTCCCTTGCGCACTTTTTCCTGAGCACCTTCCATCTTTACTACCTCCTGCACATATCGACTTCTTTCTTGACAGGGGCCCAACACTTGGGACTATGGTACTCATGTTTGCCCTCTTCTTTCTTAATTTTCTCCCATTTTCCCCAATTTGATATTGTATTTCCACCCTCTTATTGGTGTTATCACCTCTATTAGTGTAGGATTTATATTTTCATGCATCTTTCTCTTCCTGGTCCTTGGAATCATATAATATGATTAGGTAGTTATGTTTCCTTCCTCGGAGTTGTTTTGCATTAGGAATAGGTAGAGGAACCAACCTTCTCTAGAGGTTTGTCTCAAGTAACAATTCCCACAACTTGAGAGACAATCATATGTTACCCAAAAACATTGATTTCTCACTCATCCATACATGACAAATTAGAGGGTGTTATTTTTGGTGATAACATAACTTTTTCCGGTCCACCTGTGGCTCTTGGGGCATCTAATTTCTCTACTATCACATACTACACATGTTCTATTGCTACATTTTTCACTACTTCTCATTACAATTACTTTACCTTTCACTTATTTATACACACCTTGACATACTACTTATCTTTCTAACATGTTAACGGGTGCTTCATGTGTAGCATTTTCCTTGCAGGACTATATGCCACTATGGTTGTCTGATACATTTTTCTTGATATTGTTTGCTATTGTATGTTATTGTTTGTGGGTTATGCCCTATGTCTTGTGTGTTCATTGTATGCTTTCACCTCTTCAGCCCTGATTGTCTTGTGACATTATGAGCAATGTCCCATGTTTGAAACCCTCTTTTCACGTTCTATATTATCTACACACTTGCTTGATTGTTACATTGTCTTCTTTTGGATGCTACTTTTATTACTAACACATACTTTTATCTTTCTTTGCTTGCATGTGCCTTGTTGTCTACCATGCACATCCCCTACCCCCTCTAGGTATCCAATTCAACACAACATCAGGTCCTCTCCTTTGGGCCCCATTCTCCTACTATCATTGTATACACCGCAAATGAGGGGGGGCATACATCTAGTGAAAAAATCACCCCTACAATATCTTAGAGCTACAATTCAGGTCAACACAATACAAAATCAAAACAAGAACATAGTCACAGAATAGCCCATAATCGACTTGGGTCCAACATAGAACACATACACCGGCGCCCAAACTCGGACACTAGTTCTGGGTGCCCTTTTCCTCCACAGGCACTAATGTCTGGGAAAATACAATCATCTTATCAAATCAACATAGTTCACATAAGTCTTCAGAGTAATTTTATAGTTATAAGCACAAACCTCAGTTACATAATACCTCCTTCAATCAATACAATTGGAACTAATTCAAGAACAATCGGGACAAAGGGAGCGACAAGAACAAATTGGGACACACCATCTGCAGTGGCGTTAATTGGGCGAGTCATGGAAGGAGAGTAACACTAGACCTCTCTCCCCAACACTTGCTTTTTGGCATGAGATCACCCAAAAACTCGAACTGGCATGAGATCGCCCAAAAAACTCGCACTTGGTGTGAGATCGCCCAAAAACTCGCACTTGGTGTGAGATCGCCCAAAAAAATCACACTTGGCATGAGATCACCCAAAAACTCACTCTTCACAACATTTCAGGACACATTTCTATCCTTTACACTCTTTTACATCAAGTGCACACTTTCCTTTACTACTACTTTTACACACTTTTACATACTTTGCTCAAATTTTTCATATACAGGACTTTGACTACTCTCTCGCTCTTCTTTTATAGGTTCGTCCTTAACATACAACTTGAAATAGCCTACAACAACAAATATAAGCACAACAACAAGTACAAGCAACACATACGCTTCACCCCTAGGGCCACTTTCCTTTCCTAGTCTTCACACTTCACTTTATAATCATTCCACACTTCACTTGTCCACTTGGCACGCTATTCGCCACATGCTCTATATGATCATAAGGTACACATATTATTTACTTTATGTTATCAAGTATTCACTTAACAATATAAAGTGGGAGAAAATGTAAACACTAAATCACGCACTTGGGTACATTTCTAGGTCTTAAAAGTATGTTAGCATTTACATGATTCCTAAGCAAGAAAACTAGTGGTTGACAACTATCTTTGGCCTCTTTTCTTTGTCTCTTGTTTTTATTTGTCTTACACACCCTATAGCCTAGTCGAAACTTGTTTATATTTCATGGCTTTAGACACCAACACACACCCAAGACAACAACGTTAAGGCACTTGTGTCCCCTTTGGGCACCTCTAACCCTTTCTTATCTCACTCTCTCCTTTTGTGTCTCTTTTATCTTTTGGGCATCTTTTTCACTTATGGGTTGACCTTCCAATTGTCAATTATGAAATTCAAACAAGGGAATCATATAAAAACATAGTTATGTGTTCAAAATCAAGGACCAAGCACTAAGAATTATCATCATCACCTAAGATTTCATTCCAAAGGCATTAAAGCACTCCAAAGGCATCCATCAAACACTCATTAAAGGGACAAGGGCCGCATCAAATCTTCATATACTTTGCATAGGAAGGTGAAGTTCATTATTTTTATCCACACATACTACTACATTGTTGAATTCTAGCTACAACCCGTTATCAAGTGTAACTTGCACAAGGGCATCTTAGGGCATCATTTCTACACACACACACACACAAGAACTACATGGAGTCTAATATGTAATGTAACGCTTGGTTGTAAGTTCACTCTTGGGGTGATCGTTGGGGTCGTCTGACTCCCCATTCTCCATTTTCCTTTTTAGGTTTGATGCGGTTTGTGGGCTTGTGCAGGTGAACTCTGTTGCATGTTATAAGTACCTTCGACAATCTAATAACAAACATCGGGTGAAAAAAGAGAGCAACTGCAAAAACATTGCCACACAACAAAAACCAGATTCTGAGCTCCTGCATAGTCACCAATGCCCAAATTTGGTCATCAGTGCCCAGGTGCCCCTGTCATGCACTAGGCACCCCTGTTCGACATTATTCTCAAGTTCTATATTGTATAGTGCACATTTACAATGTTGTTTGTGGTTTTTCCATCAGTCACACCTACCCATATCACTTCTTGTCCATTCAGAAATTAGCTAAGTCCTCTCACCTCTCCTTCTTGCTTATGGTTACATACTTTACATGTTGTTTTTCTTGTGTCACACTATATTTTAGCATTTATACATTATTTATTTACAGTAGTTACTTTGTAATTAGATTTAATTTAAATTAAATTAAATCACATTCTTAAGCGTACTTATTTCACTAAATAATTAGATTACTTAATCTAAAAGGGTGTAAACCAATACTTATCTTGCTCTCATCACTTTGTTTTACATTACTATGGTATAACATGTTTGCTAGTTATTTGTGTTGCTACTTGTTTGCTTCATTGTATGTGGCGTGAATACATTTCTAGTCTTGTGACATTGTGATTGTCTAATGTTTGTGGCTCTATGCCTTCTTGTGTGACATTACTTCTCTTGTATATGGCCTAAGTGCCTTAATTGTCATGTGACACTTTGTTGGTATCCTATGTTTGTGTCTATATGCCTTGATGTGACTCTTCTCTACATGACATGGATTCTTTTTTATCACTTGATTTTTGTTTTGTCTCCAAACTAGTTATGTTATATCGTGCTACTACTATTATTGTTGTTCTTATTTTTGTCGCAACTATTGTTTCTCTCATTGTTATGGTCATTTGTCTCTCTACACACCATGGTTTCCACCATGTATAACCCCTTTTGTAAGTACGTATTCTCAATGGTGGTCACCACTTCAGCATTATACATTCTCTTACAACTTCTCAAACATATAATACATGGGCACATATCTATTCTTTTGAGTCACGTGCTCAAATTATTTATCACACGTGCCTCAAAAGAGGAGCTATTCATCGGGATATATTCTACACTTACATACAAATTTACGGACTCGCACATAAGTTTTCATAGGGAAAATTTTTTAGAAACATCTTCATATACCAAAATTTAGTAGAAATCACACATGTGCAAGACCATAAAGAAAGGTCGGGGACCATATGGACGTTCCTAACCGTACCATATGTTTTTTCCTAGGGAAGTTACATAGATCTTTGTATAGTTTCAAATTTCTAATCATAGATACAAGTTTTTAACATAATATACTCAATTAACATATTTCAAATCAATTTATAGTGGACATGAATATTTCACTCCTCCACTTGAAAGACTTAATTCGATTACAAAATATAGGTTTTTTTGGGGGCATAAGTCTCCTTTTCCATCATCAGTTCAACATCATACACACTTTTATTCAAAATTATGACACATGTGAAGAGCATGGGGAACTCATTCTCTTTGGTACCTTGTATATATATACAAAACTAGGTCTAGATCCATACGTAACAAAGTGATATATGGGTTATGGAAAGTATTGAAGCAACTAATTTCTTTCTAGGCATTCTTTTATATCCTCATTTTAAAGGAGAATATATCAAAGCTACTAAAAACTTTGATACACGGTCTTCTTCCTTCATAGGGTGCATTAGTACCTCTCTCTTCTTCTCTCTCTACCTTTTATTCGGTGTTGGATTGCATGCATTAAATACTCTAATCTCTCCTTCGACACAATTGGGGACCAATCTCCCCCAATAAGCAAATTTCAAAAACAATAATCCAAATCTTTGACAATAAGCCAAGAAAAATGAAGCTTTTCCCTCCGCAAAACAAACATGTGTATTCTTTCCATGTTTTACATCTCTTGATTTCACTTTATGTAAGTTCAAATTCTACTATGGACATTGATCGCACTTTGTGTTGTAGGTTTCATCATGGATCATGCTGACACTAACACATTTGGAAAAAATCTTCAAGCGAAGACAAAGCATGTCTACACACTTAGGTTTCTTTTTCATTAAGCATGTAACTTTCATTTCATACTTAAAAGGGGGAAATGCAAACACTTAAATTTGACAATTTACCCTTTGACACTACTAATTTTGACTATACTTCTTAGCTAAGATAAACATTCACATCCTATCCCCACTCGGTGCATATTGTTATCTCTTTCCGAACTTTATTATTCCCACGCACTAATGTGTTGAAATTTTTTTAATACAAAACCATGAAATCAATGTTTAATCTTTGACCATCATAATGAAAATTTTAGATTTGATTTACCTTTTCATTGTCCAAAATCAGCGTGCAAATTGGCCAAGATGTGAAATCCGATCTGACCGACTTGCATACAGTCTTAGAATGACACATCTTCTAACTCTACTTTTAGTGCAATAAAATTTACATATTTTCATCTTGTTGGTTAGACTTATCATGATAATTTACCTTTGAATCCTTATTTAAGCAAGTTAAGATTGCCCCGTTTACTCACTTAACACAACTTGGCAAAGCATATAGAAAGTCACTTGGCACACTCATTAAAATACTCAAAAAAGGCACTCAATGCTCCTTAAATCTTCCCAAAACTAGTGCACATCCATTATGAGAACCACTACTATAGTTTTAAAGCACTTAAGTAGGTCAAGGAGTCTAATATCCCCCACTTATGAACACACCAAAATCACTACATCAAAGTCTTAACAAAAACACAATCCCTCAAATACGTTCAAGGTGGTGGAAGTTGTCAATTAACTACATTCATATAAATATTACATGTTAGGTGGAGAACTACATGAGGTTTGAGGCCTATTTAGATTAATGCCAACTTAGGGGTGCACAAATTAAAATTAACCCCAAACATTAACCTTCTTGAAGGGTCTACCAACCATGGTTAATGTTTGAGCGTGATTTAATTGATTACAAATGGTTTCGGAGTGCGTGACAACTAGGGTTTGATAATGAAACATATTTCAATATCACTAAAGGGCCCATAAATTTATAGAGCCTCATTCCAAGAGGTTCCAAGACCGTACCACAAGGGCAAGACTAGATATTACAAATTGACCAAGTTATACGGTCCCGCACCAAGAGGTTTTCCAGTCATAGTATCATAAATGAATCACCTTCAGTATTGCATTCCCATATTCTCTTGTTTGTGCATATAAATATCTCTTGTATTGTCATATGTAGCTAAGTATATATTCCTTCTCATGTTTTCAAGCTTGTAGTATAGTGTAATCATTAATTGTAAGTACCAATACATTATTTTGATATTGTGTAGTTAATGTTGGAAGTTAATTAAACAACTTAGCTCCTATTTTCAAATTTTACATTCCTTTTTAGTGTTGTGAATCCATAACATAAATCTATTAAGGTTAAAAAAGGGTGTAAAAAACTCCCTAAATCTTCCCAAAGCTGATACACATCCACTAGGGAAACCACTAATATAGTTTTGAAGTACTTAACGGTCAAGGAGTTCAATTTCCCGCATTACCAAGAAATCAAATATCCCAAATAAATGCATTAACAAGAGCAAAATCATCCCAAGCATGGTCAAATAAATTCAATTTTCCAACTAGTTGCATTCATATAGAGATTACATGTTAGGTGGAGAACTACATGTGGTTTGAGGCCTTTTCTGAGTAGTGTCAGCGTAGGCGGTGCACGTGATTGCACTTCAACCCAAACACTAACCTCCTTGCAAGGCCTCACACCCATTATTAGTGTTTGAGTTTGATTAAATTGATTTTAGATGGTTTCGAGGATAGTGCGACACTTAGGGTCTGACAACAACACATATTTCCAGATCACTGAAGGACACAACAAGTTACAAAACTCCATTCCAAACATGTCTAAGACCATACAACATGTTAAGGATGGTACATACGTTCTTGACAGAGACTGTATGATTCCATACCATGGTATCTTCTAGTTCTTATCTAAAGAATGAAGCATCCCCAACCTCTGCACTCCCAAATTCTCTACTCAGGCACCCTTATCTCTCCTATAATATTATGTATAGCTAACTGCATCTTCCTTCTTGTGTATTTGAACTTGTAGCATATTATAATCATCAGTTGCAAGTATTAATTCATGTTTTATGACATTGGATGATTAATATTGGAAGTTAGTTAATCAAAATAACCCTCTTTAACAAAACTTACACTCCATAACAATCTATTAAAACTTAAAAACGATGTAAACAAAAAGATTAGGACCGCATAAATTGGTTAGGACTGGATTTTACATCCCGACCAAACTATACAATCTGGACATGAGATATGCGAAGCAAGATAAAAAGTTGTGGCACGATGCATAGGGCTAGTTTATTGCTTTGATCAAATAATATTTTTTGAATTAACAACATAACAAAGTGTAAAGACGAGCAAGTCATGAAAGAACTAGAGAGATATAATGATTAGATTCTGAATGTGAGCATTTGTCTTAACAAGAGAGCATAACCAAACTCGACACTACAAAAAGGACAAGTTACCATATTTTAGGGTCTACACAAATCACTAGAAAGAGAAAAAGAAAGGGTCAAAATATAAAGCATCACCATATTGACATCCTAAAATTAAGGGGTGTTGACATATTGGTTTATGATTTCCATTTGATCGAGAGGGGAAATCTTCACTTCAAGACTACAAAGATTATAAAAAGGTCGCATGCATAAGAAATAGTTAAAAGATGGGATTGTGGCGACCCTAGATGTAGATCAGGAAGGATTCAAATATATGAAATGTTGGGAATACGTGTAGACTCATATGGTGCACTTATTGATAATAAATAAGAATATGGGTCATCTACCACTTCCTCCAATCATTTACTTGAAGATAGAGTAGATTCGAGCGGTGTCTCATAATCCATGCACGAGTTTTAATTAGTGTATCAAACAATATTTTTAATAAATATGATGCTCATATGGTAACTCTAAAGGAGTGTTTTAACATACATATGATGTTCTATGAAGTTTTGAATCATTTCTATATTTCTTATCTTATATGATTTGATGATGAATAATACTACAATACTTTTTAACTTATACCATTTGAATATGGATGATGCAATGATTATTTAATGAAACAATTTGTTTTTCATACGATGTAATTTGTATTGAGTCTATATTAATATAAAAAGAAAATGTTGTAATGTTGAATTCTTAAATTATATGGTGATGTCAAAATGCCATTATTTGTCGTTTGGTGTTTTAAGTGATAAATTTATCCTAAATGAGTGATCATTTTAAGGTTGATTTCCTTGGTTTTGTTTTGCAATAGTACTTGTTCTTAGGCCATGGCTTCAATTTTTTTACAAATTCAAGATTTGAAAAAGGGGTGCTATGAGTGTCAACAATTTTTGAATTGGAGGTTGATTTAAATGTTTTGGTTGGCATGGTACATATTACCAAGCTCATGGTCTCAAACAAGTTATAATTTTAACCTTAAAAAAGGGTGCTACAAGTAGCTCATCTTTTTGGTTAATGGGATGATTTTAAGGTTTATGTTAGGAACATTACAGTTTTTGAGGTAATAGTTGCAAAAGTTGTAATTTTAACCATGAAAAAGGGTGTTATTGGTAGTACCACTTTTCAATTTGAGGATTGATTCTAGGTTTTGACACTCGAATATGAATATTTATGGCTAGAGTTCTTGTTTTGAGGCCATAATTCTTGTCAAGTTGATAACTACATTAGTACACAAACTACATTTCTAAGATTGAATATGGATATTTTGAGGGATTATCTTGGGAAATCACGATGTCACGAGATGATACGAAGTGAATCAAGAATTGAAATGCTTGATGTTACTTATTGATTTTGTACTATATGATGACATCCTAATTGTCTATTGCTATCATTGACCCCCTTCGAGGATTTAATGCTGAGGGCAATCAATTTCAGTTTTGTTACATGTTTGCGCATAAGCCCAACACTTCATTGAACATGTTTATAATCAAGACGAGCTCTAAGTCTCTAAGGATTGATTTTAAGGTGTCTTGATTTCTTATGGGAAAGGTGGATGATTTAAAGGATAATGAGGGTGCTAGAGAAATGCTAGATTACAACCACCTTGATGAAAGATTAGTCACCATTGATCAAGCCTCAAACTAGTCTTGCGCAAGCCCTTGGAGAAAGAACCTAATGCTCAATAAGTTGATATCTTCCAGATTACACCTCTTGTCTCACACTTCATCACCTCAAATGTAGAGAGCTTAGGTCGTTTCATTGTCTTTTCCTTTTGTAATTACTACTATCACCGTTCAAGAGAAGAACAAAGTTGTCATCATAGAAGAATCTGAATTATCTTGAAAGTTATCAAGAGACTCATACTCGAGGCAAAGTTAAGAGATGCTCTATCAAGAAGATTCATAGATTTGAAGAAGATAAATAAGTAAATAAAACTTAGGAAACCTTGCAAAGGAAATTTAAAGTGATGTTTTCAGGACAAGGATCAAGAAAAGAGGGATGAGAAGGATGAAGTTGATGATGACGACAAGGGAAATCCCTATCATGATAAAGATGAGGGGTCTAATTTATGATCATCTTGAAGGTCATTAAGAGTCCATCCTAAAGATGATAATTTCTTATCAACAACTCTTGAATTTTTTTCCTTGAAGTACTCCTAAAAGTAGTCATTGCATCGAGAGATTTTTCAGGAGATTATTTTGGGATCAAAATAGATCTATTGAAGATTTTGAATTATTTAGCCTAAAACTACAATTAGAGGTTAGTCTAATATATATCAAATTCCTTAGTTATCTTTTCTGTAAGGATACTTCATCTTAATGCGCCTTTTAGTCATATTGTATATCAAATTCTTTATTTATGTTTTTGCTTGGTAAGAGTACTTATTTATGGATTTCATTTTAATGCATTTTTCATTTGAACCACTTCTCGATGGACAACATAGTGACAATCTATTTATGTCATAATTTATGTTGTATTCATCTTATAATCAATGTAAGATAAGCTCACCTAATTTTCGATTTGATAATCATTATAATTCATCCTAATTAAGATGTGTTTGTTCAAGGCATTGATCATGTGTTTTGGGAGAGATCTTTTGGGAAGTAGGTATGCATATGCATGTTTTGGTTCTCCATTACAAGTGTGATGACAAATCTAGATGTCAATTTGATTTTTGTGGTACATTACTTCCATTTAGCATTATGGTTGCAATGATTTCAAGCTTTATTTGCCTCATTTTTACAAACGCATTTGTTGATGTTATCTTTGTTTTCTATCGAGATGTTTTAGTAACAATTAGTGCAATTACTAGTTTTATATGACACATGTACTTAATTTACTCTTATCAAAACACAACTATTTCTTACCACTTTCTATTGTATACACCCTTCCGATGGAAATTATGCCTAGCCTTTCAAATTTTATATCTCGTCCATCATACTCGACTATCTATTCTTTCATAATGCAAATTTTCATAAATGTTATGTATACAACCTATGTAATAATAAAAAATTAACTCGAGATCAAATCCCGTAACTAACATGTCTATGCCACGCAAGTCTAAAAACCTCTCCTTAAAAGAGGCTATCATTGTCATGAAAATTTGTAAATGCCTTAAGGGGAGGGAGTCATGGTGCAGGTTAACTTTGGGAGATTATATTTAGCACCTGGTAATCCAAAAAATCCCAAAAAATATGTCAATTGAAGCGCATGAGAATTCTCTACAGCATGGTTTGCTTTCCAAACAAATCTGCCACGTAACCCAGCGTCCATACTTGATGGCCAGTGAGAGGTGTCACTTTTTTGGCCGTTTCTGGGGTCGGACCAGTACATGCAACTTAATCACCCCACCTATCACTATTTATTCTGCCACTTATTACAAAGGGATCCATGATTTTCGAGGAGAGGGAAATCTGTGCATGTTGATTTCGTATTAAATCTGCCAAGTATTGCCGTGTTTTTGAGCGAACCATATCTTGATCGGATCAAGTCTGCTTCCTTTATTGTCATTGAAGGCGCCCGATAAACACCTCACCATCCTCCATTAATTGCACCGACTTTCTCCCCTCATCCTTGAAGAAACAGAAGATTACTCGCTTAGCGTAGAGAAAAAACCTGCCCTTTCAGCAACATGGAGAAGAAAGAAGGAACTTACAGCAAGAATAGAAGTTTGAAACCTGTCCACACTGTTTCAAGTTTGAAAGCTTCTGCAAGCAGAATAGAAGTTTGAAGTGCAAAGGGAACGCTATCCACACCCAACCTGTGCGTAAATCCTGCCCCTATTTGGCACAGCTTGGGAGGACACTGTCAAAGGTTGGAGACCGATTATTCGCTTAGCGTGGAGAAGAAACCGAAACTTTCAGCAGCGTGGAGAAGAAAGAAGGAACTTGCAGCGTGGAGAAGAAGGTAAACCCATTTCATAGCTTGGTGGCAGATAACACTCAGAATACTAGTTGATAATGCACACAAAAAAAGTCTTTTACTAACTTATAGTATGGGCAATATCAATTTTAATTTGTATATCAGCTATGGTTTTTTGTATTTAGTTTTTTCTCAAATGATCTTGTTTTATCTAGCGTTGATGACCTAAATGCCTGTCTCAACTTGCAGCTAAACACAATGAGTATTTTGTTTTGGTTCCAGCTTTGTCCAGAGTTCTGACCCTGAGATTTGCGAGTGGTTGAGACACCCATTCACTGCAACCAAACAAAACGAAAAATACTCGTTTGAAAGCTTCTGCTTGCAAGAATACGAACCATCACCATCATATTTGCAGGTGATGTTTTACATAGATTAAAAACTGATAGTATTTTTTGTAATATAGATTATGTATAATATTATGGCTGTCTATGTATAGTATTATTAAAAACTGATAGTATTTTTTGTATAGTTCAGGTAATATAATTTTATATATTAAAAGTGATAGTATTTTTTGTACATGTGTTGCAGCGGGGTTGTTATGCTTGTTGGAGTGACTCAGAGTGGAAGTGCAGATGCAGAGCAACATTTTAATTGTGTTTATCAACACATCAAATAAGTTTGGAAATTGTTTGATTCTCTTCGAATATCTAGACGGTGAGGTTTTTACCCTCATTGAGGCAGTGATAGAAACTATTTCATAATTTTCTTTTGTACTGGTAGAATGTGTTATTGGCTTCTGGTTGTTACATTAATGACCAATATAGTTTATTGGCGAATTGCAAACGGCATTTACTATTTTTCAGTTTCAAAAATGTAATTTTCAGAAACAATATGAGTTTAAATCTTTGCAAAATATAATCACATAACTTGGACGACATATATTCATTCAGTAAACATTACCATAGTCCATTACAAAAACATGGCCATACAATATACTTGGGCCATATAACTATTATAACTATATTGTAGTTTTTAAATCGAAAGGCCAATTCCAGACATAAAAAATTCAGCCTTCAAAAAGAAATAATTACTTTCGATAATATCATTTCCAAAATCCGGGGAAGGGTGGTGAATCTGCAGTTGAGGTTGAAGTTGGGGTGTTAATTTGCAGTTGCCTCCCCATGTTGACATCCCTCACAGGTGTAGTTGGGAATGGATCAGAAGTTGAGAAGCATTCACTCCAACTGCAAAATTGTGTGTTGAAACTGATAGGGGGCAATGTATGCCCATTAATTCTCTTAACATTGGGTGTTGATCAGGAAAAGGATTAATTGGACTACTCAATCTCCTTTTCCTTTCTAACTCTCTTCTTGCCTTCTCAAACTCCTTCTCCTTTATCTCTTGATCCCTTTGAATCCGTTCCTGTTCCTTTCTCTGTTCCCTTTCTTGCCTTTGAATCAACTTTTGGTGCTCCTTTGTTTTCCTTCTATATTCTTTTTCAATCTTTTCTGCTCCTTCCTTTCCCTTTCAACAATTCGTTCAACCTTCTTCTCCTGGATTTGTTCCTTTTTTCTTTGCTTCAATTCATCGATTTCTTTTTTTTGTTCTCTTTCTCAACCAGAAGCTCCATGTACTGATCTGCGGTGATTAGTTGAGATTCCCTACTCAATCTTATACCAGAAGCACTATTTGACCTTGATGATTCTCTAACCTTTTCCATAGGGAGTTTCAAGAATCTACCAAGAGTTCTTTGTCCTTGGTTTCCCTCACAGGTTTGGTTTGAATCTGGCCCTAATACTCCTGTTGCCTCTACCTGTGATTCTGCATCATTTTCTTCAGCTTGACTACCAACATAGTAGTGCACCAAATCTGAGCCATGAAGTAGTGTTGGATGAGAGGGTAAAGAGAGGCTAACCTCTTCATTATTGAAGTTCAAGTTTACACCAAGATTAAGAGCTGCTTCTTTCATCCAATCAGGAGGGATTTCTTCTGTGGGCATAGATAGTGACTCATCAATTTGATTAATTCCATTTGGAGTTTGCAATTGTTGTTCAACACATTCATTTATATTTATCTCCTTCTGTTGAGGTTCTGATTCTTTCTCCAATTGTGTGTTAGGCACCATCTCAACATCTTCACTTTGCTCTAAATCAACCCTAGATAGATGAAGCATATTTTCTGCTGCACTAGCATCATCTTGAAAAGTTGTGTCAAATGTTCTGCTAGGTCCCATGTCTTCATCCAAGGCATTGGGATTAAGAGGCCATATCCCTGTTCTTTTGAATCCTGATTTAATATTGCTAGGTGTAAGAGCCATTATGAATGCTTTGCTCCCTAACTCAGCTAATTCAACCCTTTTCACATCTATCCCATGGTTTGCAATTATCCATTTGCGTCTCTCCTCCTTGAAGTATGTTTTGAATGGAGCAAAGACACTCACATCCAATGGCTGTAATTTATGAGAGGTGTGTGCAGGCAATGTTAACAAATCAATCCCCAAACTCCTGGCTTCTTGAATTGTCCCCAAAGCAACATGTGAACCATGGCCATCAAAAATTAGTAAATGCCTATTTGTAGGAGACACACCACCAGGTATAGATGATGCAAAGTGATGTAACCATTTCATGAATAAATCTTTTGTCATCCATGCATGTGCTTGTGTTGCCATGCAAGCTCCAGGCTCACAACCTACAATATAATTTTCTAAATGGTGCTTCCCCTTAAAAAGATAGAATCCTGGAATGCTTTGTCCAACAACATTTACACAACACAATATGGTAATCCATTCTCTACTTTTTGGGATGATATATGGGACACTCCTACTACCCCTTTTAGCAAGCACTCTCATACCGCAGTTCCTTCCAGCTTGTAACCTAGTTTCATCACAATTCCATATTCGGTTTGGTCCATATGGGTTGGCCTCATAAGCTTTAGACAAAGTAACGTAGAAGGAACTGACAATTGATGGCCTCAAACACATTGCTCGATCCTTATCAAGGCCTTCAGCTGTCCTTAATGTTAGATCTGGGTGTCTTTTTTTAAAACCTGCCCACCATGACTTACCTGGAAAACCATCCGTGAATGGGTTAGACCTTGTTTCACATATTTGTGCCACACATGTCTTAAGTTGTATAATTTCTAACCCATGGCCCATGTCAGCCATTTCATGACACCAACTCACTATCTCCATCTCTTCTTCATCTGTTAGAATTGTTGGTGGACCCTTTCTTTTAGTAGTGGTAATGCCCATCAGCCAAGAAGTAAGGGTGGTCGCTGGTATACCCCATTTTTTTGCAGCAGCACGTGTAGAGTATCCATATTCTTCAACATCTTTTATGGCATTATCCATATCAGACTTGTTCCAAGCAGCTCTTGGCTTTGTCACTTTTTGGGGTGAAGGGCTCACTGTTATTGATTGGACATTTTCTTCTTCATGTGGTGTGTCATTGGCATCTTGAGGTGGGGTATTGTTAGCCCCTTCTTCATGTTCTTCACTTGGCGGAAATCTTGCTCCCCTAATTTTGGCACATGTAGGTCTTACTCTTTTAGGAAGTTGCCTTCTCCTCATGATGTCAATAAAAACCTGCAAAGATAGATGAATAGATGAACTTACAACAATGAGAAGAAATAATATTGAATCAACTCACATAAAAGGAAGTGCAGCCATTTGATGTGAGTGCCTATATTGTGAGCAATGGATACTTGAAAGATCAAAGGTCAAAATGGGTCTAGTACAGAAGAAGGCAATGTTATTGAAACAAATACAGATTTGAATTTATGACCAAATATACATCTACATGAAAAAGGCACATATCAAGATATACATGTACATGAAAAAGGCAAATCAATGTGTAAGCTAATGCCTCATACACTGCGCCTTTCTCACAATTGAAGCACATCAATGTATAGAAATATAAAATCCAACTGTACATAACATAGGCTAAACAATGTTGTAATTGTCCTTACAGAATATTTAACTAAACGTCATTGTGAAGACAACTACATTCCTAAATCAATAGTCAGACTGTGAATGGATGCCCATTAATACAAATTCACAACAAAAGATGAAACACGTACTAAAAGAAAGGGCACTCTATGATACGGTTTCTTCTCCACGCTGCTGCAAGTTTCCGTTTCTTCTTCTGTTTCATCTTCTGTTTCTTCTTTCTCAGTGGGAAACTCCACCCAATTAATGGAGGGTGGCGAGGTGTTTATTGGCGCCTTCAATGACAATAAATGAAGCAGACTTGTACATATCAAGATATGCTTCGCTCAAATAACACGACATTCCTTGGCAGATTTAATACTATATCTACATGCATAGATTTCCCTCTCCTCCAAAATCACGGATGCCTTTGTAATAAGTGGCAGATTAAATAGTAATAGGTGGGGTGATTAAGTCGCATGTATTGGGCCAACATCACATGGAAGACAATAAAATTGACACCTCTCACTCCATCAAGTATGCACGTTGGGTTACGTGGCAGATTTGTTTGGAAAGCAGTTCAAGTTGTAGAGAATTCTCATGCGCTTCAATTGACAGTTTTTTGGGATTTTAGGGATTACCAGGTGCTTGGTATAATCTCCCAAAGTTTGGGTGCAGCATGACTGGCTCCCCTCCCATAGATGAATATTCACAAGTAATTCAGAGGCTAAATTAATGAAACCTGTAGATGTATGTGTACATGTAGATTTATATTTACAAGTAATTACAGGCTAAATTAATGAAACATGTATGTATGTAGATAGATGTATATGAAATATGTAAGTAATTACAGTAATTACATGTCAGATGTATATTTTATGCTGCCTTTTCATGTAATTGTATATTTTATGCTTCCTTTTCATGTAGCTGTATATTTTATGCTGCCTTTTCATGTCGTTGTATATTTTGTAGTTGTATATTTACAAGTAGATGTGTATTCATTTACAGATTTCATTAATTTACCGTGGAATTACTTGTAAATATACATTTCATATTTCATTAATTTTGCCTATAATTACTTGTAAATATACACCTACACATTCCATTAATTTAGCCTAGAATTACTTGTAAATATACATCTACAAATTTCATTAATTTATCCTAGAGTTACTTGTTAATATACATCTTCATGAAAAGGCATAAAGTAAATTTCCAGGAATATTTCCAGTTAATCCCAATTAACAATAGCTGGGTTGAACACCAAAATAACTTGAATCAAGCAAGTCTTTCTCCTTGTCAAAGCAGTCCATAAAATATATAGATTGACAAAAATATTTATAAAATTAAATGAATGTGCATCAATATAACAACAGAGTTAAGAACTTACTATGTGGCAGTAGGAGGAAAATAACAGATGAATACGGCAGCTTGGAACTCTGATTTTCATGCACTAGCAAAATAATACTAACTGAATAAAACTTCAGAGCAGTTGAGGAACTAGATTTATAGGAGATATGAAAAGTGTTGTAGTTGATTGATCCTTGTGCTTTTTTGTGATTGGGCCAAATTGGTTGATCCTTGTGTTTGTTTTTGATTGGGTGAAATTGACTGGGGTGGATCAAGATTTATGATATTTTATTTCAATACTCAGATTTGAAGTTCAATTTGATTTGATTTCTCATTTCAATTCAATCTTTGTTTCTTGAGCCTTACATTTGTTGAAAATATACAGGTACATCATTTATGGGAGTAGCTGGTTGTCAAAATGGTGAGAAAGTTAATGCTTAAAAGACAACATGTATTTGAAAATGGTGCACTTTGGACTTATTTTTGTGAGTGGTATCTGCCCCCAAAATATGGTATGACAAGATCTTTAACATTGTAAAATGGGAACTTAAATTATATGAAAAGTGACATCAAAATATAATGATGATGTGGTATCATTTTTGTATAGGGATGAAATATAATTATATATCCATGTATTAAATACAGGTTGACTTTAAATTTGGCAATCATGGAAGTATAATATATGTTATTTTATGTTTAAAAATGATATCAAGTATTCAATTGATAGATTATAAAAATGTACATGAAAAGTGACATGTATGTCAACTACCCTGAACTATTGTTTGTACATTTATAGGATAGTATTCATTCAATTATTAATATAAAAATGTGTAAACACTCCGGTTTAAAGTGATGGACTTCATTTCAAGTTATCCTTACATCGAAATCCTAATGTTTCCTTCTGATTGTAGCGAACATCTTCGTTTTCAAATTGTTGCTTCTGCTCTCACATCGTAAATTCGAGATCCAGCAGTTTCGCATGGAAACAAATTCATTGTAGATTTTCGTGTTTTCTATTTCCCAGGGTTTCTAACGTACGACATCGGCTAATTCAAGCAGAAACATTCTCTGTATATTGAAAATATGCCAGGTGATTCAGACATTTGTTTTCAATATTAAATTAATCAGGGAGGATGGTCTGGTGGCTAACCCTTCACATTTGTTTTTGTTTTGTTTTGCGCCATTGAATGAATTGGCTGCCTCGTCCTTCTTTTCAGGCAGTGATATTGTAAGGAGGCGCTACCATGGGAGTGTCTGAGAGATCCTGGATCATTGTGCTTGCCATATTTAAGGTATTTTATGATTTTTTTCTCCATTTTTTTGCATTAGATTGTGAAGTAAATGTAGAAATTGTGATTGAGGAGGCAAACAGCATATTTTTTTGTATTTAAGAGCCAGATTGCTGAATGTTGTACTCCGGCTGATAAGACATTAATATCGATGGTATGGGACTTAAGGATTTAGAAACTGCTTCAAAGATTTCAAAATAGTCCAGAAAGTACAATACCCCTCCTAGGTTTTACAGTTTCTTGCTCATCCTTTCGCGTTCTTTAGATGTTGGGCATCAAATTACTGTGTAGAAACTGTAGCCAACAAAATGTACAATACAGCTATAATTTATTCCATCTCAATGTTGCATCCTGCATCTGGACTGTTTGATTTCTTCAAAGCATGCGACTAATTTCATAGGCCAGTGTAAGTTGCCAAATCACAAGGAGGAACTTCAAAACCACATGTGATTTCATCAAGAAAAGACCATTTTATGTTTGGCTTTCAACTTAAACATATTGATATGCAACCCATAATATCATTGCACTTTCCCTGATTTGCAATGTCAGATACTCCCATCAACTTTAAGTAATCATATAAAAATATTTTGTTCCAATTGAGGATGGATGGCGACTTGCAATTAACAATGCTCATATCAAAGGAATAACAGTTACTACCAATGTAGAATTCCATGCTTGTCACCAACAAGGCATCAGATCTATAAATCAAAGGCACCATGTTCTTAATGGACTATAAATATCTCAAGATCCTGGCATTTAATGCATGGAATTGCATTTTTGTGTGATTTACACTGTTAAACTTGCATTACTTCATCTTAGAAGCTCCTGGTTTTTGCATCTTCAGCTCACACAAACTTAAAGTTCTGGAAGAATTTTTATCAAGCTGGTTATTGTTAACATACTGGAGATGTTGTAAAATGTTGAAATATGTGCCCTTTATTCATCTCCGTGTCCTGGGTGTCAGCACCAAGGAAGAGATTGGATCGTATACACTATACAAGGGTAGTGCCTTCTCTGCCCTGAACAACACACAACCCAACTAGCCAACAAGAAAATGGATCGAATAGGGTTGACAGCAGCTGACCAGATAGCCTATGTATGGGATTTCAATGCAAAGGAATGAATTGGAATCCACTTTTCATCTGGTCAGAGTCATTAAGACTCATTCAAACAGTTTTTGATCATCGAATGCTATTTGGTAGAAAGGAGAACAATTTCCAGAGAGACAATTATATAGTGGATAAATAATTAGTAAGTTTTCGTCAGTACTATGTATCTGCTAATGCAATACGGTGCCATCAACAGTGCACCTTTCACTATATGCACCATTTGATTTGCAATCAAATTAGTACAAAAACTCAAATCTGCAATATGTTCTTTGTGGTCCACCATTGAACACACTACTGCATGCACTTTCAAAAATCTCTTACAAACAATACCTGGAAAACAAGAGCATTGCTATCTATCTGCTTCATGGTTTTACATTGTGAAACATATTCACACTTAATCAAAGCAACAATATTGTTAATGTTGACATTGCCATCCAAGACTAAGGTATGTCAATATTTCCATAGACCAAGTTACGTTCACTTTATTTAAAAAATATACTTAATGACACTCACACTCAACTAACATTTATGCAACTTCTATTTATGCAGATACACTTGCTCAAACATCTGCAACAACATACTCTATTCCAGCTGTTATAAATTGATCTCTCAAAGCTAAATTTCTATTTTATGTCCTTTTGCCTTTAAATTCTATGCTTTTTCATAGTCTTCCTTCTTTCTTCTTTGACATTACATTAAATGTGATGACAATGGAATACTACAAAACATATTTTGTTGGATGATTCCTTCTCTTTCAACATCATTTGAAGACTACTTCCCACATTTTATAATCACTTAAATTAATAATACAATAAATATTTTCTCCATGTTTTGCAGGGACTAGTTTCATTGCAACCTTGTTAGATTTTTGCTCCTGTTCCAT
Organism: Taxus wallichiana var. yunnanensis; assembly: GCA_018340775.1. Classification (NCBI taxonomy): domain Eukaryota; kingdom Viridiplantae; phylum Streptophyta; class Pinopsida; order Cupressales; family Taxaceae; genus Taxus; species Taxus wallichiana. The sequence continues at coordinate 431,774,704 of CM031235.1, read as the reverse complement.
ATTTACTGAATTTGAAGGGTATTTGAGCACAAGGCACCAAATCTATAAGCTACAAGTGACCAAGCCCCGCATTTTCTTACTTGTCAAAGACCAAAGAAGTATTCAGTATGGGGAGCCGAGGAGAAGCAATTGTGGTGGCGGTGGTAATTATCAGGGTGCTCTTTAGGGTGCCCTCCCCCAATCTTGTATGGGAGTCTGTGGGCCTTGTCTCTCTCTGTGCTCTTGCTCTATTCATCCAGCTCAAAGCCCAACATACTACCTACCAATTCAAAATCGACCGCCTCAATCCCAGGTAAAATATCAAAATTCTCTTTGGTTCACGATAAAATATAGTAACCAAACATTGAAATATGAAAGTACCTCAGAAATTTCATTTCGGCATATTAACTTCAATTCCCTTTGAGACCACTTGCGTTTCAACTCTTGAAAAAAATAGAGTTGTTGTTGTTGGTGATTTTAATTGTGACATACTTAGGTTTGTGACATGTTGGAACACTAACCCTCTAACATTCTTGAGATAGGGATGGAAGCTTCACTACTAATACTAGTAAATTTTGGCGAAAATCTAATAAGTTTATTTAGATTTCTTTTAAAAACTTGGCTCATATGTTAATAATTATTATAGTTACTTTTTTGAAAATTTGCTAATTGATGAACATGCATTATCCAATTAGCTAAGATTTGGAAAATTCCTTTGTGGGCTAACCTTTGGTTTAAATGCCATGACCAGGGGATAGCTCTTCTGTTAGTTTCACTTCTTCATTTAGATATATGATCAAGGGGTATCTTTTCCGTCAAATTTATTTGGGACTTGCCCTGGTCTTGTCTGTTTACTGGATATGGTATTTTACTTAATTTCATTCCCATTGTGGGATAACCTTCGGCTTAGATGATATGATCAAGGGGCATCTCTTCCGTCAAACTCACCTCAGTCGCGCACCTGCATTGTCCATTCAGTCAAAGTGGTATTTATACAATTTTAACACTTCATTTCTCATGATGATTTGAACCCGGGCTTGGTCATGAAAGCTCTGATGATTTTGCCACTTGAGCTTGTCCCATTTGACACAAATGTTACAAAAATTATACATGCCAATTAGTAGATTTTATTAAAAATATATGCCATGTTTAAATTATCATGTACATAAAGTTAACAGACTTTCCAATTTTTTTAAGTATGATTAGTACAGCCTATAATTCTTGTCAAAGTTTGGCTTGAAAATGCACATATATTAGTTTTTGAAAGGGAAAGATTTTCCCTTGTTCTATGCTTGTAAACCAATTTCAATCCCTTAAAATATCAATGTTGATGAATCTATTTTTGATTCTTTTGAAAAGTAATGCAATTGTAAAACGCTAGCCCATAAATTGTTACTTGCCTTGGACTTGTTGTGATGTTTTCGCCATGTCTTGATCCAGGCCAGGTTCTTCATCAGGAATTTTCTTGGGAGCAATGACACTGCCCACTGTTATGATGTCGCGATTGATCCAGCTGCACAGGAGCCTTTTGGAGCATGGCAGTGAGAGCCCAGGTAGGTTTGTTATGGAATTTATGGACTAAGCCCGTGTCTTGGAAAAGGTTATTGCTTGTAATTCCGACTTCTCTTAGTTTTTAGGCTGTGAATGTTTTGTCATAGCAAAATCCCAATATTCCTCCGGGAATGGAAATGATCATAACTTGTTTTTCAACTATGGTTGTTTTTTAATGTCTTAACTGGTTTATGATTATTTAATTTTGATGTGGGCAGTGGGTCTAATAGCTATTCGAGAGTCACTGTATGTCAGCTCCACTGTTTTTAGACGAAGCCACATTACCAATGAAGGGCATACCTGATAGATTTTGATTCTAGGTTATGTTTTTTCTCATACTCATGGGCAAATTAGGTTTAGCCCAGCAATGACATCATGCATTTCATTCAACCTGTCAAGGAGTTTTGTTATGATAAAGTCATGCAAACTCTACTAAGTCATAAGGAAGTTACTTGTTTCTTGAATCCATAAGTTAATTTGTCTTTGTTAAATTTATTAAGGTGGAGTTACTTTTAACCTATTCACATGAAATAGCAGCATACATGCAAAGTGGCCATTAGTTATAGACTTATAGTCATATTTACGTCAAACTTTGCAGAATTTGGCTTTCTGTAACTGGTTTTTGCCATCAAAGTTATGCTGGTTGCATAATGTGCTACTGGTACCATGGGGTTGAAAATGAATGTATGCACTGCAAATGTTTCCAGGTGGTAAGCAATCAGGTGAGGTCCATGAAAACTGAGCGGAAGAGTTTCATCACACCATCAAGGAAGCCCAGGGGAAGGGAATGGGTGATGAGAAAGATACAAAGCGCCTTGAACAAGGCAATCCAGAGGATTAGCATTGAAAGTATAAAAAAGAAGTGAAGGGACAACACCTGTGTTATTATATTAGGAAAGTATTCCAAATGCAGATAATGGCAAAACTGACAATACTTCACACATATTCTGGACTTGTCAAAGTGCTAAGTAGAGTGATGATGATGAGTGGAGCAGTGAAACATGTGTTTTAAGCGAGGTGCAACACCTGTGTGACTCTGATACGAGCATTGGGAGACTCATGAGCCAGTGATGAACGGTGAGAGTGTGGACAATGTAGTGATGAATGATGTGGGCAGCCTTCTGATGAATTAAATAAGCGATGACAGAACCAAAAAATTCAACATCTTCGTAAAGAATCATAAATTGATAAGTGATGCTGTGGATAGTGGGTTGGGTGTGACCTATTGCCAGACCAGTTATGAGAGAAAATGCACGGAACTTTCCTGTGGCTACCATGATTGTGATTGGAGATGACAATTGAGAGTTCGATGGAATCGATGGGGATCTTGATGGGCCAGGAAGTGGTGATGGAAATTTGGAAAATTTCAGCTATGTGTAGATAGTGCACAACCAGGAGCATGAGGTTTCATGATATTACTTTGGCCGAGCCTTGTTGAGGCAAGCATGGACTAGACAAGATTGGAGGGCAGATATGCTGATAATTCAGTAAGGATGGAGGAAGCTCTTTATGCTCTTGGAAACAAACACTGAGTGCAGACATGTAAGAAGTTCATAAGGAAGTTTGGATTGTAAAGAGTAGCAGCAACAGAAGTCATGGAACTGAGATTCAGATGGGCTTCGTGAGCTGATGGAAGGAGCGCCAATGTTACCAAATTGTTCAGAAGAAGAGAAGAATTTAGACACTGGCCATTCATTGTAGGCATATAAAATTATTAAGCATTTGAATATGAACTCACTTGCTTTCAATGAATGCAGATAATGTGAGAAGACTAATTTCATTATTCAAGAAAGCGCGTGTTCACCTGAGCATTGGCTGATTTTGCTGGCTATATTTGATCTGCTCTGAGGGTTTTACTTTAAATAGTGTTGGATGATTAGAAGGATCAATATTACATGAGAATTGAACCCAGTTGCGTGTAATGTCAAACTACTAAGTTGATTGATGTGGGGCCCTCAGAAATAAGAGTGACTGATCTTGCAGAGCTGTTCCTGAAGGTGGTTGTCAAGAATTGAAGGAAAAAAAAGAAGGTGAAACAAAGAAGCATAAATGAAACATACAAGTACTTTTTCTGAGCAGAAGAAGGGAGGGGTTGCCCCTTTCTGGTAAGGTTTTACTTTCCATTGAATAGATGAAGAAAAATAAGAAGAAAAATTGTGTGACTCATGTTTCTATGTCATGCAGCATCACATTTTGACATACAATTTGTGGGGCATGAGGAGACGCAGAAAGGTAGAACTGCTAGTGTAGGAAAGTGAAATAAACTGTGAATGTCTTTTATTTAACTTGAAACAGTTCCTTATCAGCATAATCAGCATAATTTATGCCAATCATTTGAAAATAAAACCTCCTAAAATTAAACAGAAAAAGTAGTTATGAAGGCCGTTGGAAAAACAGTTTAGAAGGAACCCCACAAAGCTACTTTTGGTAGAGATACTGAATGCGATACTTTCAAAGCCAGTTTTATAGCACATTAGATTATTTGAAGAAAAGGGCATAAAAGCTTCATTAGCAAGATGTACTCAGTATCGAGGATTAATACATCTTGCAGATGGATATAATTTAAGGACAATGGGATTGATTTAAATATTTGGGGGATTGATTTAAATATTTGGAAGGATTGACATCGGCACAGATTTATAAATGGAGTTTTGAGGACATGTTTGGATACTTACTTAGAGAGGAAAAGTATGTTTTTGGTTTGGGAATTGCATGGACGACGATTCAAAAACGACACATCCACTTAATTAATTTGTGAATTATGTTCTACATGGAATGGAAACAAAAGAGCAAATGTGGAAGCACCATTACACATTCAATAGAGCCTATAGATCGTAATATTACGTACATAATCCTAGGTGCAATATTTGTTTTCTTGTAGGATCTTAACAGCCATCCTGAAGATGAACGTACATAATCCTAGGTGCAATATTTGTTTTCTTGTAGGATCTTAACAGCCATCCTGAAGATGAACGTACATAATCCTAGGTGCAATATTTGTTTTCTTGTAGGATCTCAACAGTCATCCGGAAGATGAACTGAATAGTTACACATTGTATGTACTTGCATCTCATTTCAAAGAATGCAATTTTGGGTTTGCACCTATTCAATTTTCTAATTCATTACACAGTTCAAATTCTTGCCCTGACATTGGTAGCAGAGCGCAGACAATTTTCATTTGATTCCTCCATCTCATTTTTGCTCCCTCTCCAAATCCCTATTCATTCTACATCTGAAGCTAAACAAGGAATTGTATACAAAATATTTTCTCTAAAGCTTGTGGATACTCTTTAGTTGACAGAAGATATTGTGTGCAGTCTACTTTGTGTTTGATGCAGTGTGCTGTCTCATTTGAGATAAACTAGGAAATTTCATGCCAATAATTGAATACTTCCATCCAGTAAAACTTTCTATCTGTCAAAATAGGACTATGCGTTCTACATCTTCCCCACCCCACGAGAGGCTGAATCTAGAAAAGAGGGCCTTAGGGTTCCTCCAAGTAATTGCCTCGATCTGCTTGCCTCGGGTATGCAACTTCTCCAATGATATTAATATTAAGTGAAAAACAAAAGGCAATAAGAGCATATGCAGTTGGTGGGCACGCTTTTTAAGAATGGGTCACTTGTTGAACTGAATTTGCCATCGTGTACTGCGCAAGCCGCCTTGCAGAAGCCTGTTCCTTGGCCTGTGTTCGAGTCCCACTCTAGCAACCTTTGGTAACAGCCTACCCAAGCACGTGGGCGCCATCGGGTCTTTCCAACTCCAGGAAGAAAACTATAAGTTTTTATTTAATTCTGAACTCTAAGAAAATTTTATTTGCAAAAATTACTTTTTTTGGGTGGAAAGACTCTACGACTTATTGAAAAAATAGTCATTTTGGTGCAATCAAAACTAAAAAAACTAAAACAAATTTTGCACACCTAAAACAAATTGTGGTGTTCAGTATATGCGATGCCTATTGGTTATGCTTACGAGTAAACTACACCCAATGCCTCACATCTCTGTAACAATGACATTAAAGGTTTTGACTCTATAAATTGCTAAATAAGGACACAATCTTTTCATTTTCCCTTGTCCCTCTGTCACCCATTCGTCTCTATTGTTATGCATAAATCCTGACAATAAGAAATTTTAAGCGTTTAAGGTAGATATGCTCGCATACAAGGATTTATTTCTAAGCAAGTGTCATTGATAGGACGAATCCTTTACACGTGTTGCCTAAGTGCCATATATCACTTTGCTCTCATGTGCGTTAAATTTTTTACATGTACACGTGTATATTGAAAGGACGAGCTTCTTTTACATGCTGACATGTATATTGGAAGCGCGAGCATATTAAGAGGTTTGGTATATCGGTCTGGTGGTATAGAGATAGGGAAACCCATTGGAGTGATAAGGAATCAATCCATCTCCCATGACAGCAAAATGCATTCAATCACATCAATAGTTGGTACAACACTAACTGGGAAGGACACTTGGTTAGAATGGTCAAGGCAAGTTGAAAATATTCTCATCTTCAACAATTTGTGGTTTGACATTTGTGATGGAGACACACAATCAGTTGAACCAACAACAAAACTAGAATTTCAAATGTGGAGGCATAAAAATGGTAAGGCATTGACTTTGATAAGGGCATTAGTTGATGGAGAAGTCTTTGAAACATACACAAGTTAAAGGATTACATCCTCCTGTGAAACACACCATGGGAAGCACTACACAAGTTAAAGGATTTGTATGATTCCCATTCAAAATTGGAATTCATACAATTGCAATTGAAGTTGTTCAATCTTGAGTTGAAAAATGGTGATGTAATGAGTTTGGCTTTAGAAATCCATGTAATCAAGCATGATGTCGAAGTTGGATGGAAATTTGATGTAAATATGATTGCCTTAATACAAACAAATATCTTTTTAAATAATCAACCTATTTAGAGTCTTTGCAAGCAAACAATCAATTGAAGTCGCTCACTTTTGATCAAATGGTTGAAAAGATGGTTGAGAGAGAAAAGGCCTTTAGAAAAAAGATTGAAATTACAAGATTTTTTTTTTTTTATTAGATTAGGTAAAAACAGATTTTGAAGGGATCAGGAACCCTATACAACCGAAAGATAAAGCAACCAAAGCCCATGAGAGAAAAACAAGAAAGGCACATCCAAATTTAAAGGTCCCATAAAAATGAGTTAAACAGGCTTAACTCTTACAACGCAAGATCAGGACCCCAAAAGGACAAAAAGACAGAGAAAAACAGGGCATCATAGTTCGCCCATAGTCCGCAAAAAGTTCAGAAACTACAAATCCACCAAGTGAGACAGAAAACCCACCAGAGGATCTCATCCAACAACAAACCAACCAGGAAACCAGAAAGAGCCACCATCTAATCTTCCTCCGAGCTGCTGATACGGAGGTTAAATCTCCTTCTTTTCTTTTCTCCTTCGATCTCCTCCACTGTCCGAAGCACTTTGACCTGAGTCTCCAGCTCCTGCATCTGATTTTTAGTTTGAATTCGGTCCGAAACCATCTTCTTCGAAATATATATGATATTCAAGATGGAATCCCTTTGCCCTTCATTTGTGTCCTCCATAGCTTTGAGGACCCCCTCTAAGTACACCATCTTTCTGTTCCACTCTTCTAAAAATAGTGGGATCACCCACACACTCATTCTTCCTGGAAGCATTGGCTTCCCCAACATCACCCTCCTTATAATCTCTGTCAATTCCATCCCCCTTGGGGGTAGTTTTGCCCTCTTTCATCTTTGTAAGACATTCCGCCAGGGTAATGTCATCATCCTCATCATGCTCCTCTAGGATAGAGACCACTGGATGATCCAGAACCGCTTACCATTCTCAAACAGGAGAAGAATCAGACCCTCATGAAGGGGCAGCTCGACTTTCTTGTTCTGGAACGCCATCAACAAGTTCGAAAGAGAGGTAGCCAAGAAAAAAGGAATGCTGACCATAAACTTATGACGAAACATGTTGAGGAAGGTGATGTGATGAGTATAGATTTTTCTATACTTACCCTCTAGAGTGATATACTTCATAACTTGAAGGTATACATCCTTCCAGATACCAGGGATACACGAGCGAGCAATGCCATCAGTGAAGAAAAAACAAGTCTCCTTACCAACAAAAAACCGCTCAATCTCAAGGTCTCTGCGGGTTCTTTCCTTGTAGATTTTTAAACCATCCATCTTCATTTCTGTCACCCTAGCAATATTGGCCTCCGAGACCTCGACCTCCACACCATGACAGTAAAAACCCCATCTTTCCATGCTTGACCAAAATCCTTGGAAAGAGCAGGGTTGTGACCATGTAATTTAGCAATAAAATTACTAAATCCCCCAACTTTTAGCTTGTTCCACAGATCCCTGTTGCTCTCTTTCATATTCTGACTGGCGGGTTCCACACGAATCCTGTCGCCACCCATTTGGACTTTATCAAAGTTGCCTTCCTAGCTTAAACTTATCACAAACCACAAACTGTTCTTCCAAACCGAGTTCAAAAAAACACAGTGGTTTTTGTATAATCTATCTTGGTGCCTGAAATACTTGCCCCCGCTCATGCCGGCATCATGAAACTTAGCGCCTTTTTTTCCTTAATGATTTCATCATTAATATTAGAGGGTAATCTCTCCCCTTTGCACCAGATTTTGTATTCATTACAAAGGACTCCCACATTAGCCATCTTATCCGCACATTTATTTCCCTGCCTCAAAATATGATTGATAGAAATCTTATCAAAGGACTTAAGCAATTCCTTGATGTCTTGAATAATATTTTTTATCGGCCAATTAATCTTACTTTTATTGAGAAGAGCTTTTATAATAATTAAGGAATCGCCTTCAATCTGAATGTCCTTAAGGCCTTTTTCCTTAGCTGATCAAAACACCCCAAACGAGGGCTCTAGCTTCAGCCATATTATTTGTTTGTTTACCCAGGGTCCAACATAGACAAATAACCACTCACCCTCACTATTCCTTAAGATGCCCCCTCCTCCAGTTTGACCCGGGTTTCCCTTTGAGGCTCCATCAAAATTGATCTTGATTGTATTACCCAAAGGTCTAATCCAGTTAACAAACTTACCAGAGCTTTTGCTCTTGACCTGACTATAGGCGAAATTATCCAGAACTTCCTGTTCCCCTTCGGGCATGGGTTTTTCGTTTTTCCTTTGAACAATTTGAGATTTTCCTTAAAGGCAGTTTGAATTTTCTTTTAGCAACCCCAATCAGAGGTTTCTAGTCTCTAAAGACACTATCATTCCTTGTTTTCCACAGCCCCATAAAATATGAGGCGAGCAATCTTCCATGCCCAGGCTAGAAAAGGAAATCTAAATGGGCTCTCCCATTGTGTGGAACAATCCTCAATATTCGAGGGTAGAATCCAATGCATATTAAAAAGCTCCAGAATCAGAGAAAAAAACTCCTTCAGAGAAAGGACAAAGTAAAAAAAGATGATTCACATCTTCTTCCCTTTTCCGACAAAGAAAACACCTATTAGGGATCTGCATTCCTCTTTTTATAAGATTTTCAACAGTCAGGATTCTATTTTGGGCAGCCAACCAGTAAAAAATATTGATCTTTGGAATCAGATCTTTAATCCATAACTTGCCCCAATACTCTTTTTGGAAGTCTTTCTTAAAATGAAGTCTATAGGCAAATTTAACAGAGTAATTTCTTGAGTCTTCCTCTTTCCAAATGATGGAGTCCTCCTTTGTTTGGAATATGGGAATATGGAATTCCCTGAGTTTCTTATTGAGATCTAGATAGGGTTTGAAATTACCATCAAAACCAAGGGGGCTCTATAATTTCCCATTGGACCCTATCCTCTTCATACCTCCAGAAATCTCTTATCCAGGTTTTACCATTCTCCTCATAGAAATGAGCCACCTCCTTCCAAATTTCTTGATCCGCTAAGGGGGATTCTTCTATCCAATTATCCCACCAAAATCTGATCCTATTCCCCTTACCAATCTCCCAAAGGGTACCTTTAGAGAGGATGCACTTCGAATCCAACATGGAATTCCAGAAAAAGGATCCTCTAGGAAGATTATCCTGAGAGAAAAAAAGATCAATTCTGCCTAAATTCCACAAATATTTCTTTTTTATTATATCAATCCACAAACCTTCCTCTCTAACAATTCTCCATCCAGCTTTAGCAACTAGAGCTTTGTTCATAATAGGTAAGCTTTTCAGACCCAGACCCCCACACATCTTAGGCCTAGTGACCTTGTCCCAAGCCACTAGAGGGAATTTAAACTTTTCGAGGCTCCCGCCAGAGGAATCTCTTCTGAATTTTTCCAGAGCATCAATAATTTTGGATGGGAGCTTGAAGAGAGACATAATGAATATGGGAACCCCTTGAAGAGAGCTCGAAAGGAGTTGGATCTTTCCCGCCTGAGAGAGGAGGAGGCCTTTCCAGGAAGAAAGTTTCTTATTCACTCTTTCAGCAGGGCATTCCAGACAGAGGAATCAAGCTTATTGAGAATAAGAGGCATACCTAAATAAGAATCTAGGAAACACTTGATTTTGCAACCCAGAATGCAGGCGAGCCTTAATTGGACTTGTTTCTCCACATTAATAAAGAACACCGCACTTTTGAGAAAATTAACCATCTGCCCCGAGACCGACTCATAGTCCATAAGGACAAATTTGAAGTTGGTGGCTTCTTGGACAAAGGCCTTACCCATCAGAAAATTATCAACAAACCGATTAAGGTAGATCGGGGAGACCATTAGAAATCTTGATACCTTGAATCCTCCTAGAATGTAAGGCCTAATTGCAGATTCTACTCAAAGATTCAGCCATAATAACATATAGGAAGGAGATAGGGGATCCCCTTGTCTCAGACCCCTTCCAGCTTTGAAGAAACCCTCCGGACTACCATTGACCAAAACTGAGTAACTGGCAGTAGATATACAGGTCATTATCATTCTAACCAGAGAATTGTCAAAGCCCACTTTATTGAGGATGGCCTCAAGGAAAGACCAAGTAATTTTGTCATAGGCATTGTGCATATCAAGCTTAAGGAACATAGCAGATCTATCAGAATTGACAATGGAATGAATGGCTTCTTGAATCACCACAATACTATCAATAATCTGCCTTCCAGAACAAAGGCACCTTGATTTCCAGAGATGAAATGGTCAAGAACCAATCTAATTCTTCAGCTAAGATTTTAGCCAGGATTTTATAACCCGTATTACAGAGACTGATCGGTCTAAAATCTTTGACTTCATTGGCTCCTGTAACTTTTGGAATAAGGACCAAGAAAGTATTATTAAGCTGACTGAGGAATTTCCCATTACTGAAGAAATCTTGGACCATTTCAATGACTTCATACTTAATCACCTTCCAGAATCTCTGGTAAAAGAGAGCCTGAAACCATCAGGCCGGGTGACTTGTCAGGTTCCATATCAAAGACCACAAATCTGATTTCCTCCTCAGAAGGGATCCTTAAGATCTCCCGATTTTCTTAGGGAGATGACTTCCTGGAATAGATTCAGGATATTATTTTGATTCGCTCTTCAATCCCTTGACCTTGTTGAAAAAGGTCCTTGAAATAGTTAATGATGACTCTGTTTATTTCCTTACTCTCGAGAGAATCTACCCATTCTCATTTTTAATTTCGTTTATCTTGAGGAGGTTGGTACGGGAGGTTGCCGAGAAATGAAAGAATTTGGTATTCCTGTCCCCCTCCTTCAACCATTTCACTCTCGATTGTTGCTTCCAATAGACTTCTTCCTTTGCCAGAATATCATGATACTCAACCAGAAGATTTTGTTCCTGCTCCTTGAGAACCGGATTGAGACCCTCAAGATCAATAAGTTCCTCAATATTCCTTAAGTCTTCAGCCAATCTACTTTTTTCCTGAAAAATATTACCAAAGACTTCTTTGTTCCACTTTTTGAGGCAGCCTTTGAGGTGCTTTAATTTGTAACTAAGTCTGTAACTAGCAACCCCATAGACCCTATATTCCACCACTCTTGGATTTTGTTGAGAAGGTCAGGGTGATCTAACCAAATCTTTTCAAATCTGAAAGGTCTAGCCTTCTTGACCAAATTTAAACCAAGATTAAGGAGGATAGGGTTATGATCAGAACCAATTCTGGGGAGAGACTTCAGAGAATAGATTTGATTGATCATACTAAGGTGACTAACCACAAACCTATCAAGTCTGATTTGGATGAGCTCAGTCCAGGTTCACCTATTTGCCCAGTAAACTTAGAGCCTTCCAACTCCAAATCCACCAAACCATTACTGTTAAGAAAATTTGCAAGGTCCTCCATATTATCAGTGTAAGAGGTGTTGCCACCTTTTTTTTTCCCCAGAGAAAGGGGGGAATTGAAGTCACCACCAATAATCCAGTCTTTATCTTTGAATAAATTCCTAAAATTAGTGAGGTCTTGCCACAATTTCCTTCTTTCACTTACAAGATTAGGAGCATAAATGTTGGAAACATACCATGATTTTTTTGAGGACAGATTCGTGAGACAAACAACCACATGCCCCTGAGCCAAAAGAATAGGAATACCATGGACCGTACTAGGATCCCAAAGTGTGACAATCCCACCAGAAGCACCTAATGAGCTGCACCCTTCCCAACAACTTTCTTTCCAAATAGACCTTCCCACTTCTCTAAATCTTTCCATACTCATTTTAGTTTCTTGTAGCATGAAAATATCCGGTTTATTTTTCACTCTAAGATCCTTCGCTATTATGTGTTTGCTGGGGTTATTCAACCCCCTGATATTCCAAGAGAGAAAAATCATTTAACACTTCTTTTTACGGACCAACAGGTTCCCAGTTTTTGAATTCCTGCATCCACTTCATTTCTAGAAACTATCTCCCTTACTTCCTTATTACTTTTTCTTCCCTTTTGACTAGAATCTTTTCCTACATCAGCTCTTAAGCTGCTATGAGTTACAGGTTTGGATTTACTCACCGGAGTCTTTGGAGAGCCTAACACCTCATAGGTATTAGCTACAACATCTGTTAAGATCCCAAACCCATTTGACAAAGTTAGATCTTCTTCTCCTCTCTGAGCAAAAGAACTCTGACCTATAGATGAAACATCGTCCAACGATAGACCATCAACAACTATCAATGCCAATTTGTTGTCTTCCATATCTAAGCTTTCCCTGTCCTCCGAGTCCTGTATTTCTTCTACCATCTCCAGACAAACAGTCTCATCTTCCTTTTCTTTGGTTTCATTGTTGGTGCTTCTTTGATGATGAGAACAATCTCCCTCTCCTTCCTCTCTGGTTTTGATAAGAAGGTTCAAAGGCTTTGCTTCGGGATCTGACTCGAGAACCCTTCCGTTCTTCCCTATCCTTCTCCATTCCTTCGTCTCTTTTTCATTGACCATTTTTTGAGGCATGGCTTTTGCTTCAGGCTTCTTTTTTTTGAGATCTGGACAAGAACGTTGTTCATGGCCCACCAACTTGCAATTTTTACATGCAAAGGGGGTAAGATCATAGTCAAAACGCTGCACCCAATCTCCTCAGGGGTCATAAGCTTGATATTACTTTCCAAACATGACTCTTGTCTCATATTCACAGAATCTGGCATGGGTGAGTCTGGTTTTTGCTTTAGTAACCGGATCTAGAGCAATAGGTTTGCCTAGACTTTTGCTATACCAAAAAGAATCTCCGGTTCCCAGAATTCCAATGGTAAGCCCGAAAGATTAACCCATATCGGGAACTCCGTAACAGGATTTCCATAAGGATTGAAAGCCGGTTCCCATTTTTGAACAATTATATGAGATTTTCCAATGAACCAAGGGCCTTCGGCAAGATTTTCGCCACATGATCCTTACTAGGAAGGATGGCTAAGAAATACCCATTTCGCATAGGCTGAGATTTCGATGGTACCATTAGCCGCCCAACGTCTCTTTGCCCATCCTCTGAAATAGTCTATATTTGGTCTGGAACCCATACATTTTACAAAGAGTGCTCCTTCCATGGATACTTTTGTTCTAGCCAACAATGAATCAGGAATCTTGAGGGATAGATTACCTTTCTCTTTAACCGGTTCCAGGTTTTTCGAGACACCTGGATCCCGATTTTCCCCCCAAAAGTTCCGCCCACGTGCTTGGTCTCCCATCCTTGTCCCTGTTTCCAATGGGCTCCACATTCACGTGCTCCTTCGTCAGGTTTTGCTCCCGATCGCTCTGCAGATTCAGCTCCGGACATTCCCGCTCGCTTTCAAATTTTGAAAATCCGCTCCCACTCATGCTCCATAGTCGCTACAATGACAAGAGAAAATATTTGCTATGCTCATCAAAAAGCCAATTCTTTTAATAAGGAAATGATAGAGGCAAAGGAGGAAATAGAGGATGAGTAGGCACAATAGGTAGACACAATGGTCAACACCATGAGAAGTAAAATGACAGACAAAACTTGTTTTACAATGATGTGGTAGAAAAGGGAGTCATGAGGCTCATGAATGCAAAACATCATGGGATAAGATTGAGGCCTATCAAAAACAAAAGGAAGAAAATAAGGAAAAACAAAAATTGGGAATCAAACAATATGTGCTTTCCATATCAGATGATGTCAATTATGTCTTAGTGATTTCAACCTAGTTTTATGCTTGGGTTCTAGATACTAGTGCCATGCAACACATGACTTTTCGAGGGACTTCTTTGAGGAGTTTCATGAAAAAGATGCAGTCCTATATATTTGGTAGACATAACTAGTTTGCAACCTAAAGGAAAAGGACAATTCGACTCAAGTCACCTGGACTTCCACAATGTCTTATACCTTAACTGAAATGAAACTTGTTGTCCCTGGTGCTCATTTAACAAGGCCACTCCATTTTGTTGGATGATGGAGAAGTAAAAATCAAAAGAAAATGTGATAATATAGTTATCTTGACTAGATTTGAGGAAGGAAAGTTGTTGAAACTTAGAGGCGAGCCTTCAATTTCAAGAAACTTTGCTCATCTCGTTGAAGAAGGAATGTCAGCAAGTCTTTTGTGGCATGCCAAATTTGACACACCAATATGATAATGTTTGAATATTGCAAAAGAATGGTGTTGTAGGTTTGTCAACTCTGCCCAAAACAATTGAAAAATGTGAAGCATGCATCTTGGCCAAACAACAAAGAGAGCCCTTTCAAAAATCAAACTAGAGAGCTGAAAGGAAATTGCTATTGATCCAATATGATTTTTGTGGTTTGCCACTAGTTCCTTATGCTGGTGGTAATATGTACTTCATGCTGTTTGATGATGACTGTAGTAAAATGACGTGGATCTATCTTTTGAAACAAAATTTATAAGCTTTCGTAATTTTTCAAAAGTTTCACACAATGGCTGAAAATGAAGCACAATCTCATATTGGCATATTGAGGACATAATAGTGGTGAATTCACATCAAATGTGTTTGAAGCTTATCTAAAGACAAATGGGTTCAAGCATCATCTCACAGTGCCTTGCACTTCTTACTAAAATGTGGTAGCTGAGAGGATGAACAAATCTGTGATTTATATGGTTCAGGCAATGTTGTATATGAACGGAGTAAAACTGCGTTTCTGGGCAGAAGCAACTCAAACAAAAGTCTCTCTCCATAATAGGTTACCTTCTTCAACTCTTTAATTTAAGACTCCATATGAAGTGTTGTATGGTCATCTTCCTTTAGTGCGACATCTTTGGATTTTCGGATCCACATGCTATGCATTGATTCCCAAGGAGAAAAGGAACAAATTGGACCACAAGAGTAAAAATGCATCCTTTTGGGATATTCTGAATTCTCAAAGGCCTACAAACTATATGATGAGAAAAACAAGAGATTTCTCATTACGATTGGGAAATTTGCAAAATTTTATGTTTTCAAGGAGATTTCAGAGGTTTAGGGGGACATATAGCTTTGAATCTATTTTACCTCCAGTAATTGAAAAAGAAACTCCCTTTGAGGAAGACATTAAAACTTCTTCATAAGATGAAAACATGCTTTTGAAGCAACAACCAGAAGAAAGAGATTTAGATCAAGAAAATGAGGCACCAATTGTTCCGCGAGAAACACAAAAAGATGCCAAGATGGGCTGCATAGAGATTGATAGATGTCAGGCTTGATGAAGTTGGAAAAACATGCACTAGAAGTGCATACAAAGCATGACAACAAGAAGACAAATCCTTAGAAGAGATTCAAGATAAGCCAGAAAATTTTACCTTGGAAATTGATCCAGAAGAAATCAATATTGCTTTTGATTCAAAACCAACTTCCTTCAAACAAGTTGAAAAACTTGATGCGTGGAGAAAAGCAATGAAAATTGAATATGATGCCTTGGTCAAGAATGGAACTTGGGAGTTAGTTGATCCTCCACTCAATTGTAAACCCATTGGTTGCAAGTGGGTCTTTCAAAACAAATACAAAGTAGATGGCTCACTTGACAAACACAAAGCAAGGCTTATTGCAAAGGGATATGCTCAAAAATGAAGGGATAAACTATAAGGGGACCTTTGCACCAATAGTGAAATGGACTATCATTCGGGTTTTGTTGGCTTTAATAGCACAAAACGGATGAAAGTCTATCAAATGGACGTGAAAATTGCTTGTCTAAATGGTGATCTCAGAGTAACAGTTTGCATGATTCACCAAGAAGGTTTTGCAGTTGAAGGTCAAGAACAAAAAGTGTGCAAATTGGTGAAATTGGTGTAAGGTTTGAAACAAGCCCCAAGGGCTTGGTGCGAAAAATGCACTGGGCACCTCTTGAGCATGGACTTCAAGCGTTTTTAATTTGAAGATGCAGCTCTTTTTCTCAATATAGTTGACAAAATAGTTATATATCTAGTTGTATGTGTGGATGATATGCTCATAATAGGAAATAATGAAAGGTAGACTGCAAAAATCATAGCAGAACTGATGAAAGGTTTTATAATGACAGATTAGGGTCATCTTCATTACCTTTTGGGTATTGAAGTGATTAAAAAATCTAAGTATATTTTCATCACACAATATAAATATATTAGTGAAATTTTGAGCAAATTTGGAATGCTAAAATCTAAACCGCTCAGCACGCTCATGGAAAAAAACAAAAAGTTGATATCAAATGATACTACAGATTTTGAAGTCGCAACTAAGTACATACGTCTCATTGGAAGTATGATCTATTTAACAACAACTAGACCAAACATTACTTTTGCTGTTGGTGTTCTCTCTAGATTCATACAATAATTGAGAGAAATTCACTGGGTAGCAGCAAAGGGAGTTCTTTGATATTTAAAGGAAACTCAAAATTTTGGGCTAAAATACTCCAAGGTAGCATATTTCAAACTCGTTGGATATTCAAATTTGGACTATGAAGGTGATTTTAAAGATAAAAAATATACTTCAGGTTTCATGATGAATTTAGGATCAATAGTCATGTCTTGGAAGTCAATAAAGCAGCCAATAACAATAATTTTGTCAGCAAAAGAGAATATATGGCAGTTTCAGAGCCAACCATGGAAATATTACGGCTTAGAAAAATTCTAGAGGATTTGCAGGAAAAACAGGTTTCATCAACACCACTCATGGTCACTGATACCTTTGCAATCCAAATGGCTAGAAATCCAGTATTTCATGAACGAACCAATCAAATCAACACCAAATTCCATTTGATTCGGCACTATATGAAATATGACAATGACAAATTGATACATTGTCAAACTGCAGAGCAACCAATTGATATCCTGACAAAAGCGTTTGGAAGAGAGAAATTTGAAAAATTTAGAGGTATGCTTGGTCACTATAACCCCTGCGGATTAGGGGAGAGTGTAATCTATTGTTCAACTTCACACTCTTAGCTGTAATATTTGTCTTCTTGTAGAATCTCAATAGTCATCTTGAAGATGAACTGAATAGTCACACATTATATGTACTTGCATCTCATTTCAATGAATGCAATTTAGGGTTTGCACCTATTCAATTTTCTAATCTATTTAGCTGTCTAGATTCCTGGCCTGACATGGATGGCAAAACAAAGACCTTCAATCTGTCTGGAGTAGGATATGATACATACGAGTAGAATACTAGACTTGGAATCCAAGGCCGTGTCATTCCCGTGGGTTGAATCTTGAGAAGGATTGTATGGCATTGAGAACATAATTACCTAAGACTCTAGGATGGCTGAAAAATTCTAAATTTTGGGGACTGTGGGGGACGTTTGGTTAAAATAATATATAAAAGTGTAAAACTAAGGTGGCTAAACTATAAAAATAACTTGGAAGAGACTTAGATAAGCCGAAATAAAACGTTTTGAGACTTACATAAGCTGAAATAAAACCATTTGAGACTTAAATAAGCTGAAATATCAAATAAATTATAAATTATAAAACCATTTGAGAATTAAAGAAGCTGAAATATCAAATAAATTATAAATTATAAAACCATTTGAGAATTAAATAATCTGGACTAAAACCATTTGAGGCTTCAATAAGCTGAAATATCAAATAAATAGTAAATTATAAAACCATTTGAGACTTAAATAAGCTGAAATAAAACCATTGTGATTGATCAATTGACAATATGATATAGTTCCCAATGGAAATGTGCATAGCGCTACAACTCTTTGTGACAATTCAAGCTTAGTGGTTGACAGTAACAGTTCTTATGCATGCTTTGTTTAAAACTAATCTATATTTGTTTTTACACACAACTTGTTTTGGGTGTTACTGGAGCACTTTTAGGAGTCTTTTTGACCTTGCAATTTTAGGAGTCTTAGTGTTTAACATAGAATGCAGTGAATTACAGCGAAGTACTAATAAATTCCCCTTTCATGTGGTTGCTGATAAAATTTATGTGACTAGAGCAGTTTTAGGAATCTTTGTGACTTTGCTGTTTTAGGAGTCGATTTAGTTGTGATTGATCAATTGACAATATGATATAGTTCCCAATGGAAATGTGCATAGCGCTACAACTCTTTGTGACAATTCAAGCTTAGTGGTTGACAGTAACAGTTCTTATGTATGCTTTGTTTAAAACAATTCTATATTTGTTTTTACACACAACTTGTTTTGGGTGTCACTGAAGCACTTTTAGGAGTCTTTGTGACTTTGCAATTTTAGGAGTATTAGTGTTTAACGTAGAATGCAATGAAGTACAGCGAAGTACTAATAAATTCCCCTTTCATGTGGTTGCTGATAAAATTTATGTGACTAGAGCAGTTTTAGGAATCTTTGTGACTTTGCTGTTTTAGGAGTCTATTTAGTTGTGATTGATCAATTGACAATATGATAGAGTTCCCAATGGAAATGTGCATAGCGCTACAACTCTTTGTGACAATTCAAGCTTAGTGGTTGACAGTAACAGTTCTTATGTATGCTTTGTTTAAAACAATTCTATATTTGTTTTTACACACAACTTGTTTTGGGTGTCACTGAAGCACTTTTAGGAGTCTTTGTGACTTTGCAATTTTAGGAGTATTAGTGTTTAACGTAGAATGCAATGAATTACAGCGAAGTACTAATAAATTCCCCTTTCATGTGGTTGCTGATAAAATTTATTTGACTGGAGCAGTTTTAGGAATATTTGTGACCTTGCTGTTTTAGGAGTCTATTTAACACAAAATGCAATGAATTACAAATAAATTCCCCTTTCATGTGGTTGCTGATAAATTTATGTACTTGGCAACGTGTGGTATTTGGATGTCAAACAATTTCCATGGCTAGGCAAGGGGAAACAGAACAAATTATCCAGCTTTCAACCCAAATTGACTGACATCAGGGAAAGAGAAAAATGCAATGATGTTAGGGACTTTTGGACATTTCCAGGACGTCCCTCAACCATCCTGAGGATGTACAAACGTCCCTGAGGTTCCCAAGAAAAGGGGACGCCCCTTGTATTTTTCTGCTGACAGGAAATGTGGGGGAGCATATCCCCTGTCCTGCCATCCTCTGTGTCCCGAACATGCTGGTTTGGGGGATTCGTGCCCCAGGGTAACTCTGTTTGAGGATGTATCCAGATGACGGACTTTTGTGTGTAGCCAATGGGTATCTCATGCACTCTTTTTATCTTGTTGCTTTAGATGGAGGAGATGATGGAAATATAATGTTAGAAGTACAAGAATGGACGGTATAAACTGTACATGTCCCAACCATTTCAAACTTCTTGGTTGTTGCTAGATTGGGAAGGTGACATGTTGTTAGATGATGTGGACTCTATTGATGACATGACTCGTCGTTTAGTGCTCTTGGAGCACAACGTGTTGATGCTGCAATTTGCAAGAGATGCAAATTTGGTATGCTGCAAGACCTCTTGTTGTCTAATTGCAAATCATGCAAATTTTCCTGGGGAAGTGCGAACCTGACTTGAAAGTGTTTGTGCTTGGATGATTTTCCCTTTATTGAAAAGCAAGGGTTCCCATTGCATGGGTGGTCAATTGCAGAAATTGACTTAGAGCTGTGAAAAATGTACCACATTGCTTGATTTGCATGATAGCTTACGAGTGTTATGATGAGTGTGAGCTGAACTAGTATCAATGAGTTCATCTTTCTTTGCCGTGCTTAAGTTTGTAGGATCCAAATCAGAGGGATGATGGATTGCGAAAGGCTGGATTAGAGGTGGTATAGGACTTGAGTAATTCAACATTGAATACAAGGTGCACGCCCAAGTACGGAGGAAGATCTAAGATGAATGTGCTCCCACCAACGGTGCAAAGTATGGTGAAAGGACCAAACACAATGGTTTGAGTTTATGGCGAGGATCTTGGAATCATTCTTGCCATAGGTTCAACCTAACTTTTGTTAACAGTTTGAAAAGTGCGAGGCATGTGAATCATGACGATCCTCGTATTTTTGTTGTTGGCAAGTCAAAATTTGTTGAACATGGTGGTGCACTTTGTTGATGCATGTTTTGGCATGCATGCATAAGATTTAAATACCCTCTCATTTTAGGGCTTGCTTGTTAATAATCCCAAGGCACAAGTTGCATATGGGTCTTAAGAGAGTAATGCTTGGG
The DNA here is from genome assembly GCA_018340775.1 of Taxus wallichiana var. yunnanensis. Taxonomy (NCBI): domain Eukaryota; kingdom Viridiplantae; phylum Streptophyta; class Pinopsida; order Cupressales; family Taxaceae; genus Taxus; species Taxus wallichiana. The sequence goes on along the minus strand of CM031235.1, from coordinate 431,754,245 downwards.
GTGGGGAACAATTTGGTGAGCTTGCAGCTTAACACCTCTTATGGGATAGTTATTTTCAGTGTTACGCGGGGACGCGTCCCCAGATTTTGGTGATGTCCCAGACGTCCCGAACGTTTTGGGGACTTGGGGACTTGGAGGGGATGTCCCCAATTTTTTTAAATATTTCAAAAAATTTCTGATGTATTTATTTTTAAAAAGATGTTATTTTTACCAAGAACATCAAATTAGAATCTTGAAAGTACCTAAAATACAATTTAAATCCCTAAATGTCATTGAAAAAAGTTAAAATATTGAAATATTTTTTTTTTATGTATTATTTTAAATGCTGTACCCCTGCCGTCCCCAAAATTTGGTAAATTTTTTGCTGTCCCGGAAACCCTGTTCCTGCATAACCTCGTCCCGAGACTTAGGTAACTGTGGTTATTTTATAACAGCTTGATTTTCAATTCTGAAACAATCCTACAGCAAACACATCATATTAAGAAAACTATTCTAATAAATCAAAGATGATCGCACAACTTTCAAGGAAACTAGTTTGATATGCTACAAATTTTGTATCCACTCAATAAAAAAACTCTAAAAGGGGAAGGGTAAAGCTAAAAAGAAGTATGAATGAACAATAAATCATGAGATTCTTTCAGATCTCTAACAGAGTTTGCAGCAATCTCCACAAGTTCTAAAATTTGACAAGATTAATAACACTCTGCCCCAATCAAATGTAGTATATGACTCCAAGGATTTTTGCAGAAATCATGGCATACTTTTAAAAATGTAGCTACAACTAATTTCTCAAGATTGTGAATTGCAAAGCGCGTTCATTATTCAAAAGCAATTAGGACCTAAACAAATAAAACATTCCAAGTTAGAATAGAAAAGCTCAGACTAACCCTCCCTCACAAGATAACATGCAAATCATCAGTATTCTAAGAAATCCGACAATAGATCATTCAACATTTGAGAGATAATGAAATTCTTGCTCCTATTACTTATGGAAATAGTAGTTTTCACAGTCAACACTTCGGTGGAAATTCCTTGCACAAGCTTATTCCCAATACAATTTTACTCAACAATTCATAACCCTTTGAAATGACCTATGAAAGCTGCTATTTAGCAAAGCAATGTGGTCACATCTGCCATGCACAATTTTGATTTTATAACTAAAACCAAAACTAAAACTAAACAAAGCTACAAATGCAACACAAATTATGGGTTGAATTGTTTTACAACTCTTTGCATGCTTTATTAAAAGAAACAACAAAAATTTATCACATAATTCCCTCAATTGAGCTGCTCCTTTAATTCTCTTAAAGTTCCTCCATGAGAGCTGCGCTTTAAGCTTCATCCTCATCCAATCTTGACGGTTATCTTCTTTGAATAAATTGTGCATTCTATAAATAGAACCTGACTTTGTTATCTCACATTTAAAACTTGGTCTTCTATCAATCATTTTCCCCTTTTGTATCCGCTTTTCTCACACACAAACAACATCTCTATTTTTTCAATCATTTTCACTCAAATTTGCCACCGATGTGTAGCCCTAAGAAAGAAGAAAGAAAGAAAGAAATTATATTAATGTCTACAAGTGACCAAATTAGATCAACTCAAGGATACAACAATTAACAATAGAAAGTTCTAGGAAGAATCCTAGAAGCAAACCAAAGAAATAAAGTACAACAGACAAAATAGAGCTGCTTGCCACTAACACAATTGGCAAAGAAACCAATACAAATAACTATGAAGGTGAACATGAGCCCCAAAAGCATGTGCCAAAGAAGACTAGAGGCAAATCTCATTGAATGCCTCCATCTCGTGCTCGAAGCGGAGGAGTCATTCGAGCCATTATTGATCACTATGAAATATCTGATAATGTTCGTTGGGAGTAAATTGGGTCGAGGAGCTAGGTTGGGGAGCCAGGAGGAAGCAAGACACTTCCTCTAGAATCACTCCTAACATCCAAGGCTGATGTAACTCTTGTAGTAGAAAAGAAACTCATAATATTTGTTCGAGCTTGTGGTTTGGGGGTCAACCTGGCAAGTAATAGATTTGTGTCATCGGAGGGGGCTGAGTCATGTGATTGACGATAAGGAGTAGAGCCATGATGTCAAGAGATAGCAGGCTTGGAGATCTAAGTAGCTTGAGAAGTAATGATGTGCTGAGAGAAGCACCACCTAACTGATCTATCAATTTTGATGCGTTATGTACTAGTTTCCAAAGGATGCTTAGTGTTGCCAATTGCATTCTGGATTGGATGGAACAAAGAGGTGATCAAAATGGGGGCTTTGGGGCCTCTAGGCTCCTCTTGTAGGAATCTGCGTTGGAGGGTGACAACCTTGCAAAGGTAAAGAGCTAGGCACCGCTGGTCTATATATTTGAAGAAGGTAGCTAGAACGTTGTTGGAGTCCTTGTAGAGGCATTGATATCTTCCTCGAATCTCATAATAAATGAAGCATTTGAAAATGAGGTGGTCTTCTGTCTCCACCCGTTATGTTCTTGAAAATGGAGGGAGCAAAGACGATAGATCCGGTCTTGACAAAGAATGTGATGATCAGTTTCAACTTGTAACTGATGGGAACATACTCTCATTTGGCCAAGGGGAAACTTCAGGCATGAGACCAATGGCGTTGGAGATAAGTAAGGACATCCACCACCGCAAGAAATGCTCGGTGTAAAAAGAAAGCTTGGGGCTAAGTGGCTCACGAGGAAGGATCTAGGTGGTCGGGATATACCGTCTGTAGATGTTCTCTAAAGAGCTTTAGTGATGGCATCCTTTGTGGGAAGGAGCTCGGCGGGGTGTTCAAGGAGTACATGAAAGGGGGTATCCTATCAATAGAAATGCCATTACAAAGGAGCAACCTACTCTCAAAGTATCAATATTCTCAATGTCTGGTAGGGACTAATGAACCAATCCTCTTTGAAGAGCAAAGTGCTAAGTAAGGATACCTCTCACGACTAGAAGTTGAGTCCCCTAGGGATCTGAGTTTGTGAATGTAGAAAGTAAGCCTGAAGATAGTCTCAAGGTGTAGTGGTTGGGTAGCAAATTCAGCTTGTATGATGCACTAAGGAATTGTTTGCTTGCAACGGATCGTGCACTGAAACATGAGAGTTTGGAACCTCTTAATACCGGCCTAGTCAACGACCCCTAGGCTAGGTCCCCAATCCCCAGAGCCATACAAAACTGTAGGTTTGCTGATAATATCAAACAAGTCTAACTTAGAAGGGATGTCTTGGAAATGGATTTGGGAATACCGACGTTCCAAAATGAAAAGAGAAGTATGCCGCTTGCAAAGGTGTGGGTGAGTGGTAAACTTCATGCTAAAACATGGACCCTCAAATATGTGTGGGCTGATGTGATCTCTAGAAGTTCCCTTTGTAGAAAAAATGGAATATTAAGAGAAAGTGCTTGGAGATATTGGAGATCATGATCTTAGTCTCACTAAGGTTCACCGCAAGTTGTTGGAGTTCACAAAAACAAGCATGGGCAAAGTTGTTGTAAGCCCTCTGTAGAGTGTGAGAGGACAACATTGTTGGCAAAAAGAAGGATAGCTATAAGTACATCATGCAAAAGACAACCATCATCCATATGGGTATGTTGCCGAAGAAACTCCTCTAACTCATCAATGTAAATGCTGAAAAGGGTTGGTGAGAGAGGACATCCTTGCTTGACCCCAATGGTACTCTTCACAAAGTCAAACAAACCATGAGAGGTACGAAGCTGCCCAATGACTGTCTCATAAAGCCTCCAAGCTGCGGTAATCAAAGAATTTGGGATGCCGAAATCTCTCAACTTTTGGAAAAGCAGGTGTCTCGGAATCGAGTCAAAGGCTTTCTTGAAGTCAACAAAACAACAAAAGACTTTGGAAGACTTGTGATGAGCTTCTTCAATAATAGCCTGAAGTGTAAAGATGTGGTCAATAGTTTGATAGTCCCTTCTAAAGCCTGCCTGCCCTTGAGCTCTGATATTATTCCTTTCCAAGTATTCTGACAATTGCATGTCTAACACCATGGCATAAAGTTTGGCAAATGTATGCCCAATCATAATGGTCTTGTAGTTGCCAGGGATAGAGGGATCCCTGACTTATGAATAGGGTGAATGATGCATTGAGAGAAATCTTTTCAACAAATCAAAGGAAAAGAAAATGAAGCTTTTGATCAAAAGATATTGCACTTTATGAATCCCTTAAAAGGCAGTCACGAACAAGTAAATCAGCACCACACAAAATCACACTCAAATGTGACTTTGCAGTCTGAAACGCAAACAATACCCCAAGTATTATATATCAATGGAAAGGTTTTGGAAAGATGCTTCAAATGGTATTTTTGAATTTTAGAAATAACCAAAGTTAAGTCCTGCAAACTAGCTCACAGGGCAATTCTGGTCGAAAAACGGCCAAGTATTTAAATAAACTGCCAAATCTGACTGACTGACATGGTGATTTCTTGCAGCAATATCTTTTGATTTACAAATTAGATTACTACGTATCCAATTACATTTCATTCTCCTAACCTTTGTTTCCTATCATATATCTTTTTTAGCCTTCTCTGACTTGATTTGATTGTGCTAATTGCCTCCCAAAATGGCATTCGTATTTAATTTTAAATACTGGGAAAATGATAGAAAATGGCTTTTCATTCTCCTAACATTTGTTTACTATCATGCAAATTTTTAGCCTTATCCAACTTGATTTGTTTGTGCTTGTGCTTATTCATAGCTAAATTTGAAAAGTGAGAACATGACAGAAAAGGCTAAGTATAAAACTGCAAAAATCAGTTTGATTGCTACGAATCGCTTCATGGGAATGAGAGTCCCTGCAAACTGCTGCATAAAATCCAGTTCAATTGCTGGGATTCGCTTCATGAGAATGAGAGTCCTTGCAAACATTTGCACCATTGTGTTCTCTCACATTTAGCTTCCTTAATGCACATTTTCTCGTAAATTGGACTTCATATGATGCTACAGATATAGCCTCGAAAAGTACTTACCAGCTAGTTTTGAAGATTGGGAAAATAGCAGATAAATGGCTTACATATAAAACTTCATAAAATCCAGTTTTAATTGCCATGAAACTTTTCATGGGAACGGAATTTTCTGCCAATTTCTGCACCATTGTGTTCTCCTCACATATGTCTTCCTTCGTGCAAGTTTTCTTGCAAATCAGACTTAATTTGATACTGTGAGTATTGCCTTGAAAAGTGCTTATCAGCCATATTTGAAAACTGTACTTCAAACCCATTTTTTTCAAATTTTGCTGCGATTTCTTTGGATTGCTGCGAATTCTTTGGATTGCTGCGAATTTGACTGAGAATGGTTACTATAACCTATTAAACATCCCTACAGAGTTTTCATAGATTAACTCCTTGAATTTTGCTCCTGGATCCACTTTTACTGAAACAATGTGCTCTCCCTTCGACTTCCAGGCTTATGAAGGAAGTACAGCCAATAAACCGCCAGGTACGAAGACAAGATGATTGCTACAACATTATTAGAATTCCCATGTTGCCTGCGAACAAAGTCATTAGTGCTCTTCCATATACATGTAAGAAGGAAAAAAACAAGAATGAAAACGTTCTTTTAAGAAAAAATCTCTTGGTTCCAAGCTTTAAGAATGCTTCAGAGTGTTGTGCCACAACACACTTGTCGAATGTGCTTGATGTATTTCCTCACTTTGTCTAATTTCTTGGCCTTCACACTAGGTTCTGGAACTATAGGAGTGCAAAAAAAGATTTGTCAAGAGGTGCTGCAGGTTGGAACGCAAAACATGTTTGGAAAGGATTATGCCATGTAGAGCTGTGAATAGCCTTGGTTTAGGAATGTTGAATGTATGCTAAATGATCATCCAAAGTGCGAAAATGAGCACTATTGTACATTCACAATAATTGAACAATTATGCGAGTGAAGACTTTAGGGAATGCTAGTTATCCATCAAAATACATGTCTAACATTTCCCTAAAACAAACTTGAAACCTCTACCATGTACAATAGAGAGTGGAACTCCAAAATGTATCTAAACGTGCTGGAAGAAGATTTTGGCTGTTTCAGTTGCATTGATTGACTTCTTGCATGCTACTAAGATCACTGGCTTTTAGAATCGGTCATTGAAAATGAACATGGAGTCTCACTAATGCTTGGTCATCGAAAGTTCAGATGAGAAATCCATGTCGAGAGATTCCCATAGTCTAGACAAAACTGGAAGAGGTGTATACGTGCCCAATTTGCAATTGGATGGCTTGGCAATGTTGCAAGCAACACAAGATTTGATGCGAGCCTCAATATCTTTGCGTATGTGTGGCGAGTAGAATTGTTGTTGAAGTGTAGCCAGTGTTTTGGTGACTCTAAAACAACTAGCTGATTTGGAGCACACCTCCCAGGTTAGCCGATTGGGAGGTGTGCCTAAGGGAACATAAACATGGCCAAACTTGTAAAGAAGCTTGTTGAGCATAAAGAAATCTTCAACCTGTTGTCCTTGAGAAAGGTTGTTGTAGGTGGTGCAAATTCTAGATTTGTAGAGTACTGCTAAACTCAATCCGCGGTGTTGTGGCCTTGAGTATCGAACATGGTGAGCAACAAAGTTACTGGAAGTTGGATCAAGGAGTCTGCTTCTTTGTTGTCTCTCCCCTTCTTGTGCTTGATCACTACTTGGAGATCACGTGCCTTGCATTTTCCAACTTACTTTTTGTATGAAGAAATTGAAGAGCTTTATGATTAGAGTGAATGATGGTCTCCTTACCCAAGAGACAGTGTCACCATTGCTTGATTGTTTGAACAATTGCATAAAGCTCCTTCCGATAGGGTAATCTTCGCATGGTATCATTGAATGTTTTTAACATGGTAAGCAACAAGATGTCCATGCTGAGTGAGTACAACGCCGAGTGCGTAATCGATGCATTTGTCTTGATTACGAAGGGTTGATTGATGTTAGGCACTACCAAGACGTTTATAGAGCAAGAATCTGGCTTTGATCTCTTTAAATGCTTGATGTTGTGTTGGTGTCCACTTAAATGATGACTTAGCTCACATAGTTCAATTCAATCCAGGAGTTGTTTGAAATTCCCAACACATGCCTTTGATAGAAATTGGCGAGTCCAAGAAAATTTCGCAGTTATATTGTGGCTGTGAGGACTTGACCAATCTTGGATAATTTTGATCTTTGTTGGATCCTCATAAATTCCTTCATGATCAATGATGGTCCAAATATTGAACTTTAGTAACACCAAAAGTACATTTTCCTAAGTTGGCTTGTAATGTTTTTGTGGGAAGTGTGTCAAAACCTTTTGAACATGTGTAGTGTGTTCTTCCCAAATCTTGATGTGGATGAGAATGTCATCTAAACAGTCGATGATGAAGGTATTAGTGAAACGTCATGTGATAACATTCATCAGCCGCATGAACATCGTAGGTGTGTCGGTCATACCAAACGACATTCACAACTACCTATACAAGTTTTCCTTTTTCTTGAATGTAGTCCTCTAGATGGCTTTCGGGTTGAATGGAACTTAGTGATACTTGGATTTGAGATCAATTTTGGTAAAGTATTGTGCACCTTGGAGCTGACCTAAAATATCATCTATGCATGGTGGAGGAAAACTTGTTTTTCATAGTAATGTTGTTGAGTGCACTTTAGTCCATGTAGAGTCGCCATGAACCATACTTCTTGGGTGCAAAGACGATTAAGCTACCACAGGGGAATAACCAAGCCAAATCTTCCCTTGGTCAATGTGATCTTGGATTTGTTTGCAAATCTTGTCATTCTCTCAAACTGATTTGCGATAGAGTGGGATGTTTGGAAGTGGAGATCCTGTAGTGTGATCAATTCAATGATTGATGGAGTGTGTAGGAATGCTTCTAGGCTCTTCAAAGACATCTCCATATTGTAGTAGATTGTCAAGTTGCTATTGTTGAGTTGCAAACTCAATGGTTGAAATTTGTGACTTCAACTTATTGAGCCGTGACCACAATAGATTAGGCTACGAGAGTAGTCTTCTTTCTAGTGTTTCACATCGACTCTAGATGGACCACGAATAGTGTGAAATTATGTGCGCCAAAGACAACTTATTGCATTGCTTCACATTGATCGACATGATGTTCATCTTTAGAGGGGACTTCAAAATGTTAGAGGTCAAGTGCTTCGCGATTTCGCTTTGTATGTAGCATCTCGGCCATACAAGAATGACTTGCCTAAAACAACATTGCAGATTTCTATTAATGCTACATCAGAAGCAAGGGAAACCTGCATGGGTGAGATACCATACTGAAATGTGCATTGGCAAGTTACCTTGAGCTCATGTCCATGTTAAAACCATCTGACTAAGACCGAGGGCGTGCTTCATGCGAGGCTTATATGTTTCACGAGTGTCTCGTGTGATGATATCTTGTTATCGCCAAAAATAACACCCTTTGATTTGTCATGAATTGATGGATGAGAAATCAGTGTTTTTGGGTAACATGGGACTGTCTTTCAAGTTGTGGGACTTGCTACTTGAGACAGACCTCTAGAGAAGGCTGGTTCCTCTACCTAATCCTAATGCTAAATTACTCCTACAACTGGAAATGCAACTACCTAATCCTAATCTAACAATCTAAGGGACCAAGGGAAGAAAACGATGCATGAAAATGAAATCCTAAGCTAATAGAGGCGATAACACCAAGAGAAGGGGAAAGACACTCCCGGATGAGCGAAAATAAGAGGAAAGTGAAGGAGGAGGAGAGGGCACACAGGTGTGCCACAGACCAAAACAACATTTAAACTCTTCATGGAGCACAACATAAATAAACCATGCGAAAGGAAAAGAAACATGCACAACACACCACAAATGTAATAGAGAGGCAAGGTAATGCAATATATACGGGCTAGGCAATGAATAACCACAAAACAAATTTTATTGCTTCAAAGCTCTGTTACCAAGAAATGCCTAGGGCCCCGGCTTGGTTTTGGAAACGTTTCAAACGGAAACTCCTTCGAAACGTCCTAGTCTCCTAGAGATAAGTATACATGATAATAATGTATTATTTTAATGAATACAAAATATTTTGAGTGTTTTATCGTTATACTTATCTCTTATGGTCTATGGAATACAATTTTAAAATGAATGCTATGCATAGTTACCTAAGACTTCGGGACGGCGGGCGCGGGACGGAGTTTCGGGACGACAAAATTTTTCCAAAATTAGGGACGGCGGGGATGACAAGGGGACAACTATTAAAATAATATATAAAATTATAAATATTAAAAATATATAGATAAATTTTAAATTTTTTATGAATAACAATTCATATTTATATATTAGTCCACCATGTGCATACAGTCCACATTCAGATGTCCATATTAAAAACTCGCAACATACATATAGCTATACTAATGTTATATGTTCATATAGCTTTTAATATTTATATGTATGCTACTAGTTTTCATAGCATGTTGTTACAGTCCATGTGCATTTGTGCTCGAAAATTTCTGTATGTCTTTGTAATACAATACAGTCGGGTTATGCTTAATGGGTAAACATTTATAAAGGGAAAAAACAATAAACAAATTAATTTAAAAAAAGAAAAATAAGTTTTTTAAAAAAATTATTTAAAAAAAACCAACTAAGAAGTCCCGAACGTTTGGGACTTCCAAACCGCCCCCGACGTCCTCCGAATGTCCTTTGTTATTTCTAAATGTCTCGTGGATGTTTCCCTACCCCTGCCACTTCGGAAATGTGGGGGAAACGTTTCCCCACATCCCAAGTGTCCCAAAACGTCCCAGGACATCCTGCACTTGTTTTTTTGGGGGACGCGTCCCTGTGTAACTATGGTGCTATGCACACATATATATATTTTAATAATATATTGTATGGACGTTTTCGTAACGTTTCATATCCAAGGTTTTTTGAAAATTGCCGTTTCCGTTTCCATTTCTGTTTCCGTTTCCATTTCTGTTTCCGTTTCCTCGCAACATAGCTTCAAAGAGGTGACAGTCCATTACATTGGAGGAATAAGGCAAGAATCGCTCTGTAAGAGTCCATATCTCGAGGCCCGCAACTCAAAATACACATACAACACTTGCAAAATGGTGCACTAGCATTCTAAGAGGGTCCAACCTTTATAAATGTGCATCATTCTACAATCTATAGAAAAGGGGAAAGAGAGAAGAGGGAAAAGAGAGGGAAATTTGAATTTTTGCCTTCAACCACCAACCAAAACTCATTAAATCCTCCACAAACACCTGGCGCTTTTGAAAGATCCTTTCTACACGCCATCCGACCTGCGAAGGAGAAGGGGTGTCGTTCCTCATTAATGTTGGTGGTTGGGGAATGATTTGATAACTTTATGTGTTTAAGACCGCCTCTTTTAACCTCAACCCGTGTTTTACATTTCGGTCCTCGAGACTAGATTGATTTTGAAATCTTCAATTCGATACCTTTCCAACAAGATCAATTTCACTTAATTTGGTTAACCGCAACGAGAGTTATGGTCAAAATGCTCCATCGCTCATTCCGCAACTTTTCCCCGCATTTCTCGTTTCTTCACGAACCTTTTAAATATTTGAACGTTTTAGCGTGCCCGCGGCATTTTGTTTCTAGCAATGGGTCCTACAATACACACGGGTTTATTCCTTTGCTTTATGGATTTGTGAAATCCATGAAACACCGACTTTTAAGAAGTCCCGCAAAACATTGAGTTTTGAGAAATCCACAAAACTTTGACTTGGTGCTCTGTAGGATTTCGACTTAGTTGCATTTCCCGATTCGTTCTCAAAACAACCTCGTGGCCTTGAGAATCTTTGCCAACCAATCATATTCGGCCAAGTTGTAGCTTGCTCATTTCCTTTTGTTTTGCGGGTTAGGAGAATCCATGCAGAACACTACGTTTCCCGAATTCCTCGTTGAGCCGAATAGATCCCTACGGTTTTAACAGAGGATGGAATCAATGACATCCATTTGAGGAGACATTCAAAGTTGCAAGGGGTTCAACTTTGGATAACAATTTGGCGACTCAACAGGATAATCTGCTTGCTAGATGAAGAGATCAGTGGCCTTGAAGCATCCATTGGGCATGGAGTCAGCCTAAAAACTCGGAAACTGATCCAAATCTTGAATATCTCACCACTGAATCTGCCTCAAAATATATCTTCTTTAGAGTCCTCCATGAGATGCCGTAACAAACCATGCCATCCAAAAACAACAAAACATTGGCAAGGAACTTAGGAAATTGAAACTATACTACTAACAAGACAATGTGATGAAAGCACTTGGAGGAATTAAAACTAATCTACCATGCACAAGGGAAGGTCTTGTTAATTTAATAACAATGCTTGAGATAGATCCCATTGACTGGGATTTGTAACTCTTCTCCATCCAATTTTGACAATTGGAAAGCATTGTTTGACTTGCAACTTGAAATCATGTAGGGTCACTCCATATTGTATCAAATTTTGAGTGCCTTCTTGGTTTGGCTCTGTTTGCATCTCACTTTAGGACTAGATCTCCTTCCTGGAAACTTCTGGCCTTTGCTTTCTTTTCAAAACACTTCTTAACCTGAGCTTGATCCTTTTCTATTGCTTGCATTGCCTGGTTTCTTATCACTTCTAGCTCCATAAGCTTTGCATATCTGACTTTCATAGCCTCAAATTCAAACATCTCCAATTGTTTGATGAGTTCAAATGCTTTGCAATTTGATGGATATGGCAACCTTGCTTCCTTACCGTAAACTAGTTTGTAGGGAGAGCTACCAGTTGATCTCTTGGGAGTGATTCTATCAGCCCACAAGGCTGATTTCAACTTTGTGTGCCATGTCCTTTGATTCTCATCCAAAGTCCTCCTTATGATTCTCAAAAGATTTTTGTTTTTTGCCATTACCTTAGGGGTAATAGTTTGAAGAGGTGCTCAAGTAGATGCCATTCTTGACAGCCCAATCAGAGATCTTCGTGCCAAGGAATGCCAAAGTATTATTGGAATTGATTGTAGAGAGAACACCAAATTTGGTCACAATACCTTCGTAGAAGTCCAGAATGCTAGCCTCATTTGCTTCCTTTAGTGCAACTTGCTTCTGTCCATTTGGTGAAGTAGTCTGTGGTTGTGAGGATCCACTTGTGACCTAAGCTTGAATGCGGATTAATCACTCCAATGAAGTCCAATCCCCATTGCATGAATGGCTCATTTACAAAGATGGGGTGGAGTGGAAGGGTTGCTAATCTTTCTTTACCTGTAAAGAAGGCACACTTCTTACATTTCTTGACCCATGAATGGCAATCACTGAAGATATTGGGCCAATAATATCCAACCTTCATAATCCTGAGAGCTGTTGTCCTTGGAGCAAAGTGTCCTACTTCCCCATCGTGAAACTTGTGTAACACGTTCTCGATCTGATCTGTTTTGATACATCTCAAGAGAACACCATTCACATCTTTTTTGAATAGAATGCCATTAGTCAACACGAAGGGAATGGATTGAAGTCTGAAATACCTCCTTTTGGCTTTGCTTAGACCACGGGGCATTGGCCTGCATTTGAAGAAAGTTGACTATATTATTGGTCCAACAAGGAGTAAGTGCGGCATTAGGTAGTTGTTCTTGATCATGTTGAAGCACGAGGATAACTTCTTCATCAATATGCTGGTCTGAAACCAGTTGTTCACACAATCCTTTGCCTCTAACCAACTTAGTCACCTTGATATCCACATCATATTCCATTACTTTGGTTATCCAACCAACTCTTTTCTCATTCAGGTCCTTATTCAAAGGAAGTCTTTCACACTAGCATGTGAAACTAGTAAATGAATCTTGTTGTTGGATACCAAATGCCTGAATTTCTTCAAACTTCTTATGACAATAAGGGCATGTTTCTCAACAAATGAGTATCTCACTTCATAATCCTCTAGACTTTGGCTGAAAAATGCAACAGTTGCTCCAAGTTTACTTCATTAAGTTGCACCAAGTATGGCAGATATTGTTTTAGCACCTCCAAAGGCATACAAAATGAAATCTTTTGTAAAATCTGGGTTAATGAGAGTTGGGGCCTGTGCTATTGCTTGATTTATGGCTTCAAAGCTGTTTTTTCCTTCAGTGGTCCATTTGAAGGCCATACTCTTCTTTAACATTAGTGTCAATGGCTTGACAAGGTTGGCAAAATTTGGAACAAACCGTCTGACAAAGTTGATCCTCCCTAAGAAGCTTTGAAGTGCTTTTTTATGACTGGGCAATGGCAATGCAAGGATGGCACTAACTCTCTCTGGATCAATAGTTAACCCTTCTTTAGAGACAATATGACCAAGGAGTTTACCTTCGTGTGCTAGGAAGATGCATTTTTTAGGATTGAGGGAGAGGCTAAACTGTTTACACCTTTCACATACCTGCCTGAGATGAAGTAGATGATCAGCCGTGTTCTTAGAGAACACTGTGATATCATCACGATACACAAGAACCATTTTGTTGATCAGTCCCTCGAATGCCATGTCCATGGCTCTTTGAAGTGTCGCTCCTGCTTTTGATAGACCAAATGGTGGTAATGTGAAGCACCCATTCATTGCTGTAAATATTTGGGACAACAATGTTATATCAATAAGGCTTGTCAATTGATTCCCGATTCTGTTTCCTCTACTAGGCATGTGAGACCTACCCACCATAGATATCATCCCAATGACTGATAGGCCTTGCATTACCGGCTTTGTCATCTTTTCCAACAGGTCTAAAGCCTTGCATGCTAGGATTAATTGAAATTCAAATTTGTTTAATAGTGCTTTGCTGCCGCTGAGGATTAAAATTTCCTTAAGTTATTTTTCTTGCTTCCATAGGCTGCCCAACAGAGCCCCTATTAGACCAGCCCTCTCTTGCGATGACATCTTCCAGCAGATTTTTACAACTTTTTAGTGATCAAATGGCAAATATTATAGCACGTGTTTCTTCTGATGTAGAATATGCTTTCTATGTGTGTTCAAAAGTTGTTAAAATCTCCTCCAATTACAGCTTCAGATCTTGCTTAATTCTTCTTTTGTATATGTAAAAGGGTGTCAAACTCTTCCAGTTATTCATTGTTATCATTCATCATTATATTTTATATGATTGGGATTCATTTTATTTTGTTTTATGTTGCCCTTTAGTTAGTTTGAAGTTGCATTCGCACTCTGTTTGCTATTATTGCTTGCGATTACACTCGTACTCTATTGCCTATTTTGGTCATTTGTAGCTATTAATGTTTTGGTTTCTTTCTCTGTGAAGCATTATTGAAAATGCAATTGATGTACAAGGATTGGTTCAATTTAGCCCTTATAATAAAGAAACTCTCCTAGCTAAGTCTTCTTGTTTGGTGTTTCTCGGAGATGCCTTGTTGTTTCCTGTATTATTCATAGAGACGGGAATCTCCATGGAGAAATTACAGTCATTTGAACCTTGTGCTACTAGACTTTGAGCATCATCTTGAATATTCTTCTTTTGTATATGTAAAAGGGTGTCAAACTCTTCAAGTTATTATTCATTGTTATCATTCATCATTATATTTTATATGATTGGGATTCATTTTATTTTGTTTTATGTTGCCCTTCAGTTAGTTTGAAGTTGCATTCGCACTCTGTTTTCTATTATTGCTTGCGATTACACTCGTACTCCTATTGCCTATTTTGGTCATTTGTAGATATTAATGTTTTGGTTTCTTTCTCTGTGAAGCATTATTGAAAATGCAATTGACATACAAGGCTTGGTTCAATTTAGCCCTTATAATAAAGAAACTCTCCCTATCTAAGTCTTCTTGTTTGGTGTTTCTCGGAGATAACTTGTTGTGTCCTGTATTATTCATAGAGATGGGAATCTCCATGGAGAAATTACAGTCATTTGAACCTTGTGCTACTAAACTTTGAGCATCATCTTGAATATTCTTCTTATATGAAAAAAATCATGTGGATCATGCCCTGATTTCTTATGAAATTTTTAATATTTGATAGGATCAAATTTAAACTCCTTGGTAGAAGAAGTTGAGAAAGAAGAATAAGTCGATAGGACCACAGTAGTGTCTGACAATTCTTTGAACATGAATCTCTCGTGTTTGCTGCATCTCCATTGTTTCTTGGACCCTCAAAGTCTCTCTTTGAAATGCTGGTATAAGTATACATGAAGGTGCTGTTTTGTTTGGGCATAAGCTTTCCGTAGACATTTTAGGATGACATCAGCTCCATGGTTGTACGCACTACTTTGAATTAATTTCTTTTGAACTCTTGCATATAATTACGAATTGGATTGGCTAAGTTAGTGTTTGCTTTAGCTAGAGCCAAGAGAAATTGATGATTTTGATGGCTGGAGGGGTAGAATACAGATCTCATTGATAGGACTGAGGAGTTCTATGCCATGCTTGTTTCTAGGTCTGTTCCTGAAGCTTCAATTTTGTGAAGCTTCAATGATCTAGTTGTCTAGCTTCTCTAGATCACAACTTCCTTTGTTCTCTCTGGTTTGGAATTTCATGTCAACTTTTATGGAGGAGGGGAAAATTATGATCAAAGAGTTGTGCATCTATGCTTTCAATCACTCATCATCTGTTCTAGTTACTACATGGATGTTTTCAAGGATGTATAATGCTGTCAGGCATGTATTTTCTCAAAAAATAAATCAACTTACAACAAGATATGAAAACAGAAACAACTGTTGTTAGATCAAAATTCTGAGATCTCCACAGGTAACCATTTTGAATATATGTATGGAGTCAACTATGTAATATCCTCTTTTATTTCTGATGTTTCAGGTCCACCTTCTAGACCCTGTCCAGGGATTTGAATGCCTGTGAATAGTATATCCCAATTCTTAAAGAGGGGTTGTGAAGGCAGATCCAAATTGTTGGAAATAAAAGAGGATATAGCACAGTTGATTCCATATATATACCTCAAAACTATTGCTAGATGTCTGTGAATAGTATATATGCTGCACATATAACATCACACATACATTGAGTAGAATAAGATAAGAGAGAATAGAATAAATAACTCTTTGTATTGTAACGATAATGAATATACAATGGTGGCAATCCAAGGCGGATCTGCTACTGGAGAAGTCTGGACCAAACTTGTAAAGACCATCTCATTCGACATCCCTTTACACACTATAGAAAGGTATCTAAGGTGGTTGAACTACTTAGATACTTGACCATAACCATAACGTTAAGTTATACATGTTCACACATACATTGAGTAGAATAAGATAAGAGAAAATAGAATAAATAACTCATTGTATTTGAACGATAATGAATATACAATGGTGGCAATCCAAGGCGGATCTGCTACTGGAGAAGTCTGGACCAAACTTGTAAAGACCATCTCATTCGACACCCCTTTACACACTATAGAAAGGTATCTAAGGTGGTTGAACTACTTAGATACTTGACCATAACCATAACGTTAAGTGATACATGTCACCAACATGACTAGCCATTAACATATCGATGTAACTTTTGTATCACTTTGCTATTAATATGTAGTTATAAACCTAATAGAATTCAACATGTATACTTAGTAAGAAGATTTCATTGGATGTTCATGAAGGGATGCCAATATAGACATATAAACTAGAATTGACCCTAACAACTGCCAAGGAAAGATTAAAAGACTCACATTGACCCCCTAACAACTGCTGAAGAAAGATTAAAACACTCAAGAACATGGAGTTATGTAAGTCCCTCCTGCAGGTTACCCATAGTCTCTAGGAAAAGATATTAACTTAATTAATTTCAGTGGCAGTTTTACATTGAGAGTACAGAAGTAAACTGCTTGCCTGATCTTTTTCTAAGAAAATTTTAATGAATAATCCCTAAGATGTCGTTCTTAATAACTTTTGAGTCATTTTTAGTTTTGATAAATGCATAAATAAGTGCTTGTAGGGATAAAAAGTCTTGCTAAATTTTCCAAGTTTTAAAATATTTTGGGCCCATTTTTTAATGTGCGTGCACATCTGTCACACTTTGTGCCCAAAGATAGCTTAAAAACCTATTGAAAATGAAAATACATTAACAGGGTGCTAATGGTGATCATCAGCCTTAAGAGAGAAAAATGTTGAGAAACTACATCCTTTGGGCATACTAAAAATTGCTTTGTAAGCCTCTCAATGCTTCTTAGCCCCACATTATAAGGTGCAATTTACTTTTATCACCAAGGGCTCTTCTCCACTAAGCAGCAGATCACAAATGAAATTCTGATTTATTTTGATTTTGATAAACTGTAGAAATAAAAATGGAACATTATTGTTTTTTCCGACCTGTATAATTAAAGAACAAGTATGTTGCATACTTAAATATTTCTATCTCCTGTAAAATGTCCTCGGTTTTTTGTACTCTCGAGTCTCAATTATTGTTCAAGTTATTAGTTCTGATATATATATGAGCTCTTTTATGGTATACCATTTATCCTTTACTTGGTATAAAACTTCCCAGGCCTTTTGCCTTCAATCATGTTTGTAAAGGAAACCTTCTTTCTAGTTATTTTGATGACAGTGCTAAGAAATGATATAAAAGTAATCTTTCCTCAAATAAATTATCAAATTTGTCAGGAGGAAGTTGTTTCAGAATTTCAGAATGGTTCGTGTACATGTACTGTAAATTTGCACCAAAAAAAAAGCGTTGTAATGATTTGTCATTCTCATTTTTGAATTCCCTTTTAGTACAATTGGAAAATCCAAAATAATAATATATATTGCATTCACGAATTCCTTTCTTTTTGGAGTACATTTTCTTCTTTGGAAAGTATTCAGCTATATTTTCTTCTGAAACAGCAGAGCATTTTATTGTGTTTATGTACTGCAACTTCACACGAAAGCAAGAGCACTGAAATGATTATTGAGTCTTGTTTTTCAATTACCTTTTGTTGCATCTCAAAAAAATCATTTTTTGTTGCACTGAAATGATTGTCGAGTCTTGTTTTTCAATTACCTTGGAAAACCTTGGATATGCTAACCAAGGTGTTAATATCTCATTCTATACTTATATTTTGCAGTGTTGACAATTTCGTGGTTATAACAGATTTGGAAACATTGAGGCTGCTTTTCTGGGCTTCATGTGCTTGCAGCTTGGGTGTGCTATATTTCCTTATTTTTGTTCTATGGTATTCCGGTGAAGGGGACAAGCACCATTCTTCGGTAAAGAGGATGAAAATTTCTGTTATCAGCATAGCTTTTGCAGCTGCCTTTGGCATACAATGTTCCTTTTCATTGACGAGAGGCACAGTATTGGGTCAGTGGCTTGGTAAACTCTCATTTGGTTAGGAAAAAAATTAAAAAACAAATAGCAGTTTAGCTGTTCACGCTAAAGACTTTCCTCAATTGCTTGTGTTGCTTTTAGTTATAGTATAGAGTAAATCAAACTTTGTCTGTTGGAATATCATTATAAAGATGATTAGCTGATGCTTTTGGACTGGCCAATAACCATTCAATGTAATTACAGGGATTTTCATATCCACAAAAATGGTGTGGCTTCTGCTACATGCATTGGCATCTGGAGCGGTTCTGCAGTACATAATTCATAAATTTCCTGCCTGTGCTTCTATAGGTCTGTTGTTTGGCTAACTTGTATGGATTTTCATGTGTACCTGGGATTTCTGAGGTTGGATGTAAATATGTCGAGGACGTGATCTACAAAAAGGACAAATCTTGATTCTCATTTTATTTTTAGTTTATTTTGTTCTGCAACTCATATAGCAAATGCAATTGTGAAATGGACCACTCTTTGTTTTCAGGTGAAACCCTGCTGGTTACCAGTGGGCTAGTTCTTTATATGTCCGATGTGCTAGCTTTTATCCTCTCAAAGGTTTGTGTTTCAGTAACACAAACTTTGTTGAATTCCTTTATGGCACAGTTATTAGAATCTAAACTCTGAAAATAACTAAAAGATACATCAATCTATTGCCTTTACAGGTTAAGATATATCCTCCATCATCAAATCAATTCCTTGTAGGATTAAATGAAAAAGGAGATGAGATTGGTATGATCATTCAGGTTTTCATCTGTAACTCTTTTGAATGACTAAAAGAATCTGGGTTTCATTATTATCTTCAGCATTTTATCACTCATTTTCTTATGGAAGGCAGTGAAGGAAAATTTGAGGATTCTTCTTTATGCAGGCATTGTTGGGTAGTCTTTTACTGATGTCAACGGTGTACAGCTCTCTGCACCGTATTTGGATTTGTTTTATAAACCTAACCAAGACTCAAGCTTCAAGAAATAATGGAAAGGCTTCAGAAGATTTCCAAAGCTCCATTATGTTCTATGTGGCTCTTGGGATAACATTATTTATGATTACGCCGCAGTGGTTGTACTATATCAAAGATTTTCAAACACACCCTCTGTTATGGTAAGTTCATGGTTGTTTCTAGTTTTCAAGCTTTTAAAATTTGTTGGAGAATTCTTCAAAGCCTTTGAAATATCAATTAAGGTCTTGCTGTAACTGTATACCATATGGTGTCTGTCTTTTATTCACTTGTCTACTTGGCTAGTTGCATGTTGTTTTTCAGAAGCTATTGCTATTTGTCTAATTAATCATGGAAAATTCAATTTTCCTTTGTTGGTGTAGGATATTCATTTTCCTTGTATTTGTTTATTTACTTGGAGCTTTCCTACACTCATGGGATATGCTTGCTTAGGTGTACCAGTTATGTTGAGTTAGCTTACCAATTGTGTTGAGTTAGCTTACTAGTTGTGTGGAGTCAACTCTACTTCTAGTATTAGTTAGTGAGAGTTATTCCCCATTGATCTAGGAGGAGGTTGCACATTCACCTCCTATATGTACATCACTTGCATCATTCTATCTCATGGAACATATGGAGCATTGAGTTGATTTGGAGCCATTCTTGCCTTGTGAGTTCTTGATCATATTGCATCTTATTGTTAGTTATTTCAATTTCTGCAATTACTCGTGCATTTGTTTTTCATGTGAGCCACCGATAAAAAGTTATAGAAATACAATTTCCTTTAAATAATGGCTTATTTAATTAAAATTTTGCAAATTGATTAAAAAATGCCGGAAATGAGAGAAAAGGGGGTCGTGCGTATACCCGTTGGAATCGACAAAGAATGATGAACACAATAGTTTAGCTTGTGAGGGGGAATTGGCCTCTTGCCAACCTGGGCCTCACCCTTTGTCTTAGTTGGACGAAGATATAAGGTTTAAAAACAAGCAAAACAAGTAATAGTGCCTTTTACAATGCTAATGATATTGTTTTTATACCCCCAAAAAGATAGTGCCTTCTAGAAGGAAAAAACAACTAAGTCATAATAATTAAAACTAGGCAATTTAAAGGAAACCTTAGTTTAAAAATTAGCAAGGTGAGTAGAGAGTTAGGTTTATATTCTAGGGCACGGGCACTGTGTGTGAAGGTGAGCTAGGGCATGAGCCCATATGAGACCAATGCAATTGTAATGGAGGGGCGAGATTGAGAGTTATGGCGTCTCGGAGTTTGGCATGTGTAGGGTGTGGTGAGTAACGGATCCGATGGGCGTTTTGATGCGAGCTCCAAATCGATCCAATTCGAGCATGCACGTCTTTGTAACCGAGATCACAAGTGGGCGCCGAGCTAAGGAGACAGACTAGAGACAAATATAATGCCATGCAAATAGGGTCACATCTCGCCAAATATGCATAGAAATGTTTCATGATCCACCTCTTCTTGTGGATCCCTTTGTGAGGGTTATTCGGCCCCCACCATTTTCTTTCTCTGACATGTATACTGTAGTGACATTCCCATTGTCTTTTGTGCACACTTTTGCCAGACTTATGCCACCTTTCAGTTATAGACTAGATGCAGAGAGATCAGTACCGCAAGCTTCTTCCTTTGTGGAGTGGGCTGACTTTCAGTGCTCCTTTTTGTCCTTCCCAAGGGTAGGAACATTGTTTGGTGCGGGAGGATTCTCTTCATCTTTACACAGAGGACCACATCATCGACATTCTTCTTAGGGGACCTTCTTGTCCTCACTTCTTTCTCTCTCTACTTCGAGGATAATCATTGTACGTGGGTACCTCATCAGACTGAGTTATCGGGACCCACTACTTCTCCATTTTTCTTGAGTGAGTTTCTTGTCTCTCTTTTGGGGGAGTTTTTTCCCACTGGGTTTTCTCCTTTTCTCCACTTTATGAGATATTTTCATTATATGCGGGTACCTCATCAGACCTTGTTGTCGGGAACCACTTTCCTTTTTCACTGCCCACCTAAGTTGTGCTTATGGGGGTGTTAGTGTAGGATATTCATTTTCCTTGTATTTGTTTATTTATTTGGAGCTTTCCTACACTCATGGGATATGTTTGTTTAGGTGTACCAGTTATGTTCAATTAGCTTATTAGTTGTGTTGAGTTAGCTTACTATTTGGATGGAGTCAACTCTATTTCTAATATCAGTTAGTGAGAGTTATTCCCACTGATCTAGGAGGAGGTTGTACATTCACCTCCTATATGTACATCACTTGCATCATTCTATCTCATGGAGCATATAGAGCATTGAGTTGATTTGGAGCCATTCTTGCCTTGTGAGTTCTTGATCATATTGCATCTTATTGTTAGTTATTTCAATTTCTGCAATTACTCGTGCATTTGTTTTTCATCAGAGATCCAAAACTCTAATATTCTTTCCTTGGAACTTGGATATATGCTCTTGACAACTTTTCAACCAGGAATTGGAGTTCCTTTTTCTTGCGGGGATCAAGATATCCATAAGAAAAATACTTCTATGAACATTTTATAGTATATATAGTTGACTTATTAAAAAATGAAATTGTTCACATATGATTTTTTTCAGACCTTTTGTTTTGGTATGGCTAGACATGGAGGCATTAAGCTTTCTATACCATTCAAAATTATGAAGGTTGTTCTCTCCAAAGGTTGCCCTATTTTCTAAGGTTTGTTGACATTCAGTTATTTAGGTTGGGTTAGATTTGCAATTTTGTATGTAATGTTTTTCTATTGTTTGCTGAAAATTTTCTGTAATTCAAAATTCAGGGGTGTGAAATGAAGGTTGTTCTCTCCAGAGGTTGACCCATATTTTCTAAGGTTTGTTGACATTCAGTTATTTAGGTTGGGTTAGATTTGTAATTTTGTATGTAATGTTTTTCTATTGTTTGCTGAAAATTTTCTGTGGTTACATAGTGGTTTTAACTTACAAACTGTTTGCTTGAACCCTAAGCTTGTAATTCCATGTATTACAAACATTCCAAATAACCATGAGAAAGGATGACCAATCTCCAAAGAAGATAGGGGTAATGAAGGCCATGACTGGATGTGTAGGATATCAGGGATAACTTTTCCGCACTTGGTAAGGAGGATCTGAATGACGATTTGGTGGTGATTTTTTCGAACGTATTACTTAAATTCTTTGAAGATTTTCTTACTCTATTAAATATGACATTTGTTAGTACTGCTTGACAGGCTTTTGGAGAGAGAATGGTAATGAAAGCTGTGTGAAGATTGAGAATCCTTAGATTTTTTTGGTTGATTACTTGATTACAAAGGAAAAGGAATGCATTACAAGGTTGAAATGGAAAAACTTGCTATTGTTGCCAAAAACAGGAAATTTAAAAAGGTTGCTAAAATATTGTGGGGGATCTTTAGAACACGAGTGAAAGTCAAATAAGCAGAATAAAAAGCAACATGCTGAAAATATTGAGGAGCACAATGGAAAGGAATATAACAAAGAAGACAACATTATTGAGGAGAATGCTGCGATAACATATTAAGATAAATAAAAACGAATGCTTGGATAATTGTTTCTGGAGCTACTATGCATTTGATCAATGGGAAGGATTGGTTTGTCTCCAAAAACTTAAAAGAAACTGCAAAATGGTATTTTTGAGAAATGGCAAAGTACTTGCTAATGTAGGCTGTGGAGTAGTCCATGTCAAATTGTCAATTGGAAGGTATTAGAAGATCTAGAACGTTCTTGACATTTTAGGTTTGAAAAATAATTACTTTTCACTGCTGCTTTTGCTAAACAAAATTCCAAACTTGAAGTCTTATTTGACTTAAAAAGTTACATTGTAAAGGATAGCAAAGTGTATGGTTGGGTGATTGCAGGAGTAATGTATGGTGAATTTTACTAGTTCAAGGTAGCCATGGGAAAGCAATAGGATTCAGTGGCAGATAAAGTTCAGAAAATTCTCTGGCATTAGAGATATAGACCTATGAGTTTTAGTGGTGATTGCAGGAATAAGGTATGTTGACTTTTACCAGTCCGAGTTAGCCTTGGCAAAGCAAATAGGCTTTGGTGGCACATAAATTTCTGAAAATTGGCTGGCATTAGAGATACAGACCTTATTGGTTTTAGTTATCTTTATCTTTTGATCAAACTAAAGATGGTTCATAGGCTGTCTAGAAAACATGGGAAAAGGGGGTGCACGTTGCATGCCTGGTAAGGAAGAAACATTCATAAAATTTGTGAATGATGAAGCTTGGCCAGCAAGGCAAGTTCATGATTTTGTTTAGAATGATCTTTGTGGGGCCCATGAAGATCCCACCAATAGGTGGAGCATGGTAGTCCCTCATTTTTATTGATGACTCTTTTTGGAAGCTCTGGATATATTTCTTCTAACAAGAATGAGATGGTTGATATTTCTTACTATATAAATTTTCTACAGAAACAAAATTAGGGAAGACAATTAAGGTTGTCTGCTCAAACAATGGAGGTAAATTCACGTTTAATGTTTCTCTAACTTCTGTAGAGCTCGGGGATGAAAGGCAATGCACAGTTCTGCACACACCACAACATAATGGGGCTGTAGAAAGAAAGAACAAGGAATTTTTTTCAGATGGCACAATGTTTTTAAAGCTGTCCATATAGCTGCCTATCTGCTGAATAGGCATGTGAGGCTGGCAATGTGGATTATCACTTCTAAAAAGGATCGCTCCTGAAGACAGCCATGGTTAAAGCACTTTTATTTTGATGCACTTGCTTATGTATTGGTGGATACTGCAGTGTTTCACAGAGACTTGTTTCCTATTAAAAAAATGTGTCTTGGAGACTGGTACTTGTTGACACTCATCCAAAAGACTTCCATTTCAGTGTTTTTTTTTAAATAAATATTTTGTACTCTTGACCTTGGATATGATGAGATATCAAACATAAATATCAATATAATTACTTTTTATCTTTTGTCAACATCTATTATCTTAATTTTAACAAGATAGTACTGTTTTTCTTAGGCTATATTAGGATGTATTATATTGTTTTTACTAAAATTTACACATTTATATTTTGTGTCTCCAAGTACCTGTCTCCTATTTTTCTGAAAAATGGCATACCCGTCCTCGTCTCCTTGTACTGGTACTAGTACATATATCCGTCTCCTTGTAACTATGGTGGATGGTGAAAGCTCCATAAATTGGATGATAGATGCAAGTACATTTTTTCAGGTTAAGTGATGTAGCTGAAGGACTACAAATCTATTGACCCACCGACTAATTAGATACTAATTAGGTGTAGCTGAATGCAAAATGTTTTCTCAGATCTTGCTCTTTCGCATTTATGATGGTCATCATTTTCTCAATCACCGATTCAATGCCATCATATGTCTTTCTCAGACATGGCCGATCTATGTTAGTAAAGCAGATCATACTCATAATGAGCTTGGTGAAATTCATGAAATATTCTACATGATCTAACCAGTCGTCATTTAAGATCAACACTGTCAGTTTTGGGCTCACTTAGTCTTTGACTGCCTCCATATAGCCCATAGATTGGAAGTGACCATCCTGTTAAGTGCCTTTCGCACCTTCACAAGTTATCTCAAGATGATCGTGTGTGATGGGAATCTAGTCTTAACAACCTAGTATGGAATGAAAAGCAAAAATTTATTTTTCTGAAAACTTGAGTACCGTATTTTTAAAAATTTACATTATAAATAAAAGAAAAATAGCTTCCCTTACCTTTGATCTCCAAAAGTGAGTATGATCTAAAGATGCCTTGTGATTGGTGACGGTTAGTCACAAACATCTAGATCTCTTCACCCTTAGAATACATTTTCTTAATCCACTTAATTTTATTGCCCGACTTTTTTAGGATCAAGTTGAGTGAATGGACAACACAAGGTGTCCAAAAATTGTGTCCACGTCTCCATTCCACTAACATCCTAGCAGCTTTGCACATTTTAGGTTGTTCGTTATGACTCAGACAACATTTTGAGGCCCCACCACCTCATTAGCTTCGATGAGGATGTTGACAATGAATTGTGCATCATTCACATGCCCCTCACAATCAGTTGCTTTAGGAATATTGCCCCTTTGGGGCATATTGCAACCACATTGATCAAAGACCAATTTTTTGCATCTTTCCATCCATTAGAAACGATAGATAGTCCCGTTTTGGCCCACAAATCTCTAATTGGCTCCAATGAGGTTTCCATAGGTTTTTTCCTTTGCCGATAGGGTGGTGCAAACCTTTTGATAACTTGGCCCTTTGTACCCTTTTGGGGCCTTGTTGATCGTGCTCACCATATCGTGCCAATATGGTGACTCGACAACATTGAATAACAAACCATTTGCATACACACTTCGCTTGCCAATGTGGTAACTTGAAAAATTTGAATGACAAACCATTTACATATATACGTCACACGACGTGCTCATTTGCGATATCCTTGCTCTCATTTTGAAAGGATCTTTCAAGTGGTCCTTTTATCCTCTCTCATGAAAGAGGTGAATCCTCTTTTGTGGAGGGTGTTGTCACAAATGGATGTTAGGGCCAGAATTGGGTAGCCAATACAAGATGGGGAAAGAACTCGGCCTGATAAATCAAGATGAAGTTCCTTTCTTTGACTATAAATGACTCGCTTCCATGGCATAAGTTGCTTTCGCATCTTGTTCTTTGATGTACTCCAAAACTTTTGTTGTTGGCACTCCTCTATTGTTCTTCCTTTGCAAGTTCTAATGCCATAACTTGATATTGCACATAAGTGGGATTTCACCCGAGTATATGAGCCTTTGAATTCTCCATCACAATCATGGCATTGCGAAGGAAAACACCCACCGTCTGGAAGCTGTTCTAACATTGTGACACACTCCATAACAAAGTGAATTCAGATTGAATTTGAATTGGGATCGATCAGAGGAGGTAGAACTTGTTGCCACTGTAGTAATATTCTCTTTAATTGTGCCTACAAGTTTAAAAACCAACACCATAAGGGAAGAAAACAACAAACCCTAGGGCCTAGGGTATA
The DNA here is from genome assembly GCA_018340775.1 of Taxus wallichiana var. yunnanensis. NCBI lineage: Eukaryota > Viridiplantae > Streptophyta > Pinopsida > Cupressales > Taxaceae > Taxus > Taxus wallichiana. The sequence continues at coordinate 431,728,115 of CM031235.1, read as the reverse complement.
ACATGTATGTAGTTGACAACTTGTTAAATAAAGAACAAAAACATTAAAAAATTTAAAATGAAAACAATAAACTTCAAAACAATAATGAAGAAAGACTAAACTTAAAAGTTAAAAACCTTGCCTTCAATGGAATTCTCTTCCTTTCAACCAACAAGCTCCTTAATCACCTTGGCAGCGAATGGGCATTCGTTCTAGTTTGGGAAAAACGATTACAATGATTTTTGATGAAGTATCAAACCTAAATGAGCAATGACAACTCGAGAGGTAAGTACGCAATGGGGGAATGAGAGGTAAGCGGTTTTGCTTTTGCTTATAGCATTCTTTTGAGTTTTTAGGGTTTGTTTTATGTTTTATTTTTGCACTTTATGTGCTAAATGCTGAAATTAAAAAAATTAAAAAAATGTAGTGTGTTGTGGGTATGACTTGGAAATGCCCTAGGTATGGGGGTGGCAGGTTAGGTACCTTCGGATATCTTTGGTGTACCTGACCTGCCACCCCTGTACCATGGGCATAGCCATAGATGTTTGTGGTATGTATCCATACCGGAAATGTATTGCATGCTTTTCTTGCCCCTAGGGCCTGCTATATTGGTATCCTAGCTTTTAAACAAAGAGATATGTCCTTAGCAAACCTATGTTGGAGTACTGGCACAAGAACTTCAAATATAGGAAAACAATGAAGCACAAAGTGCAGTAGGACCATCTTACAATGAAACTGGTGCAATTGGTGGTGCAGCCCAAAAGAGCAAAATAGTACTATACTTAGTTAAAGGATGCGAGGAATAGGAGCTTCCTTAACCTATGTTGGAGATCTGGCTCAAGAACTTGAAATACAGAAAAATAATGAAGCACAAAGTACAACAGGAGCATCTGATGCAACAGGTGGTGCAGCCCAAAAGAGACCAAAATTGTGCTATACCTAGCTATAACATGTGAGAGAATATGAGCATCCCCAGTCCGGGAACAAAGACCAAGTTCTTAGCCAGAGAGGAATACATTTTTTTTTGTAAATCAATTAAATTTTATTTTCATGGGTTTTGTTCTGATTCCATAGAACCACATTCTTTTGATGAAGCTAGTGCTGTGGAATTTGAGTTAAAGCCAAGGAGGTTGAATACTAAACGCTTGAATGACACTTCAAAGTTGGCTTAGTTTCCTCTTGGAAAAGAGGTTATAGGGTGCAAATTGTTGTGGTGGACCAAATGCAAAGCTGATGGAACTATAAACAAGCACAATGCCAAACTTGTGACCATAGGGTATATGTCGGAGGAATGGATCGTATAGAGACATTTACCTCTATAGCAAAAATGTTGACAATCAAATTGGTACTCACCATAGCATCCTAGATTGATTGGAAAGGTTTCAAGGTGGGAGTTAAAAACATCTTTGTAGGTTTGTAAAGCTTGTTTCGGCTCGAACAAGCCCCTAGATCTGTGTGACACAAAGATTTACCAGCATTTGACTTCAATTAGATTCAAGAGGAGTCTTGATCCAAGTGTGGATGTCAAAAGAGCTAGGGAAAGTAGTGTAAATTAGGTGGTCTATGTGGATGGGTTGGTTTTCACAAGTAATAATACCGAGCTGATTGAGTAGGTAAATATGATTTGTGTATTGTGTTTGGATTGATAAGTCTTTATCTCCTACATTATTAGAGTAGAATTTTAGTAGAAATAAGGTTCCTTTTTTGTTTTATTTGTGCCAAGATTTGCATCCTACACCTCACATCAACTTACTTTTGGTGTTTGTGGATGGATGAAGCGTGGGAAACATCAAGGCCGATCTTTATGTAACATATAAATAATAAAATAATAAAGGACAAATACAACACATGTAGCCGACATCATAGTTTTTATGATTCATTATATAAATATAAATAACATGAAAGAGTAAAATGGTGTGACGACAGATATGATTGAGAGAAAAATGCATGGTACATAAATAAAGAATTCACAAAACAACTCACGGGCACACTTGAGGGATTGCAGAATGGTATGTGTCATGCATTTTTAAAATGAAAGTCTCTAGGAAGGTATTACGAGATTGCCAACATGAAAAAGTGAAAATATTATATACGTACTATTGTATAAATAATGCCTACTAAGATACTAGACTAATTGACAACAACATACACAAAATAGTAATTGCTTAACATACCTTATAAGAGCAAAGTACTTGAAGAATAACAATTAGTATTCATTAAAGATAACTTTGAATACAACTTGTACATTATAGGGAGGGCCTAATACCAACTCCTTTCTCTCGACATTCACTAAGCTTCTTAAATAACAAAACCCAACAATTGTCCCCAACTATCACAATCGTCATAACTAAGAGACTTTCTAACAAAATGCCGACAAAAGATATTAAAAAAACATCTATCCTACATTCAATAATAATTGACAATTCGACGATCTATATCATCCCCTCCTTAAAACATGTCGGAATCTCTTCGTACATAATTAATATTCAACATGATAGAAATAAGAATGAAGAGAGAAGACAATTTGGGGAGCTATTGTTGATGTAGAAATGTTAAACCATTTTTGGTTGGTCTTAGGAAGCTTGCTTGCATGCATGAACTAGAATTTGCCTCGCATCTAGTGCGTTGTGGAATCAAAAAAACATGTTTCACTCTGTGTCATTTTCTTTTGGTAAAATCAAAGTGGAGGTCAAGGGGCAATGCCCATGAAGCCAAGCACAATTTGACCCTTCTACAATGCTTGAAAAGCCATGAAGACAACCTTATTTCTTGAAAAAAACATTGCTTCTAAAAGCACTTGAAAATTTTGTGGATGTACAATGCACAAACTTTGTCTCTATCGGATTCGATCCTCATAGACAACCAATGCAATCTTACAACTCCTTTAAAATACAAGTTAACAATATTTGTGGCATCACTAGTTTTCTTTCATGTGTTGAGTTGCCATACGGTTGTCCGCTAAAAATGCACGCGTCACTTTGGAAAGGAGAGAATGACAATGATAGGGACAGTCATATTTTAGAGTTGACTATAGACCATACGGTGCCCAATCATACTTCTTTCCTTCAACGCCGTACATTGTGAAGCCGTATAGTAGCGTGGAGTTGCATTACAGAGAGGAGTTCCTTTGTTAAGTGGCGATTTCACTTTAATTTACTGCTTTTACTTAAAATAAGTAAAGCAGTTCCAATTCACCACTTAACACTGCTTTTCCATTCCTTTGTTAAGTGGTGATTTCACTTTACTTTACTGCTTTTACTTAAAATAAGTAAAGCAGTTCCAATTCACCACTTTACTCTATTTTCTATTTCCTTTGTTAAGTGGTGATTTCACTTTACTTTACTGCTTTTACCTAAAATAAGTAAAGCAGTTTCAATTCACCACTTAACAAAGGAAAGCAATAATGGGCCATAACTTTTGACTAGATGTTCCGTTTTTGAGATCTTGGACTTTTTGGAAAGCTCTTGACCTCCTCTACACAATGGAATCATGAAAATCAATTTTTGGTGGGAGTAGCTGAGAGGAGAAAAAAGAAAAAAACACCTTCAACATGAAGTAAATAGTTTCAGCAGCAATGCATTTTAGGAAAATGGGTATTTCTCCAACTGCTTCTAATCAACTTTTTGCAAACTTAAGCGAGAATACTAGAGCAAATTTGTAAAAATTTAAAAGGGGTATCCAAAGATTTCTAAGTGAATTTTTGGGGACACCACTTCCACAAGTCAATGCTTACACGAACCCTTCACCATACACAACTTTCTCGCATTTTACGCTTCCCATGAATGACCTCTTGATCAACGATCCGTAACTTGCCCTTCACTTGTGTGAGCTCATGCTCATACTCCTACTCAGAACCTTCCGAATATGTGTCTCGTGGAAACCGAGTTTCTTTGGGTGAGCTGGCCTCGGAAGTAGCCACGCCGATCCTCTAGCCGACTCCAAAATGTTTACTTTGGAACTACACCAAAGAATATCAATTACAAGATAGTAAATGCAAACCACATTACATAATGAAAGAATATGCAAGTAGTTAGTTGTTTATTCATAGGTAGTGCTCAATACAAGCTGTCCAAAGATAGAGAGGATCCGGTACTCAATGCCCTTACCCTGACATGTAACATGCCATTCAAATGCCTAGACTCAATGGTTACCAGTTGACACAATCATCAAAACCGACTCTAAGTCATTACCGCATCACTACCTATTGGTGACAAAAGATTAACATAACATGGTCGGTTCTAAAACAACCCCATTTATTGATAATGGCGTCTACATCATCTCAAGATCTCTAATGAGCCGTCAACTTCCATATGAATGACTTCAACATCATGTTGTAGAGATGAACTATTTTCCCTCATTCTTGTTGCAAATTGTAAATCTCCTCTATAATATCAATATCATCCCCATGTTCCCAAGTTCTCAAGATTTTCTCTAAGGTCCTTCTGTTATCCCAAATTCGCCCCGGAAAATTTGGTCAAGACAACTCCTGCACATAAGGGAAATATGAAGGAAACGACTCAGACCCGCGAGCTCACATTCCAGGACGACAAATAGGTTACAGGTGGGCTCGGAAATGAAATAGCAGAGCCAACAGAGAGAGCCACGTGTCCTAGCGGCGCTTCTCCAAAGATGAATCCAAAAAGAGAAGCTCAAACAAGCGCCGCTTCTCCACATGTCTCAGGACGAAATGGAGGTAGGGGCAAATGGTCAAACAAAGTCAAAAGGCGGAGCTTTGGGGCTGCGGGAGTATTTTGAGTTTTGCGTTTTTTGCGCAAAAGGGCAAAAGATAAGTTGTGGACCCGCAAGCCCGATTTTTGCTCTAATCTGGCTGCCACGTGTCCCATATCAAAAGGGAAGCCCAAACGAGTGCCAGGCTGCCGCGTGGCCCTGGTAGGTGAAAAATGAAGAAGAGTCTTCTAGGCCATTAACGCAGAATCCAATCTCTTCAACTACCAGATTTGATTCGATTCAATCCATTGGGGAACCAGAAGCGACATATTGTGGGCAGATTTGCAGAAGGCATTGATATTCAGTGGTTGAGCTTTCAAGGCGTGGATTCAATGCGTATCTCATGGTGGTTGGAGTAGGATTCGACTTTTCCCTCTTCTCTCTCTTTTCCTTCTATATATACTGTAACACTTCTTGTTTGAGAAAGAGAGACATTTTGGGCATAGAGAAACTCTGTCAAATTTGTTTCTCGACGCCATTTTTGAGCAGCGAACCTTCTCCCACGCCTGACAAATGTATTTGTGCCTCTATTCCAGAAATGTAATGGTTTGTGCACCTTCTAGAGCAATAAAAACGTGTTTTGTGGCGTTCTTCAACCCTTTGCATCGTTTTGTTGTTTCTCCGTGCCTCTCCCTTTCAGTCTTGGTTTTCTGTGCATGTATTTCACATTTGCAGGTGCAGGATGTCGTGTTTCATGGAGTTTAATGGATGATTTGCAGATCTGGGCCGTGTCACTTCTGTCTGACCTCCCTCATCTCCATTTTTTGTTTCTTCCTCCCTCAATAGAATATCTCGCTCCCTTTTCTTGGTGCTATCACCTCGTTAGTGTAGGATTTCCCTCTTTATGCACTTTCTCTCTCCCTGTCTCCTTGGAATTGTTAGATTAGGAGTAGATAGTCGCATTTCCTTCCTTAGGAGTAGTTTAGCATTAGGATTAGGAAGAAGAAGCCGACTTTCTCCGGAGGGCCATCTCAAGTCCGCAAGTCCCACAACTTGAGAGATGGTCCCATGTTATGCAAATCACATCAGATGACCCTACCTCGTAAAAGCAAATCCATAAATCATTTGAGGGTGCTGTGATTTCGCATTAACAGTTTCGGCACCCCCGGTGGGACAGGTCTAAAGCACCTTACCACTTCACTTCATCTTGGTGAAAATTTCAGCCTTTGGAGGCACTTTCAGGCACATCTGGCGACTCCATCTGGTCAAAAACCCATTCTTTGAGTTGCAGACCTTTTCCATTCATTTCCACTCATTTCATCCATTTTCTTCTTCCATCTCTTTCATTTTCTCCCATTCCATGAGGTTGTGCAATCATGACTTCATTCCCTTCATGGAACTCACACTTACAACAATACAATCCACCTCCAATGTATTTCCCAACTCCTCCAGATCAACATTATAATCAGATCCAGGACCATAATGCTTACCCATATGAACAATGTCAAAACCAATTTGACTATGAAGCTTATCAAGGACAAGGGGACATATAATGGCGATAGTTATGCAGAGGATGCTGGTTTACTGGAGAAGATTCAAAAAATAGAGGCTAGCATGGTGCATTCAAGGGCAACAACTCAAACGAAGGCATTCAAGATTGGTCATAGGCACCTTGTCCATGGGAAGGCCCTTTTCCAAGACACTATAGCCCTTAGGAGAAGTTGGACTTCATGATTGGAATGTTGCCCCAACTTGCACAATGGGCAGAAGAGATAGAGGCCTATGAACTTGGTGCCAGACAGCCTTGTCAATGGGTAAATCCTACACCATTATCTGGTAATTTTCTCTCTACTCCTCAAGCAACACCATCTCAATTTGGGCTTCAATTTCCAAGCTTCCCATTGAATGCTGGCCCAAGTGTGAAATCCATTTCTCCATCCCCTAGTCTTCCACCTCATCTCAATTCTTCTGTCCTTTTCCCTTCCAAATAGTCATCCCCTCCGAACAAACAAGAAGTTCCACCTCCCTCCCCACCACAAACAATTGCAAAGCTGGTTGAACCCCAACCTGCCACTCCTCTTGCTTTCCCAAGCCCATGGGAAGAGATTTAAGAATCCAGTCAAGGAGAACAACAAGAAGAGGAGCCCAACAAAAAAGAAATGATAGACATAATCAAGAGTGGACTGCCAAATTTGGGTTTACAAAGATCCCTGATGGTCAAGCCAATAGAGGAGGTCAAGATCAAGAACCAGTGGTGGCCGAGGCCGAGTTTGCGCAGAGAAGAAGAGCAAGAACAAGAGGAGGAACAATTAGTCCCAAGCCCTATCAAGAGGAGCAATGGGAGAGATCAAATCAAGAAAGTTGAGGCCATTCAATGAAGAAGGCATCATTGAAGATTTTTGCTTTCATTTTAAGGGCCTGATTTGATTGATGAACCCATGATGGAGGACCATACAATTTCGAGAGGCCCCAAGTGTGGAGCAGCCACGTAAGAACCTTCGCTTCTTCCTCTTACTTCCTCCCCTTCAAGATCGATGTCAAGAAGAGTTTGATCTTTCAAACTTCATGTTTGAGAGTGAAGGGAGCCATGGTGATCAAGTTGCAGATCAGGAAGGCACCATGGAGGAGGTAGAGCACATGCAACAGGACAACAAGGAGGCAGACCGTCTGTCAGACTTGAGGGATTGCCTTGATGGAGGGGAACCCATGGAGATCACATCATTTTTTCCTCCATCTCTCACATCCCATGCACATGAACCTGCTGCCATGGAGGAGAACATTCAGAACAACTCCGCACTCCATAATGGCCCTCTGGAACCAAGATTGGAAGACATGACTCTTCCATGTTCTTCACAAAAAGAGGAAGGGAAAGAGCAAAAGAGTTTCACCACTTCTTCCACGCCATTCATCCAAGAAGGTCTACAAGAAAACTCCATTCTTGGAGTTGAAACTCAGAACAAAGGGCACATCCAAAGGATCAAACCGTGCCCAATCAGGTACTTGGCTTCATTGGAGCCAAAGAAGAAACCAAAACCAGTCATGCCTACTTCAGGGCATGAGGATGAGCATCAAAGTACCAAGGGTCACCATCAATACCTCCAGGAGTCCAATGCAGGTCAGCTTGAGGAGGTATTTTCCATTAATGTTGATACCTTGATGATTTGGGTGGAGGACCGGCTTATGGTCAATTTTTCACTCATCCAACCAGCCATGTTCAGTGCCAAATCAGTTGCGTGGCTGCTGTTTTTGAGGAAGGGAAGCTATTTCTCCCTGCTAGTTGCAGGCTTTGTTTGAGCTCCCTTTGCTCTTGGTTAGAGTAGTGTAGGTAGGTTTGTTTTCAGTGAAGAAGTGCTTTTGCACACTCTGCATGTTCCATTTGGAGCATGTATGATTTTCAGTTTGTACAAAGTTTTTGGTGTTGTTGTATTGCTCTTGCACAAGTGCATTCAGTTGGCTTTTGATGAAGTTCAACTTCAAGTTTCAGTGGGTTTCCAAATGGCTCAGAGGTCAAAGTTTCAAAGCTCAGATCAGTTTTGTATTTATCAGTGACTCCATGCCCAATGGATGCTTCAAGGCCACTGGTCTCTTCATCTAGCAGGAAGATGTCCCCGTGAGTCGCCAAATTGTTATCCCAAATTCGCCCCGGAAAATTTGGTCAAGACAACTCCTGCACATAAGGGAAATATGAAGGAAACGACTCAGACACCGCGAGCTCACATTCCAGGATGACAAGCAAGTTACAGGTGGGCTTGGAAATGAAATAACAGAGCCAACATAGAGAGCCACGTGTCCTAGCAGCACTTCTCCAAAGATGAATCCAAAAAGAGAAGCTCAAACAAGCGCCGCTTCTCCACGTGTCTCAGGATGAAACGGAGGCAGGGGCAAATGGTCAAACAGAGTCAAAAGGCGGAGCTTCGGGGGGGAGTATTTTGAGTTTTGCGTTTTTTGCGCAAAAAGGGCAAAAGATAAGTTATGGACCCGCAAGCCCGATTTTTGCTCTAATCTGGCTGCCACGTGTCCCATATCAAAAGGGAAGCCCAAACGAGTGCCAGTCGCCGCGTGGCCCTGGTAGGTGAAAAATGAAGAAGAGTCTTCCAGGCCATTAATGCATAATCCAATCTCTTCAACTACCAAATTTGATTCGATTCAACTTTGGGAACCAGGTTTACATATTGTGGGCAGGATTTGCAGAAGGCATTGATATTCAGTGGTTGAGCTTTCAAGGCAGGATTCAATGCGTATCTCATGGTGGTTGGAGCAGATTCGACTTTTCCCTCTTCTCTCTCTTTTCCTTCTATATATATTGTAACACTTCTCGTTTGAGAAAGAGAGACATTCTGGGCATAGAGAAACTCTATCAAATTTGTTTATCGATGCCATTTTTGAGCAATGAACCTTCTCCCACGCCTGGCAAATGTATTTGTGCCTCTATTCCGAAATGTAATGGTCTGTGCACCTTCTAGAGCAATAAAAACGTGTTTTGTGGCGTTCTTCAACCCTTTGCATCGTTTTGTTGTTTCTCCGTGCCTCTCCCTTTCAGTCTTGGTTTTTTTGTGCATGTATTTCACATTCAGAGGTGCGAGGTTGTCGTGTTTCATGGAGTTTAATGGATGATTTGCAGATCTGGGCCGTGTCACTTCTGTTTGACCTCCCTCATCTCCATTTTTCTGTTTCTTCCTCCCTCAATAGAATATCTCGCTCCCTTTTCTTGGTGCTATCACCTCGTTAGTGTAGGATTTCCCTCTTTATGCACTTTCTCTCTCTCCTGTCTCCTTGGAATTGTTAGATTAGGAGTAGATAGTCGCATTTCCTTCCTTAGGAGTAGTTTAGCATTAGGATTAGGAAGAAGAAGCCGACTTTCTCCGGAGGGCCATCTCAAGTCCGCAAGTCCCACAGCTTGAGAGATGGTCCCATGTTATGCAAATCACACCAAATGACCCTGCCTTAGAAAAGCAGATCCATAACTCATTTGGGGGTGCTGTGATTTTGCATTAACACCTTCTAAGTCCTAGAGTGGTTTTTTGAGTGCCTATACCAATTGTTAACAATCACCCATAAAGCAAATGAGGGAATATTTGGTTTTGATATTTCTCCTCTAATTTTCTATTTTCTTTGAATGGTTTTACACATAGTTCGCCTATTCGTATACGGCGAAAATTCGACAAACCAAAAATTTCGACTCGGCAAAGTGAAGTGTTTTTATTAGATTTGAATACAAATACAATACAAAATCACATCATCATGCGAATATAATAGCCGGCTGATAAGTGCTATGAATTTATGAGGAGTGTCATTGAAAATTATCATCATAAATTTCATATGTATGCAAGTTACAATATACAATAAGTTACATTTTCCTTTTCCCCTCTCTAAAGAAATATTGGGGAGAGGGTCTAGTGCCTCTATTAGTCCCCACACCCGACCGCGTCTCCTCGCTCCTCCTGTAAGAAGGTCGCGACTCGGGTCCAATCGGTAGTAGATGGTGGTGGCTCCTCTGCTGCATGTTTGAGATCACCTCCAAAGATGGCATCCAATCCAATATCTTCTTGCTAGTACTTTTCCCTCCATAGCTTCCCTCTCGAAAGAAGCAATCTCATCCTCTATGAACGCAGGGATTTCCTCTTCTTGCCCAGGTCTACTCGCTGTATGGATCTATCTCATCCAAATCAATAAGCTCCTTTGATGTGGCCTCCACTTTTCTTGTGCGAAGCTGAATATTGTATTGCATAGAAACCAATTCGTTGAGCTGTTTTTGAGTCAACTTGTTGCGCTTCTTCGTGTGAATGGCCTCAAACAAACTCCAGTTGCATTCACATCTAGAAGTGCTACAAGGTTGAGATAGAATTCGAGGGCTAGCTTTTGAAGATGCGGGGTATTTCCTCCCCAATCCTCCCACCAAGAACCTACAAATAAGATAATCAAAAATTTATAAGTAATTAATAAAATCAAATTTGTAACTAATAAGTAACTTAGTAAACATTCTAATTTTTATTACCTGGTGCCTGTGTGGTTCTCCCTCGAATAGCTAACCCTGAAGAAAAGAGCCTCCCTTAACATGTTTGTAATTTTGCAGCTCTAAAATAATGAGGTTTCTCGTCTCATCCTCTAGTATCATCCTTTCAATTCATGTTGAAAGGTCCTCCATAACCTCTCCATTCACATCTCGTGAAGTTGTCGAAGAAGAAAATCTTGGGGTTAAGGTAGTACCCCATTTCACCGCATGAATAGGTTGGTGGAGTTGATTGTTCCATCTCCGATCAATTATCCTCCAAAAGGGACCATATCTCAAGCGATATCCCCCTATAATAGTTTTGGATAGACTCTTTGGCCCTATCAATGACCTCATAAATGTACCCCATAGGGTTTTGCTCCCCATCAACCAAACGTAAAACCATCACCAACGGTTCTAACACCGACACAAATTAAAATGTAAGGTTACAAACTTACAAATAAAGTAAAAAAGCAAATAACAATATGTTTATAATTTAACAAATTAAAATAAAGCAATAAACTTGAAATATAAATCGAAGTTTGAAATTACCTTGATGATCTCTATAGCTCTCTTTGCAAAGATATCATCAAAAACTATCTTTGCAATCTCTCTCCATCAACTTTATTTGAATATTGTGAGTCTAGCCATGCTTGACTCACAAACATTTGCTTCAATGATGTCAACAAACTAAAAATACTTTGCAACGTCAAGAAGTTAGTTGCAAACCTTGTGACACCGGCTCGAACAAGCTCTTTCCCCTTTGTGTGTTCTCTCATCAAGCTCAAAACCCAAGGGTGATTATATATGTACTTTGTTATGTTTCTTGCATCTTCTACAACCGGCCTCACCCAATCAATTTTCCTATGTCCTCCAAAAGAAGGTCAAGGCAATGAGCCACACAAGGAGTCCAAAAGAGTGATGGATGTCTCTCCTGCAGTAGTCTCCCAGCCGCCACATATGTTGTTGCATTGTCTGTGACAACTTGCACAACATTTTGTATACCCACCTCTAATACAATCGTCTCCAACATAACACTCAAATTCTCTGCATTTTTTACTATGTTAGAGGCATCAATAGACTTCAAAAACACCATCTCACCATTTGAAGCCACTAAAAATTAATGAGGGTGCGGTTCCTTCCATCCATCCACCCATCTGAAAGAATGGTGCATCCAGTATTTGTGTCATTGTTTCTTTTGATCTTCTAGAATTGTAGTGGCATCTGCAACTGCACCCTGGAGCAATTTCCCACTCAAATCTTTTGGAGAGGGTGCCTTGTACCCTTTCCCTGCAACTGTCAATGTTGTCACCAAGTACTCCCAATATGGGCTCTTTGCCACATTGAATGGAAGGTTGTAGTACTAGAAATTCATACATGCTTTATCCACTTCCTCGTGCATATCCTTGTTCTAGGTTGTACCTTGCAATGAAGGTTGTGCTCTAGGTATGTTCCTTGGCACAAAAAAACTATGTATGCCTTTGCTCGAACTCGATGAAGCAGATGTGCTTCTTCTTCCGGTTCGTATGCGTGGACCACGAGTAGAGCCCACAATTGTTGCCGCATCATCCTCTAAATCCTCATTCCAACCCCAGGTCTAACAATTTCGCTATGGCTGCATGCACCCTTTCCCTCTCTAGTTTCTTCTCCTCTAGCTCTGTCAGCTTTGCTTTCATCTCTCGCTTTGCCTCTTCCGTAACATTGGGGCAAATCACAACGTCTTGGCAAACAATATGCAAGGTGATACTTCAGCGATTGATGTCTCCAAAAATGTTTTGCCACAGAAATTGCAAACCACTGTTCCTAAACTGCTCCACGTACACCATACTTCCAAGCGAGGGTACGAGCATTCGTAGGAACGGTTCTTGCTAGTGATGCTTGACCCAGATGCCGAGCTTGATGCCATTGTTAAGCTCTAATCTGCAACACAATGCCCTTTTAAAAATTAAAATAACATAAGCTTAATTAAATTAAAAAAAGTGCTTGAATAACCATATTTCACCGTAATTTAATAAAAATAACATACCTACGGTTGCAAATGAGTATTAAAAATTTAAAATGATTCACAATCACATTGAACACATTTAAAATTACAAAACATATTCGATGAATCGATTACAATACGAATATATAAAATTTAAATAATTTAGAACGAATTTGCGTAAAAAATAAAACCATACCTCCGGCTGCAAATGACTATTAAAAATTTAAAAGCATTCGCTTTTACATTAGATGTATTTAGAATTACAATATGAATATATAAAACTTAAATAATATATACCAAATTTGCAAAAACTTGAAAGAATTAAAAAAAAAAAAAACTTACCTCCAAATGCAATTCTCCAAATTTCCTCTTCGAATTCGCTCAAAAATCCGTTCAACACATGCAATGCAAGCTCAAATGGTTGTGTGAATGAAAATGAAGTGCTTTGGGGCCTTATAAAGAAAAAACCATGTTTTTTGAGTGTGTTGGACGTGTTTGCGTGTACAGTCCGCGTGGGCGAGTTATTGGCTCGGACTCGCCGAGTGGCAAGTTATTTGAGCGAATATTCGTTTGCAGATTTGTTTGGCGAGTACTTGCTAAATGCCGAGTATGCCAAATATGGGTTTACATATTTTGTAATGCCTTTATGGGAATTCCTTTGCATTTCCACTAAATTTTCACGGTTTTTTTTGCGTCTCCTAGCACACTAGTACACGTCATGTTATTACCCACTATTTTATTAGTCTTTTCTCTTTTCCTTTTGATAATCTTATTTTGTCATATCATCAATTGAGTCAACATTCTTTCTCTTCAATCAGCAGTCTGAAGTGCTTTCCCCCTCTTCTAAAATCATTAATATTATGTCCCTATTTCAATCATCTTGTCAATACCAGCGACACCTTCCTCCCTGCATTCTACAGATATCTGAGCAGTGCCTGCAACTTTCTTCTCAAAGCTTTGATACATCCATGAACTCAGTAAGCCACAATATGATATTGGGCGAAACTCCTCTATCTGCTATTAAGTTGGCTAGTCCTTATTGGCCTGAGTGTATTGGATCAATTGTGTGTCTTCTCCATTGGTCAATTGGCTGGCAACCTCATGTAACAGACCATTTTTTTCTTTGCTTTGTCACATTACAATGCTTTCATTGCTTTTCCACCAAACAACCAAACTCTCTGATTGGCAATAAACTTACGTTTTGTCTCTTTTTTACCCTTCTTGCTTTGTGGAAAACATCCTTTGACTGCTGCCTTTTCTTATTTTCCTCACTTTTGCTTCCTGTTTTCCACTTGCTCTCTTTGAAATGTGGGATGCTTACCAGAGGTTTGGGTTTTGTTGTCTCACATTGCACTGCTCTTTCATTTCAATGAATCTTCTTTTAACAAACCGTAGAAGGTCATTGTTGGTTTAGTGGGAGTGCCGTAGTGGCTTAGAAGCACAATGCATTGAGGATTCTTACCAATTCAAATCAATCCCAAAGTCTGAGCCCGACGGAACCATACCAATTAGCTAATCACCAACTATTCTGCAGAGTAAAACTAGGTTACCGATTTTGGTTCAGTTCTGGTTCAGGTTTGAAGAACCAGATTCACATGTATGGCTTGTTTATTCTTTTTTTTGCCTTGGATACGGTCATACAAAAATATAGATATTGTAGCCTAATAAATAGGAAATTAGTGACACTAATCACATAGTATGCATATAGAAATTCTAGCCTAATAAATAGGAAATTCTTCTTTTTGTGTTTCACTTAGCTTTTAGGGTTTGATTTTTTTTTCATTTTTAATTGTCACTTTATGTTTATTTTCAAGCAAAATGGAAAAAAAAAGATGTCTTTTGCCTTGGGATCTTCAAGGGTTCTGCCTGGATTCACCCTCCGCAGGCAAGAGCCCGCGGCGATTCCAGGCAGAACCCATGAAGAACCATACCCATCTCCCATACCCAGGACATACCAAGGCAGGGTCCTGCTGCATACCAAGGAGAATTGGTATCTTAGGAGTAAAACAATCAGGTACCCAAACTGCCATGCACGTGAAATGAAATTAACAAAACAGTATGATCATAACGAATCATGAATTTTTATTAGTACATGCAAACATTCACTTGGAGGTGCTTAACATTAATGTTGCATTGTATTCTGTTTTACATTTTCATGCTGCCTTTGGCAGGGTCATTGATTTTATATTGGAGAAACCATTGGAAAGATTAGCAATCTGCATCTACTGGTTGGCTGTTATCTGCATGTCTGTTTTGCGCTTTTACAATATTTCAAAGGAAAGTAAGATTGAGCGAATACTTCTTCGGAAATATTACCATTTGCTGGCTGTCATAATGTTTGTGCCAGCTCTTCTCTTTGATGTGAGTAAACCATTCCACAATTTTTTAATGTTTTGAAATCTGTTTCACTTAATATCTCACAAGAATGGGTTTTTTAAGCTGTAGGTGTTGTTATTTTAATATATTAAGATTGGTCCAACAGTTTCTGACAAGAAGTTGATGATTCCTGCAGCCAGACTTCTTGAAACTCGCGTTTGGAGCAGCTTTGGCAACATTTTTGGTCTTGGAAATGATTAGAGTAAGTCTGTTTTTTCTATATTTAGAAGATCACTAAACACTGGATGGATGGAAATATTTTAGATATTTTGTTTTATAATTGAAATTTGTAAGCAATTGATAGATTATTGAATAGTATTCCCTTGTCAAAAACATGCATATGGGAACATCTTGGCCATATAGGCATGGATTGAGCAACACCGGTAATAGCTTGGCTTTGTACATCTGAAGTAGCGACCCAGTGATCCCTTGAGTTTCAACAATTGAGTCTATTGTCATATCTAATGAGAGTCAGGCCTACACATTGGAGACTATCTGCATCATGATTATATTGATCAATAAGATATTCCGTTTTGTTTATTTTGTTGTGTTATATGATGTGATGATGACTGTATGTTAATTCTCATAGTTAGTTTTTTCGTATATATAATTTTCACTATTCTATTTTGTTGTGTGTTGTGTACCTACATCCTTCAATACCACATTTATGTAAAAGATGAGAATTTTGTTTCATTTTTAATTTGATTGCTACATGTGTCTAGCTTAGGATATTCCAAAAGCATTACATATTTCATTTTCTCTGGTTGGTTAGACACAATAGCTAGAAACATGATGTAAACTTTTACAGTAGATTGTGTTGATAACGATTAAATACCCACAATTCACTGTGCTGGTAATAATTTTATTCTTCATAGCTATTGTTTTATATCTTCGGCTTCTTTACTGACCATGTTTTAGCACGTTCAAAGTCAATATCTTGTTGCAAGAATTTTTTTTTAATACTAGTTATCTAGTTTATTTCCTTAACACAACTAATGTGTGCATGATTTCTGTGGACAGGTATGGCGAATTTTACCATTAGGGGATCTCACAACCAATTCATGAATGCTTTTACAGACCATCGTGACTCAGAAATTCTGATTATAAGGCATGATACATTTTTGGCTCGTAGGTTTGGCTGATGATTTTGCTGTACAATACCATGGCACAATACAAGATTTTGTGTCCTTGTTATAGAGTGCTGCCTTAGCTAATGTCAAGCTTTTTGTTTTGACAGCCATTTTTCTCTCCTGCTTGGCTGTGCGATTCCTATATGGGTGCCTGCTCACTTCAACGATCGTCCTTTAGCTCCATTTGCAGGAATTTTAAGTTTAGGCATTGGAGATACCATGGTATGCAATTTTCTAAGCAGTGCATTAGCTGAGACAGTTGATAGAAATGCTACTGATGTTCATATCTGTTTTTTTATTTTTTGAATGTGGGCAAATTTAAATGGTGTTGGGAAAATATTCAAATTTCAGTCTGTCAAGTTCTATTCATGCAATGGATCCTTTATTGAGAAATTATTGAAATATTCCCATCAAATGTTATTTCCTTTTCCCTTATAAATTACTCAAACTTTCTAATACAATCAACTTTACGATGGTTATCTAATACATCCAACTTTATGACTGTTATCTAATACATTCAACTCTATGACAGTTGTTGGCCATCTCTGCTTTTGTTTGTATACCTGACTTGTATTGCATATAAGTTTAATCTCATCCTCAAATTACGTGTCTGTGTCTTTTTTGTCCAGTTGCTTCTTGTATGATAAAATCCTAGAGGCATGTTCACAGCCTTGCCAACACTACAGGTTGTATCCTTTAGTTTCTGAAAGAATTCGTTCTAATTGTATTGTTGTAAAATAGATGATGAAGATATCTTAACATTTTACAGCTGAGCTACATCAAAATATTTAGTTGGTCTTTAATGGGAGAGGGTAGACCCTTGAAATTTGTAATTCACTTTTAGTAGAAGATATTTGAAAAGATGTAAATATTATGTAGTGTTACGCGGGGACTCATACCCCGCAAAAAATAGACGTGCCAGACATTGTGGGGACAGCGGGATGTGGGGGAAACGCCTCTCCTCTGACATTTCCTGCTAATGAGATTTCATGGGGGACATCTCCGGGATGTCCCTGAATATTAGGGGACATTTCTGGAAACGTCTTCCCATTTTTTCCTGTTGGGGGACTTTGGGGATGTCAGGATGCTCCGAGTCCTTTTTTTCCATCTTCTCTTTAAAAACTGACTTTGTTAAAAGAAGTTAAGCTAATTTTGTTATTTCAGATGATGACTCACCTTCTCCGCAAATTTTGAGAATATTTGAAATGGTTGGCCTTATTCTAGTTGCACCATTGCGTTGGGCTTGAATAAACTTGAAAATGAAATAAATTTGGGAAGGACCTATTGTACTCTTGTAGTGTAAGATTGTTTTTGGAAGCCACTCATTTCTATTTGAAAAAAATGTCTATGTATAAATCTAATTAAAATTCACTTTGGAAGCTCCAATCACTTAACAAACTTACAAAGCCTATATGTATAATTCTATATGAAGAGAAAGGTTGTGTAGATGATAAAAGTAGTAAGGCATAGATCAAAATGTTTACAGGTTAACCATTAACCAGCTGTATTATATTACAAAGACATATCAAGAATCAAGAGCAATAGATGAATACAAGAATTTTCAAGCACAAATGTAGATTGTGGACTATCACAGACTCCTATTCATAATATCTTAAAAATTTATTTGTATATTTTTATATTTATAAATTTATATATGATTTTAATAGCCATCCCCAAGCCATTCCCCTGCCACCTGTAATGCCCCTTTCCAGGCTGAGCTGAAAGAAAAAGAGAAATGGCACCAACCCAAACCACAGAAAACTGAAATTTATAACAAGCTACAACAGTCTGAAATCTTATGACAACAAGAGGGAAATTGCAATTATTCACCACCAATACCACATTTACACCATCCAAAGCATGTAGGGAATAATAATTATTTTAGAGCAAGTACAAACCAAGGAATGAGTTTTTAGAACCCTAGCTGAAGTATAATAATTAATTTTGCAACAACGAACCCACTTACAAAAATGGCCAGAAATAATGATTCCAAGGCCCAAAGTTCAATCCGTAAAATGTAATCAGCCTTATAAATTAGGAACAATCCAAATATCAACAAAGAAAGGAGTGTCGTGCACTAGATATCACCAAAACCCTCCACCATGCAAGTCGCCACCCTAGGAGAGGGTTTACAATGAGCTGGAAATGGTGTGTTCCCAAGGAAAATCTGAATGTAGCCCAAGTGTGACCTCCGTATGAGATCACCAAATGAAGAAATGAGGGGTTTCGTCCTCAAATCAAGTGCAAAGAGGGTTTCCGTCCTCAATTGCAAGAGAGAGAAAGTAGTTTCGTGCTCCAACTCCAAGAAAATGAATTCCAAAAGCAAGCATATCTTTTTCCAAGCCAAGCGACCCCTTTTCTAGCCACGGGTGGTGCAAAACCAAAATAGAATCCTCCCAGGACCGACCTCCTTGGTGACATATGAGTTCCGTTTTCTTTTATTTTTTCAAGTGGCTTTTAAACTTTTTTGAATTGACTTGACTTTTCTAAGCTATAATTAAAAAATTACTTAAAATTCTTACAAAGCTACAAAAACAACTAAATACTTCCCTTGCTCTTTCCCTTCAAGCCCACAGGAAATGGAATGGGGCCAAGGTCTTCAAAATGAACTAGCTTGGAGAAGGGGACATTACAGTCCTCCCTCCCAAAATTGCTTGCCCTCAAGCAATTGCAAATTTGGGTGCTCTAATATAGTGGCACCTTCCCATGTAGCATCTTCAATTGGTAGATCCTTCCAACGGATCAAATACTCCTTAATGCTTTGGTTCCTTAACTTCCTTTCTCAAACATCCACTATAGTTTCCGAAACCAAAATTAACTTACCTTATTCATCCTAGGGTGGCAGTTGAATCGGAGTAATGTGCTGTCCTAGTGCCCTTTTTAGGCACGAAACATGAAAGACATTATGTATTTGGCTATGCTCCGGTAGCTCTAGCTCGTATGCTACTTCTCCAACTCTTCCCTTCACTTTGTAAGGCCCATAGAAACATGGTTTAAGCTTTTCCGCACCACTTTGAGGGAGGATTGCTTATAGGGCTACAATCTCAAAAACACTGTCTCCTAGCTCAAATGTTCTTTCTACCCAACTTTGGTTTGCATACAATTTTTGCTAGTTTTGTGCACTTTGGAGTTTCTCTTTGAGTACCTTCAAGATGTCATGACTTTGCTGCACCAAATCTTTGGCCCCGATACTCTACTATCCATCATAACCAAATCAACAAAAGAGAGAGCATCATAACCATATAGAGCTTTGAAGGGTGACATACCAATGGACATATGGAATGTCGTATTATAACAAAACTCAACCATATATAACCATTTTACCCAAGCTGATTGCTGCCCTTCAATATAATTTTATAAGTAGCCTTCTACCCATTTGTTCACTATTTCTGTTTGCCCATTGGTTTGGGCATACCTAGCTCTAGGAGTAAGCTCAATGCCTGTCAAACGAAAAAATTCTTGTCAAAAAATGCTCATAAATCTGCTGTCCTGATCAGCTTGATGGTTTTTGGCAGCCCATGAAGTTTGAACACTTCCTTGAAAAAGATAGCAGCCACTATGGGTGCATTATACTTGGCTGGAAGTGGATAAAAGTGAGAATATTGAGTGAGTATATCAACTGCAACATACAAACAATTCTTACCTTGGACCATGGGCAACTCGTGATGAAATCCAAGAAAATATTTTCCCATTTTTTGAGTGGGAACAAAAGGGGCTGCAAGAGTCCAGCTGGAAATTCATGCTCCGCCTTGTTTTGTTAGCAAACCAAACATTCCCGGATGTGTTGAAGAACCTTCTCTTTGAGTCCTTTCCAAAAGAACCTCTCTAACTAGTTTGTATGTTTTGAACTATCCCGAATGGCCAGCCAATGGGGCATTATGAACAACCCTCAATATCTTATTTTTCACCTTTGATTCCAGAACCAAATAGACCCTATTCTTGTAGAGGATGAGCCCATCCATTATCTTATACCTCTCATCCACAATTTCTCCTTCAAAAACAACATTAGCAAACTTATTCTTGGCATACTCAGCTGTAATTAAGGCCTTCCAATCTGTTGTTATCTTAGATAAGGAGCAAAAAT
Organism: Taxus wallichiana var. yunnanensis; assembly: GCA_018340775.1. Lineage (NCBI taxonomy): Eukaryota > Viridiplantae > Streptophyta > Pinopsida > Cupressales > Taxaceae > Taxus > Taxus wallichiana. Next base: position 431,707,905 of record CM031235.1, on the reverse strand, counting down.
GTGACTCTTTTGACAAGACATCTTCTACCAAACAATTTATTTGAGGGGCTCCCATGATCATACCTTGTAGTAACCTTATTACCTCCATTCATGAATCTTAGCTCCATACTTTGGTAGTTGAGAGTGAATTCTCCCAATGAGTGTAACCATTGGACTCCAAGCACAAAATTTGTATCAGCTATGCCAATTATATAAAAATCATCACATACCTTGTGCCTTCCCAATGTGATAATGAGTTGTGGACTTATCCTTATGCATGTCATGGAATAACCATCCGCTACAGATAACCTTGAAGCCCTTGAAGTCTTCTACCTTCAATCCCATCCTTGCAACCAAGCTTTCATCAATGAAATTATGAGTAGCTCCACTATCAATCAAGACCACGACTCTTCGTGCTTGAAGGTATCCTCTCACCCGAAAGGGATGATATCTAGGAGTGTTAGCATATGTAAAGAGAAGAAAGAATTCAGAGAAGGCTGAATGCACACACAAACAAGTGTGACAATGTTTATTATATAAGAAGAGGTGGTTACAAATTGGTTGAACAGTTACCAACTAAATAACTGCATTATATGCTATATAATGCTCTATATTTTAACACCCCCTCTTAATGACTAAACCGGAAACAATACCAAGTTTGTCTCGAAATTTTACAAATGTCCTAAAGCCCACATGTTTAGTCATTAGATCTATAAATATTTGAAATCAGCGGTCCATTGTTGTGTTGCGGTTGTCGAATGGAGGACTGCAAAACAAGAATCTGGTCGTGTGAATAGAGGATATGGCAAGTGGTCCACAGATTCTTCGTTATGTGATTCATTGACCAACAATGAATCATCAATGGCTGAGAGGGTCAACTCCATCTCCAAAGTGCTGGGATCAGAAACTCAGAGAGGCAAATTGAGAAGTCTATTCCAAGTTTGTGTAGCTTGCTGGAGTCTATAAATAGACTTGGTTAGCCCGCTATCTAAGTCACCTCGATCATGCCCTTGCAACACCATGTAGTTCTTGTCCAACCTATTCAGGAAAGCATGGTGAAGTCCCTTCCAATCAAATTGAGTTGCGAAGGAGAGAAATGTGATCATCTATGCAATGGAAGTTAGAACCAACTCCGAGAGAGGATTGAGAACCAAATCCTTTTTCTTATCTATTTGCTCATGTATCTCCCTTTGTTGGGAAAGGTCTTTCACAACATAATGAGCAAACTGTTTATGCTCTATTGTCCTTTGAGCAAATACCTTTGAGTGAGTGGCTTGGCATGCCATCTCACCATGCACCTTTAGTGCATCTGGAATAGTGGAGTCTCCATCCACAACAAATTGTTCTTCAGAATGAGGAAATCCATCCTCGCAAGGCATGTCCGCCTCCAAGTACATCTGCTATAGTGGATGTTCCTCCACAATAAGTGCATGTAGGTTGACTATATCCAAGTCAACAAATCTATGGGGAATGACTTCCAAGGCATTTTAGCCTCCTGCACATCCTGTATGGTGGAGCTGTCCTCCACGTGTGCACTCATGTTGATTGTAGCAGGATCAACAAGCTGATATTGGCCACCTTGCCCATCTTTGTTTCACATCAGATTCAACACACTTCTTCCCACATAAATCCACAGAAATATTGGGATTTTTAGATAATTGACAAATAGATAGAATATTCTTTTGTAAAAAAGGTACATATATAACATTTCGTATCAACATTTTATGAGCATTATTTAATACAATGCATATAGAAGTGATTCTCCATCAACTAGTACTACTGATTCAAAACATATATTTGCAATAAATGAAACATCCTAGTCCTGTGACATGAAAAGTGTGTGGATGCGTTGGAGTCAATGATCCAACAACTAGTACCAGTGTCATGCGAGCATGATGTGTAAGACAATAAAGAGCATGCCCATCATCTAAATCCCGTTCTTCTGCAATTGCTGCCACATGTTCCTCATCACATGGCTTTTTGTTTGTTGTGAAAGATCATACTTCTGCTTCCGACAATCCTTCTTAAGGTGCCCAACCTTGTGACAGTAATAGCATGTGACCTGATACCAAGTGGAGGACTCACCAGAATGATGTCTCCACTTTCCTTTTGATTGTGTGACAAGAGCACTCTTTGATTGGTCACAATTGGATTTTGCCTGAATTTGTCTCCGCTCCTTTTGCAACAGGTAGGAACTCACCTTGTCAAACGTGAGAGTTTGAATTTCAGCCATTAAATGGAGTGCCTCCACAAATGACTCATATGAAGAAGGTAAGTTGTTCAGAACTAGAGCCACCATATCATCATCGTCCACCTTTTTGTTGATGGAAGATAATTGGTCTCAAAGGTCTTTCATCCGAAGTAAGTGCTCAAACAATGATCATCCACCTTGTAACTTCATGGAAAAGAGCATATTCTTTAGGTATAAAACTTGACTCCTTTATGACGTCGATATTTATCCTCGAGACTTTCCCATAACGTACTTGCCCAATGGCATTTTGGACCTCAGGTATCAAATCATCTAATACAGATAATTTTAAAAGTAATTGAGCCTCCTCATGATGTTTGTCATAATCTGTGAAGTTTGTAGCAGGTCTCCCTTCACTATCCGTGATTATCTTATCACAATCTCAAAATTCAGCAAGTGTCAGAATCTCATGGTTTTTGCGTTAAATTTTTTACGAGAATCAAGTTTGAAATATTCGCCATTACTCACAAATTTCCAACCCGCAAATTAATTCAAAACAACAATGTGATGCCCTGGTCTGCAAATCCCCCAATTATATATAAGAAGTTATTAATGCCCTGAGCAATGTTAGGTATGCACGAATCCCATACCCTAGCACCCACGAATTCACAATAATTATACACGAATTATTGTGCCCTAAAATACCGTCTTTTACAAGAATCACAAGTAGATTTTTTACCAAAATAGAGATGCAAATTGCGTCCAGACAAAATGTGCTCAGAATTAGAGGTTTTTGTGTATAAACACGCTTCACGAACAAAACAAGAGACTGTTCGACCACTGTTTTTCTATGGAAATCATGACCAGAATAACTAAACTTTTCATATAAACGTCTAGGGTTTATGTCCTCATTCCATACCCCATGCGATTGTTAAAATCCTTCAAGATTTTTGTGCCCTTGTGACTGTAGTTTCTTTTATTACTTCTGCCCACACGACTATTAAGGGAGTAGCAAATCTTGATGATTGATAAAATAATGAAAGGGAGCAACAAGCAAATCCTTACCAACAAATGCCCTTTTGCTTCTACAACCAGTGTGTTTTTCTCAAATTCCCTTCACGTCGACTACTACGAAACTCACGAACTGGATTCTCTAGGTTTGCACAACCTCCACAGGCTTCTTCGCTCGTTTCTTTTTGCCAAGAGGTTCCTCAGACTGTGAATGGCTTCTTTCTTCCTCGGATGAATGCCCATCATCCAAATCCCGTTCTTCTACAACTGTTGCCACATGTTCCTCATCAGATGGCTTTTTGTTCTGTTGCAAAAGATCATACTTTCGCTTCCGACAATCCTTCTTAAGGTGCCCAACCTTGTGACAATAATAGCATGTGACTTGATACCGAGTGGAGGACTCACTAGAATGACGTCTCCACTTTCCTTTTGACTGTGTGACAAGAGCACTCTCTGATTGGTCGCAACTGGTTTTTGCTTGAATTAGTCTCCGCTCCTTTTGCTACAGGTAGGAAGTCACCTCATCAGACATGAGAGTTTGACTTTCAACCATTAAATGGAGTGCCTCCACAAATGACTCATATGAAGAAGGTAAGCTATTCAGAACTAGAGTCACCATATCATCAGCATCCACCTTTTTGTTGATGGAAGATAATTGGTCTTAGAGGTCTTTCATCTAAAGTAGGTGCTTGGACAACGATCCACCTTCTTGTAACTTTACGAAAAGAGTATATTCTTAGGTATAAAACCTGACTCTTTTATGATGTTTGATATTTATCCCTCAGATTGGCCCATAGCGTACTAGCCCCAGTGGGCATTCCAGACCTCAAGTATCAAATCATCGATACAGATAATTTTAAAAGTAATAGAGCAGCCTCACGATGTTTGTCATAATATTAATTTGCGAAGTTTGTTGCAGAGTCTGCCTTCGCTACCCGTGATTATCTTATCACAATCTCAAAATTCTGCAAGTGTCAAAATCTTATGGTTTCTGCATTTTCGATAGAATCAAGTATGGAATATTCACCATTACTCACAAATTTCCAACTTGCAAATTAATCCAAAACAACAATGTGACAGTTTGGTCTGCAAAACCTGCAAATATATATAAGAAGTTATCAATTCCTTGAGCAGTGTTAGGTATGCACGTATCCTGTACCCAAGCACCCCCAAGTTCACTATAATTATACAGGAATTCCTGTGCCCTAAAATACTGTATTTTACATGAATCACGAGCAAATTTTCTATCAAAATAGAGATATGTAAATTGCATCTAGGCAAAATGTGCTCAGAATTATAAGTTTTTGTGTATAAACACACATAACTAGAAGAAGAGATAGTTCGACCATTGTTTTCTATGGAAATCACGACCAAAATAACTAGATTTTTCAAACAGACGTATAGGGTTTATGTCCTCATTCCATGCCCTATGCGACTGTTAAAAACCTTCACAATTTTTGTGCCCTTGTGACTGTAGTTTCTTTTGGTTACTTCTGCCCTCACGACTATTAAGGGAGTAGCAAATCTCTACAATTGATAAAATAATGAAACGAAGCAACAAGCAATCCCGAACAACAAATGCCTTTCCGCTCTCTGCGACTGTGTTTTTCCTCAAATCCCTTTCACATCGATTGCGACGAAACTCACAAAATGGATTCTCCAGGTCTGCACAATCTCCATAGGCTTCTATGTGTCTGTACTCTTCCGCCAAGAGCTTCCTCATACTGTGAATGGCTTCTTTCTTACTCGAATTGCTAACCTTGCTTTGATACCTATGTTAGCATATGCAAAGAGAAGAAAAATTCAGAGAAGGCCGATGCACACACAAACAAGTGTGACAATGTTTATTATATAAGAAGAGGTGGTTACAAATTGGTTGAACAATTACCAACTATATAATTGCATTATATGCTATATAGAGCATATAATGCAATTATTTTAACAAGGAGCACCAGACAAGGTGGCCAAAGTGCCTCTGGTTCCTCTTCTGGATTATGTTTTTGTGTTGCCTCTTCAACCTTCACTTCCTCTTCCTCTTCACAATCTGAAAATACCTCAATATAATGCACATGTCCCTTACCTAGGCAACGATGACCGGGAGACCATGGATCCTTGCAAGAGAAGCACAAGTTTTTCCTCAGCTCATTCTGTGATTCCCCTTCTTTGCTTGTTTTGGACTAATCCTTTTGTATGATTGTTGCTTGCTGAAAAGGCCTCTTTGGCTGGTCCAAAAGATGATGTTTTTGGCTGTCTTGAATATCCTTCGGCTGTCGACTATTCCAAGATGCCCTTGGCTGCCCGCTGATTGCTGCTGTCCTTGGAGCAACACCTTCTAGGTCCAAAGATTTCTTTATTGCCTCTTAAAGAGACAAAGGATCGAATGCTCTTACCAAACCCTTGAGTGGTTCAGCCAACCCCTCAATGAACAAAACAATGAGTCTCCTCTCTGTCACATCTGGAATCATCACGGAAAGTCTCTGAAATTCAGCAACATAATCTTCTACCGTGCCTTGTTGTCTCAATTGTGCTAGCTCCCGAAAGTGAACCTCCGGATCAATCCTATCAAATCTCTCAATGATCCTCCTACAAAACTCATCATATGAGTGGATGAGATTGTGCCCTTGTGTGATCAATCCATGGTACCACCATTCGTGTGCAATTCCTTCAAGATGAAGGGTTGCAAACTTGATTGCTTCTTCTTCCGTCATAGGCCTCAATGATAGATAAGTATCCAAATTTTGTATCCAAGCATGGGCTGTCCCCTTGTTGGAACCATCAAATGTGGGGAGTGTCACTTTCCCAAAGCATGTTGAAGATCCCTCTGGTGCTTGAGATCTAGGCTTGGGCCTTGACCTACCTTTGCTTACTCCTATGAACTCCACAAGTGAAATAGTATGACGAATCTCATTTGGAGGAGCCCTATATTCTTCATAGCTGGCCTTGCAATGTTGCGATCCACCGAATGCTATGTATTAACCTCCAAAATGAATTCTTCCTTGGGAGGAAGGTAGGCTGAAAAGGCCTAGCAGCAGATCCCAAATTTGACCCTTAGGGCTGCCTCATATTTTGAACCCCTAACAAACTGCCCTCACAATTGTGAAGTCTTGCCTCATGAAGTTTTTGCAAGGTTAGGGCTAGCAAATCCATTGTATCCATGACCTCACTTGCCTTTCGATAAGTCTACCAATCTAGGCCTCTTCAAAACCTTTGTTGGCCATGTTAGGTGCTTCAAGCAGCTGTTCTTGTTTCTTCTTTCCTTTCCTTTGATTGTAGATGTATTCTTTGTCACCGTCTTGCACGAATACCCTTTAGGCTTGGGAAATCTTTTCTCTGATACCACTATAATGCCCCTTTCTGGGCTGAGCTGAAAGAAAAGAGAAACGACACCAACCCAAACCATAAAAACTGAAATTTATAACAGCAAGCTACAATAGTCTGAAATCTTATGACAGCAAGAGGGAAATTGCAATTATTCACCACCAATACCACATTTACACCATCCAAAGCATGTAGGGAACAATAATAATTATTTTAGAGCAAGTACAAACCAAGGAATGAGTTTTTAGAACCCTAGTTGAAGTATAATAATTAATTTTGCAACAATGAGCGAACCCACTTACAAAAATGGCCAGAAATAATGATTCCAAGGCCCAAAGTTCAATCCGTAAAATGTAATCAGCCTTATAAATTAGGAACAATCCAAATATCAACAAAGAAAGGAGTGTCGTGCACTAGATATCACCAAAACCCTCCACCATGCAAGTCACCACCCTAGGAAAGGGTTTACAATGAGCTGGAAATGGCTTGTTCCCAAGGAAAATCTGAATGTAGCCCAAGTGTGATCTCCATATGTAATGTCCCTCTTTTTCTTATAATTGTTGGATCGAAGACCTTTGGCCTATTTAGTCTACCCGACACCCAAAGGAGGAGATTAAGGGCGACTTAAGTCATAAAATTATTATAAAGTGCCAATTTAAAAATAATTATTATAAAACACTTATAATAATATTATTATGACTTAATAAAGTGACTTTTAAGTGGCCAAAGTGATTTTATTTCACTCTAGGCAAAAAGTGCGACTTGACATGGTGGGCAAATTAGACATTAGGAAAATAATAAAAATATTATGTAATGTTTATTTGCCCAAGGGAGAAATGCGACTTGGTATGGGCATGATTTTAGGGCACTTTGGCACTCTCTTCTCATTGGATGATGGAAAGGTGATTTTATAATATTTTTCCTATAAAAAGGAGAGGGGCAACTTGGGCATTCCATTCGATGATCATAACTATTCATGCTTTTGCATAATTGGAGCTGTCACAAGCTACATGAATTTTTAGGGGACGAAAACCCTCTAGGAAACTCAAGGGAGGAACGAAAAATCTTCCTTTTTCTCATTCCCAAGTTGTATGAAGCTCGATTCAAAAATCGCCAAAAATCGCCGATAAATCGCGTTCAGCCTGCAAAACGATTAAACTTACAAAAAATCGCGATTTTGAAATCTGATAAATCGCCGATAAATCGCGGTCAAAAACCCTCGAAAATCGTTGAAAATCGCGGCTAAAATCGGGAAAAAAACGCGGCTAGGGTATAAGACGAAAATAAAGTAAATCGATTTGTTTTTTATGTTGTTTTCTCTTTCCACGGGCTCGTTTTTTATGTTGCGACTTCCTTCGTGTACAGTCGACGCGTGAGGGCATTTTTTACCAGTTCGTGTGCATTTTCTACCAGTTTGTGCGCGTTTTTTACTGTCGCGCTGCGTTTTACCAGTCCGTGCGCGTTTTTTACCTGTTCGTGGCGATTTAGCTCGTGGGGATTTGCATTTTCTTGCCCATTTGCAGTTCGTGACAGCCTGCAGGTATGAATATGTATATTTATTATTAATGTATGTTAATATTAATACTGTTACACTGTAAAAATAATAATATTAATACTGTTACACTGTAAAAATAATAATATTAATACTGTTACACTGTATATTAATAAAAATAATAATATTAATACTGTTACACTGTATATTAATATTAATGTATATTAATGTATGTTAATATTAATATTGTAAGTGTAAAACTGTAAGTGTATACTGTACAGTGTACACTGGTGACTGTATACATATTACAGTGTATAGTGTATACAACTGTATATTAATATTAATAAATACTATAAGTATTAATATTAATATTATGTATTATACTGCTAAGTTCTAACTATCAAGTATAAATACTGTATATTCTGTATATTAAATTATTAATAATAGTATATTCAAGAATCAATATTGTATAACGATTTTAAAAATATTATCTATGAAATTATCATGATTCATAATTTACTGATGTCTTCATTTTCAATATCGTTTTTTCGTAATTTTTTCTTCATGCAATAGCAATTTTATTCTTAATTTCATCATGGTCATACAATTTAATTTCTCCAAGGCCTGTAAATCTAAGACAATTGTTTTTTGTTTTGTTTTGTAGAATGGCATCGGGATCCGGTTCCGTTCAAGTTGCTCGTAGTAAGCCTAAATCAAATGACCCCTCTTGGAAGCATTGTGAACCAGCAGAGGGCACTTGTGTTATATGCAATTATTGTGGCATGAAGATGAGTGGAGGTGTTTATCGCCTTAAATTCCACATTGCACGGATACTGGGAATGAAGTGACAGTGTGCAATCAAGCACCTCCTGAGGCTCAACGAGAGTTGTCTGCTTACCTTGCAACTTATGCAGAGAAAAAAGAAGAAAAAAAGAGGAAAGCTGATGCACTTGCAGCCCTAGCAAATAGAAGGGAAGCGAGGGAAGGTTTTGACGTTGAGGCATCTTCTAATGCCGCAACTCCACGAGGTCAAACACTGGGACGGGGTTCATCCACATCCACTAATAGTAGTTCAAAGAATGTTTTTTGTTCCTCGAAATACACTGGTTCACAACCTTCACTCGAAGGTACTGCTTGGAATAAAGAAATGCACAATGAAGCAAGAATAGCTGCGGCAAATTTTTGGTACTACAACAACATTCCTTTCAATGTGGCAAAAAGTCCATATTGGGAGAATTTGGTCATTGCATTATTTATTGTTGGGAAGGGGTTCAAGGCTCCTACTCCCCATGATTTGAGTGGCCCATTGTTGGAGGATTCCGTCGCACATACCAAAACTCTTGTAGAAGAGCAAAAAAATGTGTGGATAAAAAAGGATGCACCATTTTGTTTGATGGGTGGACAGATGGGAAAAACCGCACATTGATTAACTTCCTAGTGGCATCAAGTGGGCAGTTGGTCTTCTTGAAATCAATTGATGCCTCCCACCAAGTGAAAACTGCAATCACTTTGTGTGATATGTTAGATGAGGTGGTGAAAGAGGTGGGTGTGGAGAATGTCGTCCAAGTTGTGACTGACAATGCGGCGGCATATGTAGCAGCAAGGAGACTTCTTGAGGAGAGGCACCCTACACTTTTTTGGACCCCTTGTGCAGCCCATTGTTTGGATCTCTTATTGGAGGACATAGGAAAACTCTCATGGGTGAAAAATGTGGTTGAGGACGCAAGAAATATTACAAAATTCATCTACAATCACACTTGGGTGCTAAACTTGATGAGAGAGCACACCAATGGAAAGGAGCTTGTGCGATCAGGGGTCACACGATTTGCCACAAACTTCATTACATTGCAGAGCATTGCAACCTCATTAACATCCCTTAAGCAGATGTTTGTGAGCACGCGATGGTTGGACTCTCCCTATGCTAAGAAGACCGAAGGAGAAAGGGTTGTGAAGACTGTTTTTGATGATATGTTTGCAAAGCAAATGGAAGAAATCATGAAGGTAATCTAAACTTGAATATTTGTTTATTTATCATTTGTTATATAATTTTTTATTAATTTTAATTTTAAATATATATGTTATTTTGTTTTAGGTGTCAGAGCCTTTGGTTCGAGTTCTACGGATGGTGGATGGGGAGAAAAACCCAATGGGTTATTTGTATGAGGCTATGGATGTGGCCAAGGAGGCCATAGCTAAATATTATGGGCACAATCAACGAAAATATGAACCCATTTGGCGTATAATTGATTGCAGATGGAACAAGACACTTCATCGGCATATACATGCAGCGGCGTACTACCTGAACCCGAAGTTTTTCTATTCCCCATCATTTAAGGCTGATGAGGAGGTTATGGATGGCCTTAATACGTGCATAGAGAGGATGATATCGCGAAGATATTAGAGATGTCATTGTTGATGATGAGCTGCTGATTTATAAGGCTGCACAGAGGGGAGGCTCTTTTCTTCGGTTCTATGTGTGAAAAGAAGAAACACTTCTCAGCCATGTAAAAACAAATTGAGTTATTTGTATTTAGTCTCGTTACACGTAGAACTAGAAACTAGAAGTCTAGAATTCTTTTATTTATTCAAGCTTAGTTAACTTACAAAATTATAAATGTTTTATTTGCAGATTTGTGGTGGGAAGATTATGGTGCAAAAACACCAAATTTTCAAAAGCTAGCCATCCGCATTTTGTGTCAGCCATGCAGTGCTTCTGGATGCGAACGTAATTGGAGCATGTTCGAAGTTGTTCACACAAAGAAGCGCAACAGTTGACAACACAACGCCTCAATGACCTTGTCTTTGTGCGATACAATCTTCGTCTTCGTGTGAGACAAGTGGAGGGGGCACAAAGTTATGATGCAATCGACTTGGCTGACATTGATCCATATGATGACTGGATTGTTGAGCCTGATGATGCGGAGCCTATGTTTACTACAGAGGAGATAGTTGCTTTGGAGAGGGAGACTGAAGAAGCAATACCATCAGGGACATTAGAAGTTGGTGATGATCTAGATGATATATTTGCAGATGACAATGTTGGTGTTGCAGAGGAGGAATATTTACCTTCCACTTCCACGAGGCAGCCTCCAGTGCAACAGACTTATTTTAGGCGTGCATAATGAAATAGAATATTATTGATATTTGATAGTGATACTTCAAAAGTCACATGTGACATGACTCTATGAGCATTTTTGTTTGCAAACTTTGTACTCTCTTTTTTGGTCAAAACTTAATTGAAAATATGCATATGGGCCTATGGCATTCTATAGAGTCACTTCTCGCATCATTTAACATTGTTTTTACATTTAATTTAAGTATATTTTATGAATTTAAATGTTTTTAAAAGTAGCGATAAAGTTGCCGATTCCCGATTTTCGATTCAAAATTTGGCCTGCCGATTAATCCCGATTTACGATTTTTTGAACTATGATATGAAGACTCGGGAATATTTCGAGTACTTTGTTTGATCTATTCTGGCTGGAGCGACCTCTTCTCGGGGTTTATTTGCAAGTTTTAGCAATATTAAAGTGCTGTTTTGGAGCTGCTGTATGTGGGAACTATTTGGCATATTTTTCTACATAATTTCCAGCACTTTGTGGAGGGTTTTAGACTGTTTTTAGCTGCTGTAATAAACAGGTCAGATATGAAATTTATCTAATAAAGATTCATTATTTTGTTGCCTGAAAATTATCATTTTTGTTTGCTAAAATTTCGTCAATTACAAAAGAGGAATCGAAAGGGTTAAGGTGATTTGTGTGGTTGAAAATACAAATTTTCTATTCCTACCCTAGTCGCATTTTTGGAATAAAATCCGAGTTGCATTCAAATTCAATTTTCAAGTGTTTTCTAGGTATACATTGTAGGATATTTTATTGGGAAATATTAGAAAATTATCTCCCATTAAAGGGGATCTTTTAGTGGTATCAGAGCAACGATCCTCCCACCTGGAGGGTTTGTTTGATGCAGCCTAGAGAAGTTGGGCCACACAGGTATCATACAAGGAGGCAGGCTCGCATTCTAGCTGATTTGGATACAGAGAATAGTACTGAAATCATGGCCAGGAGAGAGGGATCACACACTCCTCCACGACAAGAGCGAGTTGACCCAGATCTTCTTTTCAGAGGTATGATCGACTCCCATCAGGAGATGATACAAACCATGAGACAGATGATGGAGAGTATGACTATGGATAGGCCAAGAAATAGGCATGACAGAAGGGAAAGATCTGCATCCGTAGCCAGCAGCCACGGAAGGCACAACAGGGCACCTACAGAGGTGGGTAGCGTGAGAGGTTCCCCTCCACGTGATAGGAGACATACAGAGGAGAGGAGATCCACGAGGACTGCGGATAGACCTATGCAACCTAGATTCCTACAGAGGGAGGAGCCACCATTAGTTGAGGACCCACTTGAGGGCACAGTCTTTTAGGATACTGTGATGGCAGCACATGATGAGTGGAGAGCTCTACCAGAGGAGGTACAGAATGCCTTTCCCCTTCACCAGTATTGTGTTCAGAGGAGGGAAAGCTTGAGAGCTAGACAGGTACAGAGGCCTAGAGCACAGCAGAACAGGGAGTTGAAGCAGGCCACCAACAAGGTGACCCTTTCTGCAGTTGATGGTAGTGGAAAGATTAGTGCCAGAGCATGGATTCACAAGCTCGACACATATCTCACTCTCAAACCTATGCAGGAGCAGGAGGCTATCCAATTTGCCACGTTGCACCTTGAGGGAGTAGCGTACGATTGGTGGCACCATGGGCTAGTCATGCAGAATCATGATCTTCTACAGTCATACATGGAGTTTAGTGAGAGGTTGATTGCGAGATTTGATCGCAAGGATGTAGAGCTTTACTATAGGGACTTGGCACAACTTCGACAGAGTGGACACGTTGATGCATACATCAACGAATTTCAACATATAGCAGTGATGGTGCCAGAGATGCCTGAGAGGCGAGTGGTGATGCTGTTCATTGAGGGACTTCATGACAGGCTGAGGGGATTGGTCAAGGCTCTTAAGCCTAGGACTTTGCATGAGGCTATTCGGACAACCTTGGACTTAGACACTACTCCAGTTCAGCCCCAAAGGAAGAACGTCAAGGAGGAAAAATCAGAACAACAAGAGCAGCCCACTTCTTCAAAGGTTGAGTTTACACCAAAGATGGAGACTGTTTCAAAGAATGAGCTTCGCCGGAAGAATTTATGCTTTCATTGCAACGAACCTTGGGGACCGGGGCATAGGTGTCTTGGGAAAGGCAAAATACATCTCATAAAGGTTGAGGATGAAGAGTCCGAGGATGAACAGGAGCAGCCAACACCGGACATTGCAAATGATGGTAGACTCACTTATCTTTCGGGAGCACCCAAATTTAATCCATTCATGTTTGAAGGCACAATGTTTGGGTATAGGATCATGGCACTTCTGGATAGTGGATCTACACATAACTTCCTAGATGCAGGTTTGGTAGACCAAAAAGGTTTGCAATGTGATAACTTTGAAGGCTTTGATGTGACTATAGCAGGAGGTCTCACTCTCCCGTGCAAGAAGAAGGTCAACCAAGTTAGCATTTTATTTGGTGAGTATACACTTTGTGATGACTTCTATGTCATGGATTTGAAAGATAACAATGTTGTGCTTGGCATGCAATGGCTTCATTCATTGGGAAGAGTCACCCAAGATGTGGAAGCTATGGAGTTGAGTTTCCAACACAAAGGGAAACAAGTCACGTTGAGAGCACTCAAGTACACGCTGCCCCATCAAATGGCAGCTAAGTCTATGATAGTTTGGGATAAGGAACCATCTCGTGAGGACATCTACGAAGATTTTTCACTGCATATCAGCACGGAACAAGGATGTGATGAAGAGTACGGCAAATTTGGAGCATACATGAGGAGGCTGGTTTCACTAGTGACAAGTAAGTTGCATAAGATCTTTTTTTGCAGTGTTTGAGCAGTTTTGTATAGTGCATATGAAGCTATTAAAAAAGCCTCGGCTGATCTGGGATCCAGGAACTGATAAGAATGCAGAATTGCAGTTTGTGATTGCTTGGGGGCAAGCAATCCCGGGAAGGGAGGACTGTAATGTCCCTCTTTTTGTTGATAGTTGTTGGTCGAAGACCTTTGGCCCATTTAGTCTACCCGACGGCCAAAGGAGGAGATTAAGGGTGACTTAAGTCATAAAATTATTATAAAGTGCCAATTTAAAAATAATTATTATAAAGCACTTATAATAATATTATTATGACTTAATAAAGTGACTTTTAAGTGGCCAAAGTGATTTTATTTCACTCTAGGCAAAAAGTGCGACTTGACATGGTGGGCAAATTAGACATTAGGAAAATAATAAAAATATTATGTAATGTTTATTTGCCCAAGGGAGAAATGCGACTTGGTATGGGCATGATTTTAGGGCACTTTGGCACTCTCTTCTCATTGGATGATGGAAAGGTGATTTTATAATATTTTTCCTATAAAAAGGAGAGGGGTGACTTGGGCATTTCATTCGATGATCATTACTATTCATGCTTTTGCATATTTGGAGCTTTCACAAGCTGCATAAATTTTTAGGGGACGAAAACCCTCTAGAAAACTCAAAGGAGGAACGAAAAATCTTCCTTTTTCTCATTCCCAAGTTGTATGAAGACTCAAGAATATTTCTGAGTATTTTATTTGATCTATTCTGGCTGGAGCGACCTCTTCTGGGGTTTATTTGCAAGTTTTTAGCGAGACTAAAGTGCTGTTTTGGAGCTGCTGTATGTGGGACTATTTGGCATATTTTTCTACATAATTTCCAGCACTTTGTGGAGGGTTTCAGACTATTTTTTAGCTGCTGTAATAAACAGGTCAGATCTGAAATTTATCTAATAAAGATTCAATATTTTGTTGCCTGAAAATTATCATTTTTGTTTGCTAAAATTTCGTCAATTACAAAAGAGGAATCAGAAAGGGTTAAGGTGATTCGTGTGGTTGAAAATACAAATATTCTATTCCTACCCTAGTCACATTTTCTGGAATAAATTCCAGAGTTGCATGAAATTTCAGTTTTCAATTGTTTTCTAGTTATACATTGTTAGGATATTTTATTGGAAAATATCAGAAAATTATCTCCCATTAAAGGGGATCTTTCACCATATGAGATCACTAAATGAAGAAATGAGGGGCTTCGTCCTCAAATCAAGTGCAAAGAGGGTTTCTGTCCTCAATTGCAAGAGAGAAAATAGTTTCGTGTTCCAACTCTGAGAAAATGAATTTCAAAAGAAAACATATATTTTCCAAGCCAAGCGACCCTTTTTATAGCCATAGGTGGCACCAAAACCAAAATAGAATCCTCCCAAAGAGGACCGACCTCCTTGGTGACATATGAGTTCCCTTTTCTTTTATTTTTTTCAAGTGGCTTTTACACTTTTCGAACTTACTTGACTTCTCTAAGCAATAATTAGAAAATTACATAAAAATAATACAAAAGCAACTAAATACTTCCCTTGCTCTTTCCCTTTAAGCCCACAGGAAATGGAATGGGCCCAAGGCCTTCAAAATGAGCTGCTTGGAGAAGGGGACATTACACCACCCCGAGTTTTGGATTTTTTTGCAATCCCGGAAACTCCATTCTGCCGTTCTAGAGTCTTAGGTAACTATGATATTATGTTGGAATTGGAGTCATAACTTTGGAGGCCAGTATTACAAGGATATGATATCTATTTGGCAAACCTCAGCATTTTGGTGTTGCATTTATAAGCTTATGGTGTTCTATTCCGCATGCAGAAGGTTCAACATCATTATGCTGGGAACTTTAGAATTTGAATTTAGTTTTGTACGCTTTTGAGGATGATATCTATTTCTACCATGTTGAACTATTATGTAAACCTGTTTATCAAAACCAGCTTTGCACGCTAAAATCACATAAAAACAAAATAAATGTTATAGAGTTAACATAAATGCTTTTCCTATTCAAGAATTATGGATATATGATGTACCAAATCCAATATTCATTTTAGAAAGTGACCCATGCAATGAAGGTATAATATGTGGTAGTTTGTTCTTGCACAAACTGTCTGACAAGGACCTGTGTTAGTCTTTATAATGGGTCGCATTGCAGGTAATGAATGTAGTGTGTCATGTTGACTGTAATAAAATTGTATGTGATTGTGTTTAGTGAGTTAGTGGGGATGACACCCTCTAGTGTAGAGAATCCCCATGCACAACACCTTCGGTGTAGAAAATTCCTATGCAAACCTTTTGCTAACATCCTTCAAATGTGGATATTCCTTGATGAATGCCCCACAAACACATGATGACGAATTGATGTAATCATGTGTCATAAGTATGCCGATAGGTGTCCTACAATGGCAGCTGGGGGTGGGGTGGGGGTTGTGGATGACTGTAATGTCCATGAGTTGTTAACAATTAATGGCTGACCTTAAATTTGATGTCCATTTGACCATCACGTAATTTTTTTATTTTTTTACTTGTTGAAGTCAATTGAAAAATCATATTATGCTGCCATACGGTGGAGTTTGGAACCCTTTTTTTCCTTGGATTTTTTTTTTTCTTGAGCCGGACACACTGATAGTTAGATTGAGGCCGTTTATTACACTAGTAAGAAATCGACTTCTAAGATAATAGAGTTATTGATTAACATGGTATGCAAAAACTCGAATATAAAGGTCTTGAGATTTATATCTTTTGGCATTTGCTATATCTGTACCAGTATTATTTTTGATGTGTAATTGAATTACTCAGTGATGTAACTAGGTTACATGCAGCATTGTTTTCATTTTAGTTTGTTAATTATAAGAAAAATTCCGTTTAACAAGAAGAGCAAGAACACATGGGTCTAAGGTGTGCCCCTTGGTTGGACTCTCTACATTCTAGCGTTTGTTTCAGCCAGAAGAACTTCCAAATTTGTAGAGATTCCTCATTCCCATCAAGTAGAGAAAAGCTATTTTACACCCAAAAGTCAAAGACACCATCGATAAATGTCCTGACCCCTGGATGTCAATGTCCAAAAGTACCTGGCCATCCTATTCTATATCAGCAAAGTTTCCAGGTTTTTAATGAAACTGTTAGGAGGGAAAACCAAAGGATATAGGGCATGAAAGTTGTGGTTTGAAAGAAAAAATTCCAAGTCTCATGAAGTCAAGCTGCCTAAGGTCAGACTTCCAAGTTCCTGCACATCACAACCCACGAAAGGGCTATCCATGGTTGATCAGCAGCTGTCTAGATCCTTTTGCATCCACCACAAGTTGTAGCCACTTGTGATTGATCCTCTTCACAAAGTGGCCACCTGAAGTTGTTTTCTTACTATTTAGGAGTTAGAACCTTAAACAGATGTCATTAGACTTATATTTTTTGAATTTTCATTAGGCAGCTGTCTGACCACAATTTGCAGGCTGTCTAAGAACCCAGGTTCCAGAATTTATTAGTCGTCTGTTTCAGCATCTACCTTGGATGCCAATACTCCAATATCAGATGTCAGAACCTGCCATAAGGTTGTCCTAGTCCATTAGGAGGCTATTTGAGCACTTTACATCTGTCCTTTTGATGTTTCTTCATGTAGGTTTTGATTTCCCAAAATCTTCGATCATCTGTATTTTAATTGTGCGCCTTTGCAAACCAAGCGGCTCACAAAACTTGTAATCCTGTTTCTTGTTGCTGACATATAGCACAAGCAGCATCTGTGAAGCCTGTTGTAGACAGTATTGCCTTGACTGGGATGCTCTGTTGGAGTAGCAGCCACTCCAATACTTACCTCTTGAATGCATTTCATGTTTCCCAAATTTCTCTCCTATTTGGATACTTTATCGTATATTTACTGCCTTTTTGTACGTTATTTAGCTAGATAGCTGATAGTTGTTTTTGTGTTTTTACAGGCATCAATGGTTGGGCATAAATATGGAGTTTTGAGGTGGAGCAAGGGTGGAAGTAGGTGATTGTTTTTGGCTGGTAGTTTGATATGTGATTCAACCAATAATATTCTTGATGTGCCTAAACTTCCATTGTGCGCCCTTCAAGCAACAAGCTTGTTTACATGTTGAGTGAACTATTTGTTTCTTTGTAGTGCCTTTAAGCATTGGTATTTGTTCATTAATGTGCAGAGAAAACAATAGAAGGAACAGCAGCTGGTATAACGTCTGTGCTGTTTGCATGTTTGGTGCTCATTCCTTGGCTAACATGGACAACCTTTTCTTCTTCTCAGGTGATATTCAAAAAATGTCATCTGCATTGGTTGCTTTTGATTTTTATATGCTTCTGATTTATCTAGTTGGCATAAAACTTTGACTAAATTATTTGTCTTGATTGACATTTCCAGGATTGGATATCATTGGTTATTGCAGTGATTTCTGTTGGCTTATTGGAAGCTTATACAACACAACTAGACAATGCATTCATTCCGCTTATTTTTTATAGTCTTCTCTGTCTATAAGGTAAACTAGTAATTGCCACCAAAGGTGCAATGGAAACACCCATAGGGTAAGGGAGAATGTATGGAAATCAAATGTTTGCAAATGAAATATCCAAAAAAAAGTAATGTTATTCTTGTGAGAGCATTTTCATATTTCTTTATCACATATAAAATGAGAAATCATAATTGTAATGTATTTTGGATAAAAATAAACACAATAACTGGAATGTATATGAAATCTAATTTACACATAAATAATCATGGGAAAGTTATTCATTGAGTATATGTTGTTAGGAACGTGTAGACCAGCAATAGCAAAACATATATGAAATTTAAAATATATAATGAACAAACCATATAATTTGCTTGACGTGAAGAAATATAAATTCAGTACTTTGATGGGAAGTATTAAGGAGCCTTTAAATGGGAGAATGCTTCAAATGGAGGGCACATTGGTATGCAAAAGTGATTTTGATGGAAGCTGCTCCTTGTTTGCTTTCTAATCTTTGACATATGAACTATCCTTCATCTTAGCATAATGTTCAAATGAAAATGAGGGGAGACAAAGGTCTTTTAGTGTCATAACTCTGGATATTGTTGAAGGTTGAGCCTTGACGATAAATGTTGCCAATGGTTGTTCTAGCATTTGTGATGAAAAAACGTTGGGATTTTTGAATTGTTAAGGCCCATGCCATCTTCAATTGAACTTGCTTACGATTTCCATGTGTTACCAGTGTGAATGTTACAAAATTTGCATTGTTTACATCGTATGGCGGACCAACATATTGAGTGAATTTAACAACCACATATTGTGGCAAATCTAGAGGCTTTCTAAACATAATGGAAACAATTTTTCCCATAGATCCATTAATGAGGCTTGTAGTGACCCACAAGTTGTAAGTGATCATAACTTGTTCTCCTTTGCACAAAAGGACTTTATCTAGTAATTGGTCATCAACGGGGTTGAAGGAGGCACTTTCTTTGTTTCGCTTGGCATTGCAATGGGTGATTGGCATGCTCAACAATTTCAACACATGTTTGTTGTGCAACGCGACCAAATTGCTAATTGCAAATAAATGAATTGAAGCTTGAAAGATGTCTTGTCTTTAAGAGATAAACAAATTTTTGCACAAGAAATTAGGGGATATCAATTCTCCAAGATTGGCTCTGCATGTAGGATGTTTGTCAATAATTTTTGGATTATAACCGACACGAACTAGAACCTTGTTGGTGAAAAATTGTGTCTAACATGACAAGCGTGTCGAAGTTGCAGCACAATCTATTTCCACATGAATTGCTAATGTAATAGGCATGCCTTGAACTAATGGTAACTGAACCAAATCCCCAACAAGAAAAATAGAGCGGCCACTAAATGAAATGTTCTTCTCGTGGGCAAATGCTTCACTCAAGGGATCATCAATTTAAGTAAAGACTTTTGCCCCCTTGAAGCTCTTTTCATCATTGAGAATGTAACGGATATGTTTCAAGTCTTATTGTAAAGTCACCAATGCTTGGCCCTACAATGGATGGAAATTGAAACATTAATATTGAAGGTTGCAGCCCTTGTTGGGGGCAATGAATAACAATGGTGATTGATTTGGTCTTGCGGGGACAAACAATTCATTTGATGTTGTCAATGAGATGATTTTCATGTCCCAATGGTGCCTTGGACAATCATTCTTAGAGGTTGGATGATAACATTGTGGAATGATTTACAACAATATCAAATGCAATGTGTTATGTAAGAGACAATTTCGAAGAGGGAAATAAGAGCAATCAAGGTGTGAGATTTAGTGGCTAACACGATTTGAATCGATACTGAGAATATGGCTATCTCATGCAATGCTAGAGGCACATTGTTTTGACACCAGTTATGGTGGTTGTTGAAGTCGTAATGCCCAAGCATATCTAAGTCATTCACTTTAGTATTATTTATAGGATGGATTTGCGGAGCCACCATTCATCAATTTCCATGTCATTTTGGCGATTCATTCATTGTTTGTATGATCCTCACTTGTCATCACTGTGAGTGCTTTCATTAGTTGAGCAGTGAATATGCCATGTATGGTATGAGTATAGTTGAAATGCTCCCAATTTGCGATAATAGCTTTTTTTGAGGCACCTGTCTTTAATGATGATGTGAAATGGTTTAATATAAAAACAATTCACTCCATAAATTTTCATAACAATTTTTATCTCTTGAAGGAACAATAGGATATCTTTGAGGCGAGACACGAGACAATGGCATTCACTTCCCTCTTTTTCCACTTGTCTTTTCTATGTCGGTTATTGTAAGAACACGATCTTGCAACGTCAATTAATGGCAATGCCTCCATAGAAGGAGATTGTTTCATGTAGGCATAAATGAGGGTCAAGGGTGAGAGTAATTGAGATCTATCTAGAGAAACCCACCGATGAATCTTGTGCCCATTATTTAAGCAAATAAATCGGTGGTTGCATATTACGAGGGGTAGTTTTTGTAGCAAATGACATATCCCGTGCCTAATATCACAATCTCTCTTTGTTTCAATTTAATTTTTCTTGATAGGCAAGTGATGAAGGATCATAAGAAGCTATCGTCTTGGAAATTCTGGTCAACATATGATGTAAAGTGGTAGACCTTCTCTATGCTTTTCAAGCACATGTGTCAATGTATTTAAGCACAACTTGGCGAGAGACAAGAAGTTGGAATGCAAATTGAAAGTATGTCGGGGTTATGGATGTTCAATCTCTCATTGTTACGAGCCGACTAACATTTCTTATGTCCGTCTTCTTCAACAAATATGGCAAATGCATCAGTCCATCCCATGGTGCTTTGTAAGGGTAAATTCTCTGCGCATTAAACATGAATTCTCATTGCATTTGGTGTGTTATTCCACCCGATTAACTAGTTCCTCAATCTATAGATGGTTTCAAAGTGTGAAGTTTTCAGCAAACATGGATCAAATAGATTTGAGTGATGCAACTTTGAGTTCCTTCAACACCTTTACATAATGTTCCATGCTTTGATATACCATTTGTATGCAAATAAAGAATAACCTAATATAATAGCAGTCTCTCAATAATGGGCGATCTAGACTAAGATAGTGAGAGAGGTCATACTAAAGATGCACACCTTGAGGTCGTAAGTTGTAAAAGACATGGAACTAGGAAGATGATAGTCCGCAATCTATAGGAGATGCAAGGTGCTAAAGCTTAGATCTAGGATAGGTGATGTAAGAGCATCCAGGTTTGCAATCTATCATGTATCAACCAAAAACAAACAAGTCCAATTGAGTTAGTTCTGTGTTATTGGCGGGTTGTGTAAATCTAATCAAAGTTGCTCTACTCTAACCTATGCATGATCATATCAAACAAACATCCAAGTCTAAAATGACATAATGTAAAAGAGATGTTAGAGATACTTACCTAGTTGCAAACACCATTGGCGCATTAACTTTCCCCTAGGGTTATCAACACCTTCCGAGAGATTTGATGTGGCGGCTTCGAATTAATAAGAGAAGTGTATGTAAATAATGAATGACCTAGTAACAAATCCTTCTGTCTCTCTATAATCGAGGCATTTTAGACTAGGATAACAAAGGGGGCCAGTGAAGATGCACATATTAGATTTTAAGCTCATAAGGGCACATATTTAGGAAGAGGTTACTCCACACTCTATAAGGCGCTATAGGGTCCCAAAACTAATACCTAGAATAGGGAAGTGGTGTCCAACTCTCTCCCGATAGTAAAATGATGACGAGGTTGTAAATCACATTGTAGTTAAGCTAGTGCCAAGATAAGAGATACAATAGGTTGTTAGGAAAGAGTCACAAGGATTACAAGAGAGGTCCAAGAGATTGTAAAGCAAGAGTCACAAGGATTGAGGGTTGTGCAAGGTGAGAAGGTAAAGATCGATAGTTAAATAATACGATAGAAAAGAATATGCTACCATATCCTAATCTATGTATGACCACATCAATAAACATGCAGTCTGAACTGAAATAAAGGACAAGAGAGGTTAGAGATACTTACCGACATGAAAACATCATCTACACATTAATTTCCCTTAGGGTCGACAAGACCTAATGAGAGAGTTGATGTGAGGGACTACACACAAATAGAAGAAGACTTAGGAACACCTCTACTTGAAGACTTCGATGCAAACGAGGTGAGGGTGCTAAATGAATAGCCCGCTTACACCTCCCAACCTCCACAATACACACATAAAAACAACTCAATAGAAAGAAACACACATTAGCATAATTCGAATAGAAATACAACTTTAGGCTAACTTATTTAGAGAAATAACATCATCGGATTGATCACCAATAATTGACCCTTTTACACAACACATGGACATAGAAAATCCTCCATGTACTACATTTGAATACTCGAGTCACACCTAAGATCATAACGACACCCTCACATAGTTATTTTTACATTGTTACTAGTGATACTAATCCATTATCATGATTTGGTGAGCATCTAGATCACATCCATGCTCTACTCTTAAGCACTTTGAGTTCCCCCAAAACTTGCACTGCTTTCCTAAGGTAATTGACTCTACTTATATAGTCGTTCATGCCACCTCCCGAGACTCCTAACTTCATGTAATTCAAATGAAAGTATCAAAGGACCAACAAAGACCCAAACATAACCAAATCAATTTTTTTAAAACTCATGCCTTGAAATATTTAATTTTTCCAAGTTCACGGCTCAAACAAGATTATGCGGACAATACTGTGCACTTGACGTTATGCAACAAATCGACCATTGCATAAGGAAAATGTACATTCCAAAAACATTTTGCAATGGAATTGCACACTCAACAAAATGTAAAATTCTACTTCATGATCCGCCAACAATAGGATTCTTCAATGCATGACCCACAAAATACTCCACAAAATGCAAACATAATTGACTCAAACTTTTAACTATTTTTGGTTGATACATGATTGCTTATGAACTCCAATGCTCCCGCATCATACACCTTAGGTAATTTTGAAAAATTGAGCTTCTACTCAAGGAGCGGGAATGCAAAATTGCGCGACATCCGTTGCACTTATCTAAGTTGCATCTTCAATCTTCTTTCCTTTCCTTGAACTTTTTGTTTACCATAGGGATTATTTACCTACCGGACAAGATCAAATTGTCTTCCATTTCAATAGCATAATCTTGTGCTTCTTTCAAATTTCTAGGTTGTGATCTTTTGAGGAAGAATATGACTTGAAATTTGCATAGCACCGATAAAGAAATTCTTGAGTTATTGTCCGAAGGAAAGACATCTTCTCGGGATTCTTCGATTAGCTAGTCATATTTAGTTACAAAGTCTCTTGTAGATTCCATAGACTCCTTCATCGTACTAGTTGAGCAAAGAGATCTTGAAAATATTTTGCAGATTTAAATCGGTTCTTATATCATTCTAGCAAGTGATAGACCTTGTTGGTAAGAGATAGACCCATTCAGCTGCCTTTTCTTGAAATGAATCCACAAACAATCTAACAAATACACCCTCATGTTTTACGCCTAACACACCACATGTAGTGATGAAATCTGCTACATGCTCTTTAGGAAGCTACGTGTTGTCACCTTTGAAATTTGGAAAGTTCTTGCGGGAACACGTTGGAAGATCATGAAGAGGAGGTGTAAGAGCAAGTGGACCTATATTCCTTCCCCATGGAACAATGGGTTGGGGTATTTCTCTTTCTTCATCTACCATTGTTTCTTTTACTTCAGCTGCTTCTTCTTCAACTCTTGAAAATAGAAGAATTCTCAATTAGGATTGCAAAGATGCCTTTGATTATTCAAGTACTTTTTTATTTTTTATTTTTTGGAATTTTAATATATAATTTTTGTATTTTTTGGGGTAGAGATCCTTTTTGGGTGCACTTGGGAAAATCTCTCCCCAACAGAGTCACCAAAAATGTTGGTGAGAAAATTTGTCGATATGGCAAATCAGGGGTCTCCACTAACGTTCACGGGGCTATGCCCCTTTGCATTGAATACTATGAATCCCATTATCAAATGTAAACTAATCCCGATCCTATCTAAATGTTGTGGGTGGAAAAATTAGCTGGGTATCACACAAGGAAACTCATTGAACTGTGGCAAAGTGCTTGTACGAAGGTACAAGGGAGGAAATTACAACATTGAGGAGAAAGGGGGGAAATTAGTCAAGGAATATTATTGTCATGAGTAGATTATAGAGCTCACACCAATAACTAGAGTAGTTCAACATCCAATATAGAAGAAAGAAACAATGAAGTGGTTAGTGAGACAAACCAAACCCACATAGACAAAAAGTTCTTTGAGGCTCATTCATTGAAGACACAAAGCTCTCTTTGATCACCATGCTTACAAAGTGCATACAAGAGGGAAATAGAGGAAAAAAAGAAAGGGAAAATAGAAGAAGTGTAGCTTTTATTCCATGTGTAGTGATGAATACAAAGCTTCAACCAAGCTACCACAATTCACAATGCTACAGAGTAGAAGTTCTTCAAAATTCAGAATCCTTTGGAATGGAGAGGCCATCCCAATTTATAGCCATGTGAATTGACCTTTCACCTCCCTCATATGACTCTTTGTTTCCATATTCCACTTGTGACCTTTCGTTTGCCATAAATTAAGTATTTCTCTTATAATTTTGAGAAAATACTTTTACAATTTTAAAATAGGTCACTTAAGTGAATATGACGAAATAAAATGATTGATCAATGAAGAATTAGAAAGGAGAGAGAAAGAAGAGGGAGAAAGAGAGAGGAGGGTGGGTATGCTCTACAACATGGATGAAGAACACTCCTCCTCTGATGTAGATCAACTCCATTGGTGAATCAGTGAAATGCTCCAATGTCATGATGAATGTGAGCTATGAGCATGAGAGAAATCTTCCTAAATAATCCACGAAAAATTTACCATTCCTTTGAATACGTTTCCCCTTCGATTTGACGATGACCACAAAAGATCCTTTGTATATGATGCACATATACTTCTAATCTTCAAATGAGTGTTTAAAAACTGTTTGAGATTTCAAGAAGTGGATTCAAGATGCCTGCGTTGAGAAAATGCTCATGATGATACATTGCTACACTGTTGTGCTTTATTGATAAAGATTACTTATGGAATGATGTACTTGCTTGTACACACAAAACAAGTGATTTCTGAGCACCAATGAGTACACCATTGACGAAAATGAAGAATGCTCCTTCTATGAACTTGAACTTTACGTTTCCTAGAGCACTTATTAGATATGAAAATAAGGTGTTACTATTTTTAGTAAATGGGAATTCACCCTCTTTTTGATCTCACCGTTGAGTTTAACTTTCCAAGTTATCCCTATGTATACTGATCCCTTTGAAACCACCTTTTGTGATGACTTACTATTTATAGTTAGTGCATGGATGGGGACTTACTATTTTTAGTAAGTGGTCATTTTTACCATTTCTATCAGCGACCAATCATTACGCTCTCTTGGATGTCTATGGTGCACACTGTCTTTGCCTTATTCGCTTCAGAGGACACGGCTTGCCAAAAATAGTAGGCACTGTGTGTGGGAAGGCTTACTATTTTTGGAAAGTGGGTTTCGGGCATTCGTTTGTGATAAAACAAACTTTCATGATATATGGTTTTTATCTACAATGCTCTTCTATATTTTCAGCTCAAACCAATTGCTAGATTGATAGATTTTAAATTAAAAAAATTTTCTTTGCGGGAAACTAGGGTTTCTTCATTGCAAAAAATTCAGGATGTGTTTTCAAAATCTTCCACTTGGATTCTAATGGCCTCTGAAAAACCCGAAGATTGTAAAAAATCCTATGTCAATCCATGCACCAATATTCAAGTTATGAAGATTTTTCATTTCACAGGTTAGAGAGTCATTCAGACAAAAATATTCATTTTCCTTTGTTTCAAATCCGAAATTCTATGTGTTTTTTCTGTTCTTGGATCATGGAGGCATGAATGAGATTGTTGGAGGATAAAAATGGCGGATTCAAGCTCTAGAAAATTTTTGCTAGCATTCTTTTGCAACATCGGAAGTGTGAGGGATGAAGAATGCAAAAATGACTATATCATTTGATATATATAGCTTTGGAAATGGAAGGAGAGAGGTGGGGCACATTTTTAGCACCTCATGTCCCTTTGCAAAGGTGCAATAGGGAAAAAAATGTGTCTTGAACCATGCTTGACAAGTCATTGATTTGATGAGAGAAATGAAGGAGAGAGCCATATTTAAGCACCCGGGGGCTGAAAAATGGTCATATGATGGACTTGGAGGCTAAAATGGGGTTGGGAGCATTTTCTTATCCCTATTTTTCCTTTGGAAAGGTGCAAAAGATGCTAAAAATGCACCTTAGCCTCATAGTGACAAGTGGCATACATGTGTGAGTTGGTGGAGGAGCTAGTCAAACTAGTCAAAGGGGATTAACACGAGTCATCGGGGTCATATGGGTGCAATTTGGACATGAAAATGCGCCTTAACCTTAGGTTGACATATGCCCCATTGGAAATTTGGTTAAATATCAAAGAGGCTTACCTTGGTAGGTGACTTGAGAAGGTTATAACTTGAGCTCCTAGATGAGTTTTTAGGCATTTCCTTACATGATTTTACATGAAAAATACCTTATAAGAAGAATGGTGGGAGTCCCAATACTTGGTTCTTCCTAAAACACCTCCAAATGTCTCTGTTTTTCTCGGGACCGCCAAAGAAAGCACCAAAAGAATGAAATGCCTAGAGAAATTCATGGGGTTTCAACTTGATCTATTTTTTCCACCATGTGGGGTATTGAAAATTATTTCCATTGATACTTTATTAGGTTTGAAAATAATTATGGATCTCCCAAAAATTTATTTGAAGTTTAGGTACTTTTTACGTTGCGAGATCCTTTAGGCCCAAAACACCTGCTTTTGCTGAATTTGCTCCAAAACCTCTCGAAACTTCCCAAAATCTTCCAAAATAAGTTCCACAACATTTTTTATCTCTTGAATTCTACTTCATGGTGAGAATATCCTTTTACACCACTCCAGGATGGTGCATTAGTCATAGGAAGGCTAATGATAGCCCTTACCAAAATTGTTCTAAACTCCATTGTTGAACGCTTTGGTCCAGAAGTTACTTAAATGATTTTTTCTTCCTAACTCACCCAGGGGGATACATGAAAATTTCATGGGGATCAATTTGACGACAAGATAGGGCTGGTACTATGGATGAACTGACCTAGGGGTGTCTTGGGAAGGTATGACTTTCAATTTTTCTAGTGAATTTTGCCCCTGAAAAAACATAAGACAACACCTCACTATGCGAGTACACATTATGGGTTACATGGATAATTTTATTGGTGAATATTTGTAATATGGTGAATATTCCATTTTAGGAAAATTTGAAAAGGAGAATTTTCTGGCACGGGTCAGTGACTTGTTCGCCTAAAAATTACAGTTTAATTTTTTTAGGGGTCGGCTTCGCCTACGCTTGAAATATATCCCTATATAATCCTAGATTATTCACCAGGTAGAACACTTCTACTTCACTCATACCACCGGGGGCATATCTATTATCAAGTACAAAAACTTGTGAAGCAACAGAGGCCAGTACACAAAGTGTAGTTTTATAGATATTCATCAAATTACGGCCGGTGTGACAAGTATTATTCTCGGACGCTTACGACAAGAAAGTTCCGACGCGCGTGACAAGGAGAGTTATTTGATGCACGAAAAGCGGAGTTTTTGACGCGCGACGAGAGGGTGGAGGTTGCATACGTGCGACAAAGATTTTGTTAACGCGCGACAATGAGAGTTTGTTGACGCATGAGAAAGAGAGTTTGTTGATGCGTGATAAGAGGGTGGAGGTGCGCAGATGCGCGACAAGAAGATTTTTTCGATGTGTGAAAACAAATCTCTTGTCGTGCGTCTATAGCCTTTTTGTCAGTGAAACATTTGCACACAAACCCCAAAAAATTATCTTTCAGTGAAATAGGTTCAGGGGATATTCGCCAGGTATTTTCCACCTCCGATTTCCAAGAGGTCTCTTAAAATGAACCACGATGGGTTTTAAGGTCAAGTGTCCTTCCTTTTAAAAAAATACGTAAGTATGAACATTTTATACTTATGTTGGGCATCACCTAGTAAGGACATGGTTCAAGCATTCCATTTTGACTTGGTGTTAATTTACACTGGGAGAGATCCATCTATAGTGGTGTGGTCTATGGGAATCATATCTAAAGAAAATTATGGTAACTAGAAATCCTTGTAATAAATTTCAATCTCATTCTCTTGTTAGAAGAAAGAGGAGTGACGAGAAAGCTATAAAATATTCTTCCATCTTTTGGTTTCTTGGGACTAAGTATTTGGAACATCATTTGGGCATCGAATCTAGAAAAAAATGAGTCTTCCATGCAGCTCCAAAATCTCCTTGGTACCATTGGGGATTTGATCACCTCCAATGCTTTAATAATAACTAAAATTCAGTAATCAATGGCTGGTATATTATCTCGAGTTCCCATGAATTTGATAATTACTTTGTCATTCCGAGAGGAATATGTTCAGATTGTTGGTTCCAATTGATGAGTTGGAGATAGGTGAGAGAAACATTAATGGTGAGGATGGAGGTGTCATGGAAGAGGTTTGTGGCAGAAATATCTTCGTATTAGCTATAAACAGAGCTTGTTTCAATGACATTTATGGCTTCCTCAACTATCTTGGTTGTGTCACTTAGATCAACACGAATACCCTCATCAAGTGGTTGATACCATAATACACAACCATCAAGATTAGGGATGATAATAGGGGGTTCAGGGATGCCTTATTCATTGTGACCTAGTCCTCAACCGAGTAACCCATGTGAGTCATCATGCACTTGGGGATTGGATATTCATTACTCAGGTAGCAGGATGGTATGGAATCATCTATGAGCCATGTAGTATCGAGATGGCTCTAGGTACTCATCAACGAGATACCCAAAGTGGATAAAATTTGAAGATCCCAATGAATATGTTTTCTTATTAGCTTGACACATATCAGGCCTGCCATGTTGTTTAGGTGAAAGCGGGAGTTTCTCAATACTGAAAGTTTGGTATTCTCCACACCTTGTGGCTTTGAGTTTGAGAGGTGGAGTGGGTAAGATAGGAGTGGATGTGGATGGAGTGGGTAAGATAGGAGTAGATGATGATGAAGTGTTATGTGAAGTGGATGGAAGATCTGTCAGGTAAATCATATGAAGTGGTGGATGTCATGGATGATGGAGATGGAAATTATGAAGTGACAATTTCAGTAATGGGACAATACGGTTCCTCATAAGCTTGTGCTTCAAGTACTTGGAAAAACTGGAAGGGTTAAGGGTCACCATGGATGGTGACCTCCACGTCGACATGCTCAAACTTAAGGCATTGATGTAATGTGGATGGGACAACATGTATTTCATGGATCCAAGGGTGACCAAATAGTAAATTGTAGGGGAACTAGATGTCCACAACATGTACCAGGGTGGGCAGCATGACAGGCCCACATTAATGGGAAGGTATAAAGTGCCCACATATTTTATTTCAATGTTATCATATGCTTTGATATTGATTATCTCTTTTCTTAAATCCAATTCATTATACCCTAGGCGTTGAATGAGAGATAGAGTACAAAGGTTGACACAGACCCATTGTCCACTAGTACTCGCTTGATGTAAGTATTTTCTATATGAACCTCAATGTAAAGAGGAAAATTATGGGTTGGGTCATGTAGTGGCAAGTATTTCTAGGTAAAAGTAAGTGGGAGTGTTAGATAATGGTAAATGTGGGAAAAAGGGCTTGAAAGCTGTGTGGGATCAATATCGGTTTGACGCGAGTCTCTCAAGAGTAGTTGTAAAGGATATATTTATGTATGGAAGATGTTTTGAGAAGATCCATGATGGAAATATATGCATGGGGGTCTTTTCAAGTTGTTCAAAATATTGTATTGAGCTTGTGGAGGTGGATTGGAAGAAGAGGGAGCAGCCCCTTGAACCACTACATGGATTTGGTGAGTAGTAACAACACACTGAGGGTTTTGGGAAGGTCCCTTGACTTTGATGGTGGCTACTTGATGGGGGAATGGTGAATATGGCTAATGAGAGATTCATATTGGAAGGGTATGCATCAATAGTTTATATGGTTAGATTGATGGTTGGATGATTTCAAGGTTTTACCAGACTTCCATTGACCTTGATTTGAAGTGTGGCTTTGACCATGATTAGGGAGTGGATTTTGATAAATCCCTAACTTCTGATTTTGAGAAGAGGAGGATGCATTTTCTTCGATTTTGATTTCACCTGATCAATCAAGTCTTGAATATAGTTCTTTAGCTTCATACACTGGTGGTGGCATGACCCTTAATTTTTGGAACTTGCAATATTCATTTTCCCTAAACCAAGAGGGTTTGGGTCTAGACTCATCAATTGGTTGGGTTTGTGGGAAAACAACCATATTAGGTAACAAGTTTTTCAAGGATTATTTCAATGGACTCGCCAAGAGGGGTGTATGACCTTTTATTTGGATCTTGGGTTGAATGGGGTTGACCTTTAGGAATGGATATGGCAACATATTTTTGGACATGTTTGGACTGTTTGTCTACTCCATCGCGTCGACAACATTCTTATTCTTGTTAAAATACTTGGGCTTCTCAGATGTGGAAGGATGATTAGATTGATTATAGTTGTCTCGGGAATACAATTTGATGAGGCCTTTAGAGACAAGATTTTTTATCTGCATTCCTTTTTCTATGATGTCATCAAAGGTGTTTGCACAATGGACTTGGAGGTGGAAGGATAGCTCTTGATGGAGGTTAGCAAAAAAGATAGTGACCAATTTCTTTTCAGGGATGGGCCATGGAATGTGGCTAGCAAAGATCTCTCCATCATTGCAAGAAGGATGAAAATATTTCACCATTGCGTTGTTTGGTATTGCATAGGTCAATCATTGTGACATCATGCTCCACATTGTACGAGAAGTGTTTGAAAAATTTCTCGATAAGTTGGTGAAGGTGGTGATAGAGCCCTTGGGTAAGTGAAGGAACCATTCGAGAGCGGGACCACCTAGGCTTCATGAGAAGAGTCTCAATAAATAGGAGTCATCATAGGCTACTTCTAACACAACATATAGAACTCCTTGACGTGTTCACAAGGATCACCTTTCCCTTGTATTTTTCAAATTTAGGTGGTTTGAAGTATGGGGAAAAGGGATGCATAAGATATCATGGTCAAATGGATAAGGAAAAGTTCCTCAAACTTATATTGACATCCTTTTTTGCCGAGTTGCAATCCTTGAAGTGTTTCCTTCATAGACTTTATTTCCTACTCCAAGGTGGATTCTTGAGGGCCGATGGGTGGTAGGTTGAAATTGGGACATTGGGAATGTTCAGAATCATGGTTACCATGGTCATTTGGATGTTGTGGATCAAGTTGGGAGGTTAGCTGGGTAATTTGGTTGCTCATTTGTTGTATTTGGGACAATACGACCTCCTTAGATACATGAGAATTATGGGTATTCTCTCTTTCTATCCCATCCACGTGTAGCGCGATGGTTGTTTGTGATTTAGGTTGTTTTAATTGTGGTGAAGTGGGGATGGGGATCATTTCCCAATGCATTCATTCTCATCGAGAGAGGATATTATGAAGTTGGTCATGGGTATAGTCAGAAGGAATTTTTTCTCCCATGTGATATAATTGGAGGAGGAGAGCATCTTTTTTTTCTACTGAAGTGATTAAGCATTTCATGTCATCTTCCTTCTGTGAAATAGGTGCTTGAGTCATCATCGCTACTGGTATCAACCATTGTTTCTTCATCTCCCCTCGGTTGCAGTTTTCTTCCGCATTGGCATCAAAAATTTATTTTGATTAAATAATCCATTTCCAGTTTATGTATTTAGTTGGTGGCTTGTTTTTCATCATTGTTTCCTATTTGATTGGGTAAATATTGTCCTAGGTGCCATTAGATCCTAGTGCTTTGAGATGTGAGGATGGGATGGATCTGTATTAAGTTGGTGAAGGATGTGTGATTAGTAGATGAAGAGAGGATAAGATTTCTTATTGATTGATGTATAATCCCAACAACTGAACCTTGTTTTAGGACATGAGAGGATTGAAGAAGGATGTTGCCTCGATGATAGAGGGCTTAGGATGTGCCTCGATGTGTGAGGGATTAGGATGATTGGATAGAGATAAGGATTTTGTGTCCATATTCAAGGTGTTGACTAGTGAGACTCAATTAATCGTGCCAATAGGGAATCTTAGATAAGGTGTTTGAGTGTGAAAGCGTATGTGTAGGATTGTGTGAGAATGTGAGGATGTTTAAGTGTAGTAAATGTTGTGATTAGGAAGGGATGTGTGATGTGATATGTTTTAGGATCTTTTGGACCTATGTAAGTGTAGTGACGTCAAAAGGAAATGTTAAACCACTAGGTGGAAGCTTTGTGACAATGAGATGAATAGATGTTTAGGTGTATGAGATGTTGTGGAATAAATTACGTATATAAAGTGGGGATGTGTGATTAAGTGTGGGTAATGATAATTTGTAATAATTTTGAAGGGAGTAAGAGAGGATGTATGAGTGATAGGTGAAGTGTGATGTAGATGCAAAGGTGGTTTATATACAATGTGGTATGGTGTTATATATAATGTAGCAAGTAAGGGATGTGTAAGTGAATTTTAGATGTGTTCGTGAAATGGGGATGTATGTGAATGTATTTTGTGTTTATAAAGTTTATTGATTATGTGGAAATGTTTATTGTTTTTTTTTTTTTTATATCAAAAGGAAGGTGTGAAGGAGATGAGTGATGTTAAGTGAATGATGTATGACAAGAGTATGGTCAAAGATGTATGGGGATAGTCAAAGTGAAAAAGTATGATGGTCAAAGGTGATGTGGGTAATAGTCAAATCAAAGTCAAATGGTGTGGTCAAAGGGATGAATGATGAGTGTATAGGATGGTATGATGAAAGGGGACTAGTGTGGGTTGTGTATTGGTATCGAAAAACACTCAAACAATCAAAATCATGCAAGCACAACCTAACTAGTCAAGTAGGATTGCAACCAAACTATAGCCCACTTTTAATACCACACACCGATGATGGTGCCACAATTTGGCTCTCCACCTATGTGTCAATGTGGGTTCGGCTAGTGAGTAGTCTTGGGGAGTGTGGCCTCCTTGCACTATAGTTTGATATGTGGCCAAAAGGTTTCCTAGACTAGGATATACAAGCTCACTAGGGGTGTCCCGATATACCTCGTGGTACGTGGGGCCCAATTTCATGTTGTAAGGATGTTGTCTAAGGCTGGGTATTGGGACATGGAAGCCCTCACTTCACGTTTCTCTTAAAACAAGTGAGCACTTAGCCAATAATGACAACTCTCCAAGGATTTATATACCCCCGCCGGAACATGGGGTGTGTCTACGTG
This sequence comes from Taxus wallichiana var. yunnanensis, assembly GCA_018340775.1. Classification (NCBI taxonomy): domain Eukaryota; kingdom Viridiplantae; phylum Streptophyta; class Pinopsida; order Cupressales; family Taxaceae; genus Taxus; species Taxus wallichiana. Next base: position 431,674,126 of record CM031235.1, on the reverse strand, counting down.
TGTGGAGGTGAAGCCCACAATCATGAGACTCCTAGGACTATGGTAAGTGTGTGGATGTCACTTCCACACACGTTACCCCTATAAATGAAAAAGGGGAAGGTTAGCCACTTTTGATCCTCAAGATCGTCCTAGGATGTGAGAGGAGAACATACACGGTTTCACCTTTAGGATATAACAAACACACAAGGGGGATATATACAAGCAAAATGAAAACAAAATATAAGATGATATATACAAAATATCAAATATTTTGGGTCTTCAAATAGGTGGCCTACAACACAAAGGTTAGTAGTTTTATTTATAAACCCAATATCTTTGACCGATCGGGCATAAGACAAAAAGATTAGTAGTTTTCAATTAAACAAAACCCCTACAACCATAAAAAGGTTAGATAAAAATAAGATAAATATTAAAATGGATAAGAGTCTCCCCTTGTTTTCTAGATAATTTTGTAAAACAAAATGCTAAAACCTGCAGATAGTCACCAAAAACACTTGGAAACAAGGTTAGATTGTTAGCTCTAAACAAAAATTATGATATAGTAAAAGTGTTGATAATCAGGTCAAAAGTGCTAGAATAGGAAAAAGTGTTGATATAGGTCACAAAAGCGCTAAAGTATGATTAAGAGACATGAAAATCAAAAGTGCTATAACATAAAGCATAGGTGTTGAAATAAAAAGCACAAATGTTGAAAGACATAACATAAGCATTGAAACAAAAAATTCAACACTAGAAAACATAAGTGCTAAAGTATACACATAAGCACCGAAAGTCGAGCATATGCCTCAAAACCTACAAAGAAATAAGTTAGAAGCAAAAGCACTATGCAAATGATATATGTCACGTATGCGTCACATGTTTCACAAAAGCACCAATTGACAAACCTGCAATCAAAGAGATTTAAGCCTAGGAAAAAATGTCGATTCAAGGAAAAAGCATTGAACTATGTAGCATAAGCGCTGAAACATAGAACATACATCATTGTTAGAGCCTGGGAACAAAATTTGAACACAAAATTTGAATTTTTTTGATGCAAACAAGGTTAGATTCTCACCAAACTTACACAACCCATGTTACTCAATGTATTTAACTAAAATCAAGCTAAATATTGGGGCAAGGCCCCATGGTGGGTGCCAAAATGTAGATGCCAAAAAGTGATTAGATATATATGCAAACTAGAAACCAAAACCAAATTGATTTCCTAAATCTAATCCTCTTAAACACTACCTCAGATTGAGCAAAGATGAAAGGGAGATAGAAGCAATACCTATAACTTACCAAAAATGAATAACCTCCCTTGATGTTGTAGTTGTGCTCATGATGATTGGATATAATTATTTGCTTCAGATTTGTGGAAGTAAATGGACAACACTTCCCTTTTGTATTGAATATTGCTTATGGATGCTTGATAAATATGCAAATGGATATTAGAGAGCTTTGTAGGAATTTTAGTAGCACTTCGTTATGATTTCTAAGGATGGATTCATGGAGGGTGGCATGCCAATTTATAGTTTTTGGAAGAAGAAATGGAGGGCTAGGATCTTGCCAAGTAGATGGAAGATCAATGGTTAGTATTGAATGAGAAGATAGAAGAGTGTATAGATTCTAGAATTAGAAAATTCTAGAATTATGGAGAAATATCCATTGAATTTAAAATTCAATGGAGAAGAGTAGAAAGTTAGAGAGGCTTCTAGAATTAGAAGCCTCTAGAAATAGAGGAGGTGGGATTAAATTAGTTTAGGTTTAATTAGGAGTTAATGATGTGATTACATGGAGAGGCTAGTTGTAGGGTAGGTGTAGAGTAGGTGGGTAGGTAGATAGGAATTTTAAATTCCTAGAAATGTTAAATGAGGTTAGTGGGAAGTTAGGAAAGGGGTTAGTAATAATTAATCTTGTGATTAATTATTATAGGGTCAAGATGGGAATTGTGGAATGATGAATTAGTAAAAGGGGAATATATGTTAGGAATTAATAATTTTTAATAGGTATTTTATTTATTTATTAATTATGATGATGATTAGTGCTCACACATTTATTCATATTTGCACAACTAAATATTAACTTCACGTTCTTATATTTTAAGGAATTGGTACTTAATTTAATAGATTTAAGAAAGGTTACTCTATTCTTTAGGATGAGAGAGTTGTTATAATGTTAGGAATTCATAGTGCTCCATTAAATAAGTATATATTACCACATATTTGCTATAGAGTAAACACTAATTATAGCGTGATGAGTTTACAATATGGTTTCAATTATCCAATTATATTATTATAATATATTATTTTTAACAATAATATATTTGCAAGATTTAGTTATACTCGTAGATCTATTAACGGGTTAATTGTTATTATTTCTTCCTATTTAGTAGGAAGCTATTTTCTATTGTAATGGCTATATAATAGCCAAATGCACTGGTTGAAGATAATACAGTGATTATTATTACTTTGTATTACCTTCGGCTTTCCAAATCTCTAGATTTGGTATCAGAGCGAAATCAATAATGTTCCTTGTAGTATGATTAATGTTTGGAGGGCATACGTGCTTCGTCATTTCCCTGTCGATGAAGAAACTATGATTCTGTCTACGTAGATGTTTTTGCAGTACCATAGGACGTCTCATCTCTCAGGATAAGCACCGATAAATCTCAGCCTTGATTAGATTTGCATTGAACTTTGCACTATCTGCCAGTATTGGTTTGGTGATTGGAACGTGGATCTGTGCATTCAATATCTCAGGTCGAGTCTGAACGCCCGAGCAGGACGTGATCCCCACGTTGATTGTTGATTTCTCTATGAGCTTGTTATCCACGTATTTTACATCTAACTACCCCCAGTTTCAGGTGCAAAAGCTGACAGTCCAAGTGGTCAAAGGTTTAGTTTGATTCCTACACACCTCGGTCTCAATGCCTTCCCAAATGTTCTCCTTACATTCTGAATTCTGCACCTAGTCAATTAAAAATAAATAAAAAATTGTTGGTCACAAAGTATACATATGATTGCACCTGATTGGAACATTCGTCTCAGATCTAAAATCCTATCGTATTTGTTAAAACCAGTCTGCACCAATGATGTTCGTCGAACTTGAAAATCAGCTGCTCACTTCAGAATCATCCTCGCCCCAACATTTCATTAGCACCAAATTGAACTCTGTATTATTTGCCACCTGTGGTGACGTCGTGCTTCATGGTTACATGAGCGTTCTTGGATCTTCATCGACTTATATTGCCTCTTCTGTCACAAACTTTATCCATTATTACGGTTAGAACTTGTTTTTTTAACATACAATATGTATAGTTTAATTTGTTAGTCTAATTAGAGTTTATAGTCAAGTTGCTCGCAAAAGAGTTGTTAGATAATGTTCAAGAGTATAATTTTTTCATATTCGTTATTTAGTGTTTAGTGAGTATATAGTTTGTAAGTCCACGTCCGTATTATATATCTAGATATAACATCTAAAGAGTAATTGTTTATTTGTTTTAATGTAGTTTATTTTTATAGGGTCCTTTCGTCATTTCGTAATAATTTTGTATCAGTATATTGTCTAGGTTAATTGAGTTAGTTGTAGTCAAAGAGTCATTGTGTCATTTAGTGTCAATATTGTAAAAATAAAAAAATTACCTCATTTTTAGTGAATGCATTTTTAGTGGAATCCAACGTCTGAGTTGAACTTGAGGGGGCATTCTCAAATGAGCCTCAAAGAAATATTCAGCTAAGCTAGCGGCCAATAGATGGAGGATGAAGGCATCGAGAGGTGAAGGACAACCAATGACCTCTTTTCACCTATGATGAGGCTACTTTCCGATTTGGTGGCACATTTATATAGTATTTTCAATTGTGTAGTGTGTGCAAAATAATATGGTATGGTTTCATTTCCATGTTATGATTGAGACATGGACGATGTGTATTTTAGAATCTAGGAATTTGTATAGGAGGATAGTTGAACTAGAGTGATCCTCATTGCCATGATTCTTCTATTGTTGTACTTTTAACATCGATTGAGTGGTGAAAGAGCGTTCACTAGAAGTGAAAGTGGGAACTGTTGAGTTTGCGTATGTAGGTGAATCGGTGGAAGTGTGATCATCGGTATGGGATTCACTATGGTGAAGTAGATTAGTCATGTGCAACAAGATCCAAGCCAACAATATGCAGACCTAAAAGTATGCAAAGGTATACGATTCTGTTTCCAGTTCTTGAGATGTGCTTTCTTCCCATGTTCGCACTAAGGGGGAATGTTAGGAATTCATAGTGCTCCATTAAATAAGTATATGTTACCACATATTTACTATAGAGTAAATATTAATTACGGTGTGGTGAGTTTACCGTATGGTTACGGTTATATTATTATAATATATTGTTTTAACAACAATATATTTTTAGAGTTTGGTTATACCCATAGATCTATTAACGGGTTAATCGTTATTATTTATTCCTATTTAGTAGGAAGCTATTTTCTATTGTAATGTCTATATAATAGCCAAATACACTAGTTGAACATAATACAATGATTATTATTACTTTGTATTTGCTTTCGGCTATCCAAATATCTAGAGCTACAATCTCCACTTCTCATTTCACTAGCACTAGGAAAACAATGCAAAATGAATTCTTATCAATATGGATCTCTTAGCATATCTTATATGTATATATTTGTATGTGGTGAAGTCAATTATTCTTGTAAAAGGTATGTGTTCCTTAGGTTCTTCCTTATTTAACTCAACCTTCCTTGTCGTGTCATGATTTCTTATGAAACTCCAATCTGCACTAACTCATTCAAACAATTTCATGTAATTAATTCCCCATCCATATCCAAGGATTTATACCTTATAATAGGGGTATTTTCCTCTTCTCTAGGCTTGTATAAATCCTACATGAATTCCTTATTGTAATATGTTTCTTCCCAATATGTGTAATTCTAAGCCAAAATGGATTCTCTAGGTTAAATTCCAACTACATCCTAAACCTAATTCTAACTAATTCCAATTCCCTATCATTTCCTTCCTCGTCCCTTTCCTCATAATTAACTTATATTATTTTCCCAATTCTACTATCGGGGTCTATGGATCCTTGTGTACCCTCCCATTTTATTCTATCCACATAATCCTTTTCACCATTTATCCTTCATGAAAATGCCTTTCCTCCTTCCTTGTAAACTCTACCTAATTTTCTCCTATTCATAGTTGGCTTGAAATTTCTTGTCGAACAACTATTCTTCCCCATCTATTGCATTATCTTGCCTCTCTTTGTAGTATTTACAATTTTTTTCACCTCTTTCTAATCCTTTTGGAAACTTCACTATTCCTCTTTATTTCTATCCCTTTCTCCTTCACCTCCTCCTTCTAGGAATATATTCTTTTTCATATATTTGATTACTCTTTATCATAGGGAATTTGAACCATGGAATTTTACATTGTGAACATTTTTACTAGGAATGGTAGTTAGCAAACTTTTCTCATAGTCCACTAAGGAATCATCTCTTAGAAAAAAATGAAAGAATTAAAAATTCATATAAATGTTAGTTACATATCCATAAATTATAGTTTATAGCTAATGATTTATAGCTCACGGTCCACTCGGTATCTAGATTTCACATTTTATCTATCTTGTCTTCACACCACATGTACTCCTCTATGGATCCGTGTATAATACATTAATATTCTAGTCTAAATAGCCATATAGATAGTTGTTCTTGAAGATCACACCAAAGTATCTCGTGGATATCCCCATATATCTATTCTATCTCGATCCCTTTCTTAGGTATTCCCATCACAACCAATTTATCTTGTGTACAATGGTTCATTTTCTCTTCCATGCATATCTCCACATCCCATTTTCTAGGCAGACATATTAACATTTTTTCGGTTTTAGTAATGGAACCATTGTTATGCAAATGCCCCTAGAATCACTCATCATGATATGAAACAATTTTATTCTTAGGGATATAAAAATATAATCCATTTATAATATTTACAATATTCTTGATAAGATAAGGTAACACAATTTTTTATATCTTGGACATTATATTTAGATATTTGATCTTATTAGACAGGTGTGGACATTTAGGCGTATAACGCCAATTTAGCTTAATTTCTATATTGTCGCATTTTCTTGTTATGTCATGGAAACTAATGAATATGATGATGTGTTTGGAACCTAATTATATTGATGGATAGTTGTTGCATGGTGGGATTATATGTCACTTTATCATCTTGTCTAACTTTTGGAATATGGAATATAATTGTGCACGTTGTCGCATCTTGATTTCAGTAGGATGTTAGGTTAGTTTAGAACGCATTGATATCTTACTATGTCATTGAATTATATTGTATCGGACAGGTGCGGTTAATGTGTGCAATGAGTGTGCAGGTGACAAGTTTACAGGAGAATGTGGGATTCAGGCCAGCTACTCAATCTTGCACAAGCAGCCTACGGGCTGAGCCCTAGCCATGTTCTTTGTGTGAAGCCTTAGTATAGGTGATTATTATTTTGGGCACTATGAGTGACCCCAATGTATGTAATGTATTGTGCTTTGAATTATTAATTTTGGTTAGGGTAGTTGGTTATGTTGTAAACTTGTTTTGGGAGTTAATAACTCCTCTTTCATTTAAATTTTGATTTTGTTTAATGAGTCACTTAATCACAAGGGTTTAGGGTCACATGTGAGACCCTTGGGTGGTCCCCACACCCTCTACCCTTGTGCCAAAAATGTAAAACCCGAAATTAGGGTATTTTGGGCATTTTTGGGGACCCCTTTGTAGCTTGGGAGTCCCCTAACATAAAAATGAGCCCTTGGACCCTACCTAATGGGTAGGGGGCTTATTTTCAAGGCTAGAGGGAGTTTTCCCTCCCTTTTTACCTCTTGTTTGGTCACATCCATGTAAGGGATGTGGATTTGAGTGTTTATCAAAAGTTCCACTTATTTTGTCTTGCTTACATTTAAGGGAATTTGGGAGAAGAGGGCAAAAAGATAATTTTACCCTTTCTCTCTTTTGTTTTGGCATCTTTGACCTTGATGAGGGAGAGGGGTGACACATGTCACCCCCTCATTTGTGAGGATGCTTGCTTGCTCCTCTTCAAATTCCCATTCATGGGAAAAGAGAGGGACTTTTTTTGGAACTTCTTGCTTGGGATGCTTGTGGATTTTGGAGCTTGGAGATTGGCTTGAGTCAAGGTGTGGAGACATTTGAAGTTGGAGAGATTTTTGGAGAGCTTTCCTTGAGGTAGGCTCTTATGTCTTTGTTGTGTTGTTTTCCTTTTGATGCTAGTTTGGGTGTTGAAAATTGTTATTGTTGTATGTAGCTTTTAGTTGTTGTTTGTGTGTTTTACTCCCTCCATCATATGGCATGATGGAGTTTTGGAGTGTGGGGGAAGAGAGAGGGAATTTTCCCTCTCAATCCTCAAGGCTTGATGGACAAGCCTTGTAGGGTCTTATTATTTTCCCCTCAAATGGTTGAGGTGGGGAAGTTGATTCATTTGGCTTGAATCTCCTTCCCCATTCTTGGTAAGGAAACCCCTTTGGGGTTTGAAAATCCTTCCAAGGAGGACTTGGAGAAAGGGGGAGGAATAAGGAGGGTTTTGGATTGAATTAGGAGCAATAAGGAGGATATGGAGAAGTGTATTTTGTGCAAATAATTTTGATGTATAATTTTGGAGAACTTTCTCCTCTCTTCCCCATTTTGAGGATGAACATGGGTTCTCCTCCTTGTAAATTTTGGAGTCTTGTTTTGTATTTGTCTTATTTTTGTATGCTTGTATTATTGTTAGTGTACCCTTCATCTTGTGCAAGTTTTGATTAGTTATCCTCTTTCCCATGGGCTTGGGGGAGGCTAGCATGCATCCCAACCTTGGGATAGGCATGTGATGATGCCTATGGTTGGGTGGCAAACAAGCTCTTTTCTCCTTGCATGGTTTTTGGAAGACATGGAAGTTGGGATCTCAAGTTGGAATTGGTGGCATTTGGATTCTCATTGTTCTTATCCTTCTTGTGATACTTTCTTGCATTGTAACCCTCTTGGATAAATATTTATTATGTAAAGAGTTACATCTCCTTGTAAATCCTCCATTTTGTACATTTTGTATCACTTGGGAAACTTGTCTTAGAAATTTTGATTTGTTGCTACTTGGGATTTAACATCCATATAACCCAAGCTTGTGGAGGTGAAGTAATGAAATAAATAATCTATCTACTTGAATCTTGATATAACTCTTTTATTATATTTAAAAGAAACATAGTTTGTTGAAGGTTTTGTTTTCCTTATACCTAATATTAATACACTATTAAATGAAATGTAAACACTCAAGAAAGAAATTATTAAGGAAACATTTGCACTTTCTTGTTTTAAAAAAAAATGAATACTTTCTTAGAAAATCCAATTTCAAAAATAATATGCTCCTCTCTTAAAAATGTTGATAATATTAATACATGAAAGGAAAGTTGAAAATTTAGATTTCATTTCATTTCCTGAGAAGTTTAATGTTTTGCTTTTGATTAAATAAATATCATACTTAGTTTTAAGTTATCTACTTTGAAGATTTCAGTTTAGAAATAAGTCTTATTTATATTATGATTTGAAAAAATACTTTTACCTTAATAAGAATGCACAATTTAAATGTAAAAGTAACCCAAATTAATCAAAATTCTTATAATAAATAAAGAACATAGATAGTTTCTTTGGTTGTTATATTTAAACGGTATTTTTTTGTTTTACATTATTATTATTAACTCATTGATGGAATAAAATCTTATATATAGTATATTGATATATACTTTAATAAATATATATATAAATTATATATATATATATATATATATATATATATATTATATATATATATATATATATATATATATTATATATATATATATATATATATAAAATTTAATATATATATAAATATATATACATATATAATATATATATATATTATATTTATTAATATTAATATTAAAACAAAAAAAAAAATTTTTTTTTTAATATAAAATAAAAAAAAAAAAAAAAAATGGTGGGGGGTTCGGCCCCCCCCCTGTCATGACCCGTAAAAAAAAAACAAAAAAGGGCAGTGCCCCCCAGCCCCCCATAAACACCCCCCTTGCCTCCCCCCCCCCTCCTGACCCCCCGCCTCCCTGCGCCCTTTGGCGGCCTTCCCCCCCGCCCGCCCCCGCCCCCACCTCGCCCCCCTCCCTCCCGCCTGGCCCCCCAACCTACCCCCTTCGCCTCGCCGCTTCTTCCCCCCGACCTCCCTCCCATTGCCCCCACCTTCCCTCTTCCACTTCTCCCCCGCCTGTCCCTCCCCCCTGCCCCACCCCTGCCATGACCCCTCCTTCACTGATAGATTTGCCTCCCTCCCAGTGCAAATCGACCCCTTTGGGGTTGCTTTCAAAATAAATTTACACACAAAGTTTTATAAAAAAAAAAAAAATATAAAAGGAAGGTTTATGGTTTTGAATAATAAAAAATAATACAAGGCAAATCAAATAAAATCCCATAGCTTTCTTCCCCTACGAAGATCTTGATCAGATCAAACAAAACCAATGAGAAGAAAAGAAAAAGAAAAAAAAAAAAAAACCTTCAAATGACAAGAAAAGAAAAAGGTAAAAGTTAGGGCAATCCTTTAGGGCTAATTTCAAAATCAAGGGCCAAGATTTGGATTAAATCTTAGGGCTCTTGTTTATCCCTACACACTTAAGGTCATGTGCCTTTAGGTGGGATTGAAAAATAAATAAAAAAGAAGGGGGAGACTAACTAAGTTTTAAAAAAAGGGGGTTGTAAAGTTTTAGCAAACCTTGTACTTTTTAATTTATTCTCGGTAGAATTAAATGATCGATTGTGTTGGATTAGGGTTTTAGGCATTTTGGAGAAATGAATAAGTATTATAAATTAAACATTAATGGAGGGGTTAAGTAGAGCCTTAGTAATTATAGATTATTATTATTAAATTTTAAAAAAAAAAATTCCCAAATTTTTAGTAACTTGGTGTGTTTCCGTGTCGAGGAGGGGCATTACAGTTGGTATCAGAGCCATGGTTCACTCTGGACCACTGGGTAACTAATTAAAATAGTTAATGGTAATTTTAACAACACAAAATTAACTAAATGAATAAAAATAAACAGTTAAAATAAATCATCCACAACCATTAAATTTTAAATTAATAAATTTCTCGCTCACCTCGTGCGCAGGATGGCGCCCAAGTGAGGACGATCAGCTAGAGGTGTGGGGCGTAGTGCATCTACGCAGGAGCCGCCGGCGCCCGATTTTGGGCCTCGGATATTAGAGGCCTTGCGCCAGCTGATAGGCGTTGTGGAGCAGCGCCTACCACAACCGCAGGAGACGAGAGTGGAGGCACCATTGGGAGACGAGGAGCCGATAGGTGAGGACGCGCATTCAGAGCGCCGAGCACGATACACCGAGGCGGGAGAGGTCACGTAGCCCTTCCGTTCATCACGAGAGGGTAGCCTCATTCGTCGTAGCCGCTCACACAGTCTCGAGGGACCATTCGAGGATAGGTGACTCCCTTCGCCTGTTGGACTACATCGCCAGGATCGAGATACAGGCAGTGTGATCAGGGATCTTCTTCGTTTGCAGCCACCCACCTATACCGGCTCTACAGATGGCTTTGGGGCTGAGTCATGGCTCCTTAGTTTGGATAGTTGCTTTGGCTTGCACTCTTACGAGAGCAACGTCAAGGCAAGGTTCGCCATACACCTCCTCGAGACGCAGCAGGCATTTGGTGGAGGAATGAGGAGCGGAAGCTCCATCTGACTCGAGAGACAGTGACTTGGGAGATGTTCGAGGAGCATTTCAGGGCTCGTTATATGTCAGAGCATTTTGTGCAGAAGAGGATCGATGAGTTTCACGACTTACGATAGGGATCTGGCACAGTAGCGCAGTATGAGAGCAGGTTCCTGGATCTTCTACAGTATGTGGACTACCTGCAAGATGAGAAATTACTAGGTTACAGGTTTATTCAAGGGCTTAATGCAGATATAGCAGGAGCAGTTAGGATGTTATCTCCTCCCACACTTGAGAAGGCCGTTGAGAAGGCCTACTTAGTTGAGGAGAACAGGACCAAGGCACAGGAGCATCGTGATAGAAACAAGAGCAAGTTTCAGGAGAGGATACAGGCCTTCCAGAGTCAGAGGTCACGAGGTATTGCACCACCCCTAGAGGAGGATTTTGGCCTCCGCCAGCAGCCACGAGGGCTCCACCGCACCTAGCGACAGACACAGCAGCAGGGCCACCCGCAGCAGGGGGCTAGGCAGACACAGGGATTTCAGAGAGGTGTTTCTAGAGGAGGTTTTGGTGGAGCCAGAGATAGGAGGCAGGGCACTCGGAGACACTGGCCGGCTCACACTAGTGATCTGCTAGGGTTGGACCAGCAGGATCAGTACACCAGAGTACAGGAGGGACCCCATCTCAGAGGGGTACAGGAGGTTGTTTTATTTGTGGATCTCTAGATCACTATGTGCGCATGTGCCCGCACAAACCCAATACCATGGATGCACAGAGAGCTGCTAGATCCGAGCAGATGGTGGGTGATGTAGGACGCGCTCATCGTGTATATGCAGTGGTTGATAACCGCCAGGCCGAGCATCAGGCCACGGTCATTGAGCAGCGAGTACTATCGGGGGTATTTTGTCTCGGTACTTTTTGATTAGTGCTTGATTCCTTTATATCACCTTCTATAGTGGACCAGTGTGGGCTAGTGGTGGCTAGGTAACCAGATAGTTGGCAGGTTGAGTTGGCCTCTGGGGCCAAACTCGCCGTGGACTCGTATGTGGAGAGTTGCGTACTTGATTTAGGAGCCTTCTCCACTACTCTTGACCTCTGAGTTATCCCTCTAGGTTCTATCAGGTAGTTTTGGGTATGGATTGGCTCGAGGCTCATCGAGCTAAGGTGGATTGTAGAAATAAGGTCATTGAGTGTCAGGATGATCTTGGGAGTGCAGTTGTGATATCAGGGATGCAGAGGCCTATCTCCTTGCGCATGATATCGGCTAAGCAACTCAAGCGGAGCATGCGTAAGGGTTTTTAATTGTTTGCTATCACCATCAGTGATCGATCAGAGAGCACTTCAGAGCATTCACCCTTAGATGATCATGTAGTTTTGAGGGAGTATGCAGATGTGTTTCCAGGTGAGCTTCCAGGGTTACCACCCGCAGAGAGGTGGATTTCACCATTGATTTAGTACCTGGATCAGCACCAGTTTCTAGGGCACCTTATCGGATGACGACCCCAGAGCTTCATGAGCTCAAGATTCAGTTAGAGGAATTGTTGGATAAGGGTCTCATTCGCCTAGTGTATCTCCTTGGGGAGCGCTAGTCATATTTGTGAAGAAGAAGGATGGTTCTCTCAGGCTTTGTGTAGACTTCAGCAGCTCAACAAAGTCACAATAAAGAACCGTTATCCACTCCCTAGGATTGATGACTTGTTTGATCAGATGCGGGAGTGAGTATTCTCAAAATTGATCTCAAGTCGGGGTATCATCGATTTTGCATTTCGAGATACTGAGACATTCATAAGACAGCATTTCGCACACGTTATGGGCATTATGAGTTCACAGTGGTTCCATTTGGTTTGACTAATGCCCCAGCTGTCTTCATGAGCCTCATGAATGGAGTATTCAGGACATTTCTGGATCGCTTTGTCTTAGTGTTCCTTGATGACATATTGATTTATTCTCGTTCCGAGGAGGAACATGAGGAGCATTTGAGGCAGGTACTTCAGGTTTTGAGAGAGCAGAAGTTGTATGGGAACTTGGAAAAATGCAGCTTCTTTCAGACAGAGATTCAGTACTTGGGTCATATCATTTCAGGTGAGGGTATCTCTGTAGATCCCTCTAAGATACAGGCTATCTTGGACTGGCCAGCACCCACATCAGTTACTGAGGTGAGGAGTTTCATGGGTTTGGCAGGGTATTACCGCAGGTTCGTACAAGACTTTTCTAGGATTGCTCACCCTATTACTTCTCTTCAGAGGAAAGGGAAGAAGTTTGATTGGTCAGAGAAATGTGAGCAAGCCTTTCAGTTGCTTAAGGAAAGGTTAACCACGGTGCCCATCTTAGCAGTTCCAGACCCGACAGAGGATTTTGTTGTTTGTACTGATGCATCACTAGAGGGTTTGGGAGCAGTTCTTATGCAGGAGTGTCGGGTTATTGCTTTTGAGTCTCGTAAGCTCAAGGACTATGAGCTTAATTATCCTACTCATGACTTGGAGCTTGCAGCAGTTGTACATGCTCTAGTGCGTTGGCGACATTTCCTTTTGGGTAGGCCTTTCATTTTGAGGACAGACCATCGTAGTTTGCAGCATATCTTCTCACAGCCGAACCTCAATGCTCGTCAACGGCGTTGGATGGAGTTCCTATGTGAGTATGACATGGAGGTTCAGTACATCAAAGGGAAGGAAAATGTGGTTGTAGATGCTCTTAGCAGATGATGACATGTGCTTGCTTCTTTGACACTTCAGTCAGATTTGAGAGGCAGGATTCTTGAGCACCTTCCGAGAGGACAATTTTATGAGGGAGCTAGACTAGATGTTAGAGTCTCAGGGTTCTTTAGAGGGTAGATATTCTAGGTGTGTTTTAGAGACAGATGGTTTGCTTCGGTTCCATAGGTGCATCTACGTGCCTAAGTCAGGTGATCTGCGTAGCTTCATCCTCACAGAGGCTCATCGAGCCCCATATGCGGCACATCAGGAGTGAAGAAAATGCATGCCGATATGAGAGAGTTATATTATTGGCCAGGTCTTTGACGGGACATAGCAGATTTTGTTGCACGATGCCTTGAGTGTCCAGAGGGTCAAGGTAGAGCATTCTCATCCCGTAGGACTTTTACACCCCCATGATATTCCCGAGTGGAAATGGGATGTGATTTCCATGGATTTCATAGTCGGACTCCTATGTCTTCTTATCGTCATGACGCCATTATGGTCACCGTGGATAAGTTGACTAAGGTTGTTGCGCATTTTTTTGCCAACCAAGGTCACCTATAATGCATAGGCCATTGCCAAGTATTTATGGAGGACATTGTTAGGTTGCATGGGATTCAGAAGACCATCATTAATGACAAGGATACCATCTACACTTCAGTTTTCTGGACTTCTTTTCAGGCCGCTCTGGGTACTCAGATCAATTTCAGTTCAGCTTATCATCCAGAGACAGATGGGCAGACAGAGAGGGTTAATCAGGTGTTAGAGGACATGTTGAGAATGTATGTCATGGATCAGTAGAGGAAATGGGAAGATTATTTACATTTAGTTGAGTTTGCCTACAACAACAACTATCATAGTTCCATTGGTATGGCTCCTTACCAGGCTTTGTATGGACGACCTTGCAGGACACCTTTGAGTTGGGATAGACTAGATGACAAGATTATTCTGGGACCAGCCTACCTTCAGGATTTAGAGCAGTAGGTTGTGTTGATTAGACAACGTCTTGAGCAGGCCAGAGCACGCCAAAAGGCGTATGCAGACACCAAGAGGATTGATCGTCACTTCTCAGTGGGTGACAAAGTCTTCTTGAGGGTTCATCCGCATAAGAGTCCGATCCGTTATGGAAAGGGTTCTAAGCTATCGCCTCATTTTGTGGGGCCTTTTGATATTTTAGAGGTCATCGGTCCAGTTGCCTATCGCCTAGCTTTGCCACCACGCCTTGCATTGCGGGCCCACGATGTTTTCATGTTTACGTACTACGTAGATATGTACCTGATGCTTCTCATGTCTTGGATTGGTCGACATTACAGGTAGAGGACGAAGGAAAGTGGATATTGGAGCCGTACACATACTGGAGCACCGGAGGTTGGCCCTTTGGGGTCGAGACTTGGACCAGGTTAGAGTACAGTGGGACCGGTATGACGAGACAACAGCTACCTGGGAGGATGCGATACCTTTGAGGGCTAGATATCCCTATCTCTTTTAGTGACTTCCAGGAGGAAGTCTAATTTTAGTAGAGGGGGATGTAGTGCCCACACTTTTTATAGCTCAGTAGCTTGTTGTTTCTTTGCTCATAGACATGTTTTGACAGTGATTGGTTATATCTTGGACATTATATTTAGATATTTGATCTTATTAGACATGTGTGGACATTTAGGCGTATAGCGCCAATTTAGCTTAATTTCTATATTGTCGCATTTTCTTGTTATGTCATGGAAACTAATGAATATGATGATGTGTTTGGAACCTAATTATATTGATGGATAGTTGTTGCATGGTGGGATTATATGTCACTTTATCATCTTGTCTAACTTTTGGAATATGGAATATAATTGTGCACGTTGTCGCATCTTGATTTTAGTAGGATGTTAGGTTAGTTTAGAATGCATTGATATCTTACTATGTCATTGAATTATATTGTATCGGACAGGTGCGGTTAATGTGTGCAATGAGTGTGCAGGTGACAGGTTTACAGGAGAACGTGGGATTCAGGCCAGCTACTCAATCTTGCACAAGTAGCCTACGGGCTGAGCCCTAGCCATGTTCTTTGTGTGAAGCCTTAGTATAGGTGATTATTATTTTGGGCACTATGAGTGACCCCAATGTATGTAATGTATTGTGCTTTGAATTATTAATTTTGGTTAGGGTAGTTGGTTATGATGTAAACTTGTTTTGGGAGTTAATAATCCCACTTTCATTTAAATTTTGATTTTGTTTAATGTGTCACTTAATCACAAGGGTTTAGGGTCACATGTGAGACCCTTGGGTGGTCCCCACACCCTCTACCCTTGTGCCAAAAATGCAAAACCCGAAATTAGGGTATTTTGGGCATTTTTGGGGACCCCTTTGTAGCAGGAGTCCCCTAACATAAAAATGAGCCCTTGGACCCTACCTAATGGGTAGGGGGCTTATTTTCAAGGCTAGAGGGAGTTTTCCCTCCTTTTTTTACCTCTTGTTTGGTCACATCCATGTAAGGGATGTGGATTTGAGTGTTTATCAAAAGTTCCACTTATTTTGTCTTGCTTACATTTAAGGGAATTTGGGAGAAGAGGGCAAAAAGTTAATTTTACCCTTTCTCTCTTTTGTTTTGGCATCTTTGACCTTGATGAGGGAGAGGGGTGACACATGTCACCCCCTCATTTGTGAGGATGCTTGTTTGCTCCTCTTCAAATTCTCATTCATGGGAAATGAAAGGACTTTTTTTGGAACTTCTTGCTTGGGATGCTTGTGGATTTTGGAGCTTGGAGATTGGCTTGAGTCAAGTGTGGAGAATTTGAAGTTGGAGAGATTTTTGGAGAGCTTTCCTTGAGGAGGTAGGTTCTCTTATGTCTTTGTTGTGTTGTTTTCCTTTTTGATGCTTAGTTTGGGTGTTGAAATTGTTGTTATTGTTGTATGTAGCTTTTAGTTGTTGTTTGTGTGTTTTACTCCCTCCATCATATGGCATGATGGAGTTTTGGAGTGTGGGGAAGAGAGAGGGAATTTTCCCTCTCAATCCTCAAGGCTTGATGGACAAGCCTTGTAGGGTCTTATTATTTTCCCCTCAATGGTTGAGGTGGGGAAGTTGATTCATTTGGCTTGAATCTCCTTCCCCATTCTTGGTAAGAAACCCCTTTGGGGTTTGAAAATCCTTCAAGGAGGACTTGGAGAAAGGGGGAGGAATAAGGAGGGCTTTTGGATTGAATTAGGAGCAATAAGTAGGATATGAAGAAGTGTATTTTGTGCAAATAATTTTGATGTATAATTTTGGAGAACTTTCTCCTCTCTTCCCCATTTTTGAGGATGAACATGGGTTCTCCTCCTTGTAAATTTTGGAGTCTTGTTTTGTATTTTCCTATTTTATTTTGTGTGCTTGCATCATTGTTAGTGTACCCTTCATCTTGTGCAAGTTTTGGTTAGTTATCCTCTTTCCCATGGGCTTGGGGGAGGCTAGCATGCATCCCAACCTTGGGAGAGGCATGTGATGATGCCTATGGTTGGGTGGCAAACAAGCTCTCTTTCTCCTTGCATGGTTTTGGGAAGACATGGAAGTTGGCTCTCAAGTTGGAATTAGTGGCATTTGGATTATCATTGTTCTTATCCTTCCTTGTGATACTTTCTTGCATTGTAACCCTCTTTCAAATATAGTTATGTAAGAAGTTACATCTCCTTGTAAATCCTCCATTTTGTGCATTTTGTATCACTTGGAAACTTGTCTTAGAAATTTTGATTTGATGCTACTTGGGAGTTAACATCCATATAACCCAAGCTTGTGGAGGTGAAGTAATGAAGTAAATAATCTATCTACTTGAATCTTGATATAACTCTTGCATTTATATTTATAAAAGAAACATAGTTTGTTGAAGGTTTTGGTTTCCTTACACCTTTGTTACCTTGTAAACATTGATAGCATTATGTCAAGAAAAGAAATCTGTATTTTTTTTTTCTTGCACTTTCTTGCTTATGTGACAACTTAAGAAAGTATGTTATTTAGAAATCTAATTGTTTATTTTTAGTTATGGAAACATGTGACTACTATTAAATGAAAAACACTCCCTTCTTGCAATATGCTCCTCTCTTAAAAATGTGATAATATTAATACATGAAAGGAAAGTTGAAAATTTAGATTTCATTTCCATGAGAAGTTTAATGTTTTGCTTTTGTTAAATATTCATACTTAGTTTTAAGTTATCTACTTTGAAGATTTCATTTTAGAAATAAGTCTTATTTATATTGGAAAATACTTGGTTACCTTCCTTGCACACTAAATGTAAAGTAACCCAAATTAATCATTGTATCTTAGTAAATAAAGAACATGAGTTTGCTGGTTGTTATATTTAAAACTGTATTTTTTTGTTTTACAAATGCATTACCTTAGATGGAATAAAATCTTATATTAGTATATGGATATATACTTTTAATAAAAGGGATTAAAATTATATATATATATATATATATATATATATATATATATATATATATATATATTATATATATATTTAAAATTTATATATGCACATATATATTTATATGTATATACATAGTTTCAAAATTTTATACACGCACACACACACACACACACACACACACACACACACACACACATATATATATAAAAACGTTTTTATTTATTTATTAAATTAATATTAAAACAACAAAAAAAAAAAAAAGTTTTTTGTTAATAATATAAACTTAAATAAAACAAAAAAATATGGTTGGTGGGGGTTTGGCTCCCCCAACCCCCGTAACACAATGAAAAAAAAAACCCTTGGGGGGGGGGGGCGTTGCCCCCGCACCCCATAAAACACTTGCCCCCTGGATTGCCCCGTCCCGCTCCTCCAGCGACCCCCCTCCTCCGCCTCGCGGCCTTCCCGCCCCTGTCCCATCCCCACCTCACACTATCCCCCCCGCGGACATGCCCCCCCAACCTGCCCCCTTTGCACTCCGCTTCTTCCCCACGACCTCCCTCCCCATTCGCGCCGCCTTCCCTCTTCCACTTCTCCCCACGCTGTCCCATCCGCCACCACTGTCCCTACCACGACCCCTCACTGTAGATCCGCCGCCTCCCTCCCATGTGCGGCCGACCCCTTTGGGGTTGTTTCAAAATAAATTTACACACAGGTTTTACAAAAAAAAATAATAAAATAAGGGAAGGTTTATGGTTTTGAATCCAATAATACAAGGCAAATCAAATAAAATCCCATAGCTTCTTCCCCCTGCAAAAGATCAAACAAAACCAATGAGAGGAGAAAAGAAAAGAGAAGAAGGAAAATAAGAAGGAAACCTTCAAATGACAAGAAAGAAAAAGGTAAAGAAGTTAGGGCATCCTTTAGGGCTTGTTTCAAAATCAAGGGCCAAGATGGATTAAATCTTAGGGCTCTTGTTTATCCCTACACACTTAAGGTCATGTGCCTTTAGGTGGGATTGAAAAATAAATAAAAGAAGGGAGACTAACTAAGTTTTAAAGGGGTTGTAAAGTTTTAGCAAACCTTGTGCTTTTTAATTTATTCTCAGTAGAATTAAATAATCTGATTGTGTTGGACTAGGGTTTTAGGCATTTTCGGAGAAATGAATAAGTATTATAAATTAAACATTAATGGAAGGGGTTAAGTAGAGCCTTAGTAATTATAGATCACATTTATAAAATTCCCAAATTTTTAGTAACTTCTGGTGTGTTTCCGTGTCCCGAGGCGGGGCATTACAAATGAAAAAAATACTAAACAAAATACTAGACCAAAAATCAAAATATCAATCTTTTGCAATGTGCTTACATAAGTTTAGAAAATCTAAAGTGGTTGTCGACCTTTCCGGTCCCTTCATATTTCCTTTTATAGCTAAAGGGAATTTTCACATTATTTACATAGGCTAGATGGATTTACATATCTTATATTGGCATATAAATTAGATATTGTGCAATATACATAATTATACAAACTACATCAAGTAATTTTTTTGGCATCAATACCCTTCCAACACACATAATCTAACACTAATACATATAGTGAAAATAGTGTCATACTTTGTTTTGAATTCACATTATTTTAATTTTTTCCGATTAGTGGTGCAATAATTATGTTAATTTATGGCACAACATTTGTGCCACCTTTACTTCATAGTCACCAAAAATATAAATTCCATTTCCTAGTTTCATTTAATATAAATTCAGGGGAAAATCACAATACTTCATTTTTTGAAAAATCCCATATTATGAAATTAGGGCATCTTTTTCCACATAATAAGAAATTTGGGTCTACAAGAAACCCGATTTTTCTCTTACTATCAAACTTTGTAATTTTTTTGAAAAATATAGTGATGAAATTAAAATTGAAAAGTACAAGTCAATTTTGGACAATAAGGTGAGGAATTTATTGTTTTGAAATGATTTCTTACAAAATACGTTATTCCCCAAATCTTATAAATTTGAATAGAAAAATAAAATATGTATACACCATCCCCTCTATATAGGTTAACTTAAGCATATCTAAGTTACGTACTGTATAAAGATCAACTTCCATAGAAAACATCTCTTGATCAATAAGTGTGTATGAAACATATGAGTTGGTAATTAATATTAATTTTGCATAGAAAAATATGATTTTATGTTAATATAATTTATTTTAATTTATTTAATGGTCGCAACACACCCACACACACACACACACTCTCTCTCTCTCTCTCTTTTATGTATATGCAGAGTCATAAAACCTCATGATCGAGGTAGGGGTAAAAATAAAAGAAGAAGAAGAGCAGGGAACATATTGGTATAATGATTTTGGAACTACATAATTATTTCTTTGAGGTGAATTTAATTTTTAATATTTTTGATTCAAATGAAGATTTCATAATATTGATGGAGATTATATGGACATTGCAATAATATTAACTTAATATGTAGACTTAGAAATTCAAATAGTGGTTTTGATGTTGAATGAGTTTGTCCAAAGAAAAATCCTAAGTACATCTTCCCATTATGTCAATGTAATGATGAAATGCATTATAATAACATCAAAATCTATCATAAAGATCATCTAAAGAGAATTTTCTAAAAAAATGAGGTATTGGGTGAAACAAATACCTTATCCTGGGATTTATGATGAAGATGTTCTAATGGAAGAGAGAATTTAGATTCAAAACATGGTACACCATTTATTTGATCATGATCATTCCTATCATGATCACGAGGATGATGATTAATTGTAGGATGACGATGATGAAAGTCATGATCAATAAATAGAGAGTGTGATTTTAAAATTTTCTTAAACTCATTTTCTTACACCGGCAGAGTCCATAACATCAATGTTGAGTGTTATATTTTCATTACTAGAATTTTAAGAAAATGTTTGGGTTGTAAAACATAAGTTTTAATGCTTTATTGATGTTGGATAATATTTTTACAATTATATTTTACATTATCTTTGATTTGCCTTCTATATTTTTATCGTATCCTACTCAAAATTAGTTTGTTTCTTGAAAATAACACACTTCCTCGCCATATAAAGAGGCAAAAAGTATTATCAAGTTTAGGGGTTTTCTATATCAATCATGGGATATTCATAAATGATTACATTATATTTAGTAATTAATATGAGAATGTGGTTAGTTGTCCTAATTGTGGGGCACCACGATTTTGATAAGGAGTGAGAGGTCCCACCATCCAAAATAAGGTGTTTTGACATTTCTAATAATTTCTAGGATCGAACATATTTTCCATTGCAAGTCACTTTCCAAGTTAATGTCACGACATCAAAAGAATATAAGTAATAATGTATTTTGGCATGTTCCTTCATATTTAAATGCAATGATGCACATTGAGAAATTGTGGCCTAAAACAATCATAGAGAGGTTAGGTAGTGTACAATTTGGTTTAGTAATGGATGGTGTTAACCCCTTTTCCTTTATGTCAACTCTATACTTTGTTTGGAAAATACTATTGATAAATTATAATATAGCTATTTTAAATTAGCCACTAAGTTGGAATGCCCACTTAAATGAAGAAACTATATATATTCTACAGTCTATCATATTGGTAAATTTTATTAGTTAGAAATATTTTGGATCCACTGCATATATTTAAGAATGTAGAGGGTTTTTATGGAATCACATCTCTACAAAAGATAAAGACACTCAAAGTTATAGAGAAGATTTGAAATTCATTGGAACAAAGAAGCATTTTTATAAAGAAGGGGATCCATGGATATTATGTAAAGAGAAATTCAATTTGGTAAATCAAACAATGTGAGAAATTCACACATTGAATGACCATGGGTCCTCCATGAAGCATTTATTTACCATTGATGGTTGTATCACAAGCCTTAAAACACATGATTTACATATCATTTTGAAGATGATTCACTTGTTTTTGTCTTAAAATATGTAACATATTTTTATTTTCATAATTAAAATTTTTAATTTATTTATGCAACATATAATTCCGTTGACATTAAGGGGGTCATATTTTAATCTTCTAACTAGCCTAGTAAATGCAATATATTGACTTTCAATTTTTTTGAGTTCATATGATTTTTTTATCACCTACAATTCAACCATTTATATGAAAAACATTGTTATATTGAATTTCATGACTACCACTTTGACTATGGAGGGAACTTTCAAGTTTTAGGTAATTTTTAAAGATGGTGATTGTATTATTGGGAGAGATTTCAACACTCCTATCTCTCGTGCGAGATAAGAGAGGGGGATTTGTTTTCTACACTCGACAACATGGAGGATTTAGCTGATTTTTTAATTAGGAATGATATGTTTGACCTGGAGTTGGGTGGATCCAAATTCACATGGGCTAGTAGAAGAACTTGGCAAGATCTTATCCAAATTAGATTGGACAAGTTTGTGGTGAGTCATTTGTGTATGATTAACCAAATTTATTCTTTATCTACTCTCCCTAGAATTGGATCAGATCACAATCCAATCCTTCTAAACTTGGGTATGGACCTTCCTAAGAAATCTAGGCCTTTTAGATTTGAAAAGATGTGGCTAGAGCATCCAAATATTAAAAATAGAATCTATGAGTGGTGGGAGATAGAAGCTCATGGGGTTTGAAGTTGATTGAGTTTCAAATTGAAGCATGTTAAAAATAAACTTAAAGTTTGGAATAAGGAGACTTTTGGGAATATCTTCTAGGAGAAAAGTAGGATTGTTGAGGATCTGCGAACTATTGAAGAAATGATGGAGGAAGATGGCCTTAATCCTACTCTCAAGAATTAGGAACAAAATCTACTCATAGAGTACCATGACATTCTGGCCAAAGAAGAAGTGTATTGGAGACAAAAATCTAGGGTGAAATGGTTAAAAGAGGGTGACATAAATACTAGGTTTTTTCACTTTACTGCTACTACCAAGGCCAACCATCTTAAAATCAATGAGATCAGGTGAGATGATGGTGAACTAAATGCGATGAAAAGGAAATCATAGATACAATTATTAATTACTTCAAGGATATTTTTTTCTTGGAGCGGATCCAAAGGTGGATATTCAGGATAAGGTTCTTGGGCTGTTCTAGAATGCCATCTCTTAGCAAGAGAATAGAGAGCTTACACTCATACCCAAAGTGAGGAAGAAATCAGATTTGATTTTTTTGATATGGAACCAGACAAATCTCTGGGTCATGATGGTTTTCAAACCTTTTTTTCCAACAATTATGGGAGGTGATTAAGAAAGAGGTTGTTGAAATGGTACAAGATTTTTTTAGAAATGGACACCTCCTAAAATAGATTAATAACACCTTTTTGGTTCTCATTCCCAAAACTATCGGGCTAGAAAACCATCGAGCCCGGGGTTTTATCCCCTTCCATTTATGATAAAATATCCTTGATCTCCTCCTCAGAAGGGATGGCAAAGTAAGATATTTATTATCCTCTATACTAATTGTAGGAGCAAAAATATTAATAGTTTATGTTGTGGAAAATCAGCAGCACCCCTGGATGCAAATCAGGTTTATAAGTTGATTCTAGAGCATCCGGTGTGATTGCACAACATGGAAACCTCTCTCCAAGTGTGGGAATTGTGAAAATGAGAGAGGAATCTACAGATTAGAGGCTGGTTCCTCAAACTCCTCCGATTTATATCTATATTTTGCACAACTACAGAGGTTCTAATCCTAATTCTACCCTAGATTGTAAGGAGATAGGGATAAAAATGCAAAAATGAAACTAAACTAAAGATGGTGATGCACCAAAAGGAGTGGTGAAACATTTCTTGCCATATAAATAGACACAAATTCATGAAATGCAACAAGGGAAAACATACACAAGTTGATAGATGTAATTAGAGGTCTTGAAATGAAGTAAAACAATACAAACAAAGGACTAAAAGCATTCACAGAGTTTACACTATCAATTTCATGAAAAAATATCTTGCATTCCACCATCAAAGAGGTATAAACCTGTTACAAACTGTGAAAAAGGTCTGATTCTTATAACTATCACTTGTTGGAGGTGAAAGAAGAAGTTTTCAATGCCAAAAAGTGTTCAACCCTCAAGAAATGAGCCAAATCTGGCTTTTACAATGCATGGGTCGAGCCCAGGAGAGAGAAAATGTAAAAAACATGGGAGCCCATTCCTCATTGATGGAAAATGCATTAAAACAACATGGAGGACCTTACAAACCCATACCCTGTCATTTTTTACCATGCTGGAGAAGAATGCGACCCATTTTGTATTAAATTTGGTTGTTGAAATGTCATTTCTGGCCATGGACACATACCAGAACCATTTTGAATTTTCTCTCTCCAAAATGAACCAAAATTAGAAATTGACCATGGAATCATGTAGAGAATTTTAACAAATTTCCAATGATATAAATAACGTGATAATATGAGCTCTGGATCAAAAGATATGATCGTTTGAAGATTTAGGGCAAAAACGCCCAAAAACGGATCGACGGGAATTTTTTCAAATTTTACCTCTTTTTTGTCTTTGGATTTTTTTCAAAATTCCCCACGCCCGCTTATCGGATACCACATGGCAAGCTTTGATTCATTCTGGAATTGTCTCTCCTTCACCTCCCGCGGGTTTTCCTTTGAAATTTTGACATTTTTAGACTTTGGAAAATTTTTCATTTTTCCCCGTGCCCCGCCCGGCCGGGACATGTGTCGGCTTTTGAATGGCTGACAGGGGGCGCGGGCCCTTCTTTCACTTTTTAGTTTTGGCTGAAAACTTTTGCAAAATTTTCAAAACCGCCCGAGCTCCGAATCTACCTTCCCCTTAGGACACGTGTCCTAATTTTACTCGCTGCGGGCTCTCCGTTCCATTCTTCCACTTTGGAAAATTTGGCAAATACTTAGCAAATTTTCCATTTCTTCCCATGCCACGAACTCCCTGCCGCTTCGCCACCTGTCGCCTTCCGGTTGGCTCAGGGCCAACCCCTCAAAAATTCACCATTGAAACTCGGCCAAACACTTAGAAATTTTTTATTCTTCCTCCCGCCTGTTTGATTGATGAGGACACGTGGCCCATTCTCACTGGGTGCGGGCTATGCGGGCGATCTTGACATTTGAAACCTTCACAAAAACTTTGGAAAAATTTCAATTTTCCACCCGCCACCCGCGAGCCTCCTTCGACACGTGTCGATTTCCCATTGGCCGCGGGCCAAAATTTCGAAATTTGCCCATGGAAACACTTAGCAAAATTTTTCATTCCGCCCCCTTGTGACACGTGTCACAACCTGATTGGTCCGCGGGCCCCATGGGAAAAAATTTCCATTTGAACCTTCGACCAAAATACTTGGAAAAAAATTCAAATTTGCCTCCGACCCCCAAACTCCTCTGCCATGTGGCAACTTCCTATTGGCTGCGGGCCTCAAATGGGAAAATTTTCCACAAAAACTCCGCCGAGCCATAACTTGAAAAATATAAGGAGTTAGGAGGCAAACTTTACCTTTCTAGAAAGCTGAGAGAGATCTCTATTTGATGGTGCCATTTCTAGAAAGCCTTGAGTGCTTAAAAATCAAAAAATGTAGACTGAGGCACAAGAGAGGCAAGAACACAAGGAGTTAGCCACAAAAATGAGCTGGGGCACCATTTTGGATAACAATTTTGGCGACTCAGAGGGGTCATCTGCCTGCTAGATGAAAATACCAGTTACTGAAGTAGTCCATTGGGCATGGAGTCATCAAATATTCTATTTAGAACCTCAACTGACTTAGAATGTGCAAGGAGGAAGATGGAATATCACCTGATGGAAGCAAGGACTGCAAAACATCTCCATGGACAACAAGCTGTGCCAAAGCACTTAGGGAAAACAAAACTAACCTACAACAAAACAATGTGCACAAGCACTTGGAGGAATGAAAATCTAATCTAATATTTACAAGGTGGTAAATTTCCCTCTAGAAGCAACGCTTGAGATAGATTCCATTGACTGGAATCTGCAGTTCTTCACCATCCAATGAGGCCAATTGGAAAGCATTGCTATTCTTGCACTTCGTGACCATGTATGGGCCACTCCAAATGGCATCAAATTTTGAATGCCTTCCCAGTTTTTCTCTATCCACATCCCATTTCAACACTAGATCTCCAACTCGAAAAGATCTATCCTTGGCCTTCCTATCAAAGGTATTTTTGATCAAAGCTTGGTCCTTTTCCATTGCTTGGGATGCCTGATTTCTGACCTCCTACAACTCCATCAACTCTGCATATCTCACCTCCATGGGCAAGATTGCCTCTCTTCCATAGACAAGTTTGAATGGAGAGTTACTTCCGTGGATCTCTTGGGAGTTATCCTATCAGCCCATAAGGCTGATTTCAGTTTGGTATGCCAAGACCTCGATTCTCATCAAGAGTCCTCCTAATGATCCTCAACAAGTTCTTGTTTGTAGACTCGTCCGGCCATTACCTTGAGGGTAATAGTTTGATGAAGTGCTTAGGAAGTGTATAATACCTTGGGTCGAGCAAGGAGTGGGGACAACATTGTCTTCTTCTTGATTGCCACTTGGCTCATGGCTGTCCTAGACTGTCAAAACAACCTCTTCTTCATTGCATACTTTTTTTTGCTTCCCCAAAACTAGATGCTCACACAATCCTTTCCCTCTTACCAGCTTGGTGATCTTGATCTCAATGTCATACTCCATGACACGGGTGATCCAACCTGCCCTTTTCTCGTTCAAATCTTTGTTGAGGAGGAAGTCCTTAACCCCAACATGTGAGACCAGCAACTGGACCTTGTTGTTTGAGACTAAATGCTTGAATTTCTTCAAGCTTCTGATTACTGCCAGCACATGCTTCTCAATAAAAGAGTACTTCACCTCATAGTCATCTAGGCTCTGGCTGAAGAAGGCAATTGGCTGCTCATCATTATCCTTGTTTTGTTGTACCAAAATGGCAGAAATAGTGTCATTACCTCCAAATGCATAGAGGATGAAATCCTTGGAGAAGTCCGGGTTGATGAGAGTTGGTGCTTGAGAAATGGATTCTTTGATTGCTTCAAAATCTCCTTGCCTTCTCGCTGTCCACTTGAAAGCCATGCTCTTCTTTAACATTTTGGTGATAGGCTTGACAAGGGTTGCAAAATCTGGGACAAACCTCCGAACAAAGTTTATCCTCCCCAAGAAACTCCGAAGGGCTTTCTTGTGGCTTGGAAATGGTAGTGCTCTTATGGCTTCAACTCTCTCTAGATCGATTGCTAATCCTTCTTTGGAGACAATATGACCAAGGAGCTTTCTTTCATGTGCAAGAAAGATACACTTCTTAGGATTCAAAGACACTTCGAATTTCCTACACCTTGTGAAAACTTGTCTCAAATGAGAGAGGTGGTCTGCTGCATTTTTGGAAAAAAAAGTGATATCATCAAGGTAAATCAACACCATGTTGTTAATCAAACCTTTGAACGCCATGTCCATTGCTCTTTGGAAGGTAGCACTAGCGTTGGACAACCCAAATGGCATCTTCCTGTATACAAAAGTCCCCCATTTGGTTGTGAAGGCTGTCTTGAACTGGTCTTCTTCCTTCACCATAATATGATTGTAGCCGGAGTAGCCATCAAGTAGTGAAAACCTCTCGGAGCTAGCCACAACTTGCAAGATTTGCTCCATGGAAGGGAGTGGGTAATGGTCCTTGAGAGATGCTCTATTTAAGTCTCTGAAATCAACACATAATCTGATCTCTCCACTCTTCTTTCTGACTGGAACCAAGTTGGCAACCCAACTAGAATGCTTGATTGGGAATATGATTCTTGACTCAATCAGCTTGTCCAATTCTTTCCTCATGAGAGGCTCCATGTGTGGATTGAATGGTCTTTTTTTCTGCCTGACAGGCTTAGTATTTGGATCCAATTCAATGGTATGTTGAGCTAAGTTGGGATTGAAACCTTTCAAATCTTCATAGCTCCAAGCAAACACATCAAGGAACTCTTGACACAGCTGTATGAACTCATACCTTTCTTGCTTAGTTGTGATCTTTCCAATTTGCAATGGTTTGTTCTCTTCTACCAAGATGGATACTGAATCCTCTCTCTTGACCTGAATGTTTGCTTTCTCCTTTCTAAACTGATCATTGGGATTAAAAATGGACTCCAAAGTGATAAGTCTCTTGGGCAGCTTGTTAGTTCTCAGCTGTACCACTTGGTCACCATACTGTTGTTCCAGTTTTTCTTGATTCTTAGCTGAGAACTCAGCTTCTTCTTGCAAGAAATGGATGATTTGCTGGTCATTCTCAAATACTTGCCAACTGACATTGTTATCCGGCACTGAAGGCCTCAAAATCACGTGGATGTTTGGCTGTACCTTGTCTTTTTGAATGCTTTCCACAATGTCAAAGGCTTCCCCTACTGCTGCAAGCCTGTCAACAGCTTGATTCTCTTTCCTAGGAATGGATTTGATGCCAAAACCCTCAAAATATTCCATGAGGTCCCATACCCTATTCTTGTAGCACTTGAGTAGATCATTCTTGGCAGCATGTTGTCCCTTGACCTGATTTACAATCAATTCACTGTCACCAAAGACTTGCAAGTTATTTATTTTCTTCTTGATTGCCCAATGCATCCCTTACACCAAGGCTTCATATTCAGCAGTGTTATTGGAGCATGCAAACTGAAATCTAAAAGCTGAATAGTACTTTACTCCTTGAGGTGAAACAAGCATAGCTCCACCTCCTGCACCTTGTCTACTCCTTGATCTATCAAAAAATAGCTGCTATACCTCATTGTCATCCTTGTGGTTTGGCTTGGTGATGCTAGGAATAGGCTGATTTTCTTCATGTATACAATAGACCCCTAGCTCAGATTCTTCTACTTCTTGATAAGGATCAAAAGCATGTACCTTGTTTGCCCATTCATCAAGAGTTAGATCCAGGATGCTCCCAACCTTGGTGTCAGCTTCATCAGTGCTTGGGTGATCTTCTTGATCAAATGCTGAGCAATTGGCATTAATCTGACTTGGAGTGTAAGGCTCAATGTGGAAGTTTGCAATAGGTTTAGACCTGACTGTAGCTTTGGTTCCATACCTCGTTCTAAATAGCATGTGTGACCAATCAGCAAAAAAATATCCTCCAATCTTGGCTGTGAAGTCCCTTGACAAGCAAAGGGAAAAGAGTGGTGGAAGGTCTATGACTGATACATCTTATAAAACAACAACATTTGGACATGCATGCAAGGTAAGACTCAAGTTTTTAATCACTCCAACTGCCACACTCTGCTGTCCCATCCAGCTGCACTACCCCTTTGGATATGGTTTCATCTGAAGCCCTAGATGATTAGCTATTTGTTTAGGCATCACCTGAGCTACTTGCCCCGAGTCTATCATGCAATTGTGCACTAGCTGATTTCCAATGATTAATGAAACATAGAAAGGAGGGGACTTCAACATTTTACCTTGTTGTCCTCCATGATTCCCCTTAGGCTGGGTAGCATTTGTGAGCACTTTCTCTTGCATCCGAACTCTCGATTCGAAGTTGGCCAGTCCTTCATGGCAGCTTGTAGCAAATCTCTTTGGCCTGGGATAGATAGGGATTCCCACATTGATATGTTGACATTTGTCTTCTTCATCTGATCGATGATACTGAATGGTGATGAAGGATCTCTTTGCTGTCCCTTTGTTTGCACATTCACTCCTTGCACGTGAGCAACAACAACTGGTATTTGAGTTGGCCTAGGAGCTGTTCTTGGCTGCCCTTGTGCATTTACAACTAGATTTTGTTTGCCAACCACTTGTGGAACCATAGAAGGTCATGGATTGGTTGGAGCCAATGGCTGTTCTTCACCCAAATTCCTCCTTTTTGACCTTGTGTTGGCTGCAACACCTTGGGAAACTGCCTGATTCATGCCACAAAAATCCTTTGCTTGCCAATTTACCAACGTGGTGTCATTTGGGGCTGATTGCTGTTGGAATGTTTCTTGTTGTTGGTTGTTTCCTTGACTGCCCTCACCCTCCACACCAGTAGTTGTCACCATTAATGCTTGATTCAAAGCACCATTGAAGCACATGGATTGGTTATGAGGTTCATTGCATGGAAAACACCAATCATACTCTTGAGTAATGTTGTTTTATGTTGGCACCAATGCCTTAGAGGTAGATATGGCATTTGGATTGTAGGGCTGAAATGGTCTATTGGCAGGAGGCCTTGTTTGATTCATATTTGCAGCTGGATTAGGTGGTCTTTGTGGTTGGTATGGCTGCCTGTTAGGCTGATCTTGGGGCTAGTAAGAAGGTCTAAAACCTTGGGCTTGTTGCCTCTTGAGAGTAACTAGCTCATTGCCTAGGTTTTCAGTTGCTTCATGACTTCTTGAAGCTCATTTGAGGCACTTGGAGACGAAGTAGAAGCTTCATTTGAACTCTAATTTCGGGAGTGGGAGAAGGAGTGAAATTAGGTGCTTGATTGGTGTTTGGACTCTCTAAACTTGGAAACAATGGCATGGGAGGTCTAGGGGCAAGTTTGCCATCTTGGATCAAACAATTTTCAGCCCTAATGGCAATGCTATAAGCCATAGGGATAGTTATGCCTCCCATAGACTGAATCAACATAGAAATATTAGAATTTAGAGCTTTGAGATAGTAGAGAAAAGCACCTTCTCTGTTGGTTTGATTGCCACTGGAATTCTCTCCCAAGTCTTTTGAAATCTGAAGTTGAAATCGGTCAGCTACTCATTGGGAGCTCTCTTGATGGTTGTCAGCTGCTCCAAAAGAGACAAGTTGTCTCCCTTCTCTCCAAATTGCTCATGAAGTGCTATACATAACTGATTCCAATTTGTGATTGAACCAGCTCCAAGGCTTCTAAACCATTGCAATGCTTTCCCCTTGAATGAAGATGCCAGCAACTTGACAGCCACTTGCATCTCATTGATTTCATGAATTGCACAAAGGTTAGCAATATCCTTAACATGATCACCTGGAGTAGTCTGATTTTCTCTAGTGAAGTATGGAATGTTCTTCAAGGCTGCAATAGGAATTGGATGTTGTGCATTGAGGGAAAGTGGGCTGCTGCCTGTGAAGTTGACATAGGGGTTGTTTTGTGCCATTCTAATTGGTCTTAAAACCCTTGTTGACTGAATGAAAGGCCTACCAGGTTGAGGAGTTGAGCGAGTTCTGTTTGGTGGAGATGGAGACCTTTGAATCCTTCTTCCTCATTGCCTTCTTCTTGGAGATAACTGCAGATATTCAAACAACACTTCTTCTTCTCCAACTCTTGACCTTGTAGTGATTATTCTCATGAGTTTTCAGGCCTGCACTGCTGAAACCAATTGATTCTTACCCTTGGAGTCACCAGATGTGCAAATTATAGCTCTTTTCAAGTAAGAAAATTACAATAGATGCACATCAACTTTGCTACAATAAAAATGAGACCTCTAATGTCCCACCGGGCATGCCAAAACTGTTGTGGCAAATCAGCAGCACCCCTGGATGCAAATCAAGTTTCTAAGTTGATTCTAGAGCATCCATTGTGATTGCACAACATGGAAACCTCTCTCCAAGTGTGGGACTTGTGAAAATGAGAGAGGAATCTCCAGATTAGAGGCTGGTTCCTCAAACTCCTTTGATTTATATCTATATTTTGCACAACTACAGAGGTTCTAATCCTAATTCTACCCTAGATTGCAAGGAGACAGGGATAAAAATGCAAAAATGAAACTAAACTAAAGATGGTGATACACCAAAAGGAGTGGTGAAACATTTCTTGCCATATAAATAGACACAAATTCATGAAATGCAACAAGGGAAAACATACACAAGTTGATAGATGTAATTAGAGGTCTTGAAATGAAGTAAAACAATACAAACAGAGGACTGAAAGCATTCACAGAGTTTGCACTGTCAATTTCATGAAAAAATATCTTGCATTCCACCATCAAAGAGGTATAAACCTGTTACAAACTGTGAAAAAGGTATGATTCTTACAACTATCACTTGCTGGAGGTGAAAGAAGAAGTTTTCAATGCCAAAAAGTGTTCAACCCTCAAGAAATGAGCCAAATCTAGCTTTTACAATGCATGGGTCGAGCCCAGGAGAGAGAAAACATAAAAAATGTGGGAGCCCATTCCTCATTGATGGAAAATACATTAAAACAGCATGGAGGACCTTACAAACCCATACCCTGTCATTTTTGACCATGCTAGAGAAGAATGCGATCTATTTTGTATTAAATTTGGTTGTTGAAATGTCATTTCTAGCCATGGACATGTACCAGAACCGTTTTTGAATTTTCTCTCTCCAAATTGAACCAAAATTAGAAATTGACCATGAAATCATGTAGATAATTTTAACATATTTCCAATGATATAAAGAATGTGAAAATCGAGCTCGGATCGAAGATATGATCATTTGAAGATATAGGGCAAAAACGACCCAAAAACGGATCGGCGGGAAAATTTTTCAAATTTTACCTCTTTTTGTCTTTGGAATTCTTTTCAAAATCCCCACACCCCACCCGGTTTTTCCATTTTTAGAATTTGGACATGTGTCGGCTTTTGAATGGTGACATGGTGGGGCGCATGCCCTTCTTTCATTTTTTAGTTTTGGTGAGAACTTTTGCAAAATTTTCAAAAACCGCCCCGAGCTCTGAATCTACCTTCCTCTTAGGACACGTGTCCTAATTTTACTCGCTGCGGGCTCTTCGTTCCATTCTTCCACTTTGGAAAATTTGGCAAATACTTAGCAAATTTTTTATTTCTTCCCCGCGCCATGAACTCCCTGCCGCTTCGCCACTGTCGCCTTCCGGTTGGCTCGGGCCAACCCCTCAAAAATTCGCCATTGAAACTCGGCCAAACACTTAGAAATTTTTTTATTCTTCCTCCCACCTGTTTGATTGATGAGGACACGTAGCCCATTCTCACTGGGTGTGGGCTATGCGGGCCGATCTTGACATTTGAAACCTTCACAAAAACTTAGAAAAATTTCAATTTTCCACCCGCCGCCCGCAAGCCTCCTTCGACACGTGTCGATTTCCCATTGGCCGCGGGCCAAAAGTTTGAAATTTGCCCATGGAAACACTTAGCAAAATTTTTCATTCCGCCCCCCCTTGTGACACGTGTCACAACCTGATTGGTCCGTGGCCCCGTGGGAAAAAAATTCCATTTGAACCTTTGACCAAAATACTTGGAAAAAATTCAAATTTGCCTCCGACCCCCGAACTCCGCTGCCACGTGGCAGCTTCCTATTGGCTGTGGGCCTCAAATGGGAAAATTTTCCACAAAAACTCTGCCGAGCCATAACTTGAAAAATATAAGGAGTTAGGAGGAAAACTTTACCTTTCTGGAAAACTGAGAGAGAGCTCTATCTGATGGTGCCATTTCCAGAAAGCCTTGAGTGCCTAAAAATAAAAAAATGTAGACTGAGGCACAAGAGAGGCAAGAACACAAGGAGTTAGCCACAAAAATGAGCTGGGGCACCATTTTGGATAACAGTTTCTAACAAATATTCCTTGGAGGTTTGATGACCCTCCGTAAATAGACTTTTGAAAAAGGTAATAATAGTATTCGTTATGTCATCTTCCTCCATAACCACAAATCCATCTTGTTTCATCATTTCTTGTATTCACCCTTTGTTTTCCTTAATCATGGCTGAGATATGGAAGAACTTGTATTACTATCTCCCTCTTTAAGCCAGTTAACCCAGGATTTTTGTTTCCAATAAATTTCTTCTTTATTGAGGATAGTGTGAAATTCAGACAACGATACTTTTTCCTTTTCTTTATCTTCAAGAATCCAAACTCCATCTTCCATTATTTCTTCCATTTCTCTCAGTTCCTTGGTTATTTTACTCTTTTGCAAGAATATGTTTCCAAAGGCATCCTTACTCCATTTTTTGATCTTGGTCTTAACATTTTTGAGCTTTTATATAACTGGGAACATGTTATGTAAGTATCCACTTTTTCATGTGCATAATTTCCATATGTAGGCATTCTTTTTCATGAAGTAATTTTTTTAACCATGTTTATCTAGGTCTTATTATATCCTAATATAGAGAGAGAAGGTAATTTATTGGAGCCAAGGATGAGACATGTTGATGAAAATAATGTTTTACCATGATCATCATTAGGAATAAGTGATGTTGTTAATAGAGATAATGAACATGACTATATAATGATGAAGATTACCCTGCGATAATGAAGAAGATAATCATATTGATCAATCCACTAAAGTTGGAAATCACAATGATCATCTTAGTGAAAGCGCTTTGAAGAAGCGATGTTGAAAAAAGTAACAATAATGAACTTCACAAATATGCGAGATAATGAATATGGTGATGTAATTAATATCCCATTAGGTATATATTTGGACAATAAATGAAATATTTTGATACATATATAGAGAGGAAGAAGAAGGGGAAAGTTGGAGGAAATACTAAGATAAAAATGAATATTTTAAAGATTCATAAGCCTATTTCTTGATATATGTTAATTCATTAGTTCCCAATTTTGTCTTAAGTTGTCAATATCTTATTACATATTGTAAATTTACTTAATGTATGTTGTGTAAATCAGCATTTGTTAAATATTAATATTAATATAATATTAAATAGTTTAATATATGTAATATATTGTAATATTATATAGTATAATATAACATTAGTATAAAATATATATTTGTGTACATTAAAGAGTATACAACATATATTAGTCATATTATATAAACTAATATTTAAATATATAAAGTATGCATAGATAATAAACATGTGAATATAATTATATGTACTATAATATATGATATCAAATTATTATTAGTTTCTACATTATAGATATTAGTATTTATATTTTTTAAAACAAACATGATAGTGACACGAACATGATGCAAATTTGTGTCACATTTGCACCATGTTACAACTTAAAATAATTAAAATAAAAAAGTGGCTAGCTAAAAATCCAAACCCAATTTATTTTTGTTCATTTAGAGAGATAATGGAGGAAAAATGAGTGTAGTGGAGGCAAATCAATAGTGGCATAATATTATATTGATTGAAATTAATGTTTCTTTCATCCAAATTCACATAGAGTAGCTAGAAACAAACTTACACATATTATGTAGAATGTGTTTGATCATAGTTAATTGTAGAAATGGTACTCCCATAATATACTTTTATATCCGTTTGTACTTTAAGGATAATTCATGAATACTATATGCATGAAAATAACAACTTGCATTGGGACAAGGAGAAAGAGGTATTCCTCTTCCATTTTGATTACTAATGAAATGTTACTTCCCTCTGTCTAATTGCATTGATTATGTATTTTGTTTTCTCATTGAAGCATGTGTTTATTTTGAATAAAGGTCGCGGCAAATTGCATTACACCCAATACGGGAATGAAAAAGTACCTTATGTGTGGGGATTATTTTTTTAAATTTGGAGGGAAAAATAATTATGTTCAAGAGAGAAATAAACTTAGTGCTACTAAAATTAGAGGAATCAAGGGAATGAGAATCATATTAGTAGATTGTAAGGGATGTGGGTTTTGGTACGCATAAGAAGTATGGATCCTTAAATATACTTATGTCGAACCAAAGGCTAATAGTTATTGTATCATATACTATAAACACTTATATATTATAATTGTCACTTATTCTTAGGAATACATGAATTTATAAAGACATTTTTTCCTACAAAAATAAATTACAGGATCTTCATTGGTATTAACCAATCTATCATGTGTATTTCTATTGACCAAATCTAAGGTATTTTCATGTTTTTTTCACAATTATACCAAGTTTTTCAACACATTTTTGAGAGTATCAAATGTATCATGTTTTAAATTTACATGGAGAAGCCTTGACAAATCTATCTCAATTTATGAATTATGTTCTCCTCTAGCCAAACTTACCTTCTCTATATTTTCCTTCATCTTAGCTAAAATATCTGCAACATCTTGGAGATGGGCTTCATCTTTAGATGACAATGAGGTTTTTTGTGTAGAATTATTTTCCATGCTTCCCTTGGGCTAATTTTAGGGTAAAATTATACCCTTGGGCTTGAAGTTATGAGAGGGATGAATAAAGCTAACTTGAGAAGTTTGAGCAGTCTAAACTAGAGTAAACCATGGATAATTGCAAATAATAAAATTTGGCCCATGAGTATTGACATTATTAGGATGGTTTCTAAACCTAATAAAAGAAAGGATTCAATGAAATTGGGGTTCTACTCATTCCTTGGCATAAATAATATCCTAAAATAACTTGAGTTTCATAAAGTTCATTGAAGTACATTAGGGAAGAGTGGCGGAAATAATATGATAATAAATAATATGAGAATTAAGTGGTTGGGAAAGATTCAATTCATGTGAGTAGATGATGCTACTATTATGTTTAAATTTTTGGAGTGAGAACCTAATAGGTTTTGATTTGGCTATCCCCAATCTGAATAGGGTGCTTTCTTGAGTGATCTCCTACCCTGTGTTTACTTCATTGTTTTATGCTTAATATGGACTTACTTATTTCTTCTACTTCTTTCAACTTGATTTCTATCGATATTCTTAGTCTCATTCCATGGAAACATGTTTCTTAATTATAGTAGAATATAAAACAACTGATAAATACATAATATGAAATTTATAATAAAAATGGATTTTTATTTGTGATTGAGAAAATTTCTAAAATTTGTAAAACTCAAACATATCTTTGTTGATTATAATAGAATTCCCATTAAATGGACTCAATATTTTCTACTTGTAGGTTGAGGTCTCTATTATCACAAAAAATAACACCCTTTGGTTTTGATTATGAATATGTGAATGAGAAACTAGTGTTTTGGGTACACGGGATTGTATCTCGGTTGTGGGACTCATGTTAATTGAGATAAAAATCTGGAGAATTTTGGCTTCCTCTACCTTATCTTATCTTTAAACTACTCCAGAAGGGAAATTATGTTATCTACTTCTATCCTAAGCTTCCAAGGGACCAGAGAGAGAGAGAGAGAGAGAGAGAGAGAGAGAGAGAGAGAGAGAGAGAGAGAGAGAGAGAGAGAGAGAGAGAGAGAGAGAGAGAGAGAGAGAGAGAGAGAGAGAGAGAGAGAGAGAGAGAGAGAGAGAGAGAGAGAGAGAGAGAGAGAGAGAGAGAGAGAGAGAGAGAGAGAGAGAGAGAGAGAGAGAGAGAGAGAGAGAGAGAGAGAGAGAGAGAGAGAGAGAGAGAGAGAGAGAGAGAGAGAGAGAGAGAGAGAGAGAGAGAGAGAGAGAGAGAGAGAGAGAGAGAGAGAGAGAGAGAGAGAGAGAGAGAGAGAGAGAGAGAGAGAGAGAGAGAGAGAGAGAGAGAGAGAGAGAGAGAGAGAGAGAGAGAGAGAGAGAGAGAGAGAGAGAGAGAGAGAGAGAGAGAGAGAGAGAGAGAGAGAGAGAGAGAGAGAGAGAGAGAGAGAGAGAGAGAGAGAGAGAGAGAGAGAGAGAGAGAAGGGAGAGAGAGAGAGAGAGAGAGAGAGAGAGAGAGAGAGAGAGAGAGAGAGAGAGAGAGAGAGAGAGAGAGAGAGAGAGAGAGAGAGAGAGAGAGAGAGAGAGAGAGAGAGAGAGAGAGAGAGAGAGCATGAAAATGGAAATCCTAAGCTACAGAGGTGATTGCACCAAGAAAGGAATGGGAAAACATTATGAGTGAAAATGAGATGAAGAATGGGAAAGAGAGAGGTAAAAACAAGTGACATAGTCCCTAACTGCATTTTTCAACATCATCTCCATAGAGCACAACAGATCTGAACTTGCAAGAAGAACATAGAATGCACAAAAACCTAGAATATGCAATGAAAGGCAAGGAAAATGCAATAAAACACAACTAGGGTAGAGAATAGCCATAAAACATGGATTTATTGATTAAATGGATGCACAATTCATTACAATTACAAAATAAAGGCAAGGATCTTATTCTAGAATACTCATACCATAGGCTGCACTCAATACCGATCTATAATTTTTTGATAGAGTTCCATTACATGAATATTCCCCCTCAAAATGTGCCTTAGCACTTACATTTATAATCCTAGAGAGAAGAGAGAGAGAGAGAGAGAGAGAGAGAAATCTTGAGCTCATTTTCAGTGGTTCCCTCTCTCTAAGCTCAAAAATGATTGTCGTCATCGATGATTGACACTTATATGGCCTTGATATGTTGATAGAAGCTTGGAGCCTAAGAAAACATGTTGCTTCTATGATTAAATGATCCCACCTATAATTATACATAGCCTAAACCATTCTCCTCTTTTTTTACCCATTTAAACCCACAAAAATTGATTCTCATGATACCAAATCAAAGTGCTTGAAAAGAGATTTCAAACGAGACCAATTTTTCTGCAATTTGGAGTAGGGGATCAAAAGATATCATCATTTAAATATTTTACACGTCGAGATGCGCAGAATGCGACAAGCGGTAGCATTTGATTACGCTGGAGATTTACCTCTACCCATGTGTGCATCATTTCATACTTTTCCATGTGTCTATCTCTCATTGGGTTGTCGGATCGGGCCTTGATTCCTTTTACTTTTCTTTTCCTTCCTTTTCTATAGAGAATAAATATTTCTTTATGGAGTGTGGGCCAATAGGAAAATGCCACGTTTACCACAACTATCATACTATCCTTTGCTCATGTATACCTCTTTAAAATAGTGAGCCAATAAAATATCACACACACGTTTGTAATTTACTTTTTCAAATCTCTTGACTGATCATTTTTGAAGTATGAGCCCATGAGGGGACTCCACATAGCTTACATACCAATATTTTTAGTTTCCTACTCGACACTGTGAACTATTAGCCAATGAGATCATTCCATGACCCTTCACTTGTCGCTGCCCTTGAAATCCCCGAATGAAAATCAGAAAGCTTTTACCAATGAGGAATATCCACATAGCTTGGGTTTTCTAGACTTGTTAGAATTTCTTAAGCCTTCGCATTTGTCGAACTTGAAATGAGAACCAATGAAATGGCTCCATGTGTCTACAGACTTCACATTTGTCAAGGTTTGATGGATTTGCATCGCAAATTCTAACCTTAAGGGACTTATAAACTTTTGGATTTGAATTTCTCCCACTCAACTCCTTTTACCATGTCTAACTTGATGACCCGATGAAATATGAACCGTGTCTAACTCTAGGAAGTTCAAGTCCTGGAAGATCTCATAACTTTAGCAACTATTGGAATACCGACATGTAGCCCGCTTGGTGCCTTTGATCTATTGCCACGTGGCCCTACTAACTTTTGATACTAAATTTGATTGCCAAATGCACGCCAAACGCCTTTTTACTGTATGTCTCACAATTTTCAAATTTTCGCACAACAATGTAGCTTCAACCTTTTGTAATGTGGCTTTTAGAAAATAACCCGCCAATGAATAAGCTAAGTCTCCCATGGGTTTTTGAATGCCAATGGCTGAAGCATTTGGGAAAGAGAATTTGATCGTTTAACGTCACAGACTTGTAAAAATGGCTAAGTCCATTTTGAAGCTTGTTAAGGAAAAATAACTCGGGGGTAATTTCAGATAATAATTTGGTGACCTCTTAGGGTAATCTACCTACTAGATTAGATCATTGTACTTATGCATCCATTGGGCATGGAGTCAAGCCCAATTTTTTTATAAATTGATCAAAAACATTAAAATCCTTACCCTAGGGTCATATGAAGATCGAATGGACTTAGAGAGGTCTAGAAGCTTGGATTTGATATGTGGACTCGAATGAAGCTCTGAAACTGCTCCAAACTATCTGATTTTCCATTTAAACTTGCTCAAGCTCGAGGTGAAGCCAGAATTGACCATCTCATTATATTTTTTTTCTGAATTTGATTTTATCGAGTAGAAATTTGTTAAAATTCCAAGACCACTATGTTGCTCTGTATTTGATATATTGAGACAAAGAAAGAATATGAAGTTGCTTCAAATCTAATTTTTTTCCAAGGTTTGAAGAAAACTGAACTTAATCATGACAAAAACAAATGTATTGCAAATTTTTGGATCATATGTTGATTTGGAAATGAAATGCATGCAATTAGCACTGTCCCAAACACTGAAATTTTACCAAGGAAAAGTAAGCACATGATATTGAATTGAACTAAAATTTTACCAAGGAAAAGATGCCCCAAAATGTGATTTGGCCAAGAATTTTGCTATGATTGAAATGAACTGTGCAAATATCAACAAGAATGCAAAAGCTATGTACAAACATGTAAAATCATTTATGCTTCAAATGGAAACATGGAGAGTGTGCACAAAAACTTATGAAAATAGAACTTCTCTACCAACAAGACAATGTGCTAACAAGCACTTGGAGGAATGGAAACTATTCTAATATGTATAAGGGAGGAAAATTTACTTCAATAGCAATGCTTTAAATAGATCCCATTAACTAGAATCTGTAACTCTTCTCCATCCAATCTTGACAACTGGAAAACATTACTTGACTTACAACCTGAAATGATGTAAGGACCACTCCATATTGCATCAAAATTTGAGTGTTTACCTAGTTTGGATCTTTCTACATCCCATTTTAAGACTAAGTCTCCTTCTTGGAAGTTTCTAGCCTTGGCCTTTTTATCAAATGTGTTTTTAATCTGAGATTGATCTTTCTCCATTGCTTACATTGCTTTTTTCCTTATTTCCTATAGCTCCATGAGCTATGCAAATCTATCCTCCATGGATTCAAATTAAAACAATTTCAACTTTTTGATGAGCTCCTATGTTGGTAACTTAAGAGATACTGGTAGTTTTACTTCTTTTCCATAGAATAACTTGTAAGAGAGTGACTAGTTGATCTTTTGGGTGTAATTATATATGCCCAGAATGTTGATTTCAATCTTGTATGCCAAGCCCTTTGATTTTCATCCAAATTTATTTTGATGATCCTTAACAAGGTTAATTTGTGGACTCAACTTTCCCATTGCCATGGGGGTAATAGTCAGAATATTTTCTTATATGTATCCCATTTTTCATAGCCCACTCAGAGATCTTGGTGCTAAGAAATTCCAACACATTATTAGAGATAATAGTGGAAGGAACACCAAACCTTGTTACAATACCTTCATAAAAATCTAGGATGTTGGTTTCATTTTCTTCCTTAAGTGTAACTACTTCTATCCACTTGGTGAAATAGTTTGTGGCTATGTGAATCCACTTGTGTCCTAGGATTGAATTTGGATTGATCACTTGATGAAGTCCAACCCCTTTACATGAACATTTTATCAACAGAGATGGTGTGGAGTGTAATGGTTGCTAATATTTATTTTTCTAAGATGAAGGCACACTTATTGTATTTCTTAACCCATGAAAACAATCATCAAAAAGATTAGGCCAATAATACCTAGCGTTCATGATCTCGAGAGCTGTTACCCTTGGAGAAAAGTGGCCTCTTGTTTCTCCATCATGTAATTCAGACATACCCTCTCAACTTTATTTTTCTTGATGCACATTAAGAGAACACCATTCACATCTATTTTGAATAAAATGCCACTAAAAACACATATGGAATATCTTGAAGTCTAAAATATATTCTTTTAGCTTTACTTAATCCTGGAGGGAACTGACTTGTTTTGAGGAAGTGTACCACATCTTGATTCTAGAAATGGATATGTAAAGCATCAGTTATATGTTATTGATCATAATGAAGAACTAAAATGGATTCTTAATCAATTTTATGACTTGAAACAATTTGCTCACATAACCCTTTGCCCCTAACCAGCTTGGTTACTTTAATATCAATGTCATACTCCATTACATTTTTTATCCATACAGATCTCTTCTTGTGTGCATGTGTACTTTTCTTAAGCTAAATTAAATGAAGCAAGAAATACCACCTAAAAATAGTTCTATAATCTAGCTAAGATAAAGCCTAAGCACTATCAAGATAAAGAGCTAAACAAGATCTATACTAAACATCATAACTTTGAAAACATAAGATCAAAACTAGCATGCTATTCAAAATATCTACTCTCCTAGATTACCAACAAAATGAATGGACCTATTTAGCTCCAATGGAAATCAAAAATTGCTTGTTTGATCCTTAAAGAATGCAAGAATAGGAAGCTTAGCTCTTAACAATGGTGACCTCTCAAGAAAACAAAAGGCAAGCTCTTAGTCTATTTTGCTATATGCTTTGCATTTGCTCTCTCAAGAAGTTTAGGTGTAGGTATAAAGGTAGAAGGAGGGATCCTTATATAGCCCAATGGATAAAGGAAACACTTCATCCCTTTGCATGTGGGATAAAGGTAAAACATGATTAGGAATGGATAAGGTTGCTTTATAAAAGGTAACCTTACTTTAGAAGGGTTTAATTTATGCTTAGCAAGTCATGGGAGTTGGGGGTGTTTTAATTAATCAAAGGTGATTAACTAATAGGTAGATGTAAGCTTATAGAAGCTAATTAGAGGAATATTAGTAAGATTTAGGCTATTAGAAGGGGATTAAATCAATTAAATATTAATTTATTAGTTAAATGAAAGGGAAAGCTAATTAATTAGTCTAGATAGAAGGGGTGATTAATTAATGGAAGGTCATTAATCAGGATGTTAGTTGGATAGGCAACTTAACTAATTAATGTAGTGTAATTAATTAACGACAATATGAGGAAAATGAGTGTTATTGACGATATGTTGCCAATTTGCAAGAAGGGGGATAATTAGCGCAATTTAAGTATTTAAATTACTCGGGCATAATTATGGGTGTCTACATTTTCCCCTCTTTGGGGTGGTGTAAGTGACGCCACTTCAAAGATAGTAGACAAAAGAAATTTTGAAGGGATAGAAGAAAAATTAGTAGGAGGAAGAGATGCCCCATCGAGTGTTGATAGGGTGATGAAGGAAGATGATCGACGATCGAAAAAGGTGAGAGATAGATAGAAGAATAGGAAGGGGTAGGATGCCCTAGTGAGACAGAAGATGAGGGGTGAGCAAAAAGTGATGAAAAAAAAATATGGAGGGGAGAGAAGAGCTTAACCTCTAGCCACTGTGTATTGGAACAATTTTGATGTCATCATATTACCATAGGATCTATGTCATTGGTCCTTATGAAAAATATAAGCATACGACAAAGGTAGAATGACATGAAAACCATATCGCGAATGATTGTGCATTGCTAAAAATACCAACTCCACACAACATACAATAATGCAATGCAATACGAGAAGGAAACAAGCTCATCTAACAAGGAAAACAAGTACGAATGCACATACCTAACCCAACAATGGTCAAGACAGTTGTACAAATGTTTTGTTATCAGTGATGAAGAGATCCACAAGTTTGTGATTGACAACAAGGGTTAAAAATGATGCCCGAGCAAGGATACATGCAAGGGGAAATGATAATGGACATGGGGTCCAAGAAAAGTGTTGTGCGTAATGAAACAACACCAGGCAACAAACGTGCCCCAGAGTACAGACGAAGCAAGCAACTAGCTTTGTGAATGGTTGTGAAACCGTTGATCCGCGAGTCATATTGATCAGGGAAGATGTGAGACAAACCAGCAGGATATGGAGAAAATAATATGCGCAAGACACAAGTTTTAGCTGTAATAAGCAAGTTACCATTTTTGTAGGTTTATTTACTTT
Source organism: Taxus wallichiana var. yunnanensis (assembly GCA_018340775.1). NCBI lineage: Eukaryota > Viridiplantae > Streptophyta > Pinopsida > Cupressales > Taxaceae > Taxus > Taxus wallichiana. Next base: position 431,630,793 of record CM031235.1, on the reverse strand, counting down.
TTAGGATTTTGTGAAAAATTTTGCCCTGCTTTTGGATTTTTTGACATATATATGGTTTTTATTTTTTGTTTTCCAAAATGTGGTGGATAGTAGAAGAAATAGAATAAATAGAATGAAGGACGTAGGGGAAACAAAAATTACCCTAGGTGGAAGAAAGAAGAAACAAGCAACAAAAATGTCCTTGTTTAGTGGAAAAATTAATAAAAAATAATTATTTTTTAAAAATAATCATTTATGAGAGTGTGGATAAGAAGAAAAATCACCTAGGAGCATTAAAATGTCTGAGGGAGAAGAAAGGGTATCAAACAAATTTTTTTCCCTAATACGGTGGAAAATAAGAGAAAAATAATTATTCCACGGTGAACAGAGGAGAAAACGACAATTGAAACGGGCCTCCAGGCCCTCCCGGTGGTGAAAAATGGGTTAGTATACCCCACTGGGTGGGGTAAAATCATTGTGACCAATTCATTTTAACCGAGTCCTATAGAATTTTTTACTATGAGGCTATAAGAATGACGAGGACAATGGTGATCGTACGAGACCGAGTGAGGCACACAGATGCACCCAAGGGTACTAGCAAAGATGCAGACAACGAACCCTTCATGAGTATCCAAACTTTGCTCATTAATTATTGTCATTAATGCCCCAAATTTAGCTTTTAGCGCTAGGAAGTCACATCAGTGTGCATGTGCACAGCGTAGGTGTCGGAGTGGGGGCACATGCATCCCTTTGGGGGCACCCGTGCCATAATACACACGCACACACAGGCATGAGTTGCACACACCCACGTGCATGCACACACATAACATGTGCACATGCACATACCTAAAAAGGGGCACACATGTGAAAAATGGGGCGCACACACTTAGGGAATCACGCGCGCAAGTGCAAGTATAGAAATGATGGCGCAAGCGCCAAATGTGTGGCACGCATGACAAAAAGGGTGCACAGCGAATAAGGGCTCAAGCACCAAAAGACAAGTGCGTGCATGTGCACATGCCAAAAAGGAGGTGCATACACCCAAAGGGGACGCACACACCCAAAAGGGTGCACAGCGTCCCAAGCCGGTGGACGATAGATATAAAAATGTCAAAAAGATGACACTTAGAAGAAATTTTAGGATTTTTGGGTTAACCCTAAAATGATAGATATATTTTTAGAAGAAATATTAGCAACTGATGAGTGATTTGATATTTTACAGAGACGGTTGCAGAGTTTTATGCACGCGGAGTGCCACACTCGGATAGCGAGAGCTAGAGGGGAGTATGCACCAGCGAGACCACCGTGCCATGGCCATAATTCTAGAGGTGGTGGGGCTAGGCCTCGTGTATCGGATGCCCTCTCTTACATTGAATCATGGCCTACTGACTATGTTAGCCGATTGATGGCATAACGAGAGTCAATGCTTCAGATTGACTATGGGGGATATGACAATGACTCTTGAGGATGTATGGCGGATCCTTCGCGTGCCGATCCTAGGCACCTTGATTGAGTACAACTTCAATGCCAGACTTATTAGAGCCGCATGCAGTGATCTATTTTATGTAGATGACATACCACATGATGGTATGACTATAGCTCTGCACGAGTGCATTTCTGACCCGACACTGCATCGGGGGCCTCTCTACATTATGTCACTTATCAGTGGGTTTTTACTCACTGATAAGACAGGGACGTCATTCCCGAGAGGATTATTACCTTTGGTACATGGCATCTTCAGTGGTGAGAGATACTGTTGGGGATAATGCATACTGGCCCACTTATACTGGGATTTACATTTGATTACATACCACGGTTTGAAGACCATGGGTCCAACTTCTTTACTATAGATATGGTCATGGGACTACATTGCGATTGGATGCCCTGTGGGCACGTTACATGTCCAAGACCCAGAGGAGGCATCTTATATGGCATGGGTAGCAGTAGGTGGTGATGTATGTGGCCACCTCGATAGCTTATTTAGATATAGGCGAGAGTTCGATGAGCTGCTAGAGATAGATATTATCTGGCGGCCTTACAAACATTTCCAAAGTGGCTGGATGCCACAGAGCTCAGTGTGTGCTTAGTAGAGCACTATATCATCAGAATTCATAGCTATATTATAGATCTATATCGAGTTGACAGGTGCCAATGACAGCTTAGCAGAGTACAGGGGGTCCCACAGCCAAATATTTGGTATGCACGTAGAGATTCAGAGAGGCACACCATGGGGCCTCGCATACCGGTGGCCTGAGCTAGGGTGAGTTTTACATAGGTGGTCCCACAAGCATGGGACCCAACATGATAGGTGTGGGACCCTGGGGACTACAACAGATTATGCAGCTTGGTATGCCACTATGTTACCTCGGTGTCTCACTATCCCGGAGGAGGCCTGGGCAGCAGGTGCTCACCCACCTATAGAGATATGGCATGGTTCAGAGTGTAGAGAGAGAGAGTAGTGGGGCAGATCCAAAGGATCCTTTTAATGGCATTCCACATGATGGGAAGGGTGCCCCATAGGCACAGGGACCGATGCCATAGGGTCTAGTATAGGCACTAGTCCAAAGATCCCAGCAAGGGTCCTAGAGCAAGGCCACCATCCAGAGCACCCTGTGGACCAATCCTCAGAAGCACATGCACAACCACACACTAGTGACACATATAGTCATAGTACAACAACAGCTATAGCAGGCCTTAGCCGAGAGAGACACAATGAGAGAAGAGAGGGATGAGGCCCGAGGTTGGTGTGTGATTGCGACAACCGAGTGTGCTTAGGCCCAGAACCATATTGTCACATTACTATCGAGAAAGATCAAAGCTTGGGCCCAGGCTGGCCTAGGAGGTGACAGAGCGGCATGGCATAGTCAGATGCGAGAGACAATCGTACAGGGGGCTCAGATATTGAGCCTCCTACACTAGTCCTGCACTCTGTAGGGATCATGTATACACATGGTCACAGGGCCTTCTTACACAGAGGGATCAGGCACAAGCCGAGGTGTAGAATGTTACTACAGAGAGAGATCAAGAGGCTACCTCCTTGAGACAAAGCTGAGGCTGATTTAGGTAGAGTAACAACTGAGCGTGATGTTGCCCTTTAGCAAGACTCACCTCTGGAGATGTTGACTTGATACATGATGCTACGAGGCTCAATGGCGAGGCTTTATTTTATAGGACTACCTACTTCAAGGTAGTTCCCCCAGAGTAGTGAGTGGTACTGTCTTGATAGTCAAAGATGAGCACGACAGGTTCTAGGTCACAGAGATCAGGCCACTCGATGAGATCAGTTAGGAAACCTTTGATAGAGTAGCCAATCGACGTGGGCCATCTCACCACCATTGTTCCATCAACCAGGTGATAGACCTGGGAGTCTCGATGAGGGCAAGAGTTGTGGTTGAGCTCTACCTTCTTTTTGTTGTACAAATTGTTTGTATACATGCCTCTTATGAAGGTTGGATTCTGATGTATAGCTTTGTATACCATTATTTTGATGATGCCTCGTGATGAAGGCTTGATTCTTTCCCTAAATAGGAAAAGGAATCAAAAGGAGATGTTGAAGTAGACACACCATGGGCATAAGAACTAAGAGAATCCAAATCTATCCGAGATTCAATGGCCTCAGATTGGAGAGGGACCACTATATCAGCGGAGGGACATGCATATGTGCCCCTTCGTGTAAAGCTATTAAGAGCTCTATAGTGAGCGAATGGCTATGAATCTCCTTGTATTGTAATGGTGTGTCCCTCATGCTTGAATTTAATGCACTGATGGAACGTCAATGGCATGGCTTACATGTCATGAATCCATGGTTGGCCTAGAAGCATATTATATGGAAGTTCCAAGCCCGGGACATGAAACTTTCTCTAATGACAAGTGAGACCCACCTCCATGGGCAGCATGATTGTACCTATTAACTCCCTTTCCATGTTGTCGTATGTGGTGATAGTGATGATATTGGATTGAAGATCTGCCTTAGTATGTCCTAATTGTTTAACCAACTTGAGTGTAAAAATGTTTAACCTAGATCCGTTATCCACAAGCACCCATTTGATCTTCATGCGGGTGACAACTACCTCAATATATAAAGGAAGATTATGTGTTGGATTCTCGTAGGTATCTCCCTATGGTTAAAGGCAATATGTTCATTTGGTATGATGTTTGCGATTGTAGCTTGCAGTGTGTAGGATCGACCTCTAATGGCACTCCCGACCCTTGAAGAGTTTGGTATAAAATGTCTTTATGCACATTAGATATCTTAAGAAGATCTAAGATCAAAATATTAGCAGATGTCTTCTCAAGTTGCTCTAAAAGGTTATATTTACCAGTTTGTGGGGTTGACGAAGAAGGTTCCGGAATCACGAGGTGGGCACGCCTTGTTACCAAGGCATAGTCCTTTCTATTTATTCAGATGGTGTTGACATGGTCAGTAGGAGAACGAATACATCCAATAAGTGAATCATAATAATTGTTGCCTTTTTGGTGTACAAGTAATTCACTACTTTATAACCTTGGGATGACTCTCCCTGATCCGGATTTGATTTTTCTGATTTATCATGATTAGGGAATGGCTCTTTATATATCCCCATTTTCTCATTAGGTGTCTGCATTTTCCCTGGGTTGTCCACCTCTATCTCCCCATTGTCAATGAGGTCTTGAATATAATGACGGAGTCGCAGACATTTGTCTGTCTTATGCCCCTTGACATGATGCATTTCACAATATTCGTGCTCCTTGTACCATGAAGGTTTTGGAGCATTTTCATCAAATGGTTACGTCGTAGGATATGTCATCATGTGGGATGCATCCAATTGTTTTAGTATGATTGAAAAATGTTCATTAAGAGAGGTGAACGTTCTTCACTTTGGTGGTGGTTGAATTGGTCCTTTGGTCAATTTAAAAGGTTGACCGGTTTGGACTGTTTGTACATGTTTGGAATCAGTGATCCCATCTCCCACCACATTTTTGTTTTTGTTAAAGACCTTCGGATTTTCCGTGGGTTTAGCATTTTGATTATCTCTAGATTGGGTTTTGAGGGTTCCCTTGGCAATGAGAGATTTCTCTATCTGAACCCCTTTTTCGATGACCTCCTCAAAAGTGTGAACACAATGCATTTGGAGGTGGAAAGCTATATCCGGGTTTAGGTTGGGAATGAAAATACTAACCAACTATTTTTTTGGGAAAGCACAAGGGAAGTGGCTAGCTATCCCTCTCCACCATTGGAGGAAGTTGGTGAAAGTCTCATTAGGGTGTTGTTTGGCACCACATAAATCTACCATGGTGACATCACTCTCTATGTTGTACGAGAAGTGACACATGAACCTTTCTGCCAATTCTGGCCAAGTGAAAATTGATCCCCAAGGTAAATGTGTAAACCACTCCAAGGCTTGACCTTCGAGACTCTGGGGAAAATTCTGATGAGATAATTGTCACTATAAGACACCTCTTGACATGCCATATAGAAATCTTTGACATGATCTCATGGATCCCCCTTCCCTTTATATTTGTCAAATTTTGGCATATCAAATTTCTTAGGAAAGGGTTGAAGGGTCATAGTCTTATCAAAAGGATAGGGGCATAATTCTTCATATTGATACTTTCTAATGCTCCCTATATTGCTCTCTTGTAGGCTCATGAGTGTCACTTTCATAGATTGTACCTCTTGTGCGAGCAATTGTTCTCTAGTGGGAGAAGGGATATATACGCGATGATACCCTGTATCGTCTTCTCCTTGGTTTTCTCTATGGAGTTCATTGATCTTAACCTTAGGCCTCAAATTTTGAACATTTTTGTTTGCTTCCTTTTGTACATGGGAGGTTAGCAAAGCTAATTGTCTTAGGTTACTAATCTGTTGTTGAATTGTGGTTTCTTCTTCTAAAGGTTCTTCCTCTTCCTCATATTATGGAGGTTCTTCACTAGTCTCATGTCCTGTCTTGTTTCTACGTGGCACTTTGATAAAGGGTATTCTATGCCCCACCACTTTATCATTCCCTGCGTTAGAGGTAGAAGCATGTCCATGCGTCAAAATATCCTCCATATTGATAAGGGGTTGTTCTTCCTCAGTAGTGTTATTTGTAGGTGGGATTGTTTCATTTTTAGTGGGCAATTTGGCCCCTAATTCTATGACCCATGCTAGCACTCTATCCTTATTTCTGAAAATAAACTCATCTAATAAAGTAGGGTCAAAATCAAATTATGCGTGTGGGGATTCTAATTCATTTCCACTATGATCGACCATATCTTCTATCTCTTTTCCATAGAAAACAGAGGTCCTAGATCATGTCCAATGAAGGGGTTTAATCGTTATCTATTAGAGGCTTCCCAAGCTTGTGCTTGGTAGTCCTCGTATGTATGTTTCTTGATTCCTAATCATGTTTTAAGAGCCATGTTTTTGTGATAATTTCACTAAGGTAAGTTGTAAATGTACTCAAAACTTTATGACCACACCTAAGTGAAATGTAAGATGTATTGTCAAGAATATGAATGAAAAACAATGTGAGAATACCAATGTGATAGAGTGATAAATCACTAGTGACACAAATGTTTGGTATCTAAACTTGTTAAATGAAGTACCACCTAGACTAAATTTTAAAAAGTAGTTTCGTGTTCAAGATAATTAACAAGATGTTCTTACTTATGCTAAGTTCACAAGAATGAACAAAACATAAGTAAATACAAAAATTCAATGTGACCTCCTAACAAGATATACTAGGAGCGAGCTCAAACTTGACTAAGACCTATATCTCAAAAAGTGTCAATTACAATTCGTGAGTGACACAACAATATCACCAAGATATGTTAACCAAAATTTGCGAGAAAGTAAGGTATTGATATCAAGGTGTTATTGATATAACACGCACAAATGGTAACACCCAACACTCTTCAAAATTGAGGTAATAATAGAATCAAACTAAAGAGCTCAAAGTATAGCTAGGAATAGTTAAAAATGTGTGCAGCGTAACCTTACAATAGAGATATTTATGTCGAGTTTACAAGAAACAAGACGTAAATATAAAAATTGTAGTGATATGATACAAACAAGCTAACCCTTCTAAGGAAGTTCAAGATGATGAACCACGCCTAACTACAATGACGATCTTGACATGGGTATCAAGATCACAATGGCCACCAATGATATGAATATGTCTCCGCACACTTTAGACATTTAACTTACCCAACCGCAAACATGGATGGGCGTAAATAGACAAAAAAGTGGCAGAAACAATCAATTGGTAACACAAAGGTAGTCACTCTCCTTCTGATCAACAAAGTGTCAAAAGAATGTGAAGGAAGTAAATCAAAAATGGGATGAAAAATGCTGGCTTCACTTTGGCAGAGTTTCACCTCGCCCTAAGGCAAGTAAAAACTAAGCGAAAGTAACGCGTCACATGTTTCACAATAAAAAGATGGTTCACAACTCAACACTGTTTTAGAATGGTCAAAGTGGGCTCCTGGCCAAAGTATATTTTCCTAGGTGGTTCTCTCGTCCTAGGTGTTACAAAGATTATCCATGAGCGGGATGATTTACCCAAATAGTCCCGACTATCTTGGGAGTATCTTGACTTTTCCCCTTCAAGCATAGTGGGCAGTAAATGCATCCATCATGTACTTAAAAGGGTCACATAGGGACAACTTGTAACTCTATCTCACAAAGGAATCACTAGTCAAATAGGTAGTGCGGAGTACTTCCATTTAATTCCACAAGGTTCCATCTTGCATGGAATACTTTGGGGTTCCTGGAACCACCCCCATTGTTGTAGCTTAAGGCATTATGCCAAAGGGGTTATGTTCCAGTTGAGTGGAGAGGGATGTACCCTTTTCCAAAACCTGCAATACAATGTTTTGAATATGTTGTTTGTTTTATCTTTTTAATTAGGTGTGGTTTGCTTGAACACCGTTTGGCAACCTGTATAACAACTGTATTAGTAGTTTTGTCTTTTGTTTTTGATTCCTCTATTCTTTGACAAGCGATGGCATTTTGGTCCTGTATGACGATTTTTAGTAGTTTTCCATCAAAAGAGAAGGCATCATTTATGATTCTCCAGATCGCCCAAGGACGCAAGAGAAGAGCATACGTGATGTCTTCAAAATCCAAAAATATATCAAATGGAAAAACACTTTAATTCAACTACGCCAAGTTAACCAATTCCAACTCAAATATTCCTAACAACCTCAAAGCATCAACAAGGACTTAAGAATCATTTCTGATTCCCAAGATCACCCCAAGGGATGTGAGGGAAGAGCATACACGATCTTATTCCTATAAGTAAACACGCAAAGCTTATCTAACCAAGTAAAAACATGTAAAAACAACCTACAAAGACAAGTATGTGATTAGATAAAACCTGCAAGAATGTTAGAACCTCAACACATTAATTTCAAAAATACAAAAGGAAACCTACGCCCTTATTTGGCATCTACACACGGGTTAGGGCATATGTGCCACTCTATGTTTTTGATTTACGGTGCACACCGCACCACCCGAAATACATGTGCACCATGAAAATAATGTATGTGCTACTTTGCGTGTTTTTGGCTTACCATGCACTTGTGCCACTAGAGAGGCGTGTGCGCCACAAAAACAATGTATGCGCTACCTTCGAGAAAAACAGATGGGAAATTGAACAAAACGCTTGTGCCACTGGGAAAACGTGTGCACCATTGAAAAGTGTGTGCGCCACCAGAAAACATGTGCGCCACCGCTTTATAAAATAGTCCCAGCATTCTCGGCTGTAATGTCTGCACCACCAAAAATGTGTTTACACCACTAAAACAATGTGTGCACTCTGGTTAGGGTGTATGCACCGATCTGATAGGTTTTAAAATGTAGTGAAGGTATAGTACAAAAACGTCTACGCCTAGGTTAGTGCATCTCGCGCGTTGTGTAGGGTGTGTGCACTGGGTTAGTGTGCATGCGCCTGTGGTCGATAAATGGAGAACCAGGTTTTGATAGTGCACTTGTGCCACCCGAGAGGCGTGTGTTCCATGAAAATGTGCCCGTGCCACACCAGTAACAAAATACGGTAAAACCATAAGAAAACTCACAATATCTCAAATTTTGACAAGTTAGTTTAAAAATGGAAGCAACCCATTAAAATGATGGCTATGAACAAGAAGTTACACATATCAAATTAGCAAAAATTCTAAGAAAATGGACATTAACTACTACATGTGCATATCAAAAGTTAGCCAAAATAATGAAACTTAAACTAAAATGCCATGGGACTAAGGCTCCCACCGGGCATGCCAAATGTGTGCATGTGTACTTTTCTTAAGCTAAATTAAATGAAGTAAGAACTACCACCTAAAATAAGTTCTATAATCTAGCTCTGCATAAAGCCTAAGCATCATCAAGATAAAGAGCTAAACAAGATCTATACTCAACATCATAACTTTGAAAACATAAGATCAAAACTAACATGTTATTTAAAATCTCTACTCTCCTAGATTACCAACAAAATGAATGGACCTATTTAGCTCCAATGACAATCAAAAATTGTTTGTTTGATCCTTAAAGAATGCAAGAATAGGAAGCTTATCTCTTAACAATGGTGACCTCTCAAGAAAACAAAAGGCAAGCTCTTAGTCTCTTTGCTATATGCTTTGCATTTGCTCTCTCAAGAAGTTTAGGTGTAGGTATAAAGGTAGGAGGAGGGCTTCTTATATAGCCCAATGGATAAAGGAAACACTTCATCCCTTTACATGTGGGATAAAGGTAAAACATAATTAGGAATGGATAAGGTTGCTTTATAAAAGGTAACCTTACTTTAGAAGGGTTTAATTTATGCTTAGCAAGTCATGGGAGTTGGGGGGTGTTTTAATTAATCAAAGGTGATTAACTAATAGGTAGATGTAAGCTTATAGAAGCTAATTAGAGGAATACTAGTACGACTTAGGCTATTAGAAGGGGATTAAATCAATTAAATATTGATTTATTTGTTAAATGAAATGGGAAGCTAATTAATTAGTATAGATAGAAGGGGTGATTAATTAACGGAAGGTCATTAATCATGATGTTAGTTGGATTGGCGACTTAACTAATTAACATAGTGTAATTAATTAATGACGATATGAGGGTAAATGAATGTTATTGAGGATATGTCACCAATTTGTAAGAAGGGGGATAATTAATGTAATTTAAGTATTTAAATTGCTCGGGCGTAATTATGGGTGTCTACACTTATCATTCAGGTTTTTGTCCAATAGGAAGTATTTTATACCATCATGTGAAACTAATAGATGAATCTTGTTATTTGACACTAGATGCCTGAAATTCTTCAAACTTCTTATAACAGTAGCACATGCTTTTCAATGAATGAGTACTTTACCTCATAATCTTCAAGATTTTGACTGAAGAAGGCAATAGGTTGTTCTAAATCATATTTTTTCAGCTGCATCAATATGGAAGATATGGTCTCAACACCTCCAAAAGCATATAAGATGAAATCCTTAGAGAAATATGGATTTATGAGGGTTGGTGCTTGTGCAATGGCCTACTTTATAGCTTCAAAACTTTCTCTTCCTTCAGTATTCCACTTGAAAGCCATGTTTTTATTTAACATCAATGTTAGTGGCTTGAAAAGATTAGCAAAATTAGGGACAAATATTCTAACAAAGTTAATTCTTCCCAAGAAACTCTGAAGAGCCTTTTTATGGCTAGGCAATGTCAAAGTAAGAATGGCCTTAACTCTTTCTAGATCAATAGTCAATCCCTTATTAGAGACAATATGGCTAAGGAGTTTACCTTCATGAGCCAATAAGATGCATTTTTTTGGTTAAGGGAGACTCTAAACTCTCTACATCTCTCAAATACTTTCCTAAGATGAAAAAGATGTTCAACTGCATTTTTGGAGAACACTATTATGTCATCAAGGTAGATAAGAACCATCCTATTGATTAGCCCTCTGAATTCCATATCCATGGCTCTTTGGAACATTTATATAGAATTTGAGATTCCAAATGACATTTTTCTAGAAGTAAAAGTTCCCATTTCATGGTAAAGGTTATTTTAAACTAGTCCTCTTCCTTTACCATGATTTGGTTGTATCTTGAGTATCCATCTAAAAGGGAAAACCTCTCATAACCTACCACCATTTGTAAAATTTGTTCCATAGAGGGTAGTGGATAATGGTCTTTCAAATAAGCTTTGTTTAGGTCTCTAAAATCAACACACAACTTGATATCTCCATTCTTTTTCGTACTAGAACTAGGTTGGTGACCCATGATGAGTGCTTGATTGGAAAAATTATGCTTGCCTCTATCAATTTGTTCAGCTCCTTTTTCATTAGAGGTTCAATATGTGGGTTAACAAGCCTCTTCTTCTGCCTAACATGCTTAGCATTTGGATCCAACTCTATGGTATGTTGAGCTAAACTAGGATTAAATCCTCTAAGATCTTCATAGCTCCATGCAAATATATCAACAAAATCTTGACAAAGTTCTATAAAATCATGTTTTTCTTGTGAAGTACTTACTTTTCCAATTTGAAGGAAATTATCTCCACCAACTGCAATAGGATCTAAGTCTTCACCCTGACCATTATATTTGATTTCTCCTTTTTGAATTGGTCATTTGGGTTGAAGATGGATTCCAAAGTTAGTAAACCCTTGGGCATCTTGTTTGATCTGAGCTAGATAATTTGATCACCATATTGTCTTTCCAACTTATCTTGGTTTTTTGAAGAGAATTAAAATTCTTCTTGAAGGATATTTATAATTTTCTGATCATTTTTAAATACCTACCAAATTATGATGTTGTCTGGTATGGCAGGCCTTACTACCATCTTGATATGTGGTTGTACCTTGTCTCTTCTAATATTTTCAACAACATAAAACCTTGCTTAAATGGAAATAAATCTATCAATGAATTCATTCTCTTTCCTTGGGATGGCCTAAATATTAAAGCTCTGTTAGAAGCATAATCGACTAAGAGAGGGGGTGAATTAGTTCTAATAAAAATTCAAATCAGATTTCAAAATACTTATTCAAAAACACATAATCACTTAACCATCCATTAATGTGTGCACACAATCAAATACATAACATGTTATGAACCATGAGCAAGAGAATCAACAAAAGAAACATGATATAAGTGGGAAAATATCAAGGGGAAGAAAACCCATTGAAATTTTTTTTGATGTTACACACAAAAAAGAATTAAGTGAATATTACACATCACAAACCCCACAAGGACCCATGCCCCTAAAACCTTGTTGATATTACACATAACAAGAGACTTGTATGAATATGAATCATCACACAATATTTTGATGAAGTATTAACACTAAAAATATATTAATAACACATTTGATAATGATCCAAATATTCAGCTCCAAGCTCTTCCAAACCCTTGCTCAAACCCTAGGTCTTCAACTTGCACAATCTAGCTCTTTCTTCACTTCTCAATGATTCAAAATATTACAAACATTCTTACTGATCTTCCTCAACCCTTAAAAAACATGATATTATCTCAATTCATTCTCATACACCTAAAAATTCACTCACCTAGGTCACATACCTTGCACACACTCAACTAGTTCATAAAAGTACCCAAAACATGCTTCTTATATGTTTTTAATCTTTCAAACATAGGCCCCAAAATTTTACCTAAAATTGGTTTAAAAATTACATAAAGGAAACATTTAAAATTTTAATCATAACATATACAAGTGACCCAATTAGGTAGGCCTAGCCAAAACTTCATTACATGTGCCAAAAATGGCTCAAAACCCCATGGGCACAATCTTAAAAATGCCCTAACATGAGTACCATAATTTTTCATGACCCATGAAACCTTATATATGATTAAAAATCATTAAACATTCATAAATGGTCACAATTAATATCAACCAATCAAATTATTTCATTTATTGAGCCCAATTCCCTTTACAATTATCAAAAAGTTGTTTCGCACCCTTCAATACCTTGAAACTTCATCCGATCACCAAATAAATTTTATTTGACAAAAACATGCCATGTGACTAATAAAAATTAATGGAAGAACCTATAGAACAATTATAAGAAAGTTATAAGTCATGAAATATCCTTCACTTCAAACCACAACTACTTTTTCCTTCACCATATCAACCTGCCAAAAAAATCTATTTCCAAAGGTTAGCACATAAAATAATTTATAAAATTAGTAAAGAAATAAAAATGGATTAAGTGAATTTCAAATCCATCCCTATTCACATTCCAGGTGATAGGAATTATCACCCAATCCATCTCATGCTTCAAACAACATCAAACTTGCACCAAAACAAATCCGATTAGAACTCAAAACATTCTTGCTGAAAAAAGCCATAAAATTCCTATAAAATAACCTCATCATGATTAAATACATATATCAATGGAAATATATCTAAATATAATTTCTAACACAACTTTAATCATCTCAAAATTCCACTTGTAGCTCAAGTTATGGCCAAAATATTGTAGACTGCAATTTCTATTTGATATCCCAACACTACCCTTTGACTAATCAATTTGTTTGGACCTCAAAACCTCATGAACATGCTCTAAAACCTCCATTTAAATCATTAAAAATTCTCATGTATCAAACAATGCCAATTTAATTCATTCCTCATTTGGCAAATTTCTCCTCAAACTAAAACTCTTCAGAAACTAGCATTTTCAGGTGGGACACACATATGGTCACATGCTCAAACATACCTTTTGGAAGTCTTGAGGATTCCTCTACAAAATAAAATCATTAATTTTTCAATTACAATCAAAACGAGTCATTATACTTTATATTTTTTTTAAAATGCCCCTAGCTAGGTGTAGCTAGGGTTTTGACCTCTTTACCTTCTTAACATTTGTTCATAAAAACATGAAAATCAACTAACCTCATTATTTTGTGAAACCTTATAAAATAATATTAGAATAATCCCCGAAAGGAACAAGGTCCCATGCAAATAAAATTATTCACAATGAGCATTTGAAGTTGCACTTCAAGCTGGATTTTGCATTATTTTTCACCCTGCCTCACTCGTTATCCAAAATTCACCCCCAGGGTAATTTTGATAACATGCATTAAATTCTCAAGCCCCAAGTAAATAGATCGATTCAGGGAAAAAAATCATGTTTCTAGGATCCCCTCAGATTTTTTCTAACTCCCCTATCCATGAAGAAGAGAGCAAGTTTCGAGAAAAGGTGAAAAAGTTGCGTAAAAACAAGCTTGGGCCAGAAAATCATGAAAATGGCTAAGTCCTAGTCTTCACAAAGAATTTGGAGCAGTTGGGACATCTAGGTGCGAATTGGCCAAAAGGCCGCAGTAGTCTATAGAGCAAAGGGACAGCTTGGACCGTGAGGACGCGAGGGACGTGGAAAGCCGGTTCGGCTGAAAGAGAAGAAAATTGACTAACTGCTGAGTGGAACAGTCTGGGACATCTAGGCCGTGAGGATGCGAAGGATGCGAACCGCCCGGATCGGCCGAAAAGGAGAACTTTCACACTAGGACAAGCCAAAGCCGTGAAGCACGCGGTGGACGTGGATAGCCAAGGAGCCGAGATCCAATCACATTACGCCACGTGTCATAAGCCACATGAGGGACAAGGAAGCCCGAATCAGTGAATCGAAGTTTTTTTCCCAGCATAAAGACCTTTGGGACATCCGGGACAAAAGAACGCGGTGGACGCGAAAATCTCAAGTGCAGCCCAAGAACCAATCAAATCACGACACGTGTCACAAGGGAAAATTCCAAAAGTTCAAAGGGCGAGGTTTGAAGGGTCAGCCCGAGCCAATCAAAAGAGGACATGTGTCCAATGGAACAGGGAAGCATGGAGCTCAGGGAGGATTTGGAAAATTTGGCCAAGTTTTGGCCAAAAGGCTAAAAGTAGAGGAAGACCCCGTGTCCCTATCCTCTAATCAATGCATGCCATGTATCCCAAGTGGTATGGGACGTGGGGAAAGTGGAAAATGTTCCAAAATCACAAAAAGTCAAAATTTTTCAAGGAAAACCCACGGGTGAGTAGAGGAGAGAGAATTACGCATCCCATCGCGCTTGACACATGTCGTCCGTCTGTGGCAGAGAGTGCGGGAAAGATTTTCAAACATCTTGTTGGTGACGAAACGCAGCACTTCGGGACTCGCAATGCGACAAAGTTGAAAGTCTCAAGTGCATAATGCACAACATGGAGCTTTTCCCAAGTGTGGGACCTCGCGAAATCGGAAAAGCTCTCCGAATGAAGGCCGGCTCCTATTCCTCTCGCTCGATGCACCAATAAAACACAGAGGTTTACCAAAAACTTAATCTAACTACCAAGGAGACAGGAGAGAGAAATGAATAAAAATAAACCTAAGCTAAGGAGGTGATGCACCGAGGAATGTTGGACACCCGCTTTGCAAGATTAAACACAGACCACATAGATGTAATACCACACCATGCACAGGCACCCAAAATGCAATGAGAGATCAAAATAACAACAATGAATATATGAGAGGGTTTAAAATCAATCACAGACATACATATATTGCTCAAGGATCGATTCAATACATCGCAATGGCCAGAGGCAAAAACAAGCATTACAATCCATATGGGAGGCTTGAAAACTCCACAAATTCTCTTGCAAGCGGGAGAGAAGGGAGGGTGCAAAGCAGAAATGCCCAACAATTAGAAAGAGCCTCTCCTTACCATTTATATGAGAAAAATGAGGGAGAAGAGAATGATTCGAATTCTGCCCCAACCACCTCCAAGACTGCACCTAACTTCAACGAATCATGGCGGTAGGTGAGAATCTCAACAACCCAACAACGGCGAAGTGTATTTTACATTTTAAAGAACTTTTTCCCACCTAATTAAAGATATCCAGTCGTAGTTGGGCAGAGGACGCTGAGATTTCCGAAAAGTCCAACCTTGTGTGAATCCGAGCTCCCGTGAAAAGTTATGGCGATCTCGAATATTTCCCGCGTCGTGGTCTTCGCCCTGCGGTTTGGGGTTCTCTCTCGCATTTGCATCGGGTTTGGAGGATGCCTCGACATGTTTTCGCCCCATGCTTCTACGCCATGTTTCTCCACCTCTGAAACCCACTTTCCCTTTGCGTTGGGTTTTCCAACCCTTGCGACATGTTCTTTGCTGTCGGGTTTATTAACCCCTCCGACATGCTTCTGCGCTATGTTTCTCCGCCTCCGAAACCCGCTTTCCCTTTGATGTGTTTTCGGGTTTTCAGAACCCTCGAGCATCGGGACATCCTTTGCAATTTACATGCTTCATGTTTCGTGTTTCCCGAAACCCGAAACCCGCTTTGCCTTTGATGTCGGGTTTTAGAGGCCCGACGACATGCTTCTCTTCTTCTGAAACCCGATCTACATTGCGTTTATCTATATTTACCCGGGGGTAAATATATACAACAATTTGGTGACTCACGGGGTTACCTGCCTGCTAGGTAGAAGATCAATGGCCTTTTAGCGATCCATTGGGCATGGAGTCATAAGCAACCCTGAAACCAACCTGATACCGCAACTCCTTCTCCGAGAACACGCTGAACTGTAGAAAACCAACCCAGGAGCAACAAAACCTGTGCCAAAGCACTTAGGGAAACTGAAACCTAACTACAACAAGACAATGTGCATACGCACTTAGGGGAATTGAAATCTAGGCTAATATTTACAAGGGTAGAACTTTTCTCTTTTTCAGTAGCAATGTTTAAGATAGATTCCGTTGACCGGAATTGGGAATTCTTCTCCATCCAATGCATAATCGAAGGCATTGCTATTCTTACATTCCATGACCATGTAAGGGCCACTCCAAATGGCATCAAACTTGGAATGCCTTCCTAGTTTTGCCCGACCGCATCCCATTTCGAACTAAGTCCCCTTCCGAGAAGGTCCTCGCTCTTGCTTTCTTATCAAACCATCTTTTCACTAAGGCCCGATCTTTCTCAATTGTTTGAACCGCATGTTCTCTAATTTCGCCAATTCCATCAACTCGCATACCCGGTTTTGCCCGATCTCGCATCCCATTTCAGAACTAAGTCCCCTTCCGAGAAGGTCCTCGCTCTTACTTTCTTATCAAACCATCTTTTCACTAAGGCCTCGATCTTTCTCAATTGTTTGAACCGCATGTTCTCTAATTTCGCCAATTCCATCAACTCGCATACCTGGCCTCCATTGGTTCGAACTCACCAACTCCAATTGCTTCATGAACTCCAATGCAGAAGTTCTAATGATATAGGCACACGCTCTTTTCCATAGACCAACTTGTAAGGGGAATTACATGTAGACCTCTTTGGTGTTATTCTCGTCAGCCCATAATGCTGATTTTAGCTTAGTATGCCATGTTCTTTGATTTTCATCCGAGTCCTTCGATGATTCTTAGCAAATTTTTGTTCGTGGACTTTGCTCTCGTCCATTACCCCCGTGGGTAATAATTGGAAGAGGTGCTCAGATAGATTCCATTCTTGACAACCCATTCTGTAATCTTGGAACCTATAAATGCCAATGAATTGTCTGATATGATAGTTGCTGGCACACCAAACCTGGTCACTATTCCTTCATAAAACTCTAGAATATTAGACTCGTTTGCCTCTTTCGAGCGCCACTACTTCATCCACTTGGTGAAATAGTCCGTTGTCGTGAGAATCCACTTTTGGCCTTGGCTTGAGTTTGGGTTGATGACCCCGACGAAGTCCAATGCCCATTGCATAAATGGTTGGTCAACCAAGATTGGGTGCAATGGAAGCGCTACTAGTTTTTCTTTTCCTGTGAAGAGTGCACATTTCTTACACTTTCTTATCCATGTATAGCAGTCAATGAACATCGTGGGCCAATAATACCCTGCCTTCATTATCTTGAGATCTCATTTACTCGTGGGGCAAAATGCCCACCAGAGTCTTCATCATGAAAATCTCGTAACACCCTCTTAATTTGACATGTCCCAATGCACCTCAATAGAACTCCATTGACGTCCTTTTTGAACAAAACACCATCAACAAGCACATATGGAATGGCTTGTAATCTAAAGTATCTCCTCTTTGCTTTGCTCATTTCTGGAGGGCATAGGCCTGTCTGTAGGAAGTGTATCATATCCTGAGTCCAACAAGGAGTAGGCACATCATCATTTTCATGTTCTTGACCATCCTGTAGTACCAAGGTAGTCTCCTTTTCGCCACCTATTTCAACTTGTTGACTCAAGGCTAGCTGTTCACATAGTCCATTTCCACGTACTAGCTTTGTGACCTTGATATCGATGTCATATTCCATGACACGAGTGATCCACCCTGCACGCTTCTCATTTAGATCCTTATTTAGAAGGAAGTCCTTAACTCCCGCGTGGGAGACCATCAATTGGATCTTGTTGTTTGAGACTAGGTGCTTGAATTTCTTTAAACTCCTGATCACTGCAAGTTCATGCTTTTCAATGAAAGAGTTCCTAGTTTCATATTCCTCCAAGCCTTGATCAAGAAAGCAATCTGGTCGCTTCTAATCTTCCTTTGTTTTGTTGTACAGATTGCAGAAATTGTGTCTCCACCACCGAAGGCATATAACATGAAATCTTTGGAGAAGTCTGGATTGACAAGAGTCGGAGCTTGAGATATAGCTTCCTTTATTGCCTCAAAACTTGCCTTGCCTTCAGATGTCCACTTAAATGCCATGCTCTTCTTTAACATCAGCGTTATTGGTTTTACGAGAGCTGCAAAGTTTGGAACAAACCTGCAGACAAAATTGATCCTTCCTAAGAAGCTTTGAAGAGCCTTCTTGTGACTTGGCAATGGCAATGCTTGAATTGCTTTGACTCTTTCTCGGGTCAATGGTCAACCCTTCCTTTCAAAACAATATGGCCTAGAAGCTTTCCTCGTGAGCCAAAAATATGCATTTTGGGGGATTCAATGATACCCCAAATCTTCTACACCTCTGAAATACCTGCCTTAGATGAAAGAGGTGATCCACTGCATTTTTTGAGAATACAGTGATGTCATCAAGATATATTAGAACTATTTTATTGATCAACCCCTTGAATGCCATATCCATTTCCCTTTGGAAGGTGGCTCCAGCATTTGATAGCCCAAATGGCATCTTCTTGTAGGCATATGTCCCCCATTTGGTGGTGAAATCTGTCTTGAATTGGTCATCTTCTTTCACCATCACCTGATTATACCCTGAGTAGCCATCTAGGAGAGAGAATCTCTCTGAACTGGATACTACTTGCAATATTTGTTCCATTGAAGGAAGTGGGTAATGGTCTTTGAGAGATTCCCTATTGAGGTCTCGGAAATCTACACATAACCTGATTTCTCCGCTTCTTCTTCCCCGACCGAACCAAGTTTGCAACCCAAAGCCTTGAGTGCTTAATTGGAAATATAATGCTTGCCTCTATTAGCTTGTTTAGCTCTTTCTTCATCGAGGCTCAATGTGAGGGTTGACGGTCTTTGTTTCTCGCCGATGGGCTTAGCATCTGGATCCAATTCTATGGTATGTTGTGCCAAATTTGGATCGAATCCCCTCAAGTCTTCATAGCTCCAAGCGAGGACATATAGAAATTCTTGGCAAAGTTGTATGAAATCTGATTTCTCTTGCTCGCTGGCCACTTTACCAATTTGAAGTGCTTTGCCTTCCCAACCATAATTGGCTCTGAATCTTCTCTCTTGACCTGTATGTTAGCCTTTTCCTTACGAAACTGGTCGTTAGGGTTGAAGATAGACTCCAATGTTACTAAACCCTTAGGAAGCTTGTTTGTCCGTAGCTGCACCACTTGATCCCCATATTGCTGCTCTAGCCTATCCTGATTTCTAGCTGAGAATTCAGCTTCTTCTTGCAAGAAATTGACGATCTGTTGATCGTTCTCAAACACCTGCCAGCTTGTGTTGTTATCTGGAACTGCTGGCCTCACAACCACATGGATATGTGGCTGTGTTTTTTCCTTCTGATGTTTTCAACCACATCAAACGTTGCTCCAACTGCTGCGAGCCTATCTGCGGCTTCATTTTTCTTCCCGGGTATAGACACAATGTCAAAGCTTTGAAATCCTCAATGAGGTCCCATACCCTATTCTTATAGCTCTTTAGTAGGTTGTTCTTTGTAGCATGTTGTCCCTAACTTGGTTGACGATTAGCTCACTATCTCCAAACACTTGCAAGTTCTTTATGTCCTTTTCCTAGCCCAATGAAGTCTATGAATCAAGGCCTCATATTCACCGTGTGTTGTTTGAACAAGAAAACCTGAAACATAAAGCTAAATAATACTTTATGTCTTGTGGTGAAATCAACACCGCACCACCTCCAAAGACCTTGTCTCGCTTCTCGAACCATCGAAAAATAATTTCCAAACTTTGCTTTCATCTCTTTGTTCATTTGAATGATGTCGGAATGGGTGAATTTTCTTCATGTATACAATACACGCCCAATTCAGATTCTTCAATTTCTTTGTATGGGTCGAATTCATGACTCTTGTTTGCGCATTCATCCAAAGTTAAATCAGGAATTCCCTCGACCTTAGTACCTGCTTCTAGATCACTTGAACACTCCTCCTGATCAAAAGCTGAGCAATTTACATTGATAGGACCTGGTACATGAGGCTCAATATGGAAATTGGCAATTGGTTCTGACCTGATTGTTGCTTTAGCTCCATACCTTGTCCTGAAAATCATGTGCGACCAATCTGCAGATAAGTATCCACCGATCTTTGCAGTGAAGTCTCTTGATAAACACAATGCAAAGAGTGGCGGGAGGTCAATCACAGACACATCTTGCAAGACTGTAACATTAGGACATAAATGTAGTTTTAGGCTTAACCCTTTGATGACCCCAACTATTCCCACTGCCGTTCCATCTAGTTGCACTACTCCTTTCAAAGATCTTGGCTCATACTTCTCCCCAGCTTGATCCGCTATTTGCTTTGGCATCATTGAACTACTTGCTCCTCGAATCTATCATGCAGCTTGTGTACAAAGTGGTTTCCAACAATCAATGACACATAGAATGGTGGAGGCTTCAAATTTTTCTTGTGTCGGCCCCCATCATGTTACACTGCATTAGTGAGAACTTTCTCATGTCCCTGGTTTGATACATTTGTGGCAGACCAATTAGCCATTGCAGCTTGCAATAAATCTCGTTGCCTCGGGATCGCAAAGTGATTCCCACATGGAAATGTTCACATGTGTCTTCTTCATTTGATCGATGATGTTGAAAGGGGATGAATTATCCTTTTGTTGTCCCTTACTCGGCGCAAGCTTTTCTGGAGCTTGAACGGGTGCATGTGTTGCTATGACAGGTACCTTAGGCTGATTTTGCACATTTGGAGCTGCGTTTGGTCTACCGACCCCTTGTTGTGTAAGAGCGGGCTGAGAAACAACTGGATTGGATGGTTGTCCCTCTTCTATGTTTCTCTTCTTTGACCACGTGTTGGTAGCCACGCTTTGAAAAGGCTGTTGGTTAACTCCACAGAAGTCTTCCGTTTGCCAATTGGCCAATGTGGTTTCTGTTGGAGGTCCTTCTTGTTGCATTCCTTGTTGCTGATTCTCTTCCTGGCTTGGTTCTTGAGGAACACCAATGGTTTGTACCATCAAGGCCTGATTCAGTGCACCATTAAAACATGCTGACTGATTATGGGGTAGATTGCAAGGGTAACACCAGTTGTACTCTTGTGCCATGTTGTTTTGTGTTGGAACCAAGGCTCTTGAGGATGTCGCTGTATTTGGATCATACGGCCGAAATGGCCTGGCAGCTTGAGGTTGTCCTTGGTTTTGGTTTTGATTTGCAGCCTGAGGTGTGGTGGTCTATTCTATTGGTATGAGGGCCTAGCCTGGTACTGTGCTTGAGGCTGATACGGTCTAGCACTTTGAGCTTGTTGTCTTTTGATAGTCACAAGCTCATTTCCAAGGTTTTGCAGTTGTTTCATGACCTCCTGCAATTCCTTTGAAGTATTTGAAGATGTGGATGCCTCATTATTGCTTTGATTTCTAGGAGTTGGAATGGGATTCGACTCTGGGTGCTTGGTGGTTGTCAGGATTTCCCATATTCGGATAGAGAGGCATTGGCGGCCTTGGTGCAAGCTTGCTAGCTTAGATCAAATAGTTCTTTGCTCTGATAGCTGTGTCATAGGCCCCTGGCAGCGTTGTCCCTCCCATTGATTGGATCATCATGGCTATGTCTGAATTTATAGCCTTTAAGAAATAAAGGAATGCTCCTTCGGCAGTTGGTCTAACAGCTATTGGAATCCTCGTCCCATGTCCGTTGGAATCAAATTGAAATCTGCATCATTTGCTCGTTAGAGCCCTTTTAATTGTTGTCACTGCTCCAATAAAGACAAATTATCCGCCTCTCCCCAAATTGGTTGCAAAGAGTTGAACAAAGTTGGTTGCAATTCGTAATAGACCCCGCTGTTAGGCTTCTAAACGATTATAAGGCCTTAACTTTGAAAGATGAAGCCAATAACTTGATCTGTAACATCCATTTCATTTATCTCGTGGATTGCACATGCATTAGCAATATCCTGGATGTGATCAATAGGAGTAGTATGATTTTCTCATGTAAAATAGGGGATATTCTTTAGCGCAACGCAATCGAATTTGATTCTGAGCATTTAGGGCAAGTGGACTACTACCCGTGAAATTGACAAAGGGATTCAGTGGTAGATGTGCCATTATGATTGGCCTAAGAACCCTAGTCGATGCGAGAAAAGGTCTACCAGGTGGAGGTGTAGACAAAGTCCTCTTAGGTGGAGATGGTGATCTTTGTGGTCTTCTTCCTCTCCTTGCTCTGCCTGGTGATAGTTGCAAGTGGAAAACTAGCCCTTCTTCTTGAGTATTAGACCTGGTTCGAATTCTTCTCATGTGCCTCTGGCAACTTGTATCGCTACATCATCGAATTCTATCCCTCCGGAGTTGCCAGATGTGTTAGATAACAAGCCTCTAAAAGGCTGGATTTTGCCAAGTTACACACCAAACTTGACAGTAATAAAAATGGAATTTAAACTTTGAAGGACCCAGAGGAGACAATCTTCAATCCGAATTTAGGCCTCACATGCATTTGCGGATCCCCGAAAAGTACAGTGCAGGAACTCAGTCATGCGATGCAACTCACAAAACCCGATCTGCTATGTGTCGGAACTGGAACATTTCCGACATCCCTCAAAACCTGATTTTCTTTCTTTGTCGGGACTAGGACCATGCAATGCATCCCCAAAACCCGAAATGACCTGTTTTGATGTTCTCGGATCCTCAAAACCCGAAATCAAAAAAACCATTACATTTTTGAAAATCAAAATATCAAAAACTAAAGATACCCTTTTGAAGATTACCTCGATCTACCAATTGCTGAAATTTTGACTTGTTTTGAGCAAGTTAAGCCCTGGAAAATTGATTTCGGAGTTCAAAGCTAGAGGTGCAAAATCTGAAATTTGTAAAAACTGCAATCTCTCGTTTGAATTTCATGAAAACTCCTTTAAATTTTTATGGAATGACCTCTTGGTCCCACTGGGCATGCCAAATCTGTTGGTGTCGAAACACGTAACCCCGGGACTCGCAATGCGACGGGTTGAAAGTCTCGGTGTGAATGCACAACATGGAGCTTTTCCCAAGTGTGGGACCTTGCGCGAAATCGGAAAAGCTCTTCGGATGAAGGCCGGCCCTATTCCTCTATTCGGATGCACTAATAAAAGACAGAGGTTTACCAAAAACTTAATCTAACTACCAAGGAGACAGGGAGAGAGAAATGCATAAAAATAAACCTAAGCTAAGGAGGTGATGCACCGAGGAATGTTGGACACCCGCGTTTTGCAAGATTAAACATGCACTCACATAGATGTAATACCACACCATGCACATGTGCACCCAAAATGAAATGAGAGATCAAAATAACAACAATGAATATATGAGAGGGTTTAAAATCAATCATGACATACATATATTGCTCAAGGATCGATTCAATACATGCAATGGCCAAGAGGCAAAAACAACATTACAATCCATATGGGAGGCTTGAAAACTCCACAAATTTTCTCTGCAAGCAGGAGAGAAGGGAGGGTGTAAAGCGTAAATGCGCAACAATTAGAAAGAGCCTCTCCTTACCATTTATATGAGGAAAAATGAGGGAGAAGAGAATGATTTGAATTCTACCCCAACCACCTCCAAGACTGCACCTAACTTCAACAAATCATGGCGGTAGGTGAGAATCTCAACAACCCAACAGTGGCGAAGTGTATTTTACATTTTTAAGAACTTTTTCCCACCCAATTAAATATATCTAGTCGTAGTTGGGTAGAGGATGCCGAGAGCTTTCCGAAAAGTCCAACCTTGTGTGAATCTCGAGCTCCCTGTGAAAAGTTATGGCGATCTGAATATTTCCTGCGTCAGGGTCTTCTGCCTGTCGGGTTCGGGGTTCTCCTCTGCATTTGCATCGGGTTTGGAGGATGCCTCGACATGTTTTCGCCCCATGCTTCTGTGCCATGTTTCTCCGCCTCCGAAACCCACTTTCCCTTTGCGTCGGGTTTTCCAACCCTTGCGACATGTTCTTTGCTGTCGGGTTTATTAACCCCTCCGACATGCTTCTGCGCTATGTTTCTCCGCCTCCGAAACCCGCTTTCCCTTTGATGTGTTTTCGGGTTTTCGGAACCCTCGAGCATCGGGACATCCTTTGCGATCTGCATGCTTCATGTTTCGTGTTTCCCGAAACCCGAAACCCACTTTGCCTTTGATGTCGGGTTTTAGAGGCCCGACGACATGCTTCTCTTCTTCTGAAACCCGATCTACATTGCGTTTATCTATATTTACCCGGGGGGGTAAATATATACAACAAACACATTTTCACCTGTTTTGTGCCATAAATCTTTAGATGTCCATATCTTCGATCCGAGCTTGGATTTGCACGTTCTTTATATCAAAGGAAAGCTTATGAAATTCTCTACATTATTCTAGGATTAATCTTGAATTTTCAAAAGTGCGATCTGAGAGAGAAAGTTAAGAAACAACTCGATGCGTGTTCATGGCTAGAAGTGACATTTCAACGACCAAATTTAACGTAGAATGGGTTGCATTCTCCGAAATTTGGTCAAAATTGACAGGTATGGGTTTGTAAGGTATCCCATGCTTTGTTTTAATGCATCCGCAATGAGGAGGAATGGGCTCTCACATTTCTTGTACGTTTCTATCTCCTGGGCTCAACCCATGCAATGTAAAAGCCAGATTTGGCTCATTTCGAAAAGGGGGAACATTTTTGGACATAACAACTTCTTCTTTCACCTCCAGCAAGTGATTTTTGAAGAATCAGACCTCTCCAAAGATCAGAATAATTTTTACCTCTCTGAGGTTGTAATGCAGTGATTTTGACACTGGAAATGATAATGCAAGCTTTGTGAATGAGTTTCAGTCCTTTGTTTGTATTGTTTGCTTCATTTCAGATCCTAAATTATAGCTTATCAATCCTGTGTATGTTTTATGCTGCAATCTCTAGTTTGTGTCTATTTGCATGTGAAATGTTTCACCACTCCTTTTGGTGCATCACCACCTTTAGTTAGTTTCAATTTTTGCATTTCTATCCCTGTATCCTTACAGTTTAGAGTAGGATTAAGATCTGAACCTCTGTAGTTGTGTAAGCATTAGATCTAATAAGAGGAGTTTGAGGAACCAACCTCTAATCTGGAGATTCCTCTCTCAGTTTCACAAGTCCCACACTTGGAGAGAGGTTTCCATGTTGTACAATCACATTGGATGCTAGAGTGATCAACCTAGAAGCCTGATCTACATCCAGGGGTGCTGTGAGTCTGCAACAACAGTTTTGGCACACTGGGTGGGACACTAGAGGTCTCATTTTTATTATAGCAAAGTTGATGTGCACCGCTGCAATTTTCTTGCTTAAAAAGAGCTATTATTTGCATATCCGCGACTCCAAGGGGAAGAATCGATTGGTTTCAAGTGCGGGCCTGAAAACTCATGAGAAGAATCACCACAAGGTCAAGAGTTGGAGAAGAAGAAGTTCTGTTTGAATACCAACAATTATCTATAAGAAGAAGGCAAAGAGGAAGAAAGATTCGAAGGTCTCCATCTCCACCAAAAGAACTCTCTCAACTCCTCCACACGGTAGGCATTTCATTCACCAACAAGGGTTTTAAGACCAATTAGAATTGCATAAAATAACCCCTACGTCAACTTCACAGGTAGCAGCCCACTTGCCCTCAATGCACAACATCCAATTCCTATTGCAGCCTTGAAGAACATCCCCTACTTCACTGGAGAAAATCAAACTACTCCAGGTGATCATGTTAAAGATATTGCTAACCTTTGTGTAATCCATGAAATCAATGAAATGCAAGTGGCTGTCAAGTTACTGGCATCTTCATTCAAGGGTAAAGCATTACAATGGTTTAGGAGCCTTGGAGCTGGTTCTATCACAAATTGGAATCAGCTGTGTATAGCACTTCACGAGTAATTTGGAGAGAAGGGAGACAACTTGTCTCTTTTGGAGCAGCTGACAACCATCAAGAGAGCTCCCAATGAGTAGCTAACCGATTTCAACTTCAGATTTCAAAAGACTTGGGAGAGAATTCTAGTGGCAGTCAGGCCAATAGCAGAAGGTGCTTTTCTCTACTATCTCAAAGCTTTAAATTCTGATATTTCTATGTTAATTCAATCCATGGGAGGCATAACCATCCCTATGGCTTATAGCATTGCCATTAGGGCTGAAAATTGTTTGATCCAAGCTGGCAAACTTGCCCCTAGACCTCCCATGCCACTGTTCCCAAGTTTAGAGAGTCCAAGCACCAGTCAAGCACCTAATTTGGCTCCTTCTCCCACTCCTAGAAATCGAGTTCAAATGAAGCTTCCACTTCATCGTGAGTGCCCCAAATGAGCTTCAAGAGGTCATGAAGCAATTGTAAAACTTAGGCAATGAGAACTCAAGTTACTCTCAAGAGGCAAGCAAGCCCAAGGTTTCGAGACCTTTTTATCAACCCTGTGCTCAGCCTAATAGGAACCCATACCAACCACAAAGGCCTCCTAATCCAGCTTGCAAATATAAATCCAACAAGGCCTCCTACCAATAGACCATTTCAGCCCTATAATCCAAATGCCATATCTGCCTCTAAGGCATTGGTGCCAACACAAAACAACATTGCTCAGGAGTATGATTGGTGTTTTCCATGCAATGAGCCTCATAACCAATCCATGTGCTTCAATGGTGCTTTGAATCAAGCACTAATGGTGACAACTACTGGTGTGGAGGGTGAGGGCAGTCAAGGAAACAATCAACAACAAGAAACATTCCAACAACAATCAGCCCCAAATGACACCACATTGGTGAACTGGCAAGCAGAAGATTTCTGTGGCATGAATCAAGCAGTTTCTCAAGGTGTTGCAGCCAACACAAGGTCAAAAAGGAGGAATTTGGGTGAAGAACAGCCATTAGCCCCAACCAATCCACAACCTTCCATGGCTCCACAAATGGTTGGCAAGCAAAATCCAGTTTTAAATGCACAAGGGCAGCCAAGAACAACCCCTAGGCCAACTCAAATACCAGCTGTTGCTGCCCACATGCAAGGAGTGAATGTGCAAACCAAGGGACAAGTAAAGAGATCCTTCATCACTGTTTCAAGATCATTGACGACTGGATGAAGAAGACAAATGTCAATATATCAATGTGGGAATCTCTATCCATCCTGTGCCAAAGAGATTTGCTGCAAGCTGCCATGAAGGACTGGCCAACTTCGAATCAGCAAGTTCAGATGCAAGACAAATTGCTTACAAATGCTGCCCAGCCTGAGGAAAATCATGGAGGACAGCAAGGTAAAGTGTTGAAGCCCCTCCTTTTCGTGTTTCATTAATCATTGGAAATCAGCTAGTGCACAATTGCATGATTGATTCTGGAGCAAGTAGTTCTGTCATGCCCAAACAAATAGCTGATTAGCTAGGGCTCTAGTATGAAACAACGTCCAAAGGGGTAGTGCAGCTAGATGGGACAACAATAGCAATAGTTGGAGTGATTAGAAATTTAAGTCTTACCTTGCATGCATGTCCAAATGTTGTTGTTTTACAAGATGTATCAGTCATAGACCTTCCACCACTCTTTGCCCTTTGTTTGTCAAGGGACTTCACAACCAAGATTGGAGGCTATCTTTCTACTGATTGGTCACACATGCTGTTCAGAACGAGGTATGGAACTAAGGCTACAATCAGGTCAGAACCTATTGCAAATTTCCACATTGAGCCTTACACTCCAAGTCAGATTAATGCCAATTGCTCAACATTTGATCAAGAAGATCACCCAAGCACTGATGAAGCTGACACTAAGGTTGGAAGCATCCCGGATCTAACTCTTGATGAATGGGAAAGCAAGGTGCATGCTTTTGATCCTTATCAAGAAATAGAAGAATCTGAGCTAGGAGTTTATTGTTTACATGAAGAGA
Source organism: Taxus wallichiana var. yunnanensis (assembly GCA_018340775.1). Lineage (NCBI taxonomy): Eukaryota > Viridiplantae > Streptophyta > Pinopsida > Cupressales > Taxaceae > Taxus > Taxus wallichiana. The sequence goes on along the minus strand of CM031235.1, from coordinate 431,602,489 downwards.
ATCAACCTCTCCCCAACATCACCAAGCCAGATCATAAGGACAAGAATGAAGTATGGCAATTGTTCTTTGATGGGTCAAGGAGTAGACAAGGTGCAGGAGGAGGAGCTATGCTCATTTCACCACAAGGTATAAAGTATTACTCAGCCTTCTGTTTTCATTTTTCTTACTCAAACAATACAGCTGAGTATGAAGCCTTAATTCATGGATTGCACTGGGCAAAGAAGAAATGCATCAAGAATTTGTAAGTATTTGGTGATAGTGAGCTGATCATAAACCAAGTCAAAGGAAAAAATGCTGTCAAGAATAATCTGCTCAAGTGCTACAAAAATCAGGTATGGGATCTTGTTGAAGATTTTGAAGCTTTTAGCATTAATTCCATCCCAAGAAAAAGGAATGAAGCAGCTGACAGGCTAACAACAATTGGGGCTGCGTTTGATGTTGTAGAAAGTATCAAAAGTGAGAAATATCAGCCTCATATCAAATTGGTTGTGAGACCAGCTGTTCTGGATAACAATACAAGTTGGCAAGTCTTCGAGAATGACCAACAAATTGTTAATTTCCTCCAAGAAGAAGCTAAGTTCTCTGCCAGAATCAAGACAAGCAAGAGTAGCACCAATATGGTGACCAAGTGATGCAAGTGAGAACTAACAAATTACCAAAAGGCCTCATAACCTTGGAGTCAATCTTCAACCCGAATGATCGCCTACGGAAAGAGAAAGCGAACATTCAAGTAAAGGGTGAAGATTCAAAGCCTATTTTAGTGGAAGAAGGCAAAGCATTACAAATTGGCAAAGTAAGTACCTCACAAGAGAAATCTGATTTTGTTCATCTTTGTCAAGAGTTCCCAGATGTCTTCGCTTGGACTTACGAAGATCTAAGAGGTTTCAACCCAGAGTTGGCACAACATACTATTGAGTTGGATCCGGAATCCAAGCCTGTCAGGCAAAAGCAAAGGCCAGTCAATCCCCATATTGAACCTCTCATGAGAAAAGAGTTAAGTAAGCTTATTAAGGCCAGTATCATCTTCCCCATCAAACACTCAAGTTGGGTTGCAAACTTGGTGCCAGTAAGAAAGAAGAGTGGAGAGATCAGACTATGTGTTGACTTCAGAGACTTGAATAGAGCCTCTCTCAAGGACCATTACCCATTCCCTTCCATGGAGAAAATATTACAGGTTGTAGCTGGTTCAAAAAGGTTCTCATTGCTTGATGGCTACTCAAGCTATAATCAGATCATGGTGAAGGAAGAAGATCAATTCAAGATGGCCTTCACTACAAAATGGGGCACATATGCTTACAAGAAGATGCCATTTGGATTATCAAATGTCGAGCAACATTCTAGCGAGCTATGGATATGGCATTTAAAGGCTTGATCAACAAGATAGTGCTGGTATACCTAGATGATATCACTGTCTTCTCAAAGAATGTAGTAGACCATCTCTTTCACCTCAGGCAAGTGTTTCAGAGGTGTAGAAGGTTCGGAGTGTCTTTGAATCCTAAGAAGTGCATCTTTCTTGCACATGAAGGAAAGCTCCTTGGCCATATTATCTCCAAGGAAGGATTAGCAATTGATCCAGAGAGGGTTGAAGCCATAAGAGCACTACCATTGCCAAGTCACAAGAAGGCCCTTCAGAGTTTCTTGGGAAGGATAAACTTTGTTCAGAGGTTTGTCCCAGATTTTGCAGCCCTTGTCAACCCCATCACCAAAATGTTAAAGAAAAGCATGGATTTCAAGTGGACAGTAGAAGGCAAGGATATTTTTAAAGCAATCAAAGAAGCTATCTCTCAAGCACCAACTCTCATCAACCCGGACTTCTCCAAGGATTTCATCCTCTATGCATTTGGAGGTAATGACACTATTTCTGCCATTTTGGTACAGCAGAACAAAGATAATGATGAGCAGCCGGTTGCCTTCTTCAGCCAGAGCCTAGATGACTATGAGGTGAGGTACTATTTTATTGAGAAGCATGTGCTTGCAGTAATAAGAAGCTTGAAGAAATTCAAGCATTTAGTCTCAAACAACAAGGTCCAGTTGTTGGTCTCACATGCTGGGGTTAAGGACTTCCTCCTCAACAGGATTTGAATGAAAAAAGGGTGGGTTGGATCACCCGTGTCATGGAGTATGACATCGAAATCAAGATCACCAAGCTTGTAAGAGGAAAAGGATTGTGTGAGCAGCTGGTTTTGGGGAAGCAAAAAGAAGTATGCAATGAAGAAGAGGCTGTTTTGATAGTCCAAGACAGCCATGAGCCAAGTGACAAGCAAGAAGAAGACAATGCTGCCCCCACTCCTTGCTGGACCCAAGATATAATGCACTTCCTAGGCTCAAGCCTATGCCCTCCGGAGATGAACAAGACTCAAAGGAGACACTTCAGATTGCAGGATGTCCCGTATGCCATTGTTGATGGAGTTTTGTTTAGGAAAGATGTGAATGGAGTGCTACTGAGATACATTAGCACAAATCATATTCAAAGAGTGTTGGAAGAGTTTTATGGTGGACCATTGGTGGTCATTTTTCACCAAGAGTGACAGCTCTAAAAATCATGAAGGCTGGTTATTATTGGCCTAAGATCTTCAGTGATTGCTATGCATGGATCAAGAGGTGTAAGAATTTTGCATTCTTCACAAGAAAAGAGAGACTTGCTACCCTTCCATTACATACAATCTCGGTTGACCAGCCATTCATGCAATGGGGTTTGGACTTCATTGGAGTCATTAATCCCAATTCAAGCCAAGGGCACAAATGGATGTTGATGACCACATACTACTTCACCAAATGGACAAGCAAAGAGCACTCAAAGAGGCAAATGAGTCTAGCATCTTAGACTTTTATGAGGGGATAACAACCAGATTTGGTGTACACGCCACAATAATCTACGATAATGCATTGGCATTCATTAGATCTAAGGTGACCGAGTGGGGTCAAGAACGGTATTTACCTAAGCACTTCATCAAACTATTACCCTCAAGGTAATGGCCAGGCCGAGTCTACAAACAAGAAATTGTTTAGGATCATTAGGAGGACTCTTGACGAGAATCAGAGGTCTTGGCATACCAAACTAAAATCAGCCTTATGGGCTGATAGGATAACTCCCAAAAGATCCACAGGTAACTCTCCATTCAAACTTGTCTATGGAAGAGAGGCAATCTTGCCCATGTCACTTGAGTTGCCAACATTGGAACTCATGAAGTAGCTGGAGTTGCTTGAGTTTGAGCCCATGGAGGTGAGGTATGCAGAGTTGATGGAGCTGCAAGAGATCAGAAATCAGGCATCCCAAGCAATGGAAAAGGATCAAGCTTTGATCAAGAAGACCTTTGATAGGAAGGCCAAGGATAGATCTTTTCAAGTTGGAGATCTAGTGTTGAAATGGGATGTGGATAGAGCAAAACCAGGAAGGCATTCAAAATTTGATGCCATTTGGAGTGGCCCATACATGGTCACAAAGTGCAAGAACAACAATGCTTTCCAATTGGCCTCATTGGATGGTGAAGAACTGCAGATTCTAGTCAATGGAATCTATCTCAAGCGTTTCTTCTAGAGGGAAGTTCACTACTTTGTAAATATTAGATTAGATTTTCATTCCTCCAAGTGTTGTGCACATTGTTTTGTTGTAGGTTAGTTTTGTTTTCCCTAAGTGCTTTGGCACAGCTTGCTGTCCATGGAGATGTTTTGTAGTCCTTGCTTTCATAAGGTGATATTCCATCTTCCTCCTTACACATTTTGAGTTAGTTGGGGTTCTAAACTGAATATTTGATGACTCAATGCCCAATGGACTACTGTGAGCAACTAGTATCTTCTACCTAGTAGGCGGAGTAACCCTACATTGAAGTCGCCAAATTGTTATCCAAAATTCACCCCTGTGGTAATTTTGATAACATGCATTAAATTCTCAAGCCCCTGTAAATAGATCGATTCAGGGCAAAAATCATGTTTTTAGGATCCCTTAGATTTTTTCTAACTCCCTTGTCCATGAAGAAGAGAGAAAGTTCGAGAAAAGGTGAAAAAGTTACTGAGAAAACAAGCTTGGCCAGAAAATCATGAAAAATGGCTAAGTCCTAGTCTTCGCAGCAGCCTAGAGCAGATTGGGACATCGGCGCAAATCAGCCGAAAGGCCGCCCGCGCATCTGCAGAGAAAAGGGACAGATTGGACCGTGAGGACGTGAGGGACGCGGAAAGCCGGTTTGGCTGAAAGAGAAGAAAATCGACTAACTACCGAGTGGAACAGCTGGGACATCTGGGCCATGAGGATGTGAAGGACGTAAACCACCCAGATTGGCCGAAAAGGAGAACTTTCACATTGGGACAGTTGGGCCAGAAGTACGTGGTGGACGCGGATAGGCTGAGCCAAGAGCCAATCACATTATGCCACGTGTCATAAGCCACATGAGGGACAAGGAAGCCCGAATCGGGTGAATCGGAAGTTTTTTCCCGCATAAAGACCTTTGGGACATCTGGGACAAAAGAACGCGGTGGACGCGAAAATCTAGTAGGCCCGAGAACCAATCAAATCACGACACGTGTCACAAGGAAAATTCCAAAAGTCAAAGGGTGAGGTTTGAAGGGTTAGCTGAGCCAATCAAAATCACGACACGTGTCCAATGGAACAGGGAAGCGCGGAGCTCGAGAGGATTTGGAAAATTTGGCCAAGTTTGGTCAAAAGGTTTAAAGGAGAGGAAGCCCCTGCGCCCCTGTCCTCCAATCAATGCATGCCACATGTCCCAAGTGACGGGGACGCGGGGAAAGTGGAAAATGTTCCAAAATCACAAAAAAGTCAAAATTTTCAAGGAAAACCCACGGGTGAGTAGAGGAGAGAGAATTACGCATCCCATCAGCGCTTGACACGTGTCGTCCAGGTGGCAGAGCGCGGGAAAGATTTTCAAAACATATTTTCACCTGTTTTGTGCCCTAAATCTTCAGATCTCCATATCTTTCGATCCAGAGCTTGGATTTGCATGTTCTTTATATCAAAGGAAAGCTTATGAAATTTTATACATGATTCTGGGGTTAATCTTGAATTTTGGTGTAGTTTGGAGAGAGAAAGTTAATAAACGGCTCTGACGAGTGTTCATGGCCAGAAGTGACATTTCAGTGACCAAATTTAACGTAGAATGGGTCGCATTCTCCTGCAATTCAGTCAAAATTGACAGGGTATGGGTTTGTAAGGTATCCCATGCTGTTTTAATGCATCTACAGTCAAGGAGGAATGGGCTCTCACGTTTCTGTCTCCTGGGTTCGACCCATGCAATGTAAAAGCCATATTTGGCTCATTTTGAAAAGGGGGAACATTTTTGGACATAAGAACTTCTTCTTTCACCTCCAAAGAAGTGATTGTTTGAAGAATCGAGACCTCTCAAGATGTAACATTTTTACCTCTCGAGGTTGTAATGCGATGATTTTGACACTAGAAATGATAATGCAAGCTTTGTGAATGAGTTTGAGTCCTTTGTTTGTATTGTTTACTTCATTTCAGATCCTAAATTATGGCTTATCAACCTGTGTATGTTTTATGCTGCAATCTCTGGTTTGTGTCTATTTGCATGACAGAAATGTTTCACCACTCCTTTTGGTGCATCACCACCTTTAGTTAGTTTCAATTTTTGCATTTCTATCCCTGTATCCTTACAGTTTAGAGTAGGATTAAGATCTGAACCTCTGTAGTTGTGCAAGCATTAGATCTAATCAGAGGAGTTTGAGAAACCAGCCTCTAATATGGAGATTCCTCTCTCAGTTTCACAAGTACCACACTTGGAGAGAGGTTTCCATGTTATGCAATCACACTGGATGCTAGAGTGATCAACCTAGAAGCCCGATTTACATCCGGGGTGTGAGTCTGCAACAACATCATCAAAATAGTCATATCTTGAAAAATTCACATCATGGGCACCTAAATTTTTTTGAGAGAATCATAACTCATCCCTATAACATCTCCAATAATCATAATGTTAATTCTATTGCCCAATATCTCCAGTCACTAAGACTTACCTATTCTTGCATGCTAGATCCTCATAGTAGTAACTATTACCAACTAAAACAATGTAATAAATGAACAAGAAACTTCTAAAAATGGCCCAAAAATACCTAATATGCCATGATATACCTATTTTCAAGCTTCCATGAGCTCAAATGGCTCCAAATCACATTTTCACACCTCCAAACAAGCATACACCTTGCAATGAGCACACGTAGCCAAATGAAACACTTGTACCTGCACTATGCCACTACTATGAGTCATAAAGAACCCTCAAATCATGCTATCCATCATGCCAAAATGCTTCCAAGAAAACAAAAAGCTCACACTAGCAAACAACACCTCCTAGGCACCTATATGGGCTTGCTAGAGCAAACATACATCACTGAATCCCACTGTAGTAGTTGATAAACATTTGAACCATCATGTTAGCACTTCATAAATCATCATGAAATAATCCTAAAACATTAAATTTTTCATTAATGTGGTTTTTCATCAATGAAAACACCTACTAGGACACCATGCCAACAATCTCCCCCTTTTTCATTGATGGAAAACTCTTTGTGAACTTCTCCCCCTTTTTACATTAATGAAAAATACATACCTATAAATCACCTCTTTCACCTTCATCAGTTTCATACCTCCATGTTTTGGTTGGAAACATACACCAAATCTCTCAAATAAGAACAAACTCTTGATTTTTTTCTTAAGAACTCGATTCTTGCTTTCATTTGAAGCATGCAAACAACATACTCCACTTGCAAAAGACACTTCCAACATTTGAAAACCATCAATCAACATGAAAAAGAAAAATTCTACCTTATTAGGAGCAAAAAAATCATTTTTTTAATCCTTTCAGGCATGCAAAAACAAGCATTTTTCACCTACAACTCTATTTTTCCCTTTATAGAAACTTTGTACTAGACCTATACCCCGAGTCATGCATATTGAGAGAATGCAAAAATGATAAAAACCCTTGTCAACTTTATTCATGATCTTTCATATCTTTTCTAGGCATATATTTAGCTTGTTTCTACAAATTCTTTCACTCCATATCACATTAGGACTAAGTTCCTGAAAAGATATTTCAAAGTGGCATTTGAGAAAAAATTGATAGATCCTAGTTCAATATTCAAACCTTGACCATGCTTTCTAAGACCCACCTAGATACATGACTACTATTTCTAGTTCAAAGACATAATAATGAGCTTCTTACCTAGCTATCTAATCAAGAAATCACCTTTGACACTTTTTCCTAGTCTTAAGCCATCTTCTTACTCTTAAAAAGTCATATATGGATGAAATTATGCATTTAAGACTTGTAACTTGATTGATCTTAGAAAAATCATTCAATACACATCTTGAGTGCTTTTGATCATAAAACCATATTTAATAATGGATTCAACACACATATAAACATAAGAATTATCTTTATACTCTGGCTTCCATATGTACAAAACCCGTAGTAAGATGTAGCATAATGTTTCTTGTTCAAAACAACTATGATGCATCTCAAACTTACTATCCTATGCATCATGACCCACAACACTTTATCACTTCATTGAGACACTTCACAATATTTATTTTATGGACTCCTTGCATATTTTAATTGTAATCTTCCTTAGTCGGTTGTGTGGCATCAACCCAAGTCACTGTAGACCTCTACTAACAATAATAACAACCATACTAACTATACATACACCTAATAATCTATTTTCTAACCTATGAGCTCATTACTTCATAGTCACCTTGACCTGTGGGTGATCATTTCTTGATAAAATTTCATCCAATGAGTCTTATTCCTAGTTATATTGAGAAGCTTCACAAAAAAGGTTGTGTTGCACCGTCTTCGACCTCTTTTCACAAATAGACCTTAGCATGAAAAACTTCTCTTGAAGTGATAGTAATTCCTTTGATTCATTTGGGTAACCTATGCCTTACCTTTATTGGATCTATGTACCTTGATGAATCATATAGGATTAATACACATATAGGCAACTTGTTCATGTAGTCATACTATTTCAGTCATGAGAACACCGCACTTGAGTTACTATCCTTTGACATAGTGTTTCACCTGATTCTTCGAATGTTTCTTGGAATGTGATGAAATAGATAAGGGTAAAGTGGCTAGGAGGAATACCTGTTGAAGATGGTTGAAGGTTGTTACATGCGTATGACTTCTTGATCTACGATTGACTATGAGAGCTTCCTTTTGGCTAGGAGGAACTACATGAAATAGACAATAAGACCACCAAATGGAAGTTAAATAGTATATGCAGTGGACTGCCTAGCATATGCTAGTTCTGGGAAGTGTGATACTCCCGAGAAGGCTATCAATCCATTGTTGTAAACAAATTAATGTGAGAAATAAGGTAAATATTGTCCTACTGTAGTCAATATGATTTAGGAATCTCATATAAATACAATAAGAAAAATCTAATCTAACAAGCTAGGTTAGGATTAGATCCAGAGATCGAGTAAATGGTTTTGGGTTTCTGCAGGTCTGACAGAGTTCTGATGAAGGTCACAGGTGATTATAGGTAACTTGGGAGTAAGTAGGTAGGTTGTTGATCTATACTATGTTGATAGACACAGAGACCGATGCCGGTCTAGTCCTAATCGATGCCGGTTAAATGTGACCGATGTCGGTCATTGAAGAAATGACAGGGGGTCAAGAATAGGGGTTTGGGTCTATTTTCCAAGTTAATGGGGAGTGAGTGAGGTGTCTAAGAGGTGTGAGTGAGGATGTAGGTTAGTGGGAAGATCTGGTGGGGTTTTGGTGAAGCTGGGAGGAGTTATGGGTTAAGTTGGTGAATGATAGTAAAAGGGTAGTATTGGATAGGTAAACCGACATCGATATAAAGATCGGTGATGGCTTAGGGAGACCAACACCGGTGACTATGGGAAAGTGGGAGATGTTGTAGAATGGATTTTGGATCTTCTTTGTGATTGCACAAAGGGTTGGGTAGGTCAAAATGGAGTATTGGATTGCTAGGACAAGGTTTTGAGGGGTTTTGGAAGAGGTATAGGGGATAGTAATCAAGGGGAAGTAGTGAGTGGCTAGGAAAGAAATAACACACAGAAGGATCTAAATACTAAAAGTATTCAAACAAAACTGGACTGAATAGAGCAATATACTTACTTGGAATTTTCTACTAGTTGACTGTGGGTGAAGAGTGGAGATGATGGTGAGAGATTTATTTTGTGAAGGTCCACTGGTTGATTGGAGACTCTTGCTTGAGCTGCTTGGGATTTTCTCCTTGCTTGGCTGAATCAACTCTTGGCTTGGATGGCTATGGATGTCTAGGTATGAACGGATGCTCGCTCTGATTGCATGCAGATGTGATTATTCTCTCTTGCTCTTAGAAAAATGTGCCAACCTCAAAATAAGGTTACCAAAGGGAATAAAAGGTAACCAATGACGGTTCGGGTTGACTAACATTGGTTTAGGGGTGACCGACGTCAGTTAGGGTGGGATTTCCTAGGTTTACTAAAATGGGTAGATTTGCTTGATTTCTTGGATCTAGTTAGTTTCTTCTCACAGATTAGAACGAAAGATTCTTTTCTAATGGGTGGGAATGTGGTTAGAGGGAATGTAGGCTTTGATTTTTAGGATTTAGTTGGGTCTTATTTAGTTATGGCAACATACTAAGAATAGTCTTAGAGTGAGGTGGCTAGGTGAGGTGTATAGGTGAGGTGGTGGTGTGGGAATTATCTTAATTAGGATAATTAAATAATAAATATTGTGAAGACATAGATTAATTTAATTAAATTAATATTAGTGTGGGGTGTAAGGGGCCATGGTTAGGTGAGTGTGTTCGAGTTGGTTATTTGACGAGGGACCAAGGGGAGTGTGACCCAATTTTGGTGTCTACACATAGAGAAACTTGATGAGCATGCTCCTATACCAAATAATAGCTTAATGAAGACTATTCTTGCAAAGTTGAATGATGTTCCCGATATTACAAGCTCGACTGATGAAGCCTTCAAATATTATTTTTATTTCTATAGACCAATTTTTTTGGTGTTTATGTGTTTCATTTACCTATAGGCTTTCTCACTTGCCTTTGAGATATTAGATACCTTGTTCACTCTATGTAATCTCTCAAGCCTTAAAATATTTAAACATGACTTATCCATTATTCTTTACTTTGGTCATGTCCTTAGCATTATTTAGAGCCCTTAAAACTTCAAACTATAAACATCTACATGTCCCGACCGAGACAACTCAGAGACAACATATTTGTAGCATATTTATTCAACACTACAAGAAATTATACACATTTTTGATATTTTAAGAATTTGAGCTAAGTAGGTTACATTTATTAGTTGAGCATGAGATTCAATATCTACTGAACCGGTCTTAAAACCTCCAAACTTACCTTTTCATGGAAATACTTGCTATCTTGCATCTCAAGTGAAATTGATATACTTTAGGACATGGAAAAACCATGATGCAATCTATATAAACCACCATGAGACTATATTTTCTACATGTAGGGCATACTTCCTTGACAATATCAAAAAAGCAGGCTACCTTGTCAAATGTTTGTGAGATTCAATTGTTAGGGTTTTAGATGAGAAAACCCTTCTCACTATGAAATAATAATAACCATTCAATACAAAAAAATAAATTCACATGTCATAAAAACACTTGTATCCTTTATACCTCACTATGTAGAAGATATGGTCAAAGATTCAACCCCTGGACACCATGATTAGAACCTTCAAAATCAACTTTCCATTCACACAGATCCACAGATTATTGTGATAGAACACAATATGAGGTAGAGAACCATCAAAAGTTAACAAATTTCTCTTTCAAGACCTCATAGTCGATCATACATGTTGTATTTCACCTTTCAAAACTTCTCAAGTGCTTCTTTCGGTGATTAAGGTTCAAGAGTATTCAAAAACATACCGGATACCTTCAGATTTTGTATTGATATAGACTTCACAAGAACTACACAGTCCTTTACACTCATGCTAAGTGATCAAATCATCACATATGATGGAAATTGAGTATATTAAAAAACGTTTTTAAGAGTATTTACATTCTCAAGAACTCATGATAGAAGTCTTAATGACCTTTTAAACCTAGAAAAATGCTTAGACATTTGAAATGACAATGCAATACCCTTAAGGAGGTTGATTACTCGGTGACTCAAGATGACATTAAAATCCTTCAAAGACACCTTCATAGCCTTAAGAACATAAATAAATCATAGAAATACCCAATATTTGATATACCAACACATGATTGACCATAAGATCCCAATAAGAAATAGACAAGATCCGAGTCCTTCATAGAACTCAAACATATTCAAAATTATCATAATTTTGAGACAAATACTTGTGTGAGAAAGCTCTTTACGAGTCTGAACCACTTAAATACTTCATATGAAATATCATGATGACACATGGACATACATAGTCAACTCATACCATCTATACACTATGATGATACAATCATAAACCATGATGACATCATATCTACACAAATAATGACCACATAATTAAAAGCATGAAATATTACACAATACCTGCCAACATGACAAGACCATGACCAAGAGCACAAATGAAAATACCTTGACCTTATGGAGAGATTTATTTTTGATTCAGAAAGATCCCCCTCAATTTGATGCTTCATATTCACCTATACACCTTTAAGAAACATACTCGAAGGTATATAATCACGTAGGAGACCTAAAAGAAGGCCTTGAAGATGTCCCAATCCCCATAGGAACTTGAAAAACTCATTTTCTTCTCCTTTCTGATATGAGTACTAAGAAACACTTCTCCTTCCATCATTACCATCTCTTGTTGAGGTATGAAGATCTCTTCTTGGTTTCCAAGTCCTTCTTGGACCATTTTCATGTATTCTAGGCCTTTGAAATCCATAGGCTTGCACTCTAGGACTTGAAGAACTCCTGTTTTGACTTGAATAGCCTTGATAATAGTCCCTTACAACATGACCAACTCTATTACAACTGAAACATACCACTTTATTCTTCTTCTTGAAGCCATCACCATGTTTAGGTGAATTATACAAGCAAAATCTAGCAATATGACCTTTCTTGTTGCAATTGTAACACACTATACTCTTGGAAAATTCAATTTTTTTGTATTTCCATGAATGGGAATCTCTAGAGTACCTTCTACAATATCTTTCTCTATGAACGAAAACATTTCATGAATAACAATATCCATTGAAATTTCTCTCATACCTTGAGGCATTAGGCTACATAGTAGCTCTTGGTTGCATATTTTCCTTGATGAGTGTCTCCTTATTATCTTCTTTGGTGATGGATTCACCTAATTATTTTCTTGAATTAATGTCTTCTTGCTTTACTTCCTTGTCTTTAGACTCCTCTTTGAATCCCAAACCAGTCCTATCATTTCTGCTCTTTGTTTTCCAAGTAGGTCATCTAGGTCTTTTGTACTTTTCTCAAATTTTTGAAAGGTCATAGTCTTGTTGCTAGCTTCTAGAAACTCAACCCTTAAAATATCTATGTCTTCTTCATACTTTGAACACAAAATCTCTTTTTCTTATAATTTTGAAACAAGATGCTTTACCTTTTCCTCTAGCAATCTCATTGACTCATTTTTCTTAGTAGATTCAGACACATATTTCTCTTCTAGCTCATGAAAGTGATTCTCATACTCCTTGATCTGCAAACTCAGCTTATGTATTTATTTTTCAGCTTGTTTAAAATTCTTTTGAATTCCTTCAAAATCATCTTTGTCATCCTCATCATCTCCACTAGAATAGGTGCAATAACCTGAAATGAAATATCCTAACAAAGAAGATCCCTCACTAGAAGACTTCATACCTTCTTTTGTCATGAATAATGCCTCATTTCCAATATATTCACAATCAATTTCAGATTCAGAATTTGAAATACCACTACTTGCATAAGATAACTCATCATCTTTATTTGTATAAAAATCTTTTTGTCCTTCTTCTTATAGTCAAAATTTTTAAATTTTTTCTTTCTCTTATCATACTACTTGTACTTATGATCACTATAAAACTTATGTTCATCATGATCTTCCTTACTTTGTTTATGAGGAAAATTAACAACAAAATTTCCTATCTTACCACATTTAAAACATTTATAAGGAAGCTTACCTTTGTACTTACTTGATCCAAGCTTCATTCTTCTAGCCATCACAGAAAAGAGATTTTCATCTTCAATCTCAAGAGTAACTTCATCATCCTTCATCTTCATGCTTTTAGTATTCATTTCAGATTTGAATGCAACCTCTTTCTTAGCTGGTTTGAGATCACCTACTCTCATCTCATAAGAAGTCAAGGTACCATGTAAATCATCCATATTCAAAGTTGTAAAATATTTTATTTCTTCTATGGAAGATACTTTAGAATCAAATTTTGAACAACCATTTCCTCTTTTACATCTTCTCCTAACCCTTTTATGCTATTGATAATTTTGTCAACTCTAAGTAGATATGCAACAATGAAATATTCATCAATCATCTTAAGGGATTCAAACTGATTTATAAAGGTTTGAAGTTTAAATTTTTACCTTTGAGCCACCTTCATATAAGACTTGAAATTTATCCCATGCTTCCTTTGCTGATTTTTAGTACATTACCTTTCCCAAATCAGATTCTCCAAGACCCTGAGTGATAGAAGTTGTTTGGTTAAATGTGTACCTATGTCTCGAGATATTGGGAGGGTTGAGGTGTTTGAGACCACAATGGAACCATCCTAAAGTTGTTGGACGTTGCGAACTTGGGACAGATCTCTAAAGAAGTCCGGTTCCTCTATCTATCTCTACTACTACTACTTGCTACTCCTAGTCTTTGGAAGGGAAAAATAACATAACAATTCAAAGGGACAAGGGATAGAAGGATATAGTGAAAGGAAACTACACTAAAAGGTGATAACACCATAAAAGAGGGATGAACATGATCTGTTATGAGAGGAAATGATATGAAATACATGAAAGGAGGATAGGCATGAGTAGCACAACTAAACACGTATTTACCGAGATCATTCTCATGGGACAAAACTAAATAAAGAATTGCACACTGGGGACATGAAATGGAACAACTAGCATACAACACAATAGAAAAGGTAAGAAGAAGGAATGCAAACACATTTGGATAGAGAATAGTCACAAAATGATGCTTCTATTACTTCTAGAAATGCACAGAGCTATTACAATGATGAAGGAGGCCGATATCCACATGTGAGAGCCATATCCAGAGGTTTGCAACTCAAAATAAAAAAAATATGAATTCCTTAGCAAAATGTGTAAGGAACCAGAGTGTCCAACATTAATAATGAGCCCAGCTCTTACATTTATAAATGAATCAGAAGAAGGAGAAAAAGAGGAAAAATTGAATTTGAAATGAAACCACCAACAAGAAGCATTCAATGTATGTAAATCTACCTGAGAATCTATCAAATGCACTTCCCTAGATCTGTTTTGCATTCTAGATGAGGAATGAGGATGGCTCATATCAAATTGGGTGGTTGGAGCAATCAGATCTACTCATTAATGCTTAGAAATACTTTTTCCCATTTCTCCCCTACCAGATCCATCAATAATTTGAACTTGAATTTATAGCACTATAGATGACATCGAAGCTCTCGAAATGTCCAGAACATGCCAATCTGAGCTCTATAGAAAAAGATATGGCTTTTAGAGTCATCGGTGAACACAAAACATGTGGCATGTGTAGATTGGATGAAATGATGGCCAATCTGTGAAAATATTTGTTGTTTTACCACCACTTGTCAGTTATAGATTTGTTGCAAGGATTTGTTTCCCTATTGAAATGCTTTGATTAGTTGTGAAAAACACCCTCAAGCATGTCGAGAAGATAACTTGGCACAAGAGGGCACAAAGGAGGGCATGAGGAAGAAATTAGAGGAAGGTGCAAAGGAACGCTTGCGTGACACGCATTGGTAAATGAGGTAAAATTGTGAGCAAAGAATGCATGATCAAGGCAAAACTATTACAAAGAAATGGGAATGATGCGTGAGAGAGGGCCAGGACTTAGCTGATTGAAGCAAGTGTGAGACGTGTGCGCAGGGGTGAAGAAGATGCTTAGGAAGAAAGTGAATGCACGGAAGGTAGGCGAGAGAGGAGTGAAACAAAGAGGAAAGGAAGGTGGAGGGAGTAAACAAAAAGAACACAAGGGTACCGAGGAGAATAAGGGGTGCTAAGGGGAAAGCGTAACCAAGGGGTGTGCTAAGTGAGCTTGAGTGTGCACAACCTTACAATGAATAGTTCACAACCGTAATGTGTATACAAGCTACCTAAATTAACTAGGAGAGTTATTTAGATAATAGTTTTGGTGACTTTTGGGGCCATCTTACTACTAGATGAAGAAGATCAGTAGCTTAGAGAATCCATTGGGCATGGATTCTACTTATGTAATCATGAAACTTCCCCTGTAGTCACTTGAAAAATCATTTCTTGACTCTATTTTGAATCTTGCAACTTTGAAAGAATATTTGTATTTTGGAAGCAAAAGAAGAGCACACACAAGAAGCAAGTGATAAGAAAGAACTATGTACAAACAAACAATGTGCACACAACGCACTTAGAGGAATTGAAACTATTATAATATATACAAAATGATGTAGAAAACTTAATAGAAGGGTTTGAGATAGATCCCATTTACTAGGATTTAGAGTACGCCTCCATCAAGATGACTTAAATCGAAAGAGTTAGCATCCTTGGTGGAATTGATGATGTATGGGCCACTCCAAAGTGCATCAAACTATGAATGATGCCCTGGTTTAGCTCTGTCAGTATCCCATTTTAAGACTAAGTTCCCAAATTTGAAAGATTGGGTCCTGTATTTTCTGTCAAACCATTTCTTTGTTGCTTCTTGATGCTATTCCAACTTGATCATGGTAGAGCTCCTTATTTCTTCAAGATCAACTAGCTCTACCATTCTGATTTCTCTCTGGTCTATGCCTTCAAATTCTAGCTATTGGGCAAGCGCTAATGAGTTCAACTCTAGCGTCAAAGGAATGGTAGCCTCCTTATCATAGAAAATATTGTACAGAGAAGTTCCTATTACTTTTTGACTACGATTCTATCTGCACATTGAGAGCACACGCGAGACCTTTGTATGCCACTCTCTTTTTCGATGTTCATTTTCCACTTTATGATTTCGATCGGGTTCTTGTTTGTTGAATCTCTGCGAACATTTTGTTGGAGGTAATAGCTGGAAGACATTTTTAGATAAATGCCTAGATTTAGAGCCCAATTAGTGACTTTGGTCCCCAAGAAGGCTTTTGCATTATTAGAGATAATGGTTTAAGGAATGCCAAATCTTGTGACTATACCTTTGAAAAAGTCAAGGATGAGTGACTCGGTTGATTCTTGAGCATGAAAACTTTCTGTTCATCTAGTGAAGTAATGTGTAGATGTCAACACCCACTTGTGTCTAGTGCTTGATGGAGGATTGATCATACCTATGAAGTCAAGACCCCATTACGCAAAAGGCTGATCCGCTTGGATTGGTCAGAGGGGAAGTGCTACCAATTTTTTTCTTTCCTCCAAGAAAGTAAACTCTCCGAATTTTGTGACCCATTTGTGTGAATATACAAACATGGTAGGCCAATAGATACCTACCATTATGATTTTCATTTCTGTAATTTTGGAAGATAAGTGTCCACTAGAGAATCCATCATGAAATTATGCTAACTCTTTTTCATTCTACACGCCATTTATACATCTTAATAACACACCATCAATATTCTTCTTAAAGATAAGTCCATCAATCAACACATAAGGGATACATTGTAACCTTAGATGTCTTTTCTTTTATTTATTTAAACCAGGAGGGTATGCACCCTCGAAAAGGAATGTGATCATATCCTTCATCCATTCACGCAAACCATGATCTACATTATGTTCAAGTTTTGCATGTGGGAGGTCCTCATCTAGAAATAATGAAGTATGAGATTTAATCTACGCATCCTCAACAATCTTCATGCAGAGCACACCACCTCTTACCAATTTTGTTTCTTTGATAGTCACATCATACTCCATTATTTTGGTCACCCATCATGCTCTCTTTTCATTTATTTATTCCCCATGATGAATTCTTTGACAAAAGAGTGGGAGACTAACACCTTAATATGATTTTTGGAAAGCATAATTTTGAATTTCTTGAGCACATGCATCATGGAAAAGAATTATTTCTTTGTGTGACTATACTTTAGTTCATAATCCTTCAACGTCTGGCTGAAGAAATCCACTGGTTGTTCCAGACCTTGTTCATTTTCTTATGTTAGGACAATAACAACACTCACATGAGTGCCATAAGCATAAATGATGAAATCCTTAGAATAGTCTGAGTTGATGAGTATTGGCATGCAGGAAATTTCTTGCTTGATCTTGTTGAAGCTTTCTTTTCCTTTTGCTATCCATATGAAGGATATGTCCTTCTTGAGCATAAGGGTGATTGGTCTTTCTTGGTCCTACAAAGTTAGGGATAAAACACCTAACAAAATTTATCTTATGAAGGAAGGACTACAAGGAATTATTTTTCACTTTGGTAGGGGAAAGAGCTAGGATGGCTGAGACACACTCAGGATCAATTGCGATGCCATCCTTTGAAACCACATGGCCCAAAATATTGTCACGTTCCAATACAAAATTGCACTTCTTTCGGTTAAGAGATACCCCAAACTCTTTGCATATCTCAAAGACTTTCTCCAGGTGCACCATATGATCTGCGCTTTGATTTAAGAAGACTGTTATGTCATCAAGGTAAACCAAGATGAACTCATTGATGTAACCTGCGAAGGAAATATCTATGGTGCGCTGAAATGTGGCGCCTGGGTTTGATAGGCCAAAGGGCATATTTTGATATGCATATGTTCCCCATTTGGTTGTAAACACTATTTTGAATTGATCCTCTTCCTTAACTAGGATCTGATTGAAACCTGAATATCCATCTAGCATGGAGAATCTCTTTGTGCCAACCACAGTTTACAGAATCTATTCCATTGAAGGCAAAGGATAATGATCCTTTAGAGATGCCTTGTTCAAATATCTGAAATCAACACAGAGTCTGATTTCACCATTCTTATTTCACACTGGAACTAGATTTACAACCCAAGTAGAGTACTTGATGGTAAAAATGATTCTTGCCTCAATGAGATTAGATAACTCCTTTCTCATGAGGGGCTCTATCTTTGGATTGAATGGCTCTATTGCTTCTATTTGATAGGCTTGATACCAAGATCAAGGTCAATGGAGTGTTGAGAAACACTTGGATCAAAACCTTTGAGGTCTTCATACTCCCATGAGAAGATATCACGTGTTTTACGATAGAGAGAGATGAACACCTTCTTTTCATCATGTGCATAAGTCTTATTGGGAAATATCTCCTTCCCACATGTAATAGTGATTGGGGAGTAGTCTTCTTGTGTGGTGTGCATGTATCTTTCTTCACCCTTGAACTCATCATTAGGGCTAAATTTTTTCTCTAAGTTGACCAACCCTTTAGGAAACTTATTTATTTTCAGTTGTATTACTTGGTCACCATAGCTCTCATACAAATCAGCTTGCATACTTGATGAAAAATCAGCTTCATTTAGGATGAATTGGATGATTTTACATCACTTTCATTAAACACTTTCCAGTTGGTATTGTTGTCGGAATGGATGGTTTGATCACCATCTTAATTTGAGTATTTCCTTTGATGAAGTCCTCTGTAGGAGAGAATTACAAACCAAGCATGACCATCTGGTCATCTTCCTTGTTTATTTTGCACGGCACCACCTATAGATTTAGAGTATCAAATCTCTCAAGGAGGTCCCAAACTCTATGCTTATAAGCTTTAAGAAGCTTATTTTTTGTTTGGCATTTTTTGGTAACCTGGTGGATGACCAATTTTGTGTCCCCGAATATCTGTAGCATCTTAATTTTCTTCTTCTCAAGTAATGAGTAAGCCATGCACCAACACTTCATATTCTTCCACATTATTGGAGCATGCGAAGTATAGCTACACGAAGAAGAATTTATCATCTTTAGGGGAAATGATAACCACTCCTACCACCATGCCATTTCTACTTTTGGATCCATCAAAGTACAAATTCCATAGACCTAGTTCAACTTTTTCTTTCTTGAGCGCGCATGGAAACATAGCTTCTTCTTCAAGAATGCAGTAAGTACCAAGCCCCATTTCATAAGCTTACAATTCCTTAGCATATGGATCAAATTTATGGTGCCTTTCCACCCATTCATCAAGCACTAGGTTAGGAACAGAGGGTGGAAGAGACTTCTCTTCATGAAATGAAGCTTGTTCTTCTTGGATTAAACAGTTGTCTTGGAGAGGGGATGGGAAATATGACTCTACATGATAGGAAAATATAGGATCTACTTGTATGGTGAACCAGGTACCATATCTTGTCTTTAGTAACATATGAGACTAATCAAAAGACAAGTAACCACTCACTTGAGCAGTGGAATATCTTGATAGACATAGGGAAAAAAAGGAGGTAAGTTAATGATTGACACATCTTGAGTTATTGTTAGGCTTGGATATGCATGTAGGGTTAACTCAACATCCTTGATGACTCCTAAGGTGGTGATAGTTGAGGAATCAAGTTGTAGGACTCCTTTAGACAAGGGGCTATATTTCAGACCTAAGGCATCAACTATTTTCTTAGGCATAACAAAAGTACTAGTGCCTGAGTCAATCATGCAATTGTACACTAGGTGTTTGCCTATGATCAAGGACATATAAAAGGGTGGGGTTTTAATAGCTTTGCTTACTTTCTTCTCTTCTCCTTCTTGGTAGATATTTATAGAAGTGCGCAAATTTTGCACAACTAGATTAATATGTGGGAGTTGTGCCATAGCTTCATGCAATAGATCTTGTTGAGATAGAATGGTCAAGGCATCCCACATTGTGGCATTTATGTTTGTATTCTTCATTTGGTCAAGAATGCTAAATGAGAGGCCTTTTAACTTGTGCATTTGGGAAACAACATCCCTTTTTGAGTGTTTAGGCACATAATCACGGACTTTAGCTAGGCAGAGGCTTGACCTACCAAAGGAGGGGCACACACTTCAAAAGGAGATTTGTGTAGGATATCTTGTGTCATTGGGATCATGACCTATGTGCCTTAATCTAACATTCTCTTCTTGTATCTTGTGTTGTCTGCAACTTGGGTGCACAATATATTTGTATCTTCTGTAGCTTGGTTGACTACACAAAATTCTTCCACCCCAAAGAACATAAAAATTGTCTTTGGAGGATATTCTGGTCTTTCTTGGTTATCTGCTTCAAGGGAACTTGTTGAAGGCTCACATGAGGAATAATTGTAGATCATGAAAGGTTGGGTGTGTATAGAATTGGCACAATGATATTGACTATGAGGCATGTTGCAACGGAAGCACCATTATAACTCTTGCAATTTTTTTTTCTGAATTGGAACAAGCACCCGACTCATACTAGGTGTTGGAAGAGAAGGTGTGGGAGGAAAAAATTGTAAGGGAAGATGTGCATTAGGATGCCATCTATCATTCTGTTGGTTGGGCGCATATCTTTGATTTCCATATTGATTTTGCCAAGGCTGATTTCTTTGGCCATGTGCCTGATTAGAATTGCCTCTATAGGCTTGCGCATGTTACTTTTCTAATGATATGAATTTGTTTGATAAATTTCTAATCAGGGCCTTCAACTCTTCATCTTCCTTCTACTGCACTAGAGAGTAGGATGTTGAGGTAACTGGTTGTGCACTTTTCTCAGGAATAGGGATAGGGGCCATAAAAGGTTGGGGTACTTGTGAAATTTCTGGGAACAAGGGCATAGGTGGTCTAGGAGCTATCTTTCCCACCTGAATAAGACTATTTTCTACCCTTACTGCAATACTATAAGCAGCTAGTAAAGTCCTACCTCCCATGGATTGGATCATAATTGAAATATCGTTGTTGAGTGCCTTTAGATAATACAGGAAAACATGTTGGGCTATAGGTCTTACCACAAGAGGGATTCTATCCTAAGTCTTCTGAAATCTGATGTTGAAATCAGTCATCTGCTCATTAGGTGCCCTCCTTATTTTTTTCAGTTGTTCCACCAGAGATAGGTGATCTGACTTATCTTCAAATTAATTGCAAAAGAGATGTTCCCAGCTCATCCTAGGTGGTGATAGATCTAAGTATCAAGCCTCGGTACCATTGGAGCACTTTACCTTTGAAAGAGGCTACAAGTAGCTTTACTGCTACATCATCATGTGTGATCAGGTAGAGTGAACACACATTCACTATATCCAAGATATGTTCTTGAGGGGTGAATTTATTCTCACAAGTAAAGTATGGAATACTCTTGAGCGTTCCATTTGGCATATCATGCTACACATAAATAACCAAGGAATTCCTCTAGTAAAGTTTGTAAATTTCCTTAGTGGAGGAGGTGGCTGATGTGCCATTGTAGGGCACACAGGTTGTCTATTTTGAGGAGGAGTTGAATGAGTGCAACGTGCTGGAGATGGAGATGCATGTGTAGGATTTCTGGAAAGAAATCTTATCAAGGATAGTAAGAGGTACTCAAAAGAATATTCGGCTACTATAATTCTTCTTGTATGTACTCTTCTCATGAAAGGCTCTCAAGTCTACTAAAACAAATATTTTGAAATGTTGGGAGTCACCAAATGTGTTTAAATGAGCCTTTAAAGGATGAAGTACTAAGTCCACACACCATAACTTAGAGATATGAAATTTAAGATTTCATTACTTGTCCCACCGGGTGTGCCATAAACTATTTGTTTCTCAAACGTGCACCGTGTATCGAATCTTGGGAGGGCTTAGGTGTTTTAGACCACAATGGATCCTTCCCTAAGTTGTGGGAACTTGCACGCTTGGGACGGATCTTTGGAGAAGTCGATTCCTCTATCTATCTCTCTGCTGCTATTGCTACTCCTAGTCTTTGGAAGGGAAAAATAACCTAACAATGCAAAGGGACAAGGGATAGAAGGATATCATGAAAGGAAACTACACTAAAAGGTGATAGAACTAGAAAAGAGGGATGAACACTATTTGTTCTAAGTGGAAATGACAGAAATGCATTGAAGGAGGCTAGAACGAGTAACATAGCTAAACACGTATTTACCGAGATCATTCTCATGGAACAAAACTAAATAAAGAATTGAAAGGGATGTGAAATGGAACAACCAACATACAATGCAAAAGAAAAGGTAAGAAGAAGGAATGTAAACACGCTAGGAAATATAATAGTCACAAAACGATGCTTCTATTACTTCTAGAAATGCACAAAGCTGTTACAATGATGAAGGAGGACAAAATCCACATGCAAGAGCCCTATCTAGAGGTATGCAAATTAAAATACATAAGATATAAAGTCCTTAGAAGAATGCTTAAGGATTCGAGTGTCCAAAATTAATAATGAGCCCAACTCTTACATTTAAAGATGAATCAGTAGGAGAAATGGAGGGAAAAATCAAATTTGAAATGCAACCACAAATAAGAAGCATTCAATTCATGCAAATCCACCTAAGAATATTTCAAGTGTGCTTCCCCAAATCTATTTTATGTTTTAGAAGATGATAGAGGATGAATAATATCAAATTGGGTGGTTGGAACAATCAGACCTACTTATCAATGCTCAAAAAGATGTTTTCCCATTTCTCACCTACTAGATCCATCAAGAATTTGAATTTGAATTTATAGCATTATGACTGATATCAATAGCTATCTAACAAGTCAAGGCACACGCTGATCTCGAGCTCGGTAGAAAAATATATAGATGTCGATTCGTTGGCACACGTAAAACACGTGGTGCACATAGATTGGATGAAATGATGGCCAACTGTGAAAATATTTTTATTTTTGCCACGTGTCAGTTACAAATTTTTTGCCAGGATTTTGCACCATGTTTGCACACTTTGATTGGTTTTTCACAACACCCTCAAATATGTCAAAAGATGACCTAACCCAAGAGGTCGTAAAGGAAGGCGCGAGGAAGAAATCGGAGGAAGGTGTAGAGGAACACACGTGTGACGTGCGCGGGGAAATGAGGTAAATTGGTGAGTAGAGAACACATGGTCAAGGAAAAACTATTACAAATAAAAGGGTGTGATACACGAGAGGGCCAAGGACTTAGATGATTGAAGAAAGTGTGACATGTGTGCACGGGGTGAAGAAGATTCTTAGGAAGAAAGTGAATGCGTAGAAGGTGGGCGTGAGAGAGGAGTGGAACAAAGAGGAAACAAAGGTGGAGGGACATAACATAAAGTGTACAAGTGTGCTTGAGGAAAATAAGGGGCACTAAGGGGAAACTGTAACCAAGGAAGCTGTGCCAAGTGAGCTTAAGCACACACAACCTTGCAATTAAGGCCTAATAACTAGGAGAGTTATTTGGATAAAAATAGCATTGAAAGCCTTAGAATTGTGTTCATATGCATCCTTGTCTGCTTGATCGGTAATAAGAGTGATGAGAGGATTATAGCCATCTACCACAGTCTTCCAAACATCAAACCCTTGTGACATAATGTAGGACCTCATCCTTACACTCCAAAATGCATAGTTTGTTCCATCAAACATTGGTGCCTTTCCTATAACTCTAACACTCACCATTTTGTGCTTCAGGATCTCCTTTCAAGCTGTCAAACTCCTACAAAAGGACCTGCTTTAGTACCAATTTTTGGAAGGAAAATAGGCGAGAGGGGGTGAATAATTCCTTATAAAAATTAAAATCAGATTTCAGAATACTTATTAAAAACACATAATCACTTAACCATCCATTAATGTGTGCACACAATCAAATACCATACATGCTATAAACCATGAGCAAGAGAATCAACACAAGACACAAGATATAAGTGGGAAAACCTCAAGGGGAAGAAAAATACTAAAAACTTTGTTGATATTACACACAACAAAGACTCAATTGAATATTACACATCACAAGAGATTTCTTTAGTGAGACACCAACCCCACAAGGAACACTAACCCCTAAACCCTTGTTGATATTACACACAACAAGAGACTTGTATGAATATGAATCATCACACAAAATTTTTATGAAGTATGAAGTATGAAAAATATTATGATACCATAGCTGATAGTGATCCAAATATTCAGCTCCAAGCTCTTCCAAACCCTTTCTCAAACCCTAGGTCTTCAACTTGCACCATCTCGCTCTTTTTTTACTTCTCAATGCATCAAAATCTTACAAACATGCTTACTGATCTTCCTAAAAATTTCAAAAACATGACATCATCTCAATTCATGCTCATCCACCTATAAAATTCACTCACCTAGGTCACATACCTTGCACACACTCAACTAGTTAATTAAAGCACCCAAAACATGCTTTTCATCTTTCAAACATAGGCCCAAAATTTTTACCTCAATTGGTTCAACCAATACATCAAGGAAAAATTTAAAATTTTAAATATAACAACTACAAGTGACCTAATTAGGTTGACCTAGCCAAAAACCTCATTACATGTGCCAAAAATGGCTGAAAACCCCATGGGCACAATCTTAAAAATGCCCTAACATGAATACCATAATTTTCAATGACATGTGAACCCTTAAATATGATTAAAAATATTTATACATTCATACATGGTATCAATTAATATCAAACAATCAAATTATTTCATTTACTAGGCCCATTTCCCTTTACAATTCTCAAAACAGTTATTTCTTGCACCCTTCAACACCTTGGAAACTTACTCGATCACCAAATACCGTTTACGTGGAAAAAACATGCCATGTGACTACTAAAAATAAATGGTAGAACTTGTAGAAAACTTTTAAAAAGGTTATAATTCATGAAACATTTTTCATGTCAAACCAAAAATACATTCAACTTCACCATATCAATCGCCAAAAACATAAGTTTCAAAGGCTAGCTTATAAAGTAACTTATAAGAACATTAAATACCTAAAACTTGATTCATTTTATTCCCAATTCATCCCTCTTCACATTACATGTGATATGAAGCATCACCTAACCATCTCATGCTTGAAACAACATAAACATTGTACAAAAACAAATCCTATCTTGAAGCGCCAAACATATTCTTGTAAAAAAGGCCATAGAATCCATATAAATTCACCTCATCATGAGGCAAGCCATATATAAATTGAAATATCTCTGAATATTATTTCCAACACAACTTTAATCATCTCAAAATTCCACCTTTAGCTCAAGTTATGGCCAAAACATTGGACCCTGCTATTTGATATCCCAAAACTGCCCTTTGACCATTCAACCTATTTGGACCTCAAAACCTATGAACCTACATGCACATGCTATGAAAAATCCATTTAAATCAGAAAAAAACTCTCATGGATCACACAATTCCAATTTAGTTCATTCCTCATTTGTCAATTTTATCATCAAACTAAAACTCTTCAAAAATTTATATTTTCAGGTGGGGCCCACATATGGTCACATGCTCAAACATACATTTTTGGAAATATTGAGAGTCCTATACAACATAAAATCATCACTTTTTAACTTAACAATCAAAAATGGGTCAATATACTTCATCTTTTGCAAACTACTCCTAGTTAGGGTTTAACTAGGGTTTTTGACCTCTTTACCTTCTTAACATTCGTTCATAAAAATGTGATGATAAAATGACCTAATTATTTTTGTGAAACATTATAAAATAAAATTATAAGAATCCATGAAAGGAACAAGGTCCCATGCAAAGCACACTATTCACAACAAGCATCCGAAGTTGCACTTCGAGCTAGATTTTGTATTATTTTTCACCTTGTCTCACCAAAATAGTCATATCTTGAAAAATTCACATCATGGTAACCTAATTTTATTTTTATATCATCATCACTCATCCCTATAACATATACAATCATAATAATGTGAATTCCATGACCCAATATCTTTAGTCACTAAGACTTACCTATGTTTGCATGTTAGATCCTCATAGGAACAACTAGTACAAATGAAACAATGAAAGAACTGAACAAGAAACTACTAAAAATGGACCAAACATATATCATATGCCATTATATACCAGTTTTCAAGCTTACATGACCTCAAATGGCTTCAAAAAAAAATGCCACACCTCCGTGCAAACATACCTACTCCTAATGAGCACTGTAACCAAGTGAAACACTTATACCTGCACTATGCCACTATTGTGAGTGCTCAAGAACCCTCAAATCATGCTATCAATTCCAACATTCTTCCCAAGAAACCAAGAAGCTCACACTACCAAGCAACACCTCCTAGGGACTTGTATAGGCTTCAGAGAAAACAAACATCATTGGATCCCCTTTGTAGTAAAGTTGATAAACATATGAACCATCAAGTTAGAAATTCATACATCATCATAAAATCATCATACAACATTCAATTTTTCATTAATGTGGGTTTATATCAATGAAAAAACCTACTAGGACACCATGCCAACAAACTACAAAATCCTCCAATAAATCCCACACTCTATTCTTATAGGCTTTGAGTAGATCATTTTTGGTCATATTTACTCCTTTGATTTGGTTCACAATCAGTTCAATGTCTCCAAAGGTCTATAATTCCTTGATATTCTTCTTCCTTTCCCATTGTAAGCCATGAACAAGAGATTCATACTTTGTTACGTTGTTGGAGTAACTAAATTGAAACTTGAAAGATGAGTAATACTTGATACCTTTGGGAGATATAAGTACTACACCTCCTCCTGCACCTTTTTACATCTTGATCCATAAAAAAACATCTGCCAAATTCCATCATCATCTTCATTAACTAGTTTGGTAACATTAGGCAGGGGTGGATTTTCTTCATGTAGGAAATAAACACCAAGACCAACTTCTTCAATCTCTTCCATTTATCTGTATGGATCAAATTTATAACGCCTATGTGTCCACTCATCAAGTAGAAGATTAGGAATATCCCAATATGAGTGTTTTCTTCTTTGGTACTTGGACAATCTTCTTGATATAAGATTATGCAGTTGGCATTGATAGGACTAGGAACATAAGGCTCTATGTGGTAAGTAGCAATTGGTTGAGATTTGATAGTAGCTTTAACACCATACCTTGTCCTGAAGAGCATATGATACCAATCTACTAACAAATATCCTCTAATTTTAGTAGTGAAATATCTAGACAGACATAGAGCAAAAAGTGGAGGTAAATCAATTATGGATATATCTTGAAGAACTAAAACATCAGGACATGCATGTAGTGTGAGGATTAAACCATTGATAACTTCAATGGTCCCCAATGATGTCCCATCCAACTGTACCACACCTTTTGAAATAGGCTCATACTTAAGTCCTATCTGGTGTGTGATCTATTTTGACATGATTGCGCTGCTTGCTACAAAGTCAATCATACAATTGTGCACTAATTTGTTACCTATGATTAAAGATACATAGAATGGTGGAGGTTTTCTATTTTTATTTGGTTGGACCTCTCCTTATTGCACTACATTGGTAAGAAATTTATCTTTCTCTTTAGAAAACTCATTTAGATTAGACAACTTAGCCATAACTGCTTGCAAGAGATCCTCTAGCACTGGAATTGCCAATGATTCCCACATAGATATATTCACATTGGTTTTCTTCATTTTATTAAGTATATTGAAAGGAGTTGAAGGATATTTTTGTTGCACTTTACTCAAAACAATTTTCTCTTGCACTTGAGTTGGAACAGAAGGTCTTCTAGGTTGATCTTGTCCATTTAGAGCTATTTTTGAACTACCACCCTCATAAAGTGTCAAGGAAGGTTGAGGAGGGCATGCATTTATAGATTTTCCTTCCTTAATATCTCTCTTCTTAGATATAGTGTTTGTAGCTACACCTTGTGGAAGAGTTTGATTCATTCCATAGAAGTATTCCACTTTCCAATTCACAAGTGAAGTTTCATTTTGAGGTGTTTCTTGAGCTACCATATGTTGCTGATTTTCCTCTGATTTTGTTGTTTCTTGAGAAGTAAATGCACTTTGTATCATTAGAGCCAATAAAATCCGAGAAACACATATAATAATGAAAAAATCCACCATGAACAATAAAAATCAAGATCTAAACATATATATGCAAACTACGAGTCACTTATCCATTGCAAAATACCATTGTCAATACATAAATAAGTCGTTGATCATAATATAGATCAATACATCCATACACCGGACCATGCACATGCATACAAACTCAAATTATACTCGGACTAATATCTCTTCTTTTTCTAAGAATTTTTGTGCACTCTAGACCCTAGTCTCTCAAAACAATAGCACATCATCAATATTTATAGGGTGGGGACTTTCCCTTCACCACTATATGCACCTTCCTAATAATAGGAATGTGTATAAAATATATTGCATGCTTTATAATTCCTATTAATATTAGATTAACCTTAATATGTGACTTTCTTTAATCCTATCATTAGCTTGGCCCTTGGCAGATATTTTTTTGTCTCTACATGTTATTTTTCTAAATATATCTTCCTTTGTGTGCATCCCAAGCCATCTTTATTTTTTCTAATTATAAACCTTGTTTGGATGCCCCTCCATCTCTAATTTTCTATTTTTATCCATGTCCAAGAAAAATGGCTAAGTCATATCTCTTGCATTTGCCCCGTATGATGACCTATTTTACCTCTGCGTGTGCCCTTGCGTCTTTACTCTAATCCTCACACACATGCATCCCATGTGCATAGCCTCTATGATTTTTTGATACTTAGCAATTATGCTGACCAACATGGATAAAAGTAATTATCCCTTAGTTATACTAAGGTTTTTTCTAATCCAAAGTGCTTTGTTATTACTCCACCAAAAAAATTCTCTCACCAAGTTTTCCCACATTGATCCTTTTGGGTTGCATAATTTTCCTCTTATGAGAAAAAAATATTCCTGCACAAAATATTCCAACTAAGGAACCCTATCAACATTGGAGGTAGTGCACATGCATACCATTCTTCTTTGAAATCATCATCTTGTACATAAAATTCCATGGATTCAAAACCCACTTATATTCACATTTATGTCAATAGAGAACCACGCCTATTGAGCACATAAACTATCTTATTATATTTTACACTTCTATGATTCAACACAAATGTGTTTCCTTGTAAGTATTCCACCCATATTATGTGCCTTTGATTCAACCTTCCTTAGTTTTAATAAATCTGTAGTGCCTCCATTTATTCAATATTTTCTTAATTACATAAACCTCATGTTCATAAAAACTATACTTTCTCCTTGTAGCATTTGGCTTCTCCGAAATATGCAACAATTCTATCCTCAATCAATCAACATTTGCTTTCCTACAATCTTTGCAACACTTTCTAGATGTGTAGAAAATTCTCTTCAAATGTCTTGTTGAATATTAGAATATCATCCAGGCACATGGTTACAAATTTATCTAAAAAATGGTTTCAAAATTGATTCATCAACCTCATAAAAGTACTTGGTGAATTTCTCAACCCGAATGACATCACAAGACACTCATACAACCCTTCTTGATCCTTAAAAGTTGTCTTCCATTCATTTTCCTATCTGATTTAAATTTGATTATATTTTCTCTTTAAATCAGTCATGTTGAAATAATTCATTCCACTCAAACAATTCATAATGTCATTTCTACATGGTAATGGAAACTTATAATTAATGGTCATTTTATTTATGGCTCTTAGATCAGTACACATACACCACTCACCACCCTTATTTGGTGATAATATTTTTGACATTACACATGGATTCAAACTCTCTCTAATGAGTCCTTTATCAAATAATTATTGCACTTTCCTTTATATATAACTTTATCCCACGGTGTCATTCTATAATTTTTCTTGTTCAGAAAAATCAATATTGGAATTACATCCATGTGGTGACTAATGTCTCTCACAAGTGATAAACCTTTAGGTAACTCACTAGACACAACTTCTATAAAATATTGAAGCATTCATTTTACTTCTAGTGGAATTTTTAATCCTTTCTCAACCACATCTTCCATGCCCTCTCTTTTCGTAGCCCACATTATAAGTGGAAAACATGCACTATCCTTCTTAAACTCACTTAGGAACTACTTACCCAAGAGTAAAAAAATTAAGTTTTGCTTCACCCTTTTCCTGTAATGAGTTCAAAGTATACTTATTTCCATCCTTCTCAATTGCATATGTGTTTTTGTGTCCATAATGTTGTCTTCTAGTTGAATTACCAAATTCTACCAATTAGTACATAACATGTGTCCATGGGCATGATGTTTTACAATAATTCACATTCATATCTCATAATTTGGAATTTAACTAGAGATTTTTCCTTCACCAAGAGCTAGTGTCCTTTCTATAACCATGAAACCTTGTATGGATTCATATGCTCAATCCTCTATAACTTCAACTTATCCACTAATTCCTCCACTATCAAATTATTGGTGCTTTTATTATCTGCAATAAGCTTACAAAATCCCCTAAATTCGTATGCCTTCCTAAAATAAATCCTTTTATCAACAAATTCTTCCTTATCTAGTTTTAAAAATATGTGAGCATAAGTGATTATCATATTTATGGTTCATCATGACTTTAAAATCCATTAGTCTTTCTTTACATAGTGTAATCTTCTTACCACCATTCTAGGTGTGTAGAAACTCATATGATCTATTCCCTATTTCTCCACACTGTAACATGTGTCATTGAATCCATGACCTCTTTCATGATTTGATCCTTCTTAATATGTACTCTTTCTTCCTTAATATGTACCTTACTCTTGTGTAGTCTAACATGAATTGCTTCCACCTTGCAAAAAAGTGTCTCTATATCCATGATATTATCTTTCCTTATCATTGGTTAGTGTACATTTATTTTCATGTTAGCATCTCCTCTACCTTCAAAGCATAATTATAAGCTTATTCTATAGAATGGAATCAAAAAATACTAATCTCAACCTAAATCAACATACAAAACCTAGTGGTATACTTGGAGATATTTTCTACATCATTCTCCACATGTTCCACTCTAATAGTGACTCAATAAAATTCCTCAAGTATATTCTTTCACACTAATCTATTTTTTCACAAACATTCTGTTGGTGCTCAATTTGATCTCGTGCCATTTTCCTTGAAATTCTTCAATTTACGGGCTTTGCCATCTTTTTTATCTCCTCGTATTGATGCATGAAAACTCTGTCCTCCATTTGGTTTCCATGATCAGTCCCTTCCTTTGGTCAAGGATCACTTTAAATCTAGAGTTTGTTTTCCATTCCTCTGTCCATGTGAAATAATTTGTAACTTGGGTGAAAAATCAGGTTTTTTCCCTTCCTTCCATTTTCCACAGTCATTTTTTGTTTTCCTATCAATTTTTGTCCCAAATATCTATGGAAACGTGGTCTTCTCTAATTGGATGTGGCTCGTTGGATCACATTTAGGCCTTATATCATTTCCAAAATCTTTGTCCCTAAAGAAAGATTCATTTCAGTGTAAATGGTGATTTCCCTACATTTTACGGTTTGACAGTGTGTTTTCCCCATCAAATTTACATCTCAGCATCTGTGGAAATGTGGCCCTTTCTAGTTGGATGTGGATTGGAGGGGCACTTTGAAACTCTAAGGCCCGATTCAACTCAAAGCTTGTCCACATGGAGGGCCGGTGCTCATCTGAAAATTTTCCTTTTGGTTTGACCTTGGAGTTGCGCTGGGAGACATGTGGAGGCTTTCGCTGGCTCTGCTCTATAATTAAACTTTTCAAAGTAATTTTCTAAGGCCTGGGACACATGGAGGGACCTTTTGTGCCTATTTTGATACCAGCCCCTAAATTTTATTTTGAAGAAGCACTAGGAGGACACTTAGAGGCTTCCGCTTTCTTGGACTTTTTGCCAAGGAAAATTTCTGGACCCTAGACACATGGCACCTTCCACTGATCCTTCAAATTTTTTTAACAACTCTTCCAAACTAAGACACGTGGAGGGACTGTGCCTATTTGGGGTCTTCACTTTTAAGGACCATACCAAAGGTGCGCCAAGGTGTGGAGGATTTCACTGGCTCCTTTTTACTAAGACTTTTTCAAAGGCCAAAAGGCATTTTCTTGGGCCTAGGGCACGTGGAAGGCCCACGCTTGTTTGGAAACTTGCCACTATACCTCACCTTTGCAGTTACACCAAGAAAACACATGGACAACTCTAATCTAGAGTTGAGAAGGGGAAAAATCAACGGTTGTTGTGCATTTCACCTATTTTTCCACCATTTTTGCTCCAAGACTCTTGGAGATGCGAATACACACTATTTTTCATCATTTTTGATGAAATTCCTTGTCGTTTTTGTCTACAAAGTGCCATTGAATGGATTTAGAACTTAATTTGTGAGTCCAAGAATTGTTAAGGTTGATATTTTGAAATTGGAATTGCTCGAGCACTTACAAAAACGTGAATTACAGAGAATATGGATGCGGGGTAGAGTTGTAGAGGAAAGAGAGGGAAAAGGATGAAATGATGGAGGTTACAGGTGTAAAATATGAAAAAGGTGTTGCCTCGAGAGAAAAAAGGATTACTTGTCAAATCTAGCTATACAGAGCCTCTGGAAAATGATTAAAACGGGGATTTCTCACATGACAAAATCATAATGATTAGAAGGACTACCAAAAAGTTATGGCATGACATCCTAGTCATTATTCGAGGGTTTGAGAAATGTGATCAGTTCATAATTGGTCCACCTAGCAGCTTTTGGATGTGAATTTGTTAAACATCACTTTTGAGGAAAATTGGTAACAAGCAAAGGTCCCTCGAATATTCTTCTTTTTGGGGGAAAATTTGGGATGAGTGAGAAAGTGAAATGTATAAATGCAATGAGAATACTCTTACAAAAGTCGGGGGTTGAATTATTAAGAGAAAATTTGAGAGAGCCCATCTTCCTAAGAGACCAATCCAAGAAACTGTTAATTTCTTGTGTTTTATATTTTAATCATGTCAAGTTGGTTGTGAGTGTACAACCATTGAAAATCTCTAAGACTATTCAAAGAAACTTTCCCTGTTGATGAATCTAATCAATTTCGAGTTAATCTGTGTCAATCTTGGAGTAATTTATGTCTACTTTATTTCAAAATGTCTGTAAGTATTTTTTCTTATTCATATTAATCTTGTGTAAAAATCCTCCAAATCACATAGGATCTCGTCCTGTGACAATTTAGTGGCATTTGTAATTTCATTTCAAGAAGAGCCTTCATCCTGTGATGAGATAAAAATTTAAAATCACTTCATTGTCATTTGTTGATAAATATTGTCTGTAAGACTTGAGTGTATCTTAGGCATGAGGAACCAGGGGTCTTTGATGTTTTATTGAGTCTTTAGCTCGAGACTTCATGTTAAATTCTTGGAGATTGTGTGAAACCATGCAAATTTGGGCCTCCATTGATGCACACCTTCTAGTTAAAGGAATATTTTAGCTATTAGAATCTTTATGTCATTTAGCTTTCCAATTGTTGTGAAGTCTCTCAAAGATCTGGTATAATCAATTTTATCCTACTTAATCTCCCACCAAAATTACTTAAAAACAATGAATCCATCCTGAACTACCCCTGTTTGCCTTGTGTGTCCACAAATGTATAAATTCTCTTTGTTAAAATATGTAGAAGAAATCAAGATTCCATAACATCTTTAGTAATCTTAGCCCTATCTAGGAAATATCACCATTATTTAGAAGTGACATCTCATGAGAGTTAAATTGTGGTGCATTGATCATATTTTCTCAGGGTCGAAGGATATCTTTGTTCTCCTTCACCGTGAGAGGTTACAAAATGGGTCCTCGCACCTGGTCAAAAGGCACAACCTATAGCAGTGAGGATAGATCAAATATTTAATGAAGGTGCTATCCATTTCTCTGATGCCCGAGTGATAAAGAATCAGAAAAATCCCCTCCCTAGATAAAAAACAACTCATAATAAGATATGTTTATCTCTCGGTGTCTTACAAATTCTTTGATGCTTCTCAGTTTCAAGGAGAATCAATTTGGATACCAACACCAGAATGACGCTATTCTGGGGATAATTTATTGATTTGTTGCAAATTCATATCCATTTGGACCGTCAACAACACAAGAATGGCTCTCATTCTTTGGGGATAATTTGTTGATTTTTACAAAGTTCATACCCATTTGGCCTATCAACAACACGAGAATGATGTCATTTATAGGGACTTGATTTACATTGCCAGGGATTATTTGAGCTTCAAAATTTATTTGTGTGGTAACAACACCAAAATGGCGCTATTGCAGGGGATAATTTTTTGATTTGTTGCCAGTTCATATCTATTTGGCCCATCAACAACACCAGAATGGTGCTGTTACTAGGGATAATTTGTTGTTTTGTTACTAGTTCATATCCATTTGGCTAGTCAACAACACTAGAATGGTGCCCCACTGAGGATAATTTTTTGATTTTTTCTAGTTCATATCCATTTGGCCCATCAACAACACCAAAATGGCGTCATTTTCAGGAATCTTTGAAGTATTTTACAAATACAGTACATACAAGACCTTGGTAATACTTCTTACACATGATGTGTGCTAATACATTGCTAAAACATCATTATCTGTTCAGATCTATAAGAATTATTCAAAGTTGTAAGTTTTGAGTGCAATATTTCTAGCTTATATAATTATTGCACTAAATTTTGTATCATCATTGAAAAATTTGGGTAGAAGAAGAGTAGATCTTGTAAGCTTTGCATGAATCTAGTATTGATAGACATTTGATAGGTATTTCATAGTGCATTTTCACAAACTAAGGTGAAAATCCTTAGTGACGATTTTGTGATGTTTAAATTCTTAATAAATACCAATGTCTTAACATATATCAAGTAAGATTTTTCATTAATCTCTGCAAAGCTGGAAGGAAGAAGATATTTCTTCACCAAGGACCCTAGTAGAAGGTTTTTTCCAAAGTTGGGAAAGTCTAATTTAGAAGGAAGAAGAATTTGGAAGGTTGTTGGAGATCAAGCATCAAGAAAAGAGATCTCCATTGGTGAAACTAATCAGCCTGTGATTGAAGATTGCAATACTTCCTCAAGTTCTTCTGAATCAGGTAGTCTCTTTGTAAATCTGAATTCTCCAACTGGAGAGGGTCCTTATTTTGTATTTGAAATATTTACATCTCATTCTATCCTGTATTCTCTAAAGCTGATAGGATCTTCCAAGAAACAAAGTTTTTAGAGAACATCCATTCTAAGAATTGTATTCTTGTGCTCCACAGACCCCTCACTCCTCATCATTCTATTTCTCCTATAAGATCACCTCCCCAAAAAAATGGCCTAGCCCCCACCTAGACATCATTTGTTGTGAACACTTTTGGTCCTATAGATTTCAGAGGTATGGTTGGATATCCAAATGTTGTTCCCCAAGATGTTAGAAATAGATTTCCTAAATTTTAAGGAAATAATTCCATTATTGGGGATCATCACTTAAAGCTTTTTGTCAATATGATGGAGGAATTTGAGGATGTGTACATTAAATTGTTTATCCATACTCTATAAGAAGATGCAAGGGACTGGTATAAATATTTTCCAGATAATTCCTTTGATTCTTGGATAGAAATGAAGAACGCTTTTAGATTACAATATGGAGATAAAACATACCATAGGTTTCTTTTATTAGAATTTGAAAATATAAAAAGAATCCTAATGAGTCATGTTCATGACTTCAATACAAGGTTCAATAAGACCCTAAATAGGCTTCTTGTGATCCTAAGGCCAAGTGATGTTTCTTGTTTGATAAAATACTCTGATGCTTTTGATAAGAAAGCTGCCTATTATTTAAGAGACAAGAACCCAACAACATTGAGGTAGGCCTTCACCATGGCTTTGCAGATTGAAAATAATATCAAAGTAGTTGGTAAGCCTCATAAGAGGGAAGGTATCAAGCTAGTCAATCCAAAGAATCCTCAGTCAAGTAAGGTTGTGGATCTTGAGGAAGTTGTAAAGACTTTTGGTTGGAGCTATCAAAGAAATATCTTACAAGCTAGCCAGGGTAGAGAAAGGAATTGGACAAGGTTCTCAAGGTCAACATAGGTAACAAGGACAAGACATATTTGTAAATCATCGAGAAATGATAAGAGATCTAATGACAGAGGTAAATGACCCATGGGAGCTAGAAACCCCAAGCTAGGGAAAATAGAGTAGTACTTGATCCTCTAAATGCTAGAGTAGTTGTTGTTGAAGAGACAAATGAAATTGATTGGTGTGACAAATGTTTCTTACCCCACCTGCCATGTGAAGTAGATCAGCAAGTTGAAGAATATGATAATGATGATAACACTTATGATGATGCATGCATTATGGATTACTTCTACAAGCTCACAACAAGTAAGGAGAAACTTCAATTGAAGTAATAAGTGCAAGAGCTACTGCAAGTTTTTGGGATTGCATTCATTGTGTACCTCTTCTTCCTCCCTCTCATACTTTAGAAATAGATATGGTACAATCTTTTAAACTTCCTAATAATGATTTTGAGTACCTAAGAGCTCTAATGATTAAGAAGTATGATGGAGGAATCCCATCAGAAGAGGATAGACAATTGTTAATGAATGTTGTTGTTGCCCAAGAAAAGAGTATAACACAAGAAGTAAATTTGTCAAAGGGACAGGGCCTCAAGCTAAACCAAAAACCCTAGTTCTCACCAATATCCCAAAAGAAACTCCAAATAAATATGCATCTAGAAAAGGCCTTGTTGTCTCAAGTAGAACTGGTGTTCCCACCCATGCCCAAAATGTGAAAAATCTTGTGCCATCCGATGAGTTTGTCAATATTTCTCCAAATGCTACTTTTCCCAAATACATTCCTTATGACATTGCCCAAGTCTTGAGTTAGATCAAGATTTATGTTCCAATTGTTGAACTGCTTAGGATTCTGAGCACAAGAAGAGGGCCTTTGAGTATTTGGGATTGGAAGAAGATAGGAGTACCCAAGGAAGAAATATAAATAATGTAGACACTCCTCCTCCAACCATTGCAAACCTAGAAAAACCACCAACATTGGAGGATATAGGTGAACCACCTAAAGTTTACTTGGGAACATATTTGGTTGAGTCTCAATTAAATGTTGATCCATTTTTACAATGTTGATTATTATGGAAAAACTACTACATAATTGTATGTTTGATTAGAGCATCATGCAATGTTATGCCTCTAGAGGTCATGAATGAATTGAACATTAAAGTGACAACAACTTATGGCAAGTGTACTGTAATGGATTCTAGAGAGGTGTCAATTGTAGGATGTGTAAAAGGTTTGGTGGTATAACTTACAACTTATCCGGGTAAGAACTTGAAACTTGATGTTGTTATTGTTGATTGCCCTACCAAATGGGGCATGATGTTATCAAGAAAGTGGGCTGCAAGTGTTGGTGGAAGTTTTCAGATGGATATGTCTTTTTCCACCATTCCAATTGAAGGCAACCTTGTAAATTTGTATGGAGAGAAGAAGATGTTGCACCTCATTGAAGATCCTAATAATGCTTCTTATGAAGTGTTGTATGTTGATGTAGATGTTGATAAATTTGTTGGATTTGATGATGGCAAAGAGCACAAGATTGATCAATGTAAATGTATTGAACAAGTAGGTTTTCCTTGACCTTTTTATTCGATGGAGCTTGTTCAAGTTTTGAAATGGTGCTGGTATTGTTTTGATTTCTCCAGGACAGGAAGAGTTTGTTTTTTCTTTCAAACTCAACTTTGAATGCACTAAAAACATTGTTGAATATGAAGCACTATTATTGGGTTTGAGAATTGCATGGAAATATGGTGTAAAGGATATCATTGTCAAAGGAGATTCAGAACTGATTGTCAAGTAGATTAGAAAACTATATGCTACTAAAAATCAGAGAATGAAACAATACAAGCATGTAGTATGGGATTTGATTGAAATGTTTGACTCATTTAATATTGTGCACCATGATAGAAAGTTTAATGCTATTACAGACAAGTTAGTAGTGCTAGGATCTAGATTTGGAAATTATATAATATCTCCATTTCATGAGTATGATGTTGAAATAATAACAAGGCCATCTATCCCTGACACCATTAAAAATTGGCAAGTGTTTGATCATGATGCCTAGGTGAAACAGTTTTACGAAAAACCAAGGTGAGTTTGTTGAACAAAATATAGATTGGGAACCAATGGTGTGTGCTGCTGAAGGAAAGGAAACTTTATTTGGCAAAGACATCATCTAGTTGAAGACAAACATGATTCCCAGAGGTTTGGTGGCACTTGAATCAAACTTTGATAATGTTGATTGCATTATTAATAGAAGTATGTCAGTTTCAAGAGATGTGGAAGAGCACGACCTGGGCACAAAGGAAAAACCACGTAAAATCTAGTTAGGAAGCAATCTGAGCAAGGAAGAGAAGTAGTCCTATGTTCAATTGTTGAAGAAATATCAAGACTGCCTAGCTTGGTCTTACTCTGAGTTGAAGGCATATAGGGAAGATTTGTTCCAACATGAAATTCCTCTTGAATCTAATGCCAAGCCTTTTAGGAAAAAACAGAGGCCGATCAATCTGCTCCTTTCTTTGAAGATGCAAGAAGAATTGAAGAAGTTGAGGGATGGAGGGATCATTTAGCCCATAAGGTACTCATCTTGGGTTGTAAATTTAGTACCTATCAGGAAAAAGAATGGTGATATAAGGTTGTGTGTAGACTTTAGGAACTTGAATAAAGCATCATTGAAAGATAATTACCCTCTGCCAAACATGAAGAATATACTACAATTGGTAGCGGTTCGAATTGTTATCCATTTTGGATGGTTTCTTTGGCTATAATTAAGTTTTATGAAGGATTCGAAAAGAATAAAGACTGCCTTTACCACTCCTTGTGGAACTTATGTCTATGTCGGGATGCCTTTTGGCTTAATGAATGCTAGAGCAACTTTCCAAAGAGAAATGGATGTAG
Organism: Taxus wallichiana var. yunnanensis; assembly: GCA_018340775.1. Classification (NCBI taxonomy): domain Eukaryota; kingdom Viridiplantae; phylum Streptophyta; class Pinopsida; order Cupressales; family Taxaceae; genus Taxus; species Taxus wallichiana. The sequence goes on along the minus strand of CM031235.1, from coordinate 431,563,655 downwards.
TTTTTTCTAGTTATATTAATGATTTCATTGTTTTTATCAAGATGATGTAACTATGTTTTCGAGAAAAATAAATGATCACTTGCAACACTTGGAGAGAATGTTGTTAAGGTGTAGAGAGTATGGCATATCATTGAATCCCAAGAAGTGCCATTTTGGAGTGTAAAAGGAAAATATTCTTGGTCATATTATATCAAAGGAAGGGGTCATGATTGACCCAGATAGAGTGGAATCCATCAGCAAGGTTCCAATTTGAGAACTAAGAAGGGAGTTCAATCCTTCTTTGGAAAAATAAACTTTATCAGAAGATTTGTGTCTAACTTTGTTGAGCTGACCATCCCCATTACTAGCATGTTGAATAAGGACCAAGTTATCAAATGGGAAGAAGCTTCCATTCAAGATTTCAATGGGATCAAAGAAGCATTAAAGCATGCCCCTATTTTGGCAGCTCCAAATTACAAGAAGACTTTTCAAATGTTTTCTTTTGCTTTAGAAAACACCATTGCATCTATCTTATTGCAGAAGGATGATGAAGGGGCTGAGAGACCAATTTCCTTTTCAGTAAGGTATTGTAAGGAGTTGAGTTGAAGTACACCATCATGGAGAAGAAATAATTTTCCTTAGTGAAAGAAGAAAAGCTTTTCAGACCTTACATCTTGAGCTCTAAAGTTGTTGCTTATGTTCCCCACACCATGGTGAAAGATATATTATCAGAGATGGAGGTCTTAAGAAAAAGATGCAGATGGGTAAACAATTTTTAGGAATATGACATGGATATCCAAACCATGAAATTGATAAGAGGTTTGGGCCTAGCTAAGCTTATGGCTGAGAACAACTTGTAAACTATTGAGGTGAATGAAGTAGAAGGAGAAAGGGTGGATGTCTTGAAAAGTTGGTAAGCTCTAAATGGTACAAAGATATAATGTTTTATCTTAGACATCTATGTTTCCCTGAACATTTGACTAAAAATCAGAAAAGAGCTCTTAAGTTATCCTAAAATATGTCATTATTGATTTTGGGTTAGCTTGGAAGAACCTCGAGGGAGTGCTCTTGAGATGCATCATTGAAGATGAGGCCCCCAAAATAATTATTGATCTCCATGGAGGAGTTTATGGGGGAAATGTTATTGGAAGAGTTGCATCACATAAAATCTTGAGGGTTTGTTATTAGTGGCCAACTCTTTTCAAGGATACAACTGTATTGGTTAGGAAATATGAAAGTTGCAAGCATTTTTCTGGAAGATTGAAATCTTTAGGTTCCCTTCCTTTACATCATGTGTCAATTGAAGCCCTATTTAAGCAATGGGGAATGGATTTCATTAGTGAGATTTCATATCCTTCCAGTGCTGGTCATAAATGGATTCTTATAGCCACTGATTATTTCACTAAGTGGGTGGAAGCAATCCCCACCAAGAAAGTAACACACAAAGTCATCATGGACTTCATGCTGAATCAAACCATATGTAGATTTGGAGTGCCAACTAAGATTTTTGTTGATAATGCCATGAGTTTCAGAGCCAAACCTTTGGTGGCAATGTGCAAATGGTATGGAATCAATTTGACATATGCTTCTAACTACAATCCCCAAGGAAATGGACAAGTTGAGTCTAACAATAAAAACTTGTTGAAGATCATTAGAAGAACCTTGGAGATGAATAAAAAGAAGTGGCGTGAGAAAATGAAGTTTTCTATTTGGGATAATAGAATCACTTTGTTAATAGAGCTCTTTGGTAAAATCCCATTTGAGTTAGTATATGAAACTCAAGCTTTTCTGCCCCTTCAGTTGCAATTGTCTTCATTTTAGTTTTTTCAACAAATTGAAGATCAAGAAGTTAGTTCATATGATGCTCAAATCAATCAGATTATTGAGTTAGATGAAGAAAGAAAGGCATCTCATCAGTGGCATGTGAAGTTCAGAGAAAAGTTGAAGAATTTATTTGATAAAAAAGTGACTCTAAGAGATTTCAGTGTGGGAGATCTTGTGTTATTATGGGATAGCAGGCACGAGGATAAGGGAAAACATGGAAAGTTTGATGCATTGTGGATGGGCCCTTATTCAATTGACATTTGAATTGGTGAACATAATTTCTTCTTAAAAGACTTAGATGGGAAATTATTGAATTTCTTGTTAATGGTAGGAATTTGAAACATTTCCTTGATTGATTTCTCTAGAATCAAGGTATACTCCATTGTATAATGTATAGTCTTTTGGTTTCTTTCTGCTTTCATGTTTTTCTATTTTTGTTTTCCTGGTCCTTGGCAGCCATTTTGTTGGTTTCTCAGTTCATCCTTGGGGGATTTGGTTATTATTGTTATGATCTACAAGCTTATTCTTTAAATCCGTTGCCCAATGGTTTGTTTTTGGCACTTGGTCTGCTATTTGTTCTTGTGGCACTCATGGGGAGTGCCCATCCTTAATGAAGGTACTATCCATTTCTTTGATACTTGAGTGACAAAGAATCAAAAAAATCCCCTCCCAGCTACAAAACGACTCATAATAAGATCTATTTGTCTCATAGTGTCTTGCTAAATCTTTGATGTTGCTCGGTTTCCAAGGGAGAATCAATTTGGATACCAACACATTCCAATATTATAAAAAAACTGAGATGGTAATAAGTGGGTATAATTTTTTTCTTGAGCTTTACAAATAGTCTATCCCATGTCATTATCTTCTTCTTTCCACACTTTGCACTTGGTTGGTCTATATATGCTCACACTAAAGAGATGCATAACCTTTCATGTTTATGCACGTAAAATTAAACTTTCTAGGATATTCTATATATTTATAATAAAAATATTTATCTATCTCTGTTAGCCAATCCATGAGCTCTAATGGTTCTAAACTACCATAATAACAAGGTGTATTCAACTTAGGCTTAATCCCCATCCCACTAATTATGCAAAGTAGTCAATCCTCGTACTATCTTATGATTCCTCTACTTCTACATTTGTATTCACCTTCACATTTGCATTAGAAACCTACATTCCTTGTTTCATGGGTTCATCTTCATCATCACTATGGTGTTCCATAATAGAACCTCGAGTGTTGTGCAACTTCCATGGCCTCCAAGTGATATGGTTCTCTTTCTCTTAAAATTGCAACCTTTATTTTTGTAATGTTCTACCTAACAATACTTTTGCTTTGTAAGATGTCTATAATGACCTTCTACCCACAATTCACATTATGTAAAACTACAAGATTTACTATATTACTTCCTCTCACACCATTTACTAAATAGTTACCCAAAAAGGATGTCTACGGTGATTTTATACCCACACTTACAAATGCGAGAAACCCACAAATATTTTCTATTCCTCTCCCTTAAGTAAAGTATTCCCGTTTTGATACCAAATAGCATAAACAATATGAGAGTGATAAAAAAATAAACGCCTTATACCTTGTAAACTATATAATACATGTAGAATAACAAATCAATATAAATAAACATACATCATCATAAAGATAAAACAAATACAAATTTGGAATAAAAACAAAACTTTAGATCAAATTATTGAGAGAAGTAACATAATCAAATATATCATTAATAATTCAACCTTTTATTAAATATATGGACATGAAAAATCCTCCATGTACTAGAACTCAACACTTGAGTGATGCCTTAGATCAAAGAAACAACTTTACATAGTTATTTTTACATCATTACTATGGATACTCATCCATCATCATGATTTGGTGAGCATTAAGATCACATCCATGTTCTATTCTTAAGCACTTTGATTTCCCACAAAACTTGAACTACTTTCTTATGGTTATTAGATCTAATTATACATTCATTCATGTTACCTCATAAGAATACTAACTTTACATAATTCAAATAAAAGTATTAAATGACCCTAAAAATGAAACACAACCAGTCAAATTTCTTCAAAACTTTTTAGTTTAAATATTAAATTATTCTAAGTATGTGGCTTGAACAGGATTGCAAGGATAATACCATGCACCACACATAATACCCCACAAAATGAAAACACAAATCACTCAAACTATTCAATTATTTTTGGATAATACATTATTTATTTTGAATTCATATACTCTGCACAAACTTAAATGAATTTAAAGGCTTGGTATACCATGAAAATAAAAATACCATGCTTATAGATCTAAAATACATAATAATCCAAGTGTGGAATCTAAAGAAGAAAAATAAGACCAACTTCAAGACCTTGTAATATTTAAGGGTAGATTAACAAGTGCTAGAAAACCAAATGAGTGATGGAAGATATGTGAAATAAACACTCATTTATTGAGTATAAATATCCAAATGATACCATTAACAATTTTTTATAGCTGATGTCATTAACTATAGTTGATGTTGTCATAGAGCACAAATTGTAAACTTAATGACATCAACTGTGGTTGATCCTGCCAACTAAGGAAATATTATCAATAAACGAAATCTACCATGGTTGATGTTTTGGAGAGGAAATTTAGACATTGGAAGGTTAATGAAGCATGTTAAACTATATGGAGGGAACTAAAATGGAGAATGAAGGTGTTAATTTACTAAAATTGGGTGTGATAGTGATCACAAGAGGATAAAAAGATGATATCACGAGGATGTTGTAAAATATGATAGTGAGGGATGAAAAAGATGACTATAAGGGTGTGATAATATTTGAAATATATGATATAATTAGATTACACATCAAATATATCTCATAAGTAATACTATTGAATAACTCAATTCAACCCAAAGGATGCATGGAACTATTTATGGTTACTTTACACTCCCAACAATATCCTTAAGGACATCATTTTGGAGAATCTAGTGTGTTAATGATGCTTACAGTAAAAGATTCATTAAATTAAAAATTAGGTGTATATATATATATGTCCAAACTAAATATCATCACATCTCACAAAAAATTGTACATGAGATGGTCTTTAGATAAACAATATGCAACACTAAAAAAATATGTGTAGAATGGAGATAAAAGAAAACATAATTTCAAATGAAGCATGCCTACCTTTATAATTACCTTCCCACGAGTGTGTTTACACAATGAATAATAAGAGTGTAGGAGCTACTATGTGAACCCAAGTAATACACAATGGAAAAGAAACACTAGAAGTTAAATTAAATAAATAATAAATAAACCATAAGCTAAGGGGAAGATCATGTGAGGATTATGGAGTGAATAGGTTTGGATGGTGTAGCGAGTATGTTAGAGTAGTTACCCAAGAATATGTAAGGTATTATTTTGGAAAAGATATCAACCATACTAACAATCATGTAAAATAAAAGGTCACTAAAATAGAACATTCATAATCCCTAAGATAGCTAGGAGAAATTGAAGATAGGAGGTAACAATGATCGAGAGAGAACATTGTGAAATCAAGAGATGAAAAATATAATCAAATAAGGGAATTTACTTCAACTATAATTCTTTTCTCAATGCTAACATTCCTAAAAAGAGATAGAGTAAAGAATATAAAGGAAAATGGAGAGAATCATAATCTAAACTATCTACCACGAGGATGAAATTATGTAAAATAGATGGAAAATGGGTTCCACCAAGGAAAATAGGTTCTTTACAAGAATCAATACATGTTAATAAAAAAGTAAGACAAAAAACATTTGACTTTAAGGAGTAGAGGAACTGAATATGTATGTATTAGTGAAGACAAACTAGCAAACTATAAGGATATCACATGTCATATATGATATTATATGGTAGTAAACATTAATCCTACCATAAAATTTTATCCATTCCTCAATACATCACTTAAGGGGCTATAAGACTACTACTAGGATTAGATGCTAGTGTAAGAAGGTAGGGTCTTGAATGATTAATATGAGACATCCTACCCCAGTTAAAAAACCTACCACACCCTAAAGGACCTCAAGCCCTATAATGAGGCCAAGTGTGGAGTTTGAGGTTTTGAAAATAATATAATATATGCCAAAAATGATAATATCATATATTTTTTGTTTGTGACTTACTTTTATTTCCTTGTAATAATTTTTGTTGTTGTTGTCTTTTAATGATTTTTCTTTGATAATATGACATTTAAATTTTTATTTTAGATTTTAATTTTTATCCTCTATAAATATTTATAAGGATAATCAAATGGGTGTAAAATATCACTAACACACAAGAGATGACACCTAGCTACTATTAAGGATAATCTACAAATTATGATGATTATATACTCCTAGAAATGCATTATATAAAAGAGTGCTATCTCAATAACAACCATTGAGGGCACGATAAAAGTGTATAGTAAAAGCGGAGATAGTTAACTATTACTTGGGATTACCTAATTAATATGTAGAGATAGGGATGATAAAATGGCATATCAATTTGAGAGTTTCATCATAAGAGTGGTTAAAATGTGAATGAAATACAAGTTGATAGATAAACTACAAGATTTGAGCTACAAGAAGCACTGTTGAATCAAGGACACAAAATGATATTCTCTACCATTACTACTATTGTTTAGGATAACACTTATCTAAGTTATGGATCATAATGTGACAAGTGATAATAGGAGATGGGTGCTTGTGTTAAGGGCTTGAAGGTCTTACCATGCAAACTCACAAATTGAAAATCAAGAGATGTAATAATATAGATCATAAAGTAGGTAGTACTATCCTAATTGTGGAAATGGATGATCACATAAAAAATACCAAAAGGTATATGAAAATTAGGTTGTAAATATCTAGTCCCAAGTAAACAATATTTGTAGGAAAAATATCGACAAAACTAATAAAACTATGGGTAGGAAAATCATGAAAGGTACTAGTTAGGAAAAGGTATCAACCAAGCTAATAGGTTGATAAGATAATAAGGGGTAGTTGAGATCATAAAAAATGATTGATATGTAAAAATATAGGTTCATAAAGATGTAAGGGACTATTTGGGAGATAAGGCCTCAACCTCACTAATTAGGCTCTAAAATTAAAGGGTGATAAAAAGGTACAAAATGTGTAAATCTAAAATGATATAATAAGAAACATAAGATATTGTTACCATATTAGTATAAAAACTATGATAAAAAAATTCTAAATTAAAAATTGTGATAAATATTAATAACTAAGAAAAACAAAGAGAAGAAAAGAAATCTATGTATAAGAAGGGATAGATGGTTTAGAAGGTCAAAGATATTACTTTTTGAAGAATTGAGCGAGTTTTCAGTTCCAAGAATATAAGGATTTCATTGGTTTGTAAATGATATGTACTTGGTCCTAAGATGTCTTTGAATAAATATGGACCACACCACTTTGAGGCGTATTTTCCCTCATTATTGTGGGTATAATAAAATTTAAGTACTAATTCTCCAATTTCAAATTTATGTTGTTGGACTAGTTTGTTGTGTGGAGAGATTTATATTGACAATTGTATTTGAGAGCATTACAAATTTTATCATATAATAGATCAAGGGAGTGAATTAAATATTCATGGAGTTCTTCATCAATAATCATATCATGAAGGGAAACATAAAGAGATGGTAACTCAAACTCTAGGGGAAATATGTCTTCATAGCCATACACCAATGAGAAAGGAGTTTCCTAGTGGAATTGTAAACACTTGTGCAATATGCCCAAAGTGTGGAATATAACTTGATATGTCAATTGGTACAAAATTCCTAAATTATTTTTGGAGAATTTTATTGGGAATCTTGTTAAGATATTTTTATTTTCTATTCACTTGTGGATGATGTGGAGTTGAAAACTTGTGATTGATCTTGAAATTATCACAAAGTTGCTTCATTTCCTTGTATTTGAAATTCCTGCCATTTTTGGATATAAAGTTATTTGGAATCACAAAGTGAAATGATTTAATTAAGGATGAATTTTGTAGTTGCACTAGTTAACATTTATGAGGGGCATGATCTTAGCACACTTTGTGAAGTACTCAATGGATGTGATGATGAAGATATGAACTTCTTACAAACGTAGTAATTTTATATTACAATTATCTCCACCTATTTAAAATTCAAGGAGCTTTAATTTTTTTGGATCTTGTCCATGGGAGCATGAATAATCTCATCATAGGGCTGAAAAGGCTTGCATCCTATAAAAAACACATGATAATCGATCTCGAGGGTAGGCTAGTAATAACCCATGTGTAGGAATTTTCATGTTGTAGTGTTTCCGTTAATGTATCCTCCATAAATTCCCCCATGTGGTTATTTAAAGAGAGAGGGTACCATATCCTTGGTAACACAATCGAGTAAAGTTCCCTTGAAATTATGGTAGAAAATAATATTGTCTTTGATGAGATATTTTAAGGATTTCTTATGGATTTTAAATATTTGATACTCAATATCTGAGAAAAATTCGGTGTTCAAGAAGTTGGATGATAGTTTTATACGAATGGTTTTCCCATTTTGATTTGGATTCAATATGATAGATGAGAGTAGAAAAAGGTGAAGGTAAGATAGAATTTTTCTATGCTTGAATAAAATATTTCTCTTCAATGATTACTTTATGAGATATGAAATTAGCTACCACAAAATCTAATGAGTTTTCTAGGAGTTATCTTCCCAAGTGATATATTTTATTGTGAAGGAGGAAATTTGGTTGGATAACATGATAAATATTTGGTGATAGGTTTTAAGTTTAAATTTTACATTGTTATTATCTACTAACTTTTAAGAAAATAATTTGTGATTCACCCACCGTAAGTAAGTAAACAACATTATTAGTAATAATGTATTGTATACCAAGTATGAGTGTTTCATACTCAGCCATGATTTTGGTGATATTAAAGTTGAGATGAAAATATAAGGGGGATATTATAGCTAATGGGTTGGTAATAATGCATCCCACCCTCACCACTTCACAAAACTTGGCCTCATCAAAGTAAAGGGTCCAAGTACTCTCATGAAGATCAATAGAGGTTTTTTTATCTCTTAGATTTTAACTATGAAGGGTTTTCTTGTGGGTTAAATCTCACCTAATTTGATTTATGATAGCTCAATATCAATAATGAACTAACGGAAGTAGTCTTTAAGAGTAATTTCTTGGTTTATACCCTTGATGGATAAAATATCGACATTGAATAATACATCTTAGATGTGATGATTAGCCAGGATAGAAGTAGAGGTGAGTTGATCATCTATAGATTTCCCCTATCAATGGAACATTCTTTGATATTCTTGTTTTTTTAACTTCTAAGGGTTTAGTTATGCATTCAACATCACCTACTTCAAGGGATGGTAACTTGAGATCGACAATGAGGTGGTAGAAGTAGTCTTTGAGATTTATTTCTTGTTATATTCCCTTAATGGATAAAATGTTTTGTTATTCAATAAATTTGGCATATGATTATTAGTGGGGACATGAGAAGAGGTGAGTTGATAAGTTATAACTTCCCCGAACTATTTTTGTGTGATGATTACGGGAAATGAATTGTACACATTCTCATAATTTGGATCTAGAATGATTAAAAAGGAACACTATTTTTAATTCCATCTAAGATGGTGAAACAAAATGTTTTCAAGGATTGAATCCATATTTCCAATTATATCAATTAAACATCCATGGATATCAAAATAAAATATTATTTTTCATCATAAATCAAATTAAGCGGGAAGATTTATCCATTTTGAGATGTGTTTCATAGGAAGAATGAAATGGGAAAATAAAATACGGAGAGTATCAGTATAGATAATTACATAGATGGTTTGGTATATCATTTAATGTCAAATATTTGTGGTGGAAAAATATGTAGCTAAGTACACATGATCCTCAAGAGTGTAACACCTATCATAATTAAGTTGTTCTTATATTATATAATAGATGGTGTGTCCTTTCCCACATGGTCCTCCTATTCCATCATTTTCCCTATAAAAAAAAGAGTATATGAGGTCTATGATCATAGGATGGATAAAGTATAGAGGTCTTAATGTTGATACATTGAGAAAATATTTCTTCAACCAATGGATTTTGGAAGTTCTTATGCCATTCCAACTTAGCATCCTTCCCGAGGAATTTATGAATGGAATGAGTTTAGTATGAAAGTTTGAGAATGAACCATCAAATTTGCCTAAGATTTCCTAAGAATTTTCAAATATCAGGGATGGAAGTAGGACAAGGAATTTTAAGAATTTCTTTGGTTTTGTAGGATCTACATTGATTCCTCATTTAGATATGAGGAACCCCAAGAGCTTTCCTTGGGTAACAAAAAGATGCATGTTCTTGAATTAAGGTAGGATTTTTATTTTTAGAGGCATTCAAAGGCTTCATCAAGGTCATGATCGATTCTCTACATGTTGAAATTTAACAATAATATCATATATGTATAATTCAAAAATTGTGTGAATGAGATTGTGAAAGATATGGTCTATTTGAAGGAAACCTATCAATGTGAAATGGAACATATATTTCATGATCTCATATAAAGAAAAGGCATATTTACATAACAATATTTCCCATTTGGTAATAAATTTGGTTTATGTTGATTTTCATGCATGATGTGTATTTGATTATAGCTTAATAACCCAATCATAAGGGATGACATACCATATCCATTCACAACATAGACTATGACATAAATAGATGGGAGATGGAAGTTACCCTTAGGAAAATCAAGATTAAGATTTTGAAATCCAATGTAGATGAGAATAGAAAGGACAAACTTTTGAAAAATGGGTACAAAGTGTTGAAGACCCATTTGGAATAATGAATTGAATGAATGAATTTAATATCTAATAGTTTGACTATATCCTTGTGAAGTATTTTGGATATTTTATGTGGAAATTTCCGAATATTCTTTTGCACAAGAGTTACATCTAGGTAATTGACAATGCTATGTATAATAATTTTGGTATTAATGCCATGAATTATAGCATAATCCCAAGAAAATATTTACTTACTTTTATGAATAACTTAATGATGTCATGCATGAAGATGATGGAAGCAATCACCTATCATAACTACATAAGATTCATCATCATAATTGACTTGGACATTAATAGTGACATCCACAAGCATAGAATTTCCATTTTGGAAAATATAACGAGATTTAAGAATCTGGAATATTGCATCGATGATGGGATCAATAGAAGTGACAAAATCATTAAAGAGGAGTATTCTTGGTGAAGTTACCAAGCTTATGATGTTGACAAGGTAAGTGTTCTTCTTAAGCATGAAGTAGTTCAAGGATGTCTTCATTACTGTCAAATATAGATAATGGACGATTATATTCAACATCCATTTTTTAGATCTACATACCTTTTACCATTACATCAATTTTGGGACCAAATTTTCCTAACATATAATTCATGAGTGTGGAGAGTTATTTTTAGTATCTCAGAAAAATATTTGGGAGGATTTATAATGGTATCGATTGTGTTGGGAACATAATTTCCAATTCCTTCTATAAAAATTATTTATTTGTGAAGGTATCAATTTTTGTGGTAGTAAGGCCTATGTTTTCAAGAAAAGCAATAAAATATGTAACGGTATTGGAATTTTTGGTAGTAGGGACAATTTTTTGGGAAAAGAAAATTTTATAGTTCTATGTTAAGGTATGAAGCCTAAAATTTGTTCAATGACCTTATTGGTGTTTTCCTAAGGGGAATTTTAGGAGGATAGTAAGGGAAATTTTCTTCTACCTTATCATCACCAATATCATATTTAGGAGGATTGAAATCATATCATTTATTGATTACATTGGCTCCATAGTTCAAAGTGTACATTTGAGTAAGAACCATTTGATAATGGAGTATCACCTAGTTTCTTTCTTCATTATATGGAATGACACAATCACCATCGTGGGAGGAAAATATTACGTAGGGTTACCCCCATGGTATGCGAGATAATGAAAATGGTTTTTTGGTTTCTACGCTAAAATTCCTAAATGATATAGGAGAGAGAGGTAGATGATATTGGAACATATTTCTTATCAAAATTTATTACAATTATAAATATCACCCTCAATTGTGTAAGAGGATTTAGCATCATTACACGAAGGGACTGTATCGATATAAAAAAATCAAGAATGGTTGGAGGGATGGCAAGAGACAATCTGTAATACATCTAGGTAACATTTTTTTACTATATGTATTTACGAGTTCATTTTTATCATCACTATTTGAGTCTACCAAGGAAACATTAATCTCAAGTCCAAAGTTTTAAAGTCTAGGATGAGGCACACTACACATGGTGTGGTGGGAATGTGAAAATAATTTTTATGATCAAGAATAGTCATCTGTCATGGGTTGCAATTTTCCCCATGCTTGTATGTTTTATTGTTGTCTATGAGTTTAGGAATTAGCTTGTGGAAAATTAAACCACTATCATGGGTGCATCCATGAATAACTTAAAATAATATTATAATAAGGGTCAATTGAAGACCATAAACTTGGTGAATACAATTTTGGTCCCCCTTTGTGATGAGAATTCATAGAAATTTTTTTGATTTTGATGGGTTTTAGCAAATCCACAATAAGCGAGTCATGTTTTCTTAATATCTTATTTCTTAAATACCAATGTCTTGATTAACAAAGGATGCAACATTGATTCCCAAGCCTTTGTCTAAGATAAATTTTAATATCAATGTTTCCTTACAGAGAACACTAATGAGGAGAGGTGGATCATTGGCTCGAATGGGATTTCATCATTAAGCTGTTTCTTCCTTAGTAAATTATATGAAGAGTTTCTTGTTAAGATAAGGATGATTCAAAATTTATTTAGTGTTGATATATGTAGAAGGTGATTGAAGGGGATAATATTATTTAGAATTTTTTGAAGAATTTACTAACCCTTGAAGTTTCTTTATGGGAATTTACAATGCTGAGAAAGGTTCACATAAGTTTTATTAAGGGGATATTATAAGGCATGGAATTGAGTTCATCAAGAAATTTATAAGGATGTATTTGATAAGATCCATAATGGTATGTAGGTTAAGAGAAATCATAAGAATTTGAGAACCTAGTAGTAGGGAAAAATTTAGTAGTGAATCTTTATTATTAATTCACGAATATTTTGAATTTTAAAATTTGGTTTTGGCAAATTTTAGGGGTTGATAGATTTCTATTTTTCATAAATTTTATGGGTATAATTTTTTTGGGGTCATTTCTCCAGGCATTCAAACTAATAGCCAATTTTTTAGATTAAATCCGCCTTTACCACGAAAGAGAAAATTTCCATATATATATATATATTCTAATTATAATTCCAACATTAAACATCAAATCGTAATTTTGATTTTAGTTTGGGCATTGGAAATCGACATAAAATCACTACCATATGAAAATATACATAACCACATGTGATGTAAATTCAAATTGATCCATTGATTATAGAATATGCTATCATTTAGTAGCATATATGCTTCATCCTTTCCTGTAAGGTTGCGAAGTAGCGTATATGCTACCGGTCGGTAGTATAATTATATGTACGATCGGTAGCATAAATATATGCTAACAACTGATAACATGAATGTATGCTACTACCTATATACCATATATTTATGTTCTTAATTGGTAGAATACATTCATGCTACCATTAAGTAGAACATATTTATGCTATGGATTGGTGGCATGTGGTATGGATCTGTAACTAGTTTTATAGTTTACATCTGGCTCATCCATGATTCCATACTTAAATTACATTTGGATTGGTCTTAGGTAAAATGACCTCTGGTAATAATAACAAGAAGATAAATCAATTAAAAAGGAAAAGCATCATATTTAATTATTTGGAAGCCAAAATTACAAGATCAAACATCCACTTCAAACATAGGTAAGAGATTGTTTTTAATGTACTTGTTAGCTTAATTTAAAGTTACAAGATCATAGTCAAACCCTTGTCCCTTTTGAATGCATAAAACCCTACGATAATTGTATTCCACATGAAAAAATTAATGAGAAGAACATGTCACTAGACACACCACATGGAATAATTAATCAGAATAACATGTCACCACACTCACCACATGCAACAGTAAATCAAAATAACATGTCAACACATGAAGATACTATTGATGATGACATGCCAGAGATGGAAGATAATACTCATTATAAAATTATTCCAATGGAAGATATCCCTAATGATGAGATTCAACTAGTACAAGATATTTTAAGTTCTCAATGTCATGAAATAGAGACTCAAGTTGAAAATTTTAAATAGAAATTTGTGTAAAGGAAGAAAACTAGTTGGATAATTGGGAGGCCATTTAAGGTATATTGGGCATCTAAACATCTATCCATTGAGCCTATAGAGCCATATAATGGTAGTGATACATCAATAAAATGTAGATGTACAATATGTAGTTAGAAACTAAAAAATATCATAGATTACAACTATAGTTGGAAAAATTGAGAAACATTATGGATAAGTGTATGTGATAGTCATATAAAAAGATGGAAAAAATACACATAAATGGAAAACTACAAAATATTGCGTCTATGTAAGATATACATCCGAATATGAAAATGAGCGAAACTTCAACAACTTGTTGAGAAGGAGAGAATAATTAATGCACAATTTTGAAAATTTATGAATACCAATCTACGGGCCAAAATCAACAATTCTATCTTGTATTCCACATTCTTAAAAATGGAAGACCAATTTTAGATTTTGTAGATGATAAGGTTTTGTTTCAATGTAATGGATTTCACAACATTCCATAATCACATTGGTTAGAGAGAAGTGATTTGGAAATATAAAAGTGTCTAGAAATAATTGAAATGGAAGATTTGAAAGAAAAAGTAAAAAAATAAATGTTTATCTCACTGTCCATCGATGAGGTCACATCAATTGATAACACATCGTGGATTTACATGCACATATACACTTTTGATAATCATTCAAGGAAAACTCATTTGTTAATTGTTAATAAAATGGTTGAAAACTATAATGTGGTAAGTTCATGGAAAATGAGGGCCAAAAGGTGGTTTTAAGTGGACAATTTCTCTTAAAAATAAAAAACTTCAACTGCTATGAGTTATTTGAAATAGTTACACTCAAAATTGGAAGATGTTATAAGAACATGAATCGTATCATTTTGAGTCTAGTTTTTAAGCTACTATTGTTTTTAAATGGTTAAGTGTAAGTGGGTTAAATATCTAAAATACCAATAGGTGCTCCTATTTTTGTTAAAAACATAGTAGACAGTCGGTCGTGCCCCCATTTTTGAGCACTATTTAATATTTTTGAAAACCCTTTGGTAGAAAGATAGATAGGAGCATCTAGTTTGTGATAGAATTTTTTAGATATTTTTTTAGTGAGTATTTAATTTTTATGATTTTTCAAGTAAAAATATTTTAAATTTTGAAAAATAAGGGATAGCCAATTGTGCCCCTAACTACCTCAAAAATATCAAAAATTAGATTTTTGTTTTTGAATATGTGTAGAATTAGTCCTAGTTTGTGACTGTATAATTTTTATTCAATTTGGATGACTGAATTAAAAGATACACAATGAATGATAGATTGGTATAAATTAAAAAAAAAGCTATAAAAAGACATAGTTAGAAAATAATAAGTATGGAAACCTTATACTAGTCAAAAAATTGAAAAATCATATATTTAGAAAGAAGAAAGTTTATTTGACCTCGTAGTCATATTTTTAATATGTGTTGATTTTTATGGGATTTATTATTGAGGAAGATGTTTTTTAACATTTTCTATTGAAAACACGTGGTTTGTTGTGTTTTAGCAAGTCATGCCTCAAGTTTGGGGATCCAAACCGGATCCAAGGAAAGAGCTTTGGGCCTTGGAAAATGGAGAAAGGAAACACGAGCACATTGTAATGCGAGTGTGTTTAATTTTTTATAAATCCCTTACCCTCTAACATCATTTTCACCTCTTTCATGGGATTTTTGTCCCCACTCTGTCTACTTTGCACATTCCTACATGAATTTTGAGTAGTTAAGGTTTTCCCCTACCCCACTATCTATATTTTTCTAATCATGGGGATAAAAGATGACATAAGGACACAAATAAGGTCAAGAAAAATACACTAGAGAAATTAGAAGATATTAGAATAAAGAAAGTGAAGCAGATGCAAAAACTTCATGGAGGGAAAGGTACATCTACTATGTCAAATGTACCTGATGTTTTAGAAAATGATGATGAAATACATAATGAAATTGAGGAGAATAATTATTTTTTAATGAGTATTGATAATGAATTGAATGATAATGTTGTTATGGATAAATAATTTGGTATGAATGATAATATTGAACCTTTACCTGAGATTCCAAATGTTAATCCTGAAATTTGCATGGAAACACTGAATGAAGAAAGTAATCTTACTAATGAATATTTACCTCTAAGAACACCTCCTTCCATTTTGCATAGAAAACCCATTCACTTAATTGAAATTGATGAAAACATTATAAAACCAATGCCTAACAAAATGTCTGAAAGAAATGTGAGAAGAAAAGTTATGGGAATTTGGGATAATTACTTTGAGAAATTAAATGATACACAAAGATGTCAATTATTTGTTACATTGATGAAATTAATTAAGATGAGACCTACAATGAAGACCCTAGGGTTAAGAACATCTAATGTTGATGATCAAAATGCGGTAATTGTTGAAAATATACATAAATCATACCATATTGTAGGTGTTAACAAATACTCCAAAGATAGTAATGTTACACATGTACAATTACTAATTGTAAAGTAAGTGATAAAACAATTAATAAACACTTGATTAGAAAAAAAGAATATCTTTGAAGCTAAACAAAAAACACTAATGAAAGCAATAGGGAGATGCAAAAGTCTTGAGTCACCAATAACATTGACTATTGGGCATTCTCTAGTAGACTCCCATGGAAAGACAAGGATACATATGATATTCTAAAAGAATTACTTGTAAAGTTTTGGAATGAGAACACAAGGGTGTCATCAAATATAAGAGATATAATAAAAATAAGAATAGGTTCTCATAATCATGAAGTGCATGCAAAAATTTCTTGGATATGACTCAAACACAATTGTTCTCTAAGTTTAAGAATAAAAATCTAGAAATTGATATTAGCCAAATTTTTTTTGAAATGAACAAACCCTTTTATGTGAAAATCAATCACTCACGTACCACTTGTTGTAGGCATCATGTTGAATTTTCAATGCATTATGATGTTTTTTGTCAAGTATGTTGTGTTTTGCATATTGACATCATGTTGCAGGAGTGTGGATTAAATGTCCCACCAAAATATGTAAGGGAATTTATTCCTACGATATTTTGTGAAAGGTCAATTGGACAATTTTTTTTAACAAAACATGTTTAGATGGAACATGCAATGTATGTGGTGGCTTTCTAAAATTGAAAATTTGTATCCATGAGGAGAGTACACATTCAATAGGAAAATAATTAGTTGGTTTCAACAAATATAAATATGTGGCATATCAATTAAAATATGGAAAATAATCTAAGAGGTGTGAGATTGTTACATAACAATTACCTGTATCAGAATATATGGTCAAATTCAGAGAGGAAATTGTTTATGAGTATGCAAGGCACACACAGAGCTCAATGGTTGGATTAGAAATTCAAGTTAATTAAGGACACATCCCCACTTGGTATTTTTGTTTCACTACTTGACTTCATAGAGAATTAATCACCGCAACCACAAATGGAGGTTCAGTCACAATACTATAACTTAGTGCAAGTTATTATTTTCATGCATATAAAATTCATGCATTCTCAGGAAAGTAGTGAGAAAGATCAAAAAATATTTAAAGAGAATCATTTCTACATTAGTTATGATGGACACATTCTAAAGAATATGTGAAAGAGTGTTTCCAGTTTTTATGCAAATTTGTTTGAGAGGAACATTGTTTTCAATAAACATTACATTTGGTCGAACAACTGCACATCACAATTCAATAATGCACAAAAGTTTTATTGGCTAAGTAGGATGTAGATAAAAACATGTGTACAACATATTTGGAGTTTTCTTGAGGAATGACATGGGAAAGGAGACCATGATGGTGTAGGAGCATGTGTGAAAAGAGCCCTTGCAAGATAAGAATTAAAGTTCAAAGATGGTGCTAAATTTACAGGTATAGAAAGCATTGTTGATTGGTGTAACAAGAACATGGGCCATAAATCTCAAGAGAGTTCAACAGTTTGTAGATATTTATGGTTGTGATAGAGGAACAAAATTTTACAAGATATGAATATCATATGAAAGTTACAGGATTAAGTGATATACATTCATTCCGTAGTTCAAATGCAAGCTCTTGCACTATTTATACTAGCTGCATGGCATGTTTTTTTATATCATGCATTGATTTTGTGTGGAATGAATGTGATTCATAGCAGTGGGTAGATAAATGGACTTGTAGACCTCTAATTCCACTCGAAACATATCAAGTTCCACAAGCATTACAACTTACAGTGTATTTAGATCATATGAAAACATCACCTGACTTTGACCAAGTCTCGATTTAGTGCAAAAATGTACATACATGTCATGTTATAAATTTATAAATTATGAAATGATAATCTCTTAATATATTTTAAATTTGACTTGAGTTTTACTTTGTGATGTAGGACATGTTTTTGTAGTTATTGTAACAGAATTTAACAAAGAGGGAACATACTACTTCTTGTCTCATTGTGTAGAGGGAAAACAAAAATTGACTTCCACAGTCATTGATGGTGAAAACCTTGAGTATCCCCTGGGTTAGTGGTAGTCACTAGAACTTGGCTTCGACGATATCCTATCAAAAATAAAATAATTGTTTGTTTTAAGACTATGAAATACATAGAAATATACTTCACTATTCACATTTGGTTCTTGAAAAAAATATTCAGTTGATCAAATATCAAGGTAGGCCATCAAACAAGAATCCATGGAAGGTTTATGAATCAGATCATGAAGTAATTCTTACTATTGTAAAGAGTAGAGTTGATCCTTATGGTTCATTGGATTAAATTTCCAAATTTATGTTCACTTAAGATTAGATATACATCTACATGAATTTAATTTGAATATTTACTTTAATGATTTTGTTTAAATTTTGTAGGTTTTAAAATTCTATTTAATTGTTTACTAACATGTTTATGTAGGTTAGTGGTTCCAAAAATATTCCACCTTCACGTGGTTGGCACTATTAGTAGAGAATTTATTATTCTTGAAACTAAGAGAAGCTAAGAAAAATTAAATATTGGAAACTAACAACAAGCAAAAATTTTCATTTCACCACCGTAGTGCCCACACTTTACACACACAAATACAACAGTAAAATACTAGGATTTTTTTATATATACATTGCTCATTGCAAAACGCCACAAGGACTTCAAGTAGGAAAACTCAACAACATATACGACACTTACATCAGTCATCAAATCACATAGACACATGGCAACGCCATAAACCTGTCAATACCACACTTTCCCCAATGAACGAATGCTAGAAATAACATGACCACAATAAAAAGGGACTTAAGGATTGATAACCCACAACACAACATTACCATGGTTACATCTAGAGTATGTTAAACATCCAATAACATTATTATGTAAGCATAATTTTCTCCCTTTTTCCACCTACATGTTCTGAAAATTTGTTTCACATTTCACTTATTGTTCAACCGTTAATTTTTCTCTTTACCCTTCTGACAATATTCATAACTTACATAAGTATTTTCCATATTTCAAATTTTATACAAAATTCTAACTCTCTCATTCTTATGTTAAGATTATGCTTCCCAAAATGTTTATTCAATGTTTAGAATTTAACCTTGCTACACAAGTGAACCTAACGTGATGTCAAGATGAAATCTTGGGATTAAGGAAGACATAGATTTGAAATAGTTTTTTTTTCCCCAAAAACATCCATCGATCATGGAATAGTTATTTTGCTACCATTATTATTATAGCTCAATAGTTTGTTGAATTCCAAATTTGATTTATATATATATCTTTTGTTTTCTCGACGTTTGGTCACACCAAGGTAATTTATATTCTTTGCAACGCATGAAAAAGTTTAATTAAGTTATAAGGACTCCAAAATTGACCTTAATCCTAATCTCCAATCTTGTGCTCAACTTATATGATATGATTTTACATCACACTATGGTCTCATCCTTAACATCGTCTCAAAACAAAAGAGTTACGAAAGCACTTGTCTGACATCTTAAGGAAGTACATAGTTAGGAGCAATATAAACTACACAAGACACAAGTGATCTATGTTCACGAAGATCCCATACCTTTGCATTGCACGATTCCACATAAGAAATATTCTTTATTCCTTAATGCCATACAATGACATAACAAGGGATTAAGGGACAAGATCACAATTTCTAAGGTTCCCTAGAATCAACATCTTTCAACTCAATTTCGTATGCAAGGGGTTAAATTATAGTTTTCTACCCACAAGCTAACTTCCTAATCCACTAGGGTTTAGTTAAATTCCATTTTTTTACTTAGGGTTTCAATCTCTATTATAGGTGTGATTAAGGTTAAAATGTATTTACCCTATAATCCTTTCGTGAAAGATCAAGGCACTAAATTTTCACAAGCCCAAGACAAGACATTTATCTATGAGGGACAAAAGGGTTCACTAACGAGAATGCAAGACATAGAACAACTATATCGTGATCTTCATTTAGGTTGTTTGGATCCAATAGGGATTTCATTCACTGATGAAGTTAATTTCTAGATCTAATTTTGTAAGGCCTAGAAATCCAATAGGATACAAGGGAGTAATATCTCTACCTACTCCACAGATGGGAAGGTTACACCACTTAGTCATTCCTTCTAACAAGGACTCATAAGGTGACTTCCAAGGTGGTCTTCACCACTCAGCCTGGTGTCGGACCTGAAGAGAGGACATTCTTCTCACGATTACCAAAAACTAGAAGGAAACCGCATACTCGGGATAAAGTTGGACCATGTCATTCCTAAAATATGGGTTCACGACCATGACGCTAACATAATGACTATGACGGTAAACTCCCACTAGGGTTTTATTTACCTAACCTAGGAGGTCTCATCGAGTGCAACACTTAAGTTCGTTCTACGGTCTTAAATTTCTTATTTGGTAAAAAGATCACACATGCAGGCAAGTTATGCACGAATAATTTATTAAGGTTGAGTGTTTCCATTAAAAATCTTTATTATGTTTGCAAGGTAAGAAGATAACCTAGTAATTAATTTAATCATTTATTGAATACTGAGAAAGTACTACAATATATTAACTTCAATTTCAATTTACTATATATAAATAAAACCCTTTTTCCATACACAACTAAGAAACAAATTGAACCGGTGGTTAGATGCACATTTCCTATGTATCCCTAATACTAGCATCTCATACATATTAAAAATTTCAATTATAACTTTTTGTAACAAGAGACTACATTAGATAGTTATTCATTTTACAATGACCTATAAAAATTACAATAATAATAATTAAATTACACATCGCCTTTTTTTTTTTTTTTTTTGTCGTCATTCTTCCATCCTACAAAACCCACGTGAGCATGATATCAGTGATAAATCGCTGGCATGGCATCCACCCTAATCAATCATAATTCTCATTTTTCAGTTTCCCATTTACATTTGACAATAATTACAATTTGCAATCGAAATAAAAAGGTCTAGAAACATGTATTCATTGCATTTCATTTTTCTTCATTTTGTAACCCAGGAGAGAGAAAGAGAAGGGAAGAGAGAGAAAACACCATTTTGTCAAAAGTTATAATGCACACAAAAAGTTACATTATAGTGTTTTAAATAGTTAGTTACATGTGTTAAGAGTTTCTAGGGTGATTTGGCAACCCTACGAGGGTCCTGCAGCTTTCTATTTTTACATTTTCTCACTAGTTACAAAACGTTCAAAATGGGCTCGGAGGCTAAGAAACTGCTTCCAAAAGTTATCTTCCAATGAGAACGCACACCATGATTAAATTTCCACATGTCCCCAGATATACCAAGAATTCATAGCATCTGACGGAATTGAAAAAGAGTGAACGGTTTGTGTTTGGCGGCTAGTTTTCCGGGGCCACTGGTCGTAGTTCACCCAGTTGTAAAATGACAAAAGTTAGCTCAAGGGCCCAGAAAACCACGTCCAAAATGAATGTTCGATGGAGGAGCACACAACGAGACATCTCCTACTAGTTCCCTATATAAGGAGAATTCATCAGAGTTGATGGGATTGAGAACTAGTAAACCATTTTCAAATGGCGTCAAGTTTTCTGGAGCGACAAGACAAAATTGGTCCAGTTTGACCTCGTCAAACTGTGACCAGAGGCCTACAAAATGGCTTTGCAAAACTATCCTAAAAAGTTATCTTTCCTATACTAAATGTTCCATGTATTTTTCTAGTATAAATGCTAGAGGTTTGTGAAGACGAGACGTAATTTCTCCCTCCAGGTTTCAAATGATAGTTCCAAACGAAAGCCAACTTTCTAGATTTGGCAGCTTTCTACTACTGTAAACCAGTGTAACAGGGCTCCTATAAGAGTGTCAAAAGGATGTCATATGTTTGTTTCAGGTCAAACCAAAGGTCAAGGTCACTCCTCGTATACCAAGGTACATGAATGAAGCTTCACATCTCGTTTCCAGAGTTGCGAAGGGTACTTAGTGAGTCTCCGAAAATTACAAAATTTAACTATTTAAAACAAGGAGAAGGTCAACTTTATCAATGGGGAGTCAAATTCGTCTGGTTGATAAAAAAATATTGAAGCGATCAATATGGGTAAGAGTTTTCTAAATCATCTCGAAGTGAGGGTGATAGTTCATGGTTTAAAGTAGACAAGTTATAATGACGTCGTGAGTTACGACACGACAATTTATTGTTTTGTAACGAGTTGAAGGGACATTTAACTGTATTTAAATTCCTAATAATTTAAAATTCTATTTAGTTGCAAAAGATAACTAAAACATGAGAGTTATGAGAGGTAAGGGAAGAAGAACCATGCTTGGAAATGCGAGAAAAAAGGTACAAGGGGCCTGGCGGCTTACACTTGTGATCCGTCGAGACCACCATTGTTGCCATCTGATGCCAGGTAGTCACGTGAAAACCAAGCCATTCATTGTGCACCCATGTCTCATCGAAAAGAACCATTTTGTGTTTTCAAGAATTCATCCCGATCTCAGAGACCACATTTTCTATGTCAATAGATCACACGCCTTTTCAACAAAATTCATTTTTGTGCATACGAATACTCTGAGGAATGACTTTCAAATACAATGCATAGGAAGCATTAATTAATGGTTCTAATAGAATAGTCCAGAAGCTTGCACTTGGAAGAGGTGAGGCAATAATTCTTGGCATGATTCTACAAGAGGCACTCATGCCATCGAAGTATTTACAACCCTCATGCACTGAACTTTCTGGCTACATGCTAATTAAACAAAAATGAAGCTTACATGGTCAGGGTATGTTCCATAAGACCACATCTCTTTGAGGCATTCTATCAAACAGTCCAAACACCTTTTAAACAGACCCATTTTGTGCATATCCCAAAATCATTGCAGTCCATGGAACTACGTTTCTTCCATGCATTTAGTCGAACAGTTCGCATGCTTCCACGTTTTACACATGTATTTGCCAGGGCGCTTGGAACTAGAACATAAAAAAATCCCTTCTCCATAATGCTTGGGTAGATGTCCAAGGCCTGCTCTAAAGCTCCCATTTTTACAGCAGTGGGAGGTTCTTTGGAAAGAGGGTGTGGGGTTGGAAAGAGGCTGTGGAGTCTGCTTTACACATACCAAATGCATTTGCTTGGAAGTTTCTAAGGCCTTTTCAACAAACTCATTTGTGCATACCCTGCCATTGTGGCATTCCATGAGCCCACATTTCTTTGAGGCATTCTATCAAATAGTTTTATGCACCTTCTACACATCCATTTTGTGCATACACGTCGACCAGGGCAGTAGCAACTACAACATCTGTCAAAACCCTCTATCCTTTACCCACGCGTGAAAGAAGGCTCATTTTTTTGTTTTGGACACAGGCTGGGTGGATGTTGGTGTGGGCTAGGACCAAATCCTTCCATGAGAAGACATTTGGCAAAGCATTTTTGACAAAAACAAAGAAAAAATGCCCAAAGCGGGTCATATATGAGTAAAAACCACGACCAAGGCATTGAAAGACTCATTTCTTTCAGTTGTTTTTTTCTTCCTTTCTCCTACACATTTTCAGCTGCCATGACTAACAAAACCCTCTCCACGCCTCCTTCAATCCTCTGGTGGGTGTGCAGAACCAGGTTTGAAGCTCTCCTTCTATGGTGGTGGCTAATCTCCTCTTCATAAAAAAAACAAAACAAAAACTACAAAGGCACTCTTTTCCCTAAAACCACCCCTAGCAAAGAAATCATGGTTTATTTATTTATTTATTTTTAATTCCTTTTAATTTATTTATCTATTATTATTATTATTTATTATAATAAGAGGAGGCGTTACAACCACCTATATTGTATGAAAAATCTCTTCTTCAAATTCTCATTTCATTACCTATATTGTATGAACAATATCTTCTTAACATGTTTCCTAGTACTTATTTCACATTGAAGGATTTTGGGCACAAAAAAAAGCCTCGCCAAGATTTACCGAGGACACCATGATGCATGGGCACAATCGGTTTGGTGTAATGAGCATGCATTTGTAAAATATTGCATTGGACAACCTTACACTGACTCACACTACAATATTCAACATGGTTGCAAATAATAGGAAAACAAGAGGAACAAATTGAGATGGAGAAAAATGAGATAGGATTTTGTATAGGGTCCCAACATGGAGGTTTAGGATTAGACAAGACCTTTCAAGGTGTCACAAAGGTTGAGAAATCATTCGGTGAACTTATAACCTTTTTTTCTCTCAGGGCTCTTAAGGGACTATACTCGATCGACATAACCCGAAAGCACCCGTATTGTTGGGAACTAAAATGAATCCTCAATTGGAATTTACGGCCACCTCAACGTGTTGGTGCAGTTATTTTGGTGCCGAAGATTTTTTTGTAAAATATTGCATCGGACAACCTCAGACCGACTCAAAGCTGTAGTATTAGGAACAATTGCAAACAATAGGACAATAAGAGGATAAAATTGATATGGAGAAAACTGATATAGGATTTCTTAGAGGGTCCCAACACGAGGGGTAGGATCGGATGATATCTTTCAAGGTGTCATGAAGATAGGAAATGACATGACAAACTTATAACCTTTTTTCTGTCCAAGATTTTAAGGTACTACACTGGTTGATGTAGCACTGGAAGCACCGACACCATTGGGCACCAAAAAAAATCCTCCCCAAGTGTAAATTAGGCCACCTTGATGTGTGGGTGCATTATATTTGGTGGCACGAGCTTCTATTTACAATATATTATATTAGACAACCATACAATAACTCAAACTAGAATATTTAGTGATGTTACAAATAATATTTTAACGAGAGGAATGAATTGAGATGTAGAAAACCGGGAGGGTATTTCATAGAGGATCCCAAATTGGAGGTGTAGGATTAGATGAGATGTTTCAAGGTGCCTCGGAGGAGAAATGAACCGGAAAACTTATAGCCTTTTTTGCTCTTAGGGCTCTTAAGGGACTACGCTTGACCGATGTAGCCCGGGAAGAACCAACACCATTTGGAACTGAAATGAAACCTTCCCAAGTGATTACCAGGCCACCCCGATAGTTGGGCATAGTCTGTTTGGTGCCACAAGATTCCATTTGTAAAATAATGCATTGAACATGCTTACACTAACTAAAACCACCCCATTCGATGTTGTTGTAAACAATAGGAAAATGAGGTGACCAAATTCAGATGGAGAAAACAAAGAAATGCTTTCATAGATGGTCCCAACTTGTAGGTATAAGATTAGATGAGACCTTTCAATGTTCCTCAGAGACCGAGAAATTACATGGAAAACTTATAGCCCTTTTTGTTCTCAAGGCTCTTGAGGGACTATGCCACGACCAACATAGCCTAGAAGCATTGACACCATTTCACACCAAACGTAAGCCTCCTTAAATATTTACCAGGACATTCCAATGTGTTGGCACAGTTTGTTCATTACTAGAAGCTTCTGTTTTCAAAATATTTCATTGGATATCCTTACACTGACTCAAACTGGACTATTTGGCATTGTTGCAAACAATAGTACAACAAGAGGACTGAATTGAGATAGAGAAAATTGATATAGGCCTTCATAGAGGGTCCCAACATGGAGGTGTAAGATCATATGAGACCTTTCAAGGTTCCTCAAACTTATATCACATGCCAAACTTATATCCTTTTTTGTTCTCGGGGCTCTTAAGGGACTATGCCCACTTGGTGTAGCCTGGAAGCAATGACATTATTGGGAACAAAAACAAAGCCTCCTCAAGCATTTACTAGGCAACCCCAACATGTGTATGTAGTCCATTTGGTACCATGAGCTTACGTTTGTAAAATATTGCATTGGACAACCTTACACTGACTCACACTTTAATATTCAACACTATTACAAATAATAGGACAACGAGAGGACCAAATTGAGATGGGGAAAACTGAGACAAGATTTTGTAGATGGTCCCAATGTGGAGGTGTAGGATCAGATGAGACTTGCAAAGTGATTTGGATATAGAGAAATCACCCCGTGAACTTATATCATTTTTCTCCCATGGCTCTTAAGGACTACGCCTGGCTGACGTAGCTCGAAAGCACTGACATTGTTGGGAACTAAAATGAAGCTTCCCTAAGAAATTACTAGGCCACCCCAACATGTGTGCATAGTCTGTTTGGTGCCTCAATATTCTATTTGTAAAATATTACATTTTATAGCCTTACACCTACACTCTCTTTCACTTTCTTTGTCTCTCTTTCTCTCATTCTCTCTCACTTATGCACACTTTCTCTCATTCTATCTTTGTCTCTCTTTCTCTCTCACTCTCTTTTCTCTCTCTCTCACGCTGTCTCTTGCTCTTGTTCTCACTCTTTCTCTCTTTCTTATTTTCACTCTCACACACTCTCTTTCTCTCTTTGTCACTCTTTCTTTTTCTCTTACAAACTTTCTCTCACTCTCTCTCACTCTCTCTTGCATTATATCTCACTCTCACTCTTTCCTTATCATTCTCTCACTTTATATTTATCTCTCTCTCTCTCTCTCATGTTTTATTTTCTCTCTCACACACACATGCTATCTCTTGCTCTCACTCTCACTCTCACTCTCTTTTCCTCTCACTAACTCTTTCTCTATCTCTTGTTTTGTCTCTCTTTTTCCTCTCTCTCTCTCTCTTTATCTCTCATTTTTATTTTCTATCTGTCTCACGCGATCTCTTTCTCTAACTCTCACTCTATTTTCCTCTCACACTCTCAATAACTCTTTCTCTATCTCTCTCCTTTTCTCTCTTTTTTTTCTCTCCCTCTATCTCTCTCTCACCCTTTCTCTTTCTTTATCTCATTATCTCAATCTCTTTTCTCTCTCTCTCACACACTTTATTTATCTATATATATCACTCTCACTTTCTCTCCTAATCTCACTATCTCTTTCTCTATCTCTCACTCTCACATCCTATCTCTCTCTCTCTATGTCTATCCCTCTTACATTCCCTCTCTCTCTTTCTCTCTGTAGTTACATTTTAATTATTAGAATTAATGTAATATTATGTTGTCTCCTTACATATGTTTCATTTGAATTATTGAGATTCTAGGAAGTGGATGACATTGAAATTATATTATTATAATTGATGGCATTGAATGATTATAGTAGTGGAAAAATTGTAAATTAGTTACATATATATTTTAATTCCCATGTTTAAAACATAAAAAATAACACTAATAATACATATTAACATAACATACATATGAAATCATATCAATCCACTTAGATACATGTATAAAGCATGTTTCATCCACTATACAATATTTAATTTTTTTCTCATACATTATATTGATTCAAAAATCCTTGATAACATACAAAATTTGATCAAAATCAATGTCTTAACAAATCCATGTAGGCATATACAATGATATACATCGACAAAATATAAATCTACACCAATATGCCACGAAGGAAGACAACAAAATCCATATACATATAAACTATGGGGTATCATCAAATAATCTAGTTCTCTTCGGTCACCGGGAAGATTACTCAGAACATCAATGGAATGTCCCTTCTATCAATCAGAACTCCTATGCTCAAAGGATGTTTGTATCTCCATCTATTAATACAAATAAACAACATACCCATTAGTATACAATTAATGACATATAAAATGACACTAATTAAAAATAAATACTTATTGTAATATGATGATCACTCGCAGATTATCCTTTGCCTCTCAATATCATCAACAACATCAATAGGAGGTGCATGAACTGGATATGTCAAGTCCTCTTGTGGAAACCATGATGAAAAAAATTATAATACACATGAATTTCATTTAATTATACTACATGATGTTATTTAATACAATCAATTCATTATGAAAATTACTTTACTAGCGCATACCTATGTAAGAGGCACGGTAGAAGCTATGCCCATAACAACTCCAATATCTAATGATTGTTGAATCTCAATAGGAGACTGTAATGATGTCATCAACTAAAAAAGGAAAAAGGTAACACACATACAAGTTACATGACATTATCTTCATACGTTAACTATAGTTCATTCTCTTCATGTATATGATGAATAAAAATAATAAAAATCACATTAGTAAATTCACCAACATGTAAAATCATACCGACATTCACCTATTCAACATCAAATTATAATTTTAGGATAACATCCCTATATGGAAAAAAATTAACACAATATATTTACTAATTTATTACCAATTTATACTTGAGGGGTTGACGTGCCTGCAAAAAAACTATGGAGAAGGGGAATGTGACACTAGATGTATAGTTTGACCCTGTAATTTTATAAAAATACACACATGACTCATTAATTTTCATTCATAATTGATTAACATTGTTAATTATAAAATTTTGTACGAAATATATATATATATATATATATATATATATATATATATATCAAATTATAACTAACTTCATGTAAAATAACGTTGGTCAATACCAAAGGTAGAATCTAGTAGAACATTTGTGATGATGATATTGTCCAACATAGAATCATGATGTGAATCATCCTTCTTAGCCTATGGAACATCATGACTATGATTTGGAGCTACCTCACAAGGCTATGGAGATGCCTTGCGATCCCATGGAGCTATCTCGTTAGGCTATGGATCTACCTCATTAACCACGTAGGTTCCTATACTCCCACAAACATGAAAATTTATGTTATATGATGTTTGATGCCTAGAAGGACCAACCTCATCACCCTGGGAGAGACGAGTGCCATGTTGAAGCAATGAATGTGTCAATGACCTGATAGAATCAAGAGTATCAACCTCCACATTGTCTCCTTCACAAGAGAAGGGACTGAAACATGATGAATAGATGGGTGAGCAATGGGTCTAGATGGTCGAGTTCTACAAATGTTGTTCCCCCTCTATCTTGTGTAAAGCCTTTTCCTCTTCCTTGAAAATATTGAATGTCAAAATAGTTTGGTATTTCATTGAGGATGAACTCACAATAGAGTTTCCTCAAGAAATATTATGGCACCTCAAAATTGTTACAAGGTGGTTGGTCAAAAACCATCCACCACCTATCCCAAAAATTATTTTTATCCCCTCATGATTACACCAGTGGATGGGGAATATTTTGCAACTCAATAGTAATGGTGCATTAGTTTTAGGATTAGTAAAAATGCACACAATTTGTCTTTTGTGATTTTTTTCTTCTTCACTACATCATAAGACAACTTGTCTACATAAAAATTGTGACAATTAGTTTTAAAACTCTCCCATGTGTTTATTTGACCAACCACATTATTGATATTAGATAATAATGATAATAATAATAGTGAAGTTTTGGCGATGTGTAGTGGTCACATCGGGGTTTCTTAGGGTTTTTATTAAACCCTCAATTTGAACT
This sequence comes from Taxus wallichiana var. yunnanensis, assembly GCA_018340775.1. NCBI lineage: Eukaryota > Viridiplantae > Streptophyta > Pinopsida > Cupressales > Taxaceae > Taxus > Taxus wallichiana. The sequence goes on along the minus strand of CM031235.1, from coordinate 431,533,784 downwards.
TTTTTATTTTTAATCTCCCCTAAAATGTTTTGTTGGGTGTTTGGAGGATGTATTTCTATTGAAGGGGTTATTTTTGGAATGTTTTCTTCTTCATCTTGGTCTACGAGTGAATGAGGTATTTAAATTGAAGGTATTGAAACCTTTGAAAATGAAAATTAAAAAAATCAACAATGTAAAAAAAAAATATTAATAAATAAAATTAACCTAAAATCAATAAGAACTGACCTTTCCGAGCTTGATTACACAAGTGAATCGAGGTGTGGAAGGATTTGGATGCCAAAAACATGTTCTCACTTTTCCCCACTCGTGTTTTCCTCTTCTAAGCTTTTTTTTTTACTTTTTGGAATGAAAATGAGCTCTCGGGTTTTGACTATGTTTTATCTTAGCTAAAATGTGTTTTTGTTATAATGCGAGCATGTTATGTTTTGATAAATCGAACCATAATGCACTCATATTATAACACAACATTGATTTTTCCCTTTTACATTATAACTCGATAGAGCCATAACGAGAGCACGTTATGGAAAAAATGGCCAAAAAGTGAATTTTTGTCTGATTTTTGGTCCCCCATCTTTGTGCACTTACCCAATGCTAAAAACCTTTTTGAATTGGTTATTTATAATTTGAGGAATTTAGCTAGGATGGATGACTATGTAATTGCTACTTAGTTTTTGTTTGTTGGTATTGATGGTGCATTAATAATGTAGGGTCATAGAAGTGGAGATTGTGTCTTTCTATAAACTAAAATTGTCTCATATATGATTCCAATTCATTCCATGGCTCATAGAATGAACCTTGCATACATAATTGTTAACAAATTTGAAAATGGTTCTAAATTGGAAGATCTCATTTGTGACTTTCATGCTTACATGATGCGAGAGTAGTCCAAATAGATTTTTAGAGTTTCATAAATTTTTTATTGGAGTTACTGATGGTAAAAATACCTTTAAAGATGTTAATACAAGATGTATTTCCATGTATGAGTCTGCATGCAGGATTTTTGAAGAATAATTATCTTTAGTAGGTTTCATGTTTAAATATTATGTGGAAGTTGATAAAGAAATAGATGTTTTATACCGTTTAAACTATTTAAAAACATTATTAATACTATGCGGTATTCTCTCTATGTTTAAGGAAATAAATTTCTTACTTAAACATGCTCAAGAAAGATCCATATATATTTCTAACTTCATACGGTTGAGAAAAATTATATGTCTATCTCTTGATATGTTATTCAACTTTGAAGAAAATTTTAAAGGAACAATTTTCAATAGTTGGAAAAATTTAATAGATATAAATGATTTGAAAATCTATTTTAAATTCAATATTAGTGACCTTATTTATATCGTTGTTAATGGGATGGATATTTCAATGCACACTTTCAAAAAAAAAATATATTGTATCGATTCTTGAAGAATTACTTGTAACACATAATTTATATAAAAGGTTATATATGACACACAAATAAAATTAAGAAATTTTTCAGAAATCTTATCTGTGAGATCAGAGAATGTTTTAAAAGGGATGACTTGTTTGAGGCCATGGTAGTGGTGTATCCTAATTTTTGGAATCTTGATAGAGGTAAAGAAGGCATAAGATAGAGGTAAAGAAGGCATAAGAAATTTATTTTACAAATTTATGGAAACTCTCATTAAGCATTTTAGTAAATTTATAGAGTTCCAAGGAGTTGAAATTAAAATTATTCTACAAATGGAATTATTGACATCTTAGTCATTTCATTTCATGCTCAAAATGATTAATCAATATGATTATCTAATTAAACCAACATAAAAAGGTATTATTACACAACTATAGAAAAATTTATATCCTAATAACATCCCTGTAAAAAGAATTAGTGAATATTTCCTATTAGATGAATTTTTTCAAACAATGCTATCGAGTTTAGTGGAAGATGAAATGGTTTTTAGTGCATTAAAATTTGTTGATTCAAAAAGCTAAAATAGATTAGATAAAAAAATTATAGACTTGTTTAAAATTGTATGTTTCACGATATTCTGTGGACACATTCTCGTATAAAAGAGCACTATAAATACGAAGTTCTCTTATATATAGGAGAGGTATATTTAATATATCCACCAAAAGAGAATATATGGACATTCACACTAAATATGCCTCTGGGACATTAGGTACGAGTGTGATTTATAAATAACAATTTAGTGAAGGTCCAAGAATGTTTCAATTTACTCGATTTTAAATAATGATTTAGAACATTGTATTTCTAGAACTAAAATTTCATATAACATTGTTATGTAGTTGACATGCTGTCTTCTTTACTAAAATACAATTTCAATATTGTTGTTTACTATTTTTTATTTACAAATCTATAAATTTTTTTGCATTGTCTTTCCTATTTAAGTTTAATCATTACAACTTACTATATGATTATTTTGACTCTTGAGGTACGTTAAAATTCCACTACATAAAGAACTAAATCATATCAATAAAAAAATAGTTTTTCCATAAATCTAAAGCATGGAAAGAATAAGACACATAATATTCATAGAAATTGTCAAGTTATTTATATAATCAAATAAAAATAAAATAAAAGAACAATTTATCCACGTACGGAAGAAACAATTTTATTTATTTCATTTCTTACAAAAAAGTTTCTCCAACAATTTCTCCAGGTTACAAAAGAAATCATTTTTCTCAATTTATATCAATAGTATTAGTTTCTACTCCTTTCTCTTCTGCAGAAGCTACCTCTTTTCCTTGGGCTTGAATGGAATCTTCACTTAATATTCTTGATTCAATTAGATCCTTCACAAAATCATTTATATTGAAAAGTATTTCACATTCAGTATTTGTTGCATCCCCTAGAAAATATAAACTAGGATCTGAATTAGTTTTCTTCTTTAATAAAATATCTGGATCCATTCCATGCTCCTTGATAATTATTTGTAGATAATTATTCTTCTTGTTTAAAATAACAACCTTTTATTTCAACCCAATGAATCCATTCAAACTTTTTTACATTTTTCAGTGTACATTAAGCACTGTACTTCATTCTTCAGATTTTGATACTTGGACTACATTTAGAAAATAAACAATAGTAAGAAAAAAATTAAAATAACCATAATTAATTATTATTAACTTTCTAAATATTATTATAACTTACCACATCCTTTTATTTCTCTGCATTCACAATCAAAACAAGGCTCTTGTCTCTGGACCATTAATTATAGTAGGCATGGGATTCTACATTGAAAATTTCAATTTTGTTTAACATTGTATATAACACATTATCATGATAAGGATTAGAAACAATAATGGAGCTAGATACAAATTGATTAAATAATATATCAATATTTTTCATTTCATTTTGAAATAAAGAAAATAAATAATGACTTTGGGAGTGGTTATGGAAAGAGGGCATTAATTTCTTTAATCAATGATTTTACCTTGAACTCCCAATTTTTAATGATATCTTTCAAAACAATTTCTTTAACATTGGTTGAACAATTATCAGCCAAAAAAATTCCAATGAAAAATTTATGACCTCATCATCAGTTAATGGTGTTTCCCTCAGAGTCAGAGATGGTGTATTGGATGTTTGTTCTCTTTCGGGAATCTTGTGTTGGACCTTGAATCAAATGTTGAGGATTGAAATTTGTAGGGGCTTGGTCCCCACTTCCAAAACCAAGATATTCCTCATCCAAATCAATTTGATTTAGAACTAAAATTCCACCCATGCTTTGTAAACCACCAACGGAAAAATGGGGAACTTAGAGGTAGACAAATAGACAGTTCCCACACTAACAACTAGAAATCTAATATTTTTACCCCTTATACAAACATTGTGGGGAGGCGGTCACGGGAGTGGTGGAAAATGTGGTCTAACAATAACACTATGAGTATGAGATGGTGGAGGCACTACAATAGGAAATCAAATCAGAAATGAAGAACATATAAAGAATAGAATGATTGAATAATTAAAGGTTAAATAATTGTTTTTGCAAGAAACATTACTTAGTTGTGTAGTTTGTTGTTGTATTATTACAATTGGCTCAGGATTGTTTCCCTTGTTGAACAACATTATAAGTAGCACCATGATGACCAACTCCTGATTAACCATAAAATTAATCAATAACTTGATTTAAAAATAAATGAAACTAAAATATATTGAAATGTAAAAGGTAATTGGAAACATACCTTGGGCTTAATGAGGAGACATGTTTTGTAGAGATTGCACTTCTTCAAGATCATATTCATATATTTGGGGAACTAAAGGGTGTTGATGAAACCCTATACTATCGACAAAGCTACAAAATGAACGAGTACGTTACACAAAATGTAAAATAGTAATATTTCTGTAAAATATCTAACATTACTACAAATTGAAATGTAAAAACCTACAAATGTCATGCGAAAGGAAAAGCTTTTCAGAGGTTTTAAATAAATCCTCACACATTTTCTAGATCTAAGAAATGGGGTGTGGTGAATTCCTCGGAAGACTCTCCTTAATGTTATCTTTAGCACCCTCAAGTAGTAAGAGTCCTCTTGTAGTGGGATCTCTTTAGGAAACAATCTGCAACCTCAATACTCTATTAAAAATAAACAAAATATTAATATTTAATATAACACTATAGAAAAATAGTAGAATTCTTAATGTAAAAAATTAATTCAAATTAGTAGAATTCAGGAAAGCAGGGCCCCTTCCTCTCATGCCACGAATTCAAAGGCCCGAGTGTTTGTAAAAACCAGATCTAGCTCACAGCATGGAACCCCTATTGCTCCCCTCAATGGAGAAAATGTGATTTGGAAGAGCGGTAGATCTGGTTTGATACCTACACTCTTTCCTGAACTACTGATCTAGGGTGGTGGAAGTGATACAGAGATCGAGAGATCTAGTGGTCCCTCTTTCACTGATATAGTATCTAAACAGTCAGTGACTAGTGCAAAGACTACTATGAAGCCTGCTGAGAAAAACCCATGCATAACCTTTGGAGATGAAGTCCTTGAATCAGAATCTTTCTATCAAGACCATGCCTTAATTTGTAGATTCGCTAGACTTTGGCCTAGTCTACCTGTCCTACACGAATGGATCTCCAAGCATTGGATCCCACTTCTAGAAGGAAGGTTAGATCTCTACCCATGTGCTAAAGGAATCTTCATTGTTTCTTTTGAATCCATAGCTGATAAGGATATCATTGCTAATCAGCTTTGGCTCTGCCAGAAAAAATATCTTATTTTAAAACCCTGGTTCCCATCATTCAACCCTCTCACGGAATCTTTCTCCCACAAACCGATCTAGATCAGATTACCCCATCTACCTCTGCAATTTTGGGATCAAAAATGTCTGATAGCCATAGGCAATACATTGGGCAACACCATTAACATTGACTCCCAAACCTCTGAATTCACACATACAACCTATGCAAGAATTCTTGTTGAGGTTGATACCTCAAAGGATCTTCCAGCTCATATTGAGCTAAAGGTGCAAAATCAAACTTGGACTCAACCTCTAGACTATGAGGGTCTGCCTTTTAGATGCAAGAATTACTTCTCTTTGGGACATTCTTGTTAATTGCGAGATGATAAAACACAAAAAGAGAATGCTAACTGGTGGAAAAATGCCCTCCTGGAACATCTAAGATTCAAACCTCAGAATATCCCTGCTTCTGATGCTGAGAAGGAAGACACGCTAGAAATGGTCCCAGAAACCCCTTTGAATGAGCTCACAAACCATGCAAATAAAGAGTCATCTGGGGGGAGACTCAAAGTATCAAAAACAATGAAAAAAAAAAATATGTAGTGGATAAGGAGAATATTCCTCAATCTCCTTGCTCAAATAATACTTATCAGCCAATTAAGGATTTTGATCCTTTACAAAAATCTGTAGATGAATGGATTACGGTTCGTAACAAGAAGAAAAATGTTCAAATTGAAAACAATAGTTGTTAAGTTGTTTTTGTTACTTTTCAGTTGTTGGTTTGCTGGTTGTTGGCCTTATTCATGGCAGGTTGTTTGCTGCCATTGGGCTTTTGATCACATCTAGATTTTGATCCCTTTTTGGTTTGATGATATAGTTTTATCTGGATTTTGAGTCTTATTGTACAAGGGTATAGTCCCTTTCAAAAAACTATTTACCAATAATAATAAAAAAGAAAGGTAAAGTTTAAACTCATCTCACCTCTATCTTTTCAATGGACAAGGACAATGTCTTCTATTTTTAGTGGCATGCATTCGGAAAAAGAGTGTTGCACAAATTGTGATTTTCTAAAAATATAATGAACGCATATAATTTCATGTTGTAATTATAGGCTATTCTTTCACAAGAGCATTACTAATGTCATTCCTTATCTTGGTAGATAAGTATGTGACTGATCATATTATTGAACCTCAAGGGTACATATAATGTAAACCAATGCCCAAAGTGAGGAATGTCAATATATCTATGTCAGAAACAATTATGTTTAGGAAAATTCCAACATGGCATGTAAAAATGGGTGTGTAACATCCGAAGTGAAATTACCCTTATTGAAGGATTTGGTGCTACTATATTATTGTTTAGGCCAAATTCAGACTCCAAGTACTTAACATCTTCATTAGTCAAGGTCTTTGTTGTGACAGGATCCACATTTTTATGTGGAAATATTTTTAAATGTTACATATCTTTAGGGTATGTTCCAAATGAAATTGTGTGAGATATGAGTTATACGTGAAAGTGTAATCCCACCGTTAAAAATTGATACCATGTAGTTAAGTAATTTTTTGGCTATATCAAATTGTGGACTCTATATAAGGATAGTAACACTTCTTTGTTGAATCCACATCGAATTTTTTTTTAGATCCTCCAAAGTATTCTCAAGAGTTGAGGAAGAACCAAACTCACGTATGTGAATTTTGGAATGAGTGGTTCCTATTTCTTGTTTCCCTATCCCTACTTCTTAGGTTGACCCATGGTAGTGGATTTTCCTTTGTAGATGGATTTGAACAAGATGGATTGCTGGTCCTTGGATTTAAATATGTAACTATATGGTGAGTGGTAGAGGTGAGAAGGGTTTTTCTTGTTTCCTTACAATTTATTGATGAGAGGGATTGCTAAATGACAAAAATAGTGTATTTGGTCTATTTATAAAGGAGGGGACCATGTTTCGGCATTGGTTGGCATGATAGCAAGTTACATGCTATTGGTCGGCAAAAGTCAACATGCCATCGACCATTAGTAAGCTACATGCTAAGGGATGATAGCATGCTACATGCCACCATCCAAGAACATTAAAAATACTACTATCTAGTAGAATTTAGAAATGATACCAATTGGTATCATTCAGAAATGTTATTAGTTGGAAGTATTCAAATATTCTAACTTGATGATAGCATGTTGCATGTTTTTGGTTTGTAGCATGCTTTGCATGTTACCATTCGGTTGCATTCAACATATTATCAATTGGTAGAATACTACATGTTATCGACCAGTAGAATGTTGTGTGCTACCGAATGTTAACATGTTTCATACTACCATCTGGTAGCATGTTGTATGCTACCACCATTGGACGGTAGAATTTAGAAATTTTACCGTTCGGTATCATTCAAAATTAATTTTCCAACCATTTGAAACCCATTTTTCCTAACTCATCATGATTTTTAAAGCCTATTTCATAGATTTGCCAAGTAATATCTACGGGTTTTTAAGGGGGTATTAAAATTTTCCTTAACTAGTAGGAGTAGGAATTTTATTAGAAGGTGGAGGGATATTTTCCTAACGTGGAGGAATAGGTTCTACAGGATAAGACTCTAGTGGTGGAGTAGGATAATTATAATTAGGTTTTTCCTCGAAAGTATCTCGTAAATGTCATCTTGAATTGAGATGGATTTTTAGGTTTTAGGATTATATTGTCATGTGTTGGATTTCATTGATAATTGAATTTATCTACATTTACACAATCATAATTGATTAGGTTGTGATTATAACATCCCTCTAGGGTGCCCCAAAAATTTTTATGGGGGGATTTTTCAGGATTTAAAATCATTTGAATGTTTTCTTATTGATTTCATCTATGATCTTGAAGGATATATTGATAATCATAACATTCTTAAATAAGATATTTAAGTTCAAAGTTAGGACCTAAGAAGAAGTCAAATAATTTTTTTAAAGATCACAAAATTTTTCATGAGAATGCCCCACATTGGCATACGCCAATGACATAGGTTAGGATCATACAAAGTGAGTATATGTTTAAGAGAATCAATATGGGTAATATTATATGAAGGCATGATTTGTTATAGTCATTAATAAATCAAATGTTAATGAGAGAATTGTCTTGAGTGTTTGAATTAGTTGGAATATAAGAAGGAGAAGAATCAAAAGAGAAAAATTTACCCTTATAAGGGGTTTGATTTTGGGAAGGATTAATAATGGTATTGGTTTATTGAAGAGGGTTTTAGAAAATTTGAGAGGAATATCAAAGGATCTCATAAGGTAGTCCCACCACTTGGATTGAAAGAGTCATGGGAGAAGGACCTAACCTTATATTATAGAGTGAGTTTCAAGCCGTAGGGAAAGAGATACAAAAGGTGTTATTCATTGAGAGTGCAGTTAAATTTATTTCCCATGATTTTCCACCCCTACATGAAATCATGTATGATCTCATTAGGAGTTTACTTCATGTTGAAAAAAATTGAAGAATATTTTTAGTAAAATATAATTATTTGAATTCCTTCATTATATGGTTTAACAAAGCTTCTAATACAATGATTGAGGTTAGGGAAGTTTATCGTACAATTCTAAGGAATCAACCATGAGGTATTTAGCCATTAATTTAGTATTTGTGTAAGTATTGGCTTTGATACACTCTTTATAGAGGTTTCTAAAATATTTAAGATGAAGCGTGGGATCAATTGTATCCTCATAAGAGGTAGATGGATAAATATCCCTATATGCATCAAAGAAATAAAAGGATCTAGGGGTTCATTATGTGAATTTTGAAGAACCTTATTGTAATTGGGTGGTTGGGGTATTGGGTTTCGAAGTGTCCGAAGGTAATGGATTTTTGAAGTAGATTTAGTGGGTCCTAAAATGACTTGAGTGAGTTGATATGCCATTTTCAATATTTGGTTTTAAATTTGGATCATATTATAATTTATCATTGATTGCATTTGAGCCATTTTTCCCAAAAATTGAACCATTACAATATTGGTATGAATTGGGTGAGGATGGATAGAAGAATAAATATTCATAGTGTGATTTGAAGATGGATTAACTAGATTGGAAGAATAAAGATTAGGGGTAATTTTTTTACTAGAAGGACCCCTAAAATTTTTATCAAAATGAGTATTAGGAGATTTAGTTAAAGGATATAAATTGGTCCTACGACTACTTAGTTTCATGGGTATCTCATTTTTGGTACTTGGATAAGGAATAAACCCTTATCGGGAATGACTATGACCCTAATATCAAAATTCCTAAAGGTATCCATATGACTTAACTCATCTATTTGGATAACATCAAATTCAATAATTGGTGTTGTTCGTGATTGATAAAAAGTGTAATATGAGTTATTAGAGTGGGTAGTGGATAGGGAAAGGAAAAATGAGCATCCCAAATAGAATATAAATGGGTTAAAGCTTGTTAGAAAAACCTAAGGGGTGAAGACGTAATCATAGTATGATTTTAGGAAGATTTTATGATGGTTAAAATAAGAGATAAATGTGAATGTGACTCAATCAAAATGTTGTGTTTGATTCACGTAGGTTTCACCAAAGCACATGAAAATAAAAATATTCCAATAACAAATATTTTTATCTCTCTATAATAGGGTTTTTCTAGACTAGGATTAAAAAGGGGCCATGCTAAATATACACACCTTAAAGTTGTAAGTTTATAAGAACATAAAAATAGGAAGGTGTTACTCCATAATCTATATGAGGTATATGTTTCCAAAACCTATACCTAGAATCGGTAGTGGTATCTAAATAGCTTTTAATAGTAAAATTATAATAATGAGTTTATAAATCATATTGTAGAGAAGGTAATAACAAGATAAGAGATTCAATATGTTGCTATTAAAGTTTCACAAGTATTACGAGATAGGTCCAAGAGATTGCAAAAAAATATTCGTAAGGATAAAAGGTTGTGCAAGGTGATAAGGTAAGGACCGATACATATATAATCAATAGAACAAAATACACTATCCCTGTCCTAATATATGAATGAACACATACAAAAATTTCAATGATGAAATGAAATAAATTACAATAGAGGTTAGATATACATACCTACATGAAGAGAGTATATGTGGGGACCACAAATGAATAGAATAAGAACTAGGAACCCCCATACTTGAAGAAATAAATGATTCCAAATACTTGGTATATTATGGAAAGTGTAACTCCTATTCTTATATATCCCAAATATCAAAAGCTCCAAATATAGATCGTAAAGAAGAAAAATAAAATTTATTTCACTTTTTTACTATGAATATTTACATTCTTTTTAATTTTTTAAGAATGTCTAACTAACATACATAAAAAGGATTGAAATAATATTAGAGGTAAATATTATGATTTAATTAACTTCTAACATGAATCATAAAAATCAAAATAATGTTTTTCAAAGTGACTATTGATCTATAAATTATCAAAAACACAAGGGAGAATTACACTTATCTAATTCTATGTGGATATGGAAGATCTTGGGTGATCTGAATGTAGGAACAAGTTGATATGAGACTGAAATTTCTTCACATGTAAACCGACACCTAGAACTAAACATGGTCAAAACTATACAACTATGTCAAAAGCATCGGTAAGGTCCTGACTGCTGCACGATCTTGGACATACTTATAATCTATGTCTAAAACTTCTTGAGTGTTTTGTATTCCTAAAAATGAGTGTCACCATGTGTTGATATTATTGTCTTACCTTCATAATGGCTCTATAAACTCTTATCAAACCATATAATCCTTGTAGTGCAAGTATTTTCCTACAAAATAAATTTACGCGGGTTTTGGGCACCCATATGCACCATCGACATCACCACTAATTTGAAGAGGGATCAAACCAAACATCATTCCCATAGCATGTGATATCTACCATAGTATAATTAGAAGTTGACAACCATGTTTTGATAATATTTTTCTTGATTTTCACACTTTCTCAAATACTTGGGAAGGGTCATTTTGCTTGTTTGTGGAAAGAATATGGAAATCCTAGGCTGGAAAGAGACTTGACATGTAGAGGGTTGTACCCTAATGAATTTGCATGAGTTATTTTGTAGTTTAGGGAGCTTAGACTTCCTTTTGTTCTTTTTTTTTACATGAGGAGTTCTTAAAGTTATAGGTTTCTAAATGAGGTGTGATTGACTTACTTATATATGCTTTTGAATGTTATTATATGATGAAATGAAAATAATGGGGATATAGTTTCTCATACTAATGTTATAGGATTGAAATAATTATCCTAAAACATGACAATATAAATATCTACATGTAGGATCAGATTTAAGATTTGTACAACCGACCAAAAATGAAAGTTTTGACTAGGAGGAAAATCATGTTTTAACTTTATGAGTTGAAGGATGAATGTTTCTAGGTGGTTTTTATGTAGTTAAACTTTAGAAACTAATGACAAATAGGTTTTCAAATATAATAAAGTAATCAAATATTTATTAGGATGTGCTAATCAAGATCTGATGAGAGTACACTTATACATGAAAGTGTGTAATGTTAAGATTAATAGTGTCAAAGGATATATTGCCAAATTTGAGTGCCTATAAAGGTCAACTTTAAGACCTAAAATTTAAGAAAAGATTAATAATTCCTAACAAATAAAATAAGTGATGAATGATATATAGAATGAATTCTCATATACTGGATATAAATAGCCTAATGATAACATCAATAGTGTGTGCTAGCTAATGGCATTGACCATGGCCGATTCCATTGTATGTTGATTTAACCTAAATGTTTAAAATTTATAGGGGGTAGTAACCGATGGTATAATATCCTAATTAATTAATTTCTAAAGCTAATCATAGTAATATCATAAATAATCATTAAACAAAGATAAATAATACAACTAAGTACTACCAATGAGGAGGAGAAGAATTAGCTAATATTCTAGCCTTTTGTGCTAATATGGGCTTACTTGATGTCTAGAAAAGGATGGAAATGGTTTGATAGAGATTTTGAACCAATTATATCTTACAAATATTCCTAGACCAAATCATATAGTACATCCCAAATCGTGCACTCTTGTGTTGGCAAAATAATTTGTCGTTTGACAAATTAGGTGTTTTCACCAACACTCATAGGGCTACGCCCCTCCTTGTGTATAGGGAGGCTCCCATTATTGAATGTAAACTAATATACTCCTATATAAATGTTGTGGGGGTGTCCGGTAGGCATTTGATCACAAAAAAACTTCTTGAACCTCTAGAAAAGTGCTTGTACTGGGTACAAGGGAGGAAATTTAGCGATGAGGGGTGAGAAGAGAAATTAGACAAAGGATGGTTATTTGCTGTCAAGTATGCACAAACATAATTCACAACCAATAAGCTGGAGTATTTCAACATTAAATTAATGGAAATAAAAATGAATCCATTTAGTGAGACAAACAAACCTAGACACATAGTTATTTGGATTCATTCATCAAATATACAAAGCTCTTTCTTGATCACTATACTTACAAAGTGCATATAAGAGAGAAAATAGAGGAACACATAGGAAAAGGGAAATGGAAGAAATGTAGCTTTTATTTCTTGTGCATTGATGATACAAATTTCAACAACAATCCACAATTGCTACCAAAGAACTAAATTTTAGGATTCTTTGGAGTGGAGAAGCCATCCCAATCTATAGTACTATGAATTGACATTTTAGTTATCCCCCACATGAATATTCATGATCACATTCACTTGTGACTTTACATCTTCCTAGGAAATGAGAAATAATTCCCTTTTTATAAATTAAAGGGACTTTTACAATTCAACTTTAGAAAATCACTTAAGTGAATGAGGAAAAATATCATGATTCCTTATAATGAAGAATTAGAAATGGGAGAGAAGAAAAGGGAGAAAGAGATGAGAGGGAAGAAGTTTTCATATCTAATGAAGAAGCTCCATGCAAGGAAGAATTTTGTTGATTCATGCTTCCGATGAGAATTTTCGACAATGGGCTCCTGCTCCTTGAATTCCTTTCTAAATTGAGCTATAGTAGCTCTCACCTTATCTACCTCTAGAATGCGAATGCATCCCAACACATTGGTCCATGTCCCGGGGACATCACTGATCTTCTTACATTGCTGATCCATTCTTCGTGATCCATTATAATTACAACAATGCAACTTATGATCCTATCCAGGGACTCTAATTTATCTTCATTGAAGGAAAGAGATTCACATGCCTCTTTCTTGACTAGCTCATGGAAGGAAACAATGATTTCTTCTGATGATGAATCCTTAGTGAGTGGTGAGAACTCAATTTTATGGAAACAATAATAAAAATCATTCAAGATATCTAAAACATGTTGTCCACAAGAGTCCAAATCAGATATTGCATTCTTGAGCATTACATATCTCACATCCATGATGCGGATCCAAACTTGAGACAATTTATCAGTAGTTGATGTGAACATTTTTTTAACCATGAGGGTGTGAGAGTCAAAGGATCTCATCTCGAACACTAATGGGAACACCTCATCCAAGTGAATTACCTCTTTTGAAAACTCCTCCTTTTCTTTATTTACTTGTTAAATTTGCAAGAATGTACTTGATGAGAGAAATGATATCTGGAAACAATGCTTTGCCTTGCTCAATGATTTTCTCAATCCACTTCTCATTGGCCTTCCCCTACATCATGTGTCTTTATGATTTCATTATTTCCTCAAGATCAATGCTGCTGATTAGAGGAATTTCTTCTATAGGAATAAAATTAGTTGGATTTGGCTCCAAGAAATATTGAATGTGAGCATTGAAGGGTTTTAATTGTTCCTCTAATTACACAATTATTTACTTGTATTCTTCATTATAAGTGAGAAGGTGAGATGAAAATTCCTTGAATAGATGAGAGTAACCCTTGTGTGAAGCTTGACCCAGTGAGATTTGGGTCAAATCATAATCTAACATAGTCATTTCCTCAATGGGATTTTCATTCTCGTGTGCGGAACTTTAATATACTAATTACGAGATGCCATTGAGGAGGTGGGATATTCTCTTGGCCTTATTTCTTTTCTTGGACTTCAATGTTCTTGATATTACTTCGAGACTAGGCATGATAGAAAGTTTATTTTTCCTTTGCTCACTTTCGATCATTTCTTGAATCCATGGGAATGAATCTTGAGGGGCTGAAAAATTTCGGTCACGAGCACTTTTAAGAACTTGTTGTGGAACTAACTCTTGAACATCATGGAGAATATTTTCCATTGGGGAAAACATACCTCAATGATTATGTAGAGAAATATGCTGCTATGAATCACCCCTTCTTGTCTTGAGAAGTTCATTCGACCAATTATCCTTAACTCACCCAAACATCTCTCCCGACTCACCGAGATCAACAAACTTAGCTCACCCTAAAAAATTCACTAAGCTTACTCAACTATCTCTCAAAGGGAGTTTGGATTACTTCAACTTGATTGAAAGTTAACAATGATGACCTTTTGATCTCTTGATACTTTTTTGAATAAATTATCATCTTTGTACAATGTCTCTTGTTTTCAACTACTATGCCCTACAATGTTTACCTTTACTCTTGTACACAACTATGACCAGAATGATGCCTCAGAATCCCTGTGAAGGATTAAATATATTTTTTGATCCATGCAACCATCTTGAACCCTTTTAGAGATGTTAAAAATTAGTGAGATGAATGAAAACACATCCAACTCGCAACTTTCTACATCTAAAATGAAGGTTTTTATTTTTAACATGTGCGATCAAGGTCTACTATTTAGGAATATTTCACCCTTTTGCTAAAATTTGAAATTATAGATCCTTTAGCATATTAATTTCCACTCTATTAATTATTCTTTTCTATTTTTAAACATTTTCTTTTCTCTTTTTTTTAATTCTACTTTTTTGTCTTTTTGACCTAAATTGCCTAGTTTATCATTTTCACTGTTTCCTGAGTGGATTTAATATTTTTAGTAAGCAAGGGAAATAGTAATTACTATTTTTATAAATTTAATTTTTCCACCTTGAATTGTAATAAATTTTTATCATTTGATTAGTCTCTCTCTCGGGATGCCGTGTTCAAAATTTCAATTCAATGCTCACCGAGAATGTCGGAAAACAAAAAAAAGAAAATGCTAGGGGATCAAAATAGGGTTTATGCCATTAAAAATAAGGGCATCATCTGATATTTTTAATTTATTATTTTAGGAATATGGGGTGAATATCAGCTGTGAAAATTGCGTTCAAATTCATTCATTGGTTAGAAAGATATTAATTTTTATGTTTTGGAGCATATAACAACTCGGAGAAATTTGGGTAGATTGTCTAGAATTTTTATAGGTATAATGGAGGTTTTGTAGAAAAATTCATGGATTCATGGATAAAATATGAATTGGAAATGAGTTATAACAAGTTCTCTACAACTTCCCAACAGCACTTTCCATTCACATGCAAGGAAGAAAAAAGAAGAAAGAAGGTAAAAGACTTAGTGAAATTTGAGTTTTCAACCAACTTGGAATGGGATGATTTTTTTTTCCAAATTATCCCCAAGGGATAGGGACAAAAGGGGAAGAAAATAAACCTTAACCCATGCTTGACAAGTGTAATTCATTGATTCAACGATGGGGAAGTGTGAAAAAACAACCTTCTAATTTTTATCGAATCAATTTTTTAATTAAATTTTTATCAAATAATTTTTTTATCAAATCTAAATTTTATCAAATCAAATTTTTATCAAATCTAAATTTTTATCAAATATAATTTTTATCAAATCAAATTTTTATCTAATCAAATTTCTATCAAATCAATTTTGTATCAAATCTAATTTTAATAAAAAATTTATCAAATAATTTTTATCAAATCAAAGTTTTATCTAATCTAAATTTTTATCAAAACAACCTTTTAGCACTGGGAGATGAGACTAAGTCACGTAAAGAACCATGACATGAGCAAGGGGTGGGGAATTTTTTTAGCCCAAATTTCCCCAATGGATAGGGTCAAATGGGGTAGAAAAATGTTCCTTGATGTGGAGATGAAAAGAGGAAATTTGTGGTTTGACGAGGTAGAGAAGAGAGAGGGATTAAAAATAACTATGGAGCTAAATTCAAGTCATGTGGAGAACCATGGGCCAAGACAAGCATGGGGAACATTATTTTGTCCCAAATATCCCAAAGGGATGGGACAAATGGGATAAAAGAATGTTCCCTTACCCAGGTTTGAGGTGGGAAGATGTGATTACACGATGGGAGGGATAGAAAATAAGCAAAAGAGATTACGAGAGACTTTTCGGGGTCATGTGGAGGTCCATGAGGAATAAATGGGGGTGGTGCATTTTCTCTTCCCAACTGTCCCAAAGGCATGGAGCATATGGGGCATAACAGTTTTCCTTAACCTTGTTGTCTCCGGAAAACCGTTTTTTGTTTTCCATGTTAAATTAGAGATTTTAAGCTCTCACCCTCCTAAAGTATTTAAGCCAAGTTAAAAATCTGAAGAGATAGAAAATTCCATGCCCTTGAGTTGTTTCAAATCCCAGTCTACTTGTTTCGATAAATTTCCCATTTTCCTGTCTAGACATATGAAAATTTTATTGTTTTCCTCATTTGAATGAAATTGTCAATATTTCTATGCCCATGGATCATCGAACCTTGTATTGTTTTCAATTCCTTGGCTCATGAAATAAATTTGAAAATCGGGCGTAAAATGGTGGAGTCTTCTTCTTCTCTGCATTTTTTCCATAGTCGGGAATGATGGGAAAATCTTCCCCATTAAATTTTCCTCAACATCCACAGATAATACGTGGGTCTCTTTGATTGGATGTGGTTTATGTAGACACTTAAATTTGGTTACCCAATTTAGTGTCCCTCTCATTCGTTTACCTGCTTAGGTAACCTGGGGCACGTTTACGTCACCAACTATCCCCTTGGGATATTATCCAATTTGTGATTTAATCACTTACTCTAAATTTAATTCATCCCATCATATCTTGCCCATGAGTGATTAAATATTAAATATTTAATTACGCTTCTTCCCATGCATCTTAATCACTTATCCACCCCAAATTTATTCTATCTATGTATCGCATCTATTTTTAATCTTCCATAAGCGGGATATTTTCCCGTAGTCGGGATAAGTCTTATCTTTCTCGAATCAATCAATTTGGCCATCTCGGGAGTCTTTTCCGCGATCGGCGCCGACCCATATGGTCGGCGCCGATTTTCTAGGAGCGGCGCCGATTATAAAAGCAAGTCCAGAACTCAGTTCTAGGGACCGAAGAGACCGAAGAGACCGAAAAGAGATCACGAACAGGCGAAAAAAGGAAGCACTTACGCATGAACAGAGAGTGAGAGAGATACAGGGTGTGAGAAAGAGAGATCTTTTTAGCATCAATTGTCTCAGATTAGGACAGATCCTGTCCAAATCAATCCCTGAGAGGAGCACCGTTACTCTGTCCCTGTCACGCCATCTATCATCTGGTGACTCTGTTCCAGTATCTCGCCAACTTCGGCGCATCCAGCAAACCACATTCACCTTCCAATTCCCGAATCTTGTCGCACAGTCCCTGATTGATTGATCTGTCTCCAGTCGACGCCGATCTTATCCAGTCGACGCCGATCCTACTCAATCGACGCCGACCAATCTCAATCGACGCCGATTCTACCCAGTCGACGCCGATTTCTCTGCAGATAGGTAAAAGGATACAGGTGACACAAATCCAGCATTTATTTCATAGTTCCTGTTTTTCGTACTTTCATAGCTGTTTAGATTCTTATTACTGCAATCAGAAAATCTAGTCTTTATTTACATCTTTTATCATGTATGCTTCTTTTCTTAATTGAAAACGTGGACTGACATCCGCCGAGGAAGCTTATCGCTTCTCGGACCCGCTTCTCGGGCAGTCCACTTAAATATCTTTTAACGTGGTCTTTTTCTGTCAAGCATCGGTGTTTTGCAGATTATTCGGATCTATTGTGTGAATTGCTCGTGTGCGCCCGTCTTGTCTACATCGGCTTCCTCATCCGTCTACATCTTCGGATCTTATCCATCAGGTATCGATTTTATTGGAGTTTTTCAGGGTTTTGTGTTTAGTTTGGTGCATTAACTTGGACAGGTAACAAGCGCGAAATTCTTGATCTATAGTTTAGTCATATTTCAAGGTCTAGCGAGAAGCCTTGATGTGTCAAAATGATGTAACTCTAGGGGAAGGGCCCAAGGTGTAGTCTTTAATTAGGCACATGCCTTCCACGTGTCCCAAGTACAAAATGAAGGTAAAACAGGCTAAAATTGTTCAAGTATGGAAGGCTCAATGATTGGATCCACGTGCCTCATCGACACGATTTTAAGATTTAAAGGCGTGGGGGTAGTCCTCAAACTTGCGCTAGTCATCCACATGTCCCAGGTTCAAAAGGGATAGAGATGATTGCTAAAATTGGCAAAGTATGGGCGAGGCTAAGCGGAGGTCTCCATGTGCTTTGCAACGACACCATTTCAAAAGTAAACCCCAAGAGTCACTCTCCAAGTAGCACCAACTTGCCACGTAGCTAAGGAGACAATTTTTCATTGAAAAGTCTAACCCATTGAGAAGGAGACACGTTTCAGCTTGGCACAATTTAAGAAGGCACTTCCAAAGTAGAAACTCAACTCAGTGCTAACTCTCCACATGTCTAGGGGTCAACATTAGTCAAATAGAAATAGACCCCATATCAGCTAACTATGAAAGAACTAGCGGATCTCTCCACATGTCAGCCTGGTGCAACTTCAACGACAAAATCTAGAGGCGGGTTCGAAATGAGCGCTGGCCCGCCATGCGTCCAGCGCCAGATATACGGCCCCGCTAAATAAAAGGTAAACAATAAAAGCATCTACGGGCCCATTCTAATCAATTCCTTCCATGTGGGTGGCCCATATTTAAAGTTGTAAAATAAAATTGAATGGCCCGTGTTTTAACTGGAAAAATAATGTAACGACCAAATATTTTAAAAATTGTTTCTTTCCGCCATAAGTGTTTCTTTGTGAATCAAGAAATTGAAGGGGTGCAAACAGTTAGAATAGGTTGTAACTATTTCTTGCTCACCCAAGTAGATTGTAACCATTTCTTATGGGCTATATGATGGACTCTAAAAGTCATTGTAAGGGCTGGCAATTGACCTGGTAAACTCACGAGTGCATTGTACTCGGAGAAAGCAAAGGAGTTAGCCATTTTTCTTCCATTTTCCCCCTTCTTTCAATTTCCTCCATTTCTCCACTATGTACAGCTTTTGATTAAGCATCAATACAAGAAGAGGGATTTCGTAGCCTCTTTGATGAGGAGATTTTAGAAACTTTGAGTTCATGATCTTATCTCATCTTGTTTCCATTTGCAGGGTTGTTTCTTCCCATGAATGCATGTGATGAATTTTCTAATTAGTGTGTGCAAGAATCTGATTTCCTACCTACAACATTAGTTCTCCTACCTATTTTCTCACTCCCTTTCCCACTTTCAGAAAAATTTCTCTCTTGCAAGTATCTACAAGCTTTTTTGCAGGGTCATTGGAGTGCCCTGTTAGATCCCCAGCTGAAAGGCCACCGCAGAAATCCACGTTTTCTTGCGCATCATATATGGTAGTTGCACCAATCAAGTAGAGGGAATTAGATTCCTAAAGCTTTGGAAAGGAGTCCACAAGTTTTCCCACCCAAAAAATTTAATCGCCAAAAAACCTCAAGCTGACATGTTTCCACTAGTGAAAATGGCTAAGTCTTGAAAGCTTACCTTGAGAAGAGCCTTGAAGATGAAGTTTCCGGAGCTTCAAGATGAATTTTCAACACTTTTTATATGAAATTGAATCCAAAACCATTATGAAAGTAATGTGATTGGTACCATTATTAAATTATTCCCAAAATTCCCTTAAAATATCCTTTTTTCTTAGGACAATAGGGTGTGTTTCTTGAAAATGGTTTGTGGAAAGAAGTGCCTGTGTCTTGTGAAAAATATGAAAGTTATCTAATTTAGAGCATTGAATTATATTTCCAATGATATATTTTTATATCTTTAATTCCTTACAGAGATCCCATAATCATCTTCCAAATCTCAAACAATATTTTTAACTACAAGCTCCTTCACCTTTAAAAACCCACTTTCACTATACTTTTTCCTAAACCTTCAAATATTCCCTAAAATTTCCTAAATCACTTGAAAAATGTTCTATAATATTAAACACCACTTCTCGATGATTTTGAGCCTTCAAATCTATCTCGGAGGGTTCACACACATCCGAAAAGGCCAAAAGAATCCTTTTTATGCTTACTAAAGAATTCTCCTTTAGAAGCATTGCATTGAAAGAAGCAAGTCACCATGTCTCAACATTGCCAACATTAGGAAATTGTGTACAACATATATGAAGGATCTCAAGGGTCGGGATGGGCATGGTATAGAGGGAAACCTTATTTAGAGAGGTACTTAGGAGGTTTTAAAGATTTTTTTAAAAAGTAGGGTATAGATGGATTGTTTCAACCTTGGATTTCGCCCTTGCTAAAACACATGACAATAGTTGGCTCTAGATTGGGGAGATGTTCGGATCAAGCACAAAAAGGATAGAGCAAGTAGGAACCCCATAATATTAATACACTATGTGGATTATTGCCTTGTCCATTGGGCTTATGGAGTCATTTCTTCCAAACACACACATGAATAAACACATGGAAGGGAAATGCAACGAAAGTGGAAAACAAAACACAATGGAAAGGAAAATTATATTATAAGGGAGTGATATTTATAGAGGCATGGAAAGAATGTACACATACTTAGCAGGGTTAGGAAAATTACAAACCATCATAGAATAATAGACTGAAATCCAAGCTCGGAGTTCTAAGATCACTATATAATCATACCATGCTCCTGCAATGTCTTTACAAGGTTTGAGAAGAAGGAGACCAACCAAGATTCCATCTTCATACTCACAATGCACTGAAAATGTTCTTGTATCCAATAATAAATTTGTTACCATCTTGGAATTATTGTATCTTGTAGCTCCAGTTGATGCTTTGTGAAAATGAGAAGCCAATCCTCCATGTTTTCAAAAGTGGGAACATTGTATTTATCTCGGAAACATTCATCATCCTTAAAATGCAAAAGGAAGTTATTTATGGAACCACTAAGGAACTTAGAAGAAGTGAGAATAAATTTATTCCCTTCCCATTCGGTAGCTTCTTAAAAAAATTCACTTTTTTGTTGAGGACAATTTCTTTCGGGTATGGAAGAAACATAAATGGTATGATGGTCTTCATCATCCATGAGTGAATATCACAACATGGAAACATGTTCAAGAAATTTTTGTTGGAATAACAATGGTGAGAAGGGGGAGAATCATTCCTTACAAAATAGATTTAATTTCAGATTACTTATTTAAATCACAAACCACTTATATAACCATTAATGTGTGTGTTGTCCATTTTTGCACCCCCGCAAAAATGGGACAACTTGAGTAAAATTGGACTTGAGCATTTTCTTGGGAATTCAATGATGAATCTAGAATTTCAATTATTTTCATTTTTTGGGCATTAGAATTATTCCACAAAATTCTCATCTTCTCTCTAGGCATCAAAACTTCATGCTTAGCCAATTTTTGGTAAAATTATTAAAATGGGGAAAATTTGGCTTTGGGGAACTCTACTATATTTTTTCTAACTCCTCGGTCAAGAGAAATCCAAAAAGGTAAAAATAAATAAAGAAAAAATGGGAAAATAAGAAGAAATGGAGTAATGTGGGCATACGATGTGCAACTCACGTGAAGCAATTCTAACTTGGAAGTTTGAGAAAATAATTCAAAAAATTCATAAAGCAAAGGGTAAAGTAGAGGTGCAATGCAAAGATACGATGGGCTATGAATGAGAAGAAATTAGGGTCGAAACCTACAAGTTGAGAAAATCCCCATCAAGAACCCATGAAGAAGGAGGTAAAATAAGTAATGTGGGGTTTGAAGGTGGTAAATCTAAAAACAATGCGGGGTCACAAACCCATAAAGCAAGGTGATGGATGAAGTAAATAAGGCTCTTAAACACTGTAAAAAAAGACTAGAAAGGAGAGTAGTGCAGAAATACAATGTGTGCCAACTTTGAAGTAATGATGGCTAAAAAATATGAGTCAAGTAGTTTTGAAAACCCACAAAGAGGCAAGGAGGAGAGTAATGTGGGGTTGCGACATGGCATTGTTACAAATTAGTTGGGGGTTGTAAACCCACATTGGCATAACTTTATCTAACAAAATCCAAATTTAAAAACATTTATATCAATACAATCATTTTTTCATGCTCTATATCATAAACCCCGGATAATCAGATTTTGGAGGGAAGAAATGGGTAAAAAATGAGGAAATCATGAGGATATAACATTTCCTAGAGCTCTAAGAAAAAATACATCCAAGTGTCAATCATCTTATGCCAGGTAATCATTTTTGAGATTCTAGAAGGGTGAGACCACTCAAGAATAGCTCGGGATTTTATCTCTCTCTCTCTCTCTCTCTTCTCTACGGTATTATAAATGTAAATGCTAAGGAACAATTTGGGGGATGTTCATTTAACGAACTCTGTCAAAATTTTTCTAGAGAAGTGTTAAGTTATAGTCCTCTAATTTGAGTATTCGGAAGAATATCCTTTCCCTCTCTTACAATTATAATGAATTGTGCATCCATTTAATAAAAAAATCCATGTTTTGTGCCTATTCTATGCCCGAACTTTGTTTTATTGTATTTTCCTTACCTTTCATTGCATACTCCAGGTTTTGTGCATATGATATTCTTCTTGCAGGTCATGTCTTTTTGTGCCCCATGAAATGATGTTGACAAATGTAGTTAGGGATTGTGTCACTTGTGTCGACCTCTCTCTTTCCCATTATTCATCTCATTTTCACTCATCCATATATATTTCCAACCTTTTCCTTGGTGCATCACCTCTATAGCTTATGATTTCCATTTTCATACAATCTCTCTCTATGGTCCTTTGGAAATTTAGGATAGAAGTAGATAACAAAATTTCCCTTCTAGGAGTAGTTTAGCACTATGTTTTGGAAGAGGAATCTAAAATTATCTATAGGTCTGTCTCGAGTTAGAAGTCCCACAACCGAGAGATAGTCCCATGTTTCCTCAGAATTATTGGCCACTCATGATTATATCTAGGGTGAAATTTTGAGCTCCAAAATTTTTGGCATGCTGGTGGGACCATTAAAAATTAATATTTCCGCTTTATCGGGATTAGATGTGTATCTTGGTAAAATTATAGCTTTGAAGGCTCTGTAGTAACATAAGGGAAATATTAAGAAGTGAAGGCTCAAACCCCCACACAAAAAAGGATTTGGTGAGTAACTCAGGTATGCGACCCTTGCTAATTGTGAAGTAATAGCTAAGGAAAATCCCAAGCAAATAAACAAATTAGATTCATCCCAAAAACCCGTGAATAAAGAAGGTGAGTAATGCGGAAATACATTAGCAAACAAATGTAAAGTAATGCTTAAGTAAAAACCCAAAGTTAAGTAGTTACACTCAAGAAACCCACAAATAAGGAAGAGTAACTTTGTGATATCAACGAGTGCCAACTGCATAGTAAGTGGGGCTTGAATCCATGTGCGAGAGAAACTTTTGAAACTGCGAGTCAAGTAATAGGTGTTGAAAAAATTGTAAAGAAGTAAAGGTGGGAAAAGCGAAGTAATGCGAGACTTGAAAACCCGTAACACTTCGAGGACTCCATTGATCTAACCAACCCATTTTCTCATTTGCAGACCTTTCCTTTCATTCATTTCTTCCATCCATTTCCATTCATTTTTCCTTCCATATCTTTTCATTTCCCTTTTATTCATGAAGTTGTGTAATCTTGACTTCATTTCCTTCCTAGGACTCCCATTTATAACAGAATTATCATTCAAACCCACCTCCAACCTTACAAAATCCACCTTCAAGCTATTATAACACCTCTGGATCATTTTTATGGATAAAATGATAATCATTATGCATACCCCTATGAGCAAGACACAAGTCAATTTGGTTGTTCAGCAAATTATGGAATTGTTCAAGAGCAAGAGTATGCAGATTTTGGAGGTTATCCTACACCTAAAGATGTTGATTTTTAGAGGAAGGTTCAATAAATGTAGATGGGCATGATGGATCTCAAGATTAAAAGTTTAATAAATGTAGCCATGATTTTTTTATGGTCCCTTGTCCATGGGTTGACCCTATACCAAGTTGGTTCAGTCTTAGGTAGAAGTTGGACTTCATAATTGAGATGATGCCCAAAATTACAAAATGGGATGAAGAAGTGGAGGATTACCAATCTAGTGTAAGAAAAATTTGTCAATGGGGAAGCCCTACACTACCATCTTACAGCCCTCCCATTCCTCATCCCCAACCTACATCATCTCATCCTGAGTTTCAAGTTCCTAGTTTTTGCTTGCTTCCCCCATTGAGAATTCCATTTCTCCATTTTCTACCCTTCCATCCCACCTTCAATACTTTTCCCTATTTCCTTCCAAATCCTCATCTCCTCCATAAGAATATCCCATACCTTCCTCAATTCAAACTCAAAACTTACAAAAATTAGTTGAGAACTATCCCACCCATCCTCTTGCATTCCCAAATCCATTTTGGGAAGAAAATAAACATAAAATATTTTAAGGAGGGAAAAAAGTTGAAGCACTCAATGAGAGAATAACTTATAAAAAAATGTAAGGATTGGGCTTTAAATTTTGAGTCTAATCAAATGCCGATCTTGGTGAAGCCTTCAACAATGGTTGAGATTGTAGAACACAAGGTGGAGATTGTTTTGTTGAAGAGCAAGAACAAGAAGAAGAGGATCAAAAATCTCTCTACTCTAAGTGTATTGTGCATGTTGGAACTATATTTATAGAGGTTGTTGATTAATCTCAACTGTAGAATCTAAAAAGAAGGAAGAATCAGCTCCAAATCCAAAATAAGAGGAGCACATAGAAGTTGAGATCCAAGAGGAGTACCCTATAGAGATTGATAGGGAAGAGGTTGATTTCCTATCAAATTTGGAAGACTGCATTGGTGAGGAAGATCCCATTGAAGTTACCACTTTTTGTGCCCCACCACCTATATTCTAATACCAAGAGCCTCTTGTTTCTATGATCACCCTTGGACTTGAAAAGGAGAAATAATTTCAAGTGAATGTTGGTCATTCTCTACCACTTTTCATAGAAACAACTATGGAGGAAAACACCTAAGAGCTTGTTGTCCATATCGGTCTTCATGAAGAAGAAATAAATGAGTTTGATATTACGAGGATTTAGGTTGGATGAGGAGGAGGAAGAAAGATATGATGTCACCATTCCCAAATTAGTCATCAAGGTAGAGGAGGAGATGTTTGTAGAATCACAATAGAGTTCAAATCATCTTACAAGCAACTTCATTTTGAAAAATCTGCATAATGACTCCATTCATGGAGATGAGATTCATGGGAATGGGAAAATTCAAAGGATTGGACCTTTGCCAATCAGGTATTTGGATAATCTTGAGACAAAGATTGAGTTGTAACCAATCATGCTCAATTCATATCATGAGGATAAGCTTGGTGCAGCAAAGGCCAGTAACAACACCTCTAACTAAATGTAGAACACTCAAAGGAGGTATTTGTTTTGTTTATTGATACTTTGATGAATTAGTTGGAGAATTGGTTCCATATCAGTTTTTAACTCTTACATTTGACCATGTTCAGTGCTAAATCAATCACATGGTATTAATTTGTGAGGAAGGGAAACTACTTCTCCCTAACAATTGTAGGATTTGTTTGAGTTCCCTTTACCTCTAGTTAGAGTATGGTAGTCTAGGTTTTTTTTCAATAGAATAAGTTCTTGTGCACACTCTGCATGTTTCCACTTGGAACATGTATGATTTTAATTGTTTTTACATAATTTTTGTGCTCTTGTTTCTCTTTCACAGTTCATTGGAAGAGGTGTTCATGGTGGAAGCAAGGTTTTAATAGTTCCAAGTGCACCCATAATTAGCGTGTGATTCAAAACTTTGCATTGCTTCATTTTCCAAGAAATCAGTTCGGTTCACCTCTTCATTCTTGTTAGAAATCAGATTTTTGATAGGTTTAGATGTTCATTTTTCTTCCAAATAGATTAGTTGCAGAGTGAACAAGATGAATTTTCAGATTCATAACAATTTTCCACTCACATAAAACCTTAATTAAAGAATTTTATAATGTGATTGGTCAATTTAAGTAAGCTTTAGATCAGTTTCAGGTCCAATAGTACTTTAATTGGATTTAGGGATTGAGTTTCAAGTTTTAGATGAGTTTCATGCTTAAAAGGTGACTCCATGCCCAATGGATGCTTCAAGGCTACTAATCAACTCATCTAGCAGGCAGATGTCCCTTGTGAGTCACCAAAATGTTGTCCATTTTTGCACCCCTTGCAAAAATGGGACAACTTGAGGAAAATTGGACTTGAGAACTTTCTTGGGACTTCAATGATAAATCTGGAATTTTAGGTATTTTCATGTTTTGGGCATTTGATTTTTGGTAGTTCTCATCTTATCTCTAGGCTTAAAAACTTCATACTTACCCAATTTTTGGAAAAATGGTAAAATGGGAAAAATTTGGCTTTGGGGTACTCTACTATATTTTTCTAACTCCTCAGTCCAAGACAAATCCAAAAAGGTTAGAAAAATCAAGAAAAATGAAAAAAAAAAGGAGAAATGCAGGCATATGATGTGTGACTCTTGTGAAGCAATTCTAACTCACAATTCCAAGTAAAGAAATTCAAAAACGTGCAAATAAAAGGTTGAAGTAGAAGTGCAATGCGGAGATATGATGGGCTATGAATGAGAAGAAATTGGGGGTTAGAAACCTACAAGTTGAGAAAATCCCCATTGAGAACCCATCAAGAAGGAGGAAAAAAGAGTAATGTGAGGTTTGAAGGTGAAAAATATGAGAAGGATTTAAGGGTCACAAACCCACAAAGCAATTATGTGGACGAAGTAAAGCGAGGCTCGTAAACCCACAAAACAAGGTTAGAAAGAAGAGCAATATGGAAATGCGATGTGTGTCAACTTTAAAGTAATGTTGGATAAAAAAATCGAGTCATGTAGTTCTATAAACCCACAAAGAGTCAAGGAGGAGAGTAATGTGGGGTTGTGACATGGCATTGCTACAAAGTAGTTAGGGGTCGTAAACCCATATTCACATAAATTTCTCCCACATAATCCAAATTTAATAAAATTTATATCAAAAAATTAGTTTTTCACGATGTATATCATGAAACCTAGATAATCAAATTTTGGAGGAAGAAATGGGTTAAAAAGAGGAAATTGTGAGGATATCACATTTCCTTGAGCTCCAAGTAAAAACCAAGCCAAGTGTCAATCATCTGATGCCAACAATAATTTTTGAGCTTCTAGAAGGGTTGAAACCATTTAAGACAAGATCAGGATTTATCTCTCTCTCTCTCTCTCTCTCTCTCTCTTCTCTCTAGGATTTTAAATGTAAGTGCTAAGGAACAATTGGGGAGATTTTCATGTAATGGAACTCGTGAAAATTTTTGTAGAGTAGTGTTGAGTTGAAGGCATATAATATGAGTATTATGGAAGAATATCCTTTCCTCTCTTACAATTGTAATGAATTGTGCATCCATTTAATCAATAAATCCATGTTTTGTGCCTATTCTCTACCCTAACTGTATTTTATTACATTTTCCTTACCTTTCATTACATATTCAAGGTTTTGTGCATATTATATTATTCTTGTAGGGTCAGGTCTTTTGTGCTCCATGGAGATGACGTTGACAAATGTAGTTAGGGATTGTGTCACTTATGTCCAACCTCTCTCTTTCCCATTCTTCATCTCATTTTCACTCATTTGGATATTTTCCCACCTTTTTTTGGTGCATCACCTTTGTATCTTAGGGTTTCCATTTTCATGAAATCTCTCTCTTTTGTCCTTTGAAAACTTAGGATAGAATTAGATAGAATAATTTCCCTTATAGAGTAGTTTAGTGCTAAGTTTTGGAAGAGGAAGACAACCTTCTCCAGAGGTCTGTCTTAGTTAGTAGTCCCACAACTAAGAGACAGTCCCATGTTGCCTCATAATTCTTGGTCATTCATGATCATATCTAGGGTACAAATTTGATCTCCAACCTGTGTGCACATCATCAAATAACATACATGAAATCAACCATGAACAAGAGATTCAACACAATAACATAAGATATAAGTGGGAAACCCTCATGGGGAAGAAAACCCACTAAAAAAAAATCTTTATATTGATATGTTTCAAATTTAGTAACGTACAACCCCATAAGAAGTACCAACTCCACAAGGATGCTACAACCCCCAAGATGATCAAAAACCCACTCAAAAACCTTATGATGAAGATATATGATGTATGTTTCTACCACAACTGATGGATATCACAAATTTAGCTCACACTCCTTCAAACCCTTGTTCAAACCCTAGGTCTTCAAACTTGCACCTTATTCACTTTTCAAATCTTAACACCATTTTACATACACTTGATATCATTCTTCAACCTGTCACACACCTTCTCATCTCTTAAAAATTCCTTAAAACCTACAAATCAATCACACTTGGGTCACACTTTTCATACTCACACAACTAGTTACAAATTGCACCCAAAACATCACTTTTATAAGCTCTTCTTGATTCAAATTAAAAATAGGTAAGTTTCCCTCCTTTTGTTCAACCAATTAAACTTCATAAAATCCCATTTGAATCATAAAAAAATGTTCGCCCCATGTAGGTCGACATGCCTAAAAACCTATCACTAGGATGAGAAAAATCTACTCATGCTATAACCATGCTTATTCAAGCTCCTTAATTCACCAAAAATGAGTAATATAGCATATCATCATCATACATGGTCACACATTTACTTTAAATAATCAAATATTTCATTAAATGGTCCCATTGGCTCATATCCTTCACAAAACAATTGCTTCTAGCATCCTAATTTCACCTTTGGGCCTCAAGACCAACCAATATGATCTCAACTATGGAATATGAAAACACAATATAAAACTCGAAACCTGTATAAAACATCTAATAAATCTATACATCATCAAACATCCATATACTCAAACCATAACAACTTTACTCTTCACCAAAATAGGCTTCCCAAAAACTAGTTTTTCAAACTCAGCTAGTTTGCACCCTTTCTAACACTTTCAAGACCTCCAAAGGCATTCACTAGGAACAAATTCATCCATATTCACTTTCTAGGTGGTAAAATAATCAAATCATTCATATCATGCTCCAATCAACTAAATTGTTTAGCAAAATGAATCCCGACCTAAAAATAAGAAACCTTCATCTCCACAAATTGACTTGGATGACCCATCAAATCTCATCATCATGAGAAAAAATTTATACCACTAGAAATACATATTAATACTCTTTCCATAACATATTGTAATTCCTTCCAACTCCAAGTGGAAGGCCTTTAACCAAGATCATCTTTATAAACTGCCTGAAATTACCCCAAAACTACCCTTTGACCAATCAACATAAATGGAGCAAACTTGAAATTTTAATTGCATCAACATGACCTAAAATCACCATGAAGATAAATAAAAACTCACATACTCAACATAATGTCCATTTTTTTCTTAGTGTGGTCCACTCATCACCATAATCACTATCACACCTTTTTGGAAACTTGATGGAATCCTTTACATGATCTAATCATCATCCATGCAATATCATGCAATTTTGGCCACTTGGCATTTTCTCTCCTACCGCTTTTGAGCTAGTGTTTCAAACACATAAGAAGTTGTTTAACTTCTTAACATTTGTTCACAAAACCTGAAAAAAATTACCTCATTATTTTTGTGAAACATTATATACTTAATGTAGAAACATCTTTGAAAGCCACAATTTCCCATGCAAAGCACACAATTCAGGTGAATATCAGAAGGTACAATTCAAGCTAGAAAACACCATTTCTTTGAACATGTTTCACCAAAACTGACATAACTTGAAATATATTCTTCAAAATGACTTAAATTTTTTTATCACGCATCTAAAAACCTCTATACATCATCTCCAATCATTGGAATAACTCAAATAACTCTCCATATCTCCATACCATATCATTTTCATAGCTATGCCTTAGGGTTTTGTCATTGTATAGGCTAGGGTCAACTGAAATAACACTATAACTCACCATGAAACCTCTCCAAAAGGCCCTGAAATACCTGAAACATTATGTATGACATCCTTTCATGATTCCATGAGCTCACATGGCTCCACAACTCATCCTCATACCTCCTATCATTCATACTTGGTCCAAATGAACACCTAAAACTTAGTCATCCCCCTTGTATTTGCATCCTAAAACTCATGTGAGTGTTTAGACACTCCCCAAAAATGCTCTCCATGCTGCCAACATACTCCTCAAGATACCAACAAGTTCCAACCACCACGCACCATCACCTTGGCTAGCTAGGTCACCTGATTAGGCTTGTTAGGAAGAAGCGGTTCTCACCAAATCAACTTATACAACCAAGAACATACCTAAATATCCATATCATCGTCTCTCTCTGCACATCTTCACTTTGTTTTTGGAACAATTATTGTCATGATTACCATCTCAAAATTTATCTTGACATCATTTTCAAAATTTTCATCCTCAATTTTTTCATAGAAGCGTTTGTCATCCTTGAGCGAATTTTGTGATATGAATACTTTTTCCACATTAGTAGGGCATCATAAGGTGGTGAGAAATTTTTACCTGGACTATACTCAAAAAAATCCTTCAATTTGTTTTGAAAAATTTTCTTCAATACAAATTAGCTCAACATTTTTCTCACTATCATCCTCCATGGTAGAGATGTTTTCTTCATGAGTGAGAATATTCATAGGATATTCAAGAATCTCATTTCCTTTTCATATTTATGATCTTATTCACAAAAAGGAGGAAGACTTACCTTCACATTTTATCTCATCCATCTATGCATTTAGAAAGACATCAAGCTCATCTATTTTCTACATATCATCATCAAACCCGAGTGCATGGAAAGGATAAAAACAACTTCCATCATACCTATATTACAATTAAATAGGCTGAGTTATGATCTCAAGACTAATTTAAGGATCTTTAGTTATTTCGTAGTCTTCAAAATGTCTTGCAGGTATTTCTCTTCAAAATATTTCGGACACCCATTCCCACCTTTACTAGAAATGTCATTACATTGAGCTTTAAGGAGATGAGTTAAAATATAATCATCACATGTCCATGATTAATTTGAAACATCCATGTTCACCTGATATATGATTCTCATCATCCAAGGCTCACCTTCTTGCAAGAATGGGCATACTTTTTCAACATTCTCTCGACAACGAGAAGAGATCCAAGCTAGACGGGAAGACCACACATATGAGCTCAAGATCCAATTCATCATGCTCATAATGGGAGGTAGAGAACCAAATTGGGAAAGAAAAACTATAACAATAATCATTGTGATCCTTCGATGAGGGTGGTGAAATAAGATCTTTAGAAAGGTTATGGTCAATTTTCTCATCCTCCTTAGTTTCTAGAAAGAAATTGAATTATTCTATTTTTTCATCCATGATTGAATCGGGAAGATAATTTTATTCTTTAATTGTATCCATTTCATCATTTAACATTTCTACATCACTTGAAGAGTCAAAATTAGAAATAATTTTATCCATGATTACCTCGAATTCATCATATTTAGTCTGGGGCGAAAGATGAATTTATCGTACTTCTTCATTGTTAGTGGAATCCTTGCAAATAATTGGATTACCTATAATGAAACAAGAATATTCCTCTATTGAATCCATTGTTTCTCTAAGGGGTTGCACCTTGAGCCATAATGAGTTGATGAATGGAGGTTCAACTATTGTGTCTTCTTCATCATCCCCTAAGGTGATGATTTGATTCTCATTGGAAGGTGCAAGGGTATGAAATTTATTACAAGTGCACAAGAATATTCCTAAGATGAATATGTCGAAGTGTGGAAAATAATTAGGGTCTTCTTTAGTTTCTTATTCCTCAAAATTATGAAGTGTTTCAAGATGTTTATACCTTCTTTTCACGACCAATGCATACTTTAATTTTTCATGATATGCTTCAGGATCATAATTTCCTTCTTCGGTAATTTGAATCAATTACACATGTTTTCTTCTCAAAATATCCATTTCTTCATCACCGTATGTAAGTAGATCATCCATAGGAAGGGAGATAAAAGGAAATTTCATGAGTTTCTTGGTCAGTTGCGTGAAGTTAAAAATATTACCTTCATTGGATTTTACACCATCATTTCCTTCATACAAAATATCATAACTCATATGAATTCTCTTCATCCACTTATTTGATTATCGATCATCAAAAATAGAAATCCACAGTTTATTTCCTCTAGTAGCACTCTTCTTCAATTATAGCTACCATGACTTGATGAAGAGGTCTTCACAAATAGCAATCTTCTCCATTTTAAAAATGTCTTTTCATGGATACTACAGAGATGGTACATGCCTTCTTTCCCTTAGCTTTCTTGGCTTTGCAAGAGATGTTCCAAAATGAGGGTTGATAAAATATTTAAATTTCTTAGCATTAATGTTCTTTTTCTACTTCACTATCACTCATTGGTACCAAACTCCAATCTCTAAACATTGTCATTGTGTTGTGGGAAAAAATGTGACTTGGATTCTTTCCTTGATGGAGTCATGTTTGAAATTTGATTTTTATTTAATTTTTTTCAAATATATACTTTTTTAGAGATCTTTACAGGTGTAATTGGGAAAATATTTCCCCTACAGAGTCATTAAAATCTATTGGTGAAATAATTTTTCATATGAAAAATTAGGTATTTCCACCAACACTCATGGGTCTACGTCCCTCCTTCTTTTGTAAGGGGATCCTCTTGTTATTTAATTTAAACTAATATAATCCTATCTAAATGATGTGGGGGTGGCTAGTAGGTGTGGGATCACATATGAAAACTTCACTAAACATGTGGTAAAGTGTTTGTACAGTATAAAAGGGAGGAAATTACAATGATGAGGGTTGAAGGAGAGAAATTAGACAAATGAAGGTTATTGTTGTGAGTAGGCACAAAAAAATTCACACCCAATAACCAGAGTAGTTCAACATTCAATTAGAGGAAAGAAACAATGAATCCATTTAGTGAGACAAACAAACCTAGACACACAATTCTTTGGATTCATTCATTAAAGATACAAAGCTCTTTCTTGATCACTATACTTACAAAGTGCATATAAGAGAGAAAATAGAGGAACACATAAGAAAAGGGAAATGGAAGAAATGTAGCTTTTATTTCTTGTACATTGATGATACAAATTTTAACAACAATAACCCACAAATGATACCAAAGAGATAAATTTCATGATCCTTTGGAATGGAGAAGTCATCCTAATTTATAGTAATGTGAATTGACCTTTCACCTACCCCCACATGAATCTTCATGATCTCATTCACTTGTGACTTTACATCTTCCTAGGAAATGAGAAATAAGTTCCCTTTTATAAATTAAAGGGACTTTTACAATTCAACTTTAGAAATTCACTTAAGTGAATGAGATAAAATATCATGATTATGTTCAATGAAGAATTAGAAAGGGGGGAGAAGAAAAGGGAGAAGGAGATGAGATGGAACAAGTTACCATAGATGATAAAGATATCCCTACGATGAATAATTTTTATGATTTATGCTTCTGGTGAGAATTTTCTAGAATGGGCTCCTATTCCTTAAATTCCTTATTGAATTGAGCTCACATCTATTAACTTATCCACCTTTTGAATGCAAACACATCCCAACACCTTGGTCCATTTCTTGAGGACATCACCGATCTTCTTGCGTTGACTGATCCATTCTTCATGATCCATTGAAATTTTAGAAATGTAACTTCTGATGTTGGTTAGGGAATCTAAGTTATCTTCATTAAAGGAAAGAGAGTCACCTACCTCTTTATTTAGTAGATTTTGGAAGGAAACAATGAGTTCTTATGATGTTAAATCCTCGGTGAGTAGTGGGGACTCAAGTTTCTAAAAACAATTATAAACATAATTCAAGATCTCAAAAAATGTTATCTGTAAGAGTCCAACTCAGAGATTACATTCTTGAGCATTACAAATCTCGCATCCATGATGTGTATCCAAACTTGAGACAAGTTATTAGTAGTTGATACTAACACTTTTTTATCCATGAGGGTGTAAGAGTCGAAGGAGATCATCTCGACACCAATGGGAACACCTAGTCCAATTGAATTACATATTTTACAAAATCCTTTTTTCTTTCTTTACTTTATCAAAGTTGCAAGAATGTACTTGATGAGAGAAATGATATCTTGAAACAAAACTTGGCATTTTCAATGATTTTCTCAATCCACTTCTCGTTGGCCTTCCCTTGCATCATGTATCTTTGTGATTTCTTAACTACCTCAGGATCAAAAATGTTGATTAAAGTAATTTCTTCTAGGAAGAAAATTTGTTGGATCGGGCTCCAAGAAAGATTGAATGTGAGAATTGAGGGGTTTTACCTGTTCCTATAATTTCATAATTATTTTCTTATATTTTTCATTCAAGCGAGGAGACAAGAAGTGGATTCCTTGAATAGATGAGAGTCACCCTCATGTGAAGCCTAACCCGGTGAGATGCAAGTCAACTCGTAATCGATAGATTCATCTCCTCAGTGGGATTTTTATTCTTAGGTATGGAAACTTCAACATACTAATTACTTGAAATTCCATTGAAGAAGTAGGATGTTATTTGGGCCTTCTTTCTTCGCTTGGAATTCATTGTTCTAAAGATTTCTTTAATATTGGGCATGATAAAGTAAGATTATTTTGTCCTCATATTACTTTCGATCATTTCTTGAATCCATGGGAATGGATCTTTGGGGGTTGACACAATGTTGGTCACTGGAGAACCTTCAAGAGCTTTTTGTGGAACCAACTCTTGACCATCATGGGGAATATTTTCCATTAAGGAAGACATAATTGGATGCTTATACGAAGAGAAATATATTGCTATGAATTTACCCTTCTTATCTTGAGAAATTTAGTCTAATCAATTCTCCTCAACTTGCCAAACCATCTTTCCTAGCTCACCGAGTTCACTCAACCAGCTCACTCAGCTCAATTGGATCATTTCATCCTAAATAAATCACTATGCTTACTCAACCATATAATTGGGGGAGTGTAGATAAATTCAACTTGATTGAAAGTTTAAAATGACTACCTCTCTGGAGATTTCTTGACCCTTTTTGAATAACTATCATACTTACAATGTCTCTTGTTTTTAGTCTGTTGTTGCCTATGATGTTCTATTTTACTCTCATAAACTATGAGCATAATGATGCCTCAAAATCCTTATGAAAGGTGAACTTTATTTTTGAGCTAGGTAACAATATTTAACCCTTTGGAGATGTTCATAAAAGTAAAGAGATGAATGAAAATGGAGCCAATCTATAACATTATACACCCAAAACATAGATTTTCTATTTTTTATCAAGTGCGATCAGGGCCTACTATTTTGGGACATT
This sequence comes from Taxus wallichiana var. yunnanensis, assembly GCA_018340775.1. Lineage (NCBI taxonomy): Eukaryota > Viridiplantae > Streptophyta > Pinopsida > Cupressales > Taxaceae > Taxus > Taxus wallichiana. The sequence continues at coordinate 431,498,136 of CM031235.1, read as the reverse complement.
TCACTATTTTTCTCAAATTTGAACCTCTCAATCCTCTGGTATATTCATTTCCACTTTGTTGATGGTTATTTTTGAAACTTTCTATTTTTAGAAAATTTCCTTTTTTACTTTTTTACTTTTTTTCCTTTTAAATTGTTTAATGAGTGCCTTGTCCTAAGGGACTTACTATTTTTAGTAAGTTAATATTTTTAGTAAGTGATGGCACATGTACTTAATATTTTATAAACTAACTTTTTCCACCTCATTATTGCAATGAAAAAAATTCATCACAAGATTAGGCTCATTCCTGGATTCCATATTCAAAATTTCAGTTCAATTTGCCCACGAGAATGTCTGGAAATCAAAAAATAAAATACTAGGGTACATCAAAATAGGTTTTATGCCATTAAAAAATGAGGGAATCATTTTTATGGTGTTAATTTATTCTTGTAGGTTTCTAGGATGAAGAGCAATATTGAAAATTTCATTCAGATTCATTCACCAGTTTAGAAAAATATTCCTTTTTATGTTTTGGATCATACGAAATATCTGGAGAGATTTGGGAAGATTTTATAGAAATTTTTCATGTTTAATAGAGGTTTTTTAGAATCATTCATGGAGAAAATATGAAGTGGAAATGAGTTATAACATTTTTTATAGCTTCTGACATCACTTTGCATTCACATGCAGAGAAGAAGAAAGAACAAGCAACAAGGTAAAAGACTAAAATTTGAGTTTTCAACCAACTTGGAATGGGGATAATTTTTTTGTCCCAACTATCCCCAAGGGACATAGATAGATGGTGCAGAAAAATTTGCCTTAACCTAGGCTTGAAAAGTGGCATTCGTTGATTCATCAATGGGGAAGTGCGAAAAATAACCTTATAACACCGGGAGGTGAGAGTGGGTCACATGAAGAACCATGGAATGAGCAGAGGGTGGGGAAAATTTTTTGTCCCAATTTTCCCCAAGGGATAGGGAAATATGTGGAACAAAAAATAACCCTAATGTGGAGGTGACAAGTGGCAAACTATGGTTTGAAAAGGTGAAGAGGAGGGAGGGCTTAAAAATCAACGAGAGCTAGTTTCAAGTCATTTGAAGATCCATGGGCCAATAAATCATGGGGAATTTTTTTGGTCCCAAATATCCCAAAGGTATGGGACATATGGGGTAGAAAAATGTGCCCTCACCTTGGATTCACAAGTGATGAGTTGTGATTATGTGACGGGAGGGCTAAAAACTAGGGAATAGAGCTTGTGGAAACTTATCAAGGTCATGTGGAGCTCTAAGAGGGCATAACGAGGATGAGAAAATTTTATTGTCTGATTAAAAATGGATGTGTCAGATGGGGTAGAAAATTGTGCCTTAACCTTAGGCTAACATGTATCCACTAGTGAAAATGACAAAGTTTGAAAGCTTACCTTGAGGAGAGCCATGAAGACGAAGTTTTGGAGCTTCAAGATGATTTTTTCAGCACTTATTTAGATGAAATTGACTCAAAAACCTTATGAAACTAATGGGATGGTTCCCATGATTACATTATTCCTAAAATACCCTTTAAAATATCATTTTTTCTCGAGACAACAGGGTGTGTATGTTGAAAATTGGCTTTGGAATGAAGCACATGGGTCTTATGAAAAATATAAAAGTACCATAATTTAAATAATTGAATTAGATTTCCAATGATATCTTGTTTGAAATATAACTCATTATGGAGCTTTTGGAATCATCTTCCAAAGCTTACATACTATTTTGAACCACAAGCTCCTTCACCTTCAAAAACCCACTTTCACTTTACTTTCTCCTAAACCTTCAAATCTTCCCTTAAATTTTCTAAATCATTTTGAAATTGTCCTAGACTCTTAAAAACCACATCCCAATGATTTTTATCCTTCAAATATTTCCCATAGGATGCACACCTATCCTAGAAAATTCAAAAATAACCTTTCTAGGCTTACTAAATGATTCTCCTTTGGAAACATTGCAGACTTTAAAAGAAGTGAGTCACCATGTCTCAAAATTTCCAAAATTAGGGAAATTTTATACAACACATATGATGTATTTCAAGTGTTAGGATGGGCATGGCACAAAGGTCATCCTAATTTCAAGATGTATTTAGGAGGGTTTTCAAGAAATAAATTTACACTAGGGTATAGTTGTCATGTTTTCAACCTTGAATTTTCCCTTGTAAAAACAAATGGAAATAGTTGGTTCTAGCTTGGGGACATGTTCTAGATTGAGCATAATGAGGACAGAGAAAGTAGGAACCCTAGAATCTCATTACACAACATAGACTAGTGCTTTGTCCATTGGGATTATGGAGTCATTTCTTCCAAACACACACATGAACAAACACGTGGAAGGGAAACACACTAAAAGTGGAAACAACACACAATGGAAAATGAAAATCATATTACAAGGTAGGGATATTTAAATAGGTTGGGAAATAATGTACACATACCCAATAATAGGTTAGGAAAAGTACATACCATCATGGAATAATGTATTTAAATCCAACCTTTGAAGTTCTAAGATCACTATCTAATCATACCATACTCTGTGATGTCTTTACAAGGTTTGAGAAAAATGAGACCAACCAAGATTCAATATTAATACTCATAATGCATTGAAATTTTTCTTGTATCCACTGAAATTTTTTTACCCTCTTGGAATTCTTGTATCTTGAAGCTCCAGCTTGATGTTTTTTGAAATGAGAAGCTAATCCTCCATGTTTTCAAAAGTGGGAACTTTGCATTTATCCCAAAAACATTCATCATCCTTGAATTACAACATGAATTTATTTCTTGAATCACCAAGGCACTTAGAAGAAGTGAGAACAAATTGATTCCTTTCCCATTCACCAACTTATTGAAAATTTCACTTTTTTGTTGAGGACAATTGCTTTCGGGTATAGAAGAAACATCAATGGTATGATGGTATTCATCATCCTTGGGTGAATTTCGCAACATGGAAACATGTTCAAGACAATTTGGAGCTTTGGGAATGGTGAAATCAAAATTATTACACACCCATTTACAAAATCTTCCACATCTTCACTTTGTTGTCCATAATAATTTTTGTCAATACTTACCATCTAAAAATTGATTGTGTCATCATTTTCAAAAAAATTCATCCTCGATTTTGTCATAGAAGCATTTTTCACCCTTGAGTTAATTTTTAGTATGAATTATTGTTCCGTATTGGTAGGGAATCCAAAGGTGGTGAGAATAATTTGACCTAAACTATACTCACAAAAATCCTTCATATTTTCTAAACAATTTTCTTCAATACAACTTAGCTCAACATTTTCCTCATTATTATCATACATGGTGGAGATGTTGTCTTCATGAGTGAGAATATTCATAGGATATTCAAGAATATCCTTTCCTTTGCATTTATGATCTTCTTCACAAAACAAGAAAGAGGAAGACTTACCTTCACATTTGCTCTCATTCATCCATGTATTGAGGAAGACATCAAGCTCATCTATTTTATCTATATCATCATCAAATATTGGTGCATGGAAGGGATAAAAACAACTTACATCATACCTATCTTGCATTTCCATGGCATGAGTCAAGATCTCAAGATTGAGTTGAGGGTATTCAGTTACTTTTGCAGTCTTCATAATTTCTTAGAGTTATTTCTCTTCCAATTATTTCATACACACATTCCCACCTTTAATAGAAAATTAATTGTATTTAGCTTCAAGGAGATGATTGAAAACGTGATCAACAAATATCCATGATTCATTTGAAACATCCTCATTCACTTGATCTATGCTTCTTGTCATCCAAAGATCATCTTCTTGAAAGAATAGGAATACTTGGTTCTCAACATTATCTGACAAGGAGAAGAGATCCAAGCTACAAGGGAATGACACACCTTTGAGTTCAAGATCCATTTTATCATGCTCATGATGGGAGGTAGAGAGCCATGTTGGGGTACCAAAACTATGATGATCATCATTTTTCTCCTTTGGTGAGGGTGGTGAAATCAGCTCTTCAAGAAAGTTTAAACTCAATTTTCTCATCCTCCTTAGTTTATAGAAAGAAATTTAATTCTTCCATTTGTTCATCCATGATTGAGTCAAGAAGATAATTTTATTCTTCAACTATCTCCATTTCATCATTCAAAATTTCTACATCACTTAAAGAGTTTAAATTACAAAAAGGTTATCCATGATTACCTGGAATTCATTATCTTTAATCTAGGGTGAAATATGAATTTATTGTATGTATTTATTATTATTGGAGTCCTTAGAAAAAAATAGATTACCTGTCATGCAACAAGAATCTTCCTCTCTTGAATCCATCATTTCTCCAATGGGTTGCGCCTTGAGCTAGAATGAGTTGATGAATAGAGGTTCCACTATCATGTCTTCTTCATCATCCCCAAGCTTATGATTTGATTATGATTAGAAGGTGCAAGGATATGCAATTTATCATAAGTGCATAAGAATATTCCTAGAATTAATACCTCAAAGTGTGGAAAATCATTAGGTCCTTCTTGAGTTTCTTCTTCCTCAAAATTATGAAGTGATTCAAGATGTTTATACCTTATTTTAAAGGCCAATGAATAGTTTTGAATTTCATGATAGGATTTAGAATCATAACTTCCTTCTTCCAAAATTAGAATCCTTTGCACATATTCTCTTCTCAAAATATCCATTTATTCATCATCGTATGCAAGTAGATCAACCAAAGGAAGGAGATAAAAGACAATGTCATGAGTTTCTTGGTCAACTACGTGAAATTTTAAATATTACCTTCACTAAATTCTCCAACATCATTCCCTTCATACAACATCTCGTATCTCTTATGAATTCTCTTCATCCACTTCTTTTGGTTCTCAACCATTAGCTTTAGCAATCCCCATTTTATTTCCTCTAGCAACACTCTTTTTTAATTGTAGCCACCATGACTTGAAGATGGAGTCTTCACAAAAAACAATCTTCCCCATTCTAGAAATTTTTTCATGGATATCTGCAGAGATGGTACTAAACTTCTTTCCCTTAGATTTCTTAGCTTTGCAAGATACGTTCCCAAATGAGGGTTGATAAAATATTTTCATTTATTGGTAATAATATTCTTCTTCTTCATTTTCATTCATTGCTACCAAACTCCAACCTTAAAAATTTTCATTGTGTTGTGGGAAATTAATGTGACATGGATTCATTCCTTGACAGAGTCACCTTTAAAAACTGATTTTTATTTGAAGCATGATTTTTTTATTTTTGAATATATACTTTTTTGATTTTGTACAGATATTTATAGGTGCACTTGAGAAAATATATCCCCAAGAGAGTTTCAAAAACTATTGGTGAAATAATTTATCATATGAAAAATTAGGTGTTTCCACCAATGCTTATGGGGCTATGTACCTCCTTCTTATGTATGGGGAGGCTCCCATTATTGAATGTAAATTTATCTACTCCTATATAAATGTTGTGGGGGTGAATAGTAGGAATATAGAAACACTTTATTGAACTTGAGAAAAAGTGCTTGTATGGGGTACAAGGGAGGAAATTACAACAATGAGGGATGAAGGAGATAAATAAGAAAAAGGAATGTTATTGCTATGAGTATGAACAATCAAAATTCACACCTAATAACCAGATCAGTTCAACATACATTTAGAGGAAAGAAACAATGAATCCATTTAGTGAGACAAACAAACATAGACACAAAATTCTTTGGATTCATTCATCAAAGATACAAATCTCTTTTTGATCGCTACACTTATAAAGTGCATATAAAATAGAAAATAGAGTAACACATGGGAAGAGGAAATGGGAGAAATGTAGATTTTATTTATTTTTCATTGATGATACAAAGTTAAACAAAAAAAATACACAATTACTACCAAAATAAAAAAAATTTCAAGATCCTTTCAAATGGAGAATCCATCCCAATTTATAACAATGTGAATTGACCTTTCACCTACCCCCACATGAATCTTCATGATCTCATTCAACTTGTGACTTTACATATTCCTAGGAAATGAGAAATAAGTTTTCTTTTTATAAATTAAAGGTACTTTTACAATTCAAATTTATAAAATCACTATAGTGAATGAGACACAATATCATGATTGTGTACAATGAAGAATTAGAAGGGGAAAGAGGAAAAGGGAGAAAGAGATGAGAGGGAAGAAGTTTCCATATCTGACAAAGATCTCTTTGTGATGAAGAAATTTGTTGATTCATGATTCTGATGAGAAGTTTCCAAAATGGGCTCCTTCTCCTTGAATTCCTTACTGAATTAAGCTATCACATTTGTCAACTTATCCACCTTTGGAATATGAATGTATCCCAACACCTTGGTCCATGTCCCAAGGACATCATTAATCTTCTTGCATTGAGTGAGCCATTCTTCATGATCCATTAAAATTGCAGCAATGCAAATTCTGATGTTGGCTAAGGACTCTAAGTTATATTCATTGAAGGAAAGAGAGTCACATGCCTCTTTCTTGACTAACTCTTGGAAGGAAAAAATGAGTTCTTCTGATGATGAATCCTCAGTGAGTGGTGGGAACTCAAGTTTCTGAACATAATTGTAAACATCATTAAATATATCAAAAGCATGTTTCCACAAGAGTCCAACTTATAGATTGCATTCTTAAGAATTACATATCTCGCATCCATAATTCAGATCCAAACTTGAGACAAGTTGTCAACAGTTTATGCAAACACTTTTTCACCACGAGGGTGTGAGATTTGAAAAGAGCTCATCTCAAACACCTAAGTGGGAACACCTCGTCCAAGTGAATTATATATTTTACAAACTCCTCCTTTTCTTTCTTTTCTTCTATAAATATTGCAAGAATGTTCTTGATGAGATAAATTACATCTAGAAACAATGTCTAGCCTTTCTCAATGATTTTTTCAATCCATTTTTCATTTTCCTTCCCCGATTTTTATATATTTGTACTTTCTTGACCACTTGAGGATTAACACTTGATCGGAGGAATGTATTCTATAGGAAGAGAATTTGTTGAAGTGGGATTCAATAAATATTTAATGTGATAATTGAGGTTTTTACCTTTTCATCTAATTACACAATTATTTTCTTGTATTCTTTGGTCCGATCGAGGATGCAGGAAGCATATTCCTTAAATAGATGAGAGTCACCCTCGTGTGAAGCTTGGGACCCAGTGAGATGTAGGTCAACTCATAATCTAAAATATTCATGTCCTCAATGGGATTTTCATTCTTAGGTATGGAAACTTGAACATATTAATTACTTGATATGTCATTGATGAAGTCGAGATGTTATCTAGGCCTTCTTTCTTCACTTGGACTTTAGTGTTCTAGATATTTCTTCAAATCTTTGGGCATGATAGTAAGATTATTTTCCTTGGCTCACTTTTGATCATTTATTGAATCCATGGGAATGTATCTTCAAGGTTTTACACAATATCGGTCCAGAAAAATTTCAAGAGCTTGTTGTGGAACCAACTCTTGACCATCATGGGGAAGATTTTCCATTAGGGAAGACATACCGAATGTTTATGTAGAGAAATATGTTGATATGAAACACCCTGTCTTATATTTTGAGATTTATTCCAACCAATTCTCCTCAAATCACCTAACCATCTCTCTTAGCTCACCGAGTTCACTCAACTAGCTCGTCAATCTCAACTAACTCAACTCACCCTGAACAAATCACTGAGCTTACTCAACCAACTCACTAGAGGAGTACAAATGAATTCAACCTAATTGAAGGTTTATAATGATGGTATATAGAGATCTTGACCATTTTTTGAATAACTTATCATACTACACAATGTCTCTTGCTTTCAATCGTCCCACCCTATGATGTTTTGCTTTACTCTTGTATACAAGTATGACCAAAACAATGCCTTGGAATTCTGTGAAGGATGAATTGTCTTTTTTGATCTATGAAACCATCTTAAACCCATGTGGAGATGTTTAAAAGTGGAGAGATGAATCAAAATGGATCTAACTTCAACTTTCTACATTCAAAAGGGATATTTTCTATTTTTAGTAAGGTGCGGTCATGGCTTGCTATTTTGGGATATTTCACCTTTTTTACCAAATTTTAACTTCTCAATCCTTTGGCATGTTCATTTCCACTTTTTGAAAATGGTTTTATATTTTTGTAAAATTTTTATTTTTCTTTTATTTTTCTTTATTTTGTTTTTTTGCCCTTTTTACCAAAATTGCCTAGTTTATCATTTTCACTATTCACTGAGTGCATTATTTTTAGGGGACTTACTTTTTTGTAATTTAATATTTTTAGTCAGGTCACATGTATTTACTATATTTAGAAACTACCTTTTTCCACATCGGATTGCAACAAAAATTTCATCATTGGATTAGGATCGCTCCTAGGATTTTGTGTTCAAAGTTCTAGCTCAATCTACCCATCGAAATGTCTAGAAATCAAAAAAGAAAATTATAGGGCATCAAACTAGGGTTTATGCCATTAAAATATGAGGACATCATTTGATATGTTGTTACTTTATTCCTATAAGCATACGGGATGAAGAGAAATGTGAAAAATTTGTTCATATTCATTCACCGAGATAGAAAGATATGAAATTTTTAATGTTTTGGATCATATGACAACTCTGGAGAAATTTGGGTAGAATTTCTAGAAAATTTTCAATTTTAATGGAGGTTTTGAAAAAAATTTTATGGATTCATGGAGAAAATATAAAGTGGAAATTAGTTATAAAAATTTCTATAACTACACACGGAAACACATTCCATTCACGTGTTAGGAAGAAATACGAAGCAACAAGATAAAAGACTTGGTGAAATTTGAGTGATCAACCAACTTAGAATGGGGTGGATTTTTTTGTCCTAATTATCCCCAAGAGATAGGGAAAAATGGGTGAGACCTTAACCCGGGCTTGAAAAGTGGATTTTTTAGGAAATAATTAAATTAGTGCTAACTTATGGATTCATATTAGTTTGTAAGTTATTTACAATCATGTAGGTATATTGGTGAGTGATTTATAATAACTCAAAAACATAGGAAGCTGGTGAGACATTTAGTTAAGGAAGTTCCCTAAATTATAAGGATGTTAAAGCCTACATATATGAGCTTGTTTATGTTGTGTATTCATTTGAATGAGAAGAAGAATGATTATTATTCTATAAAAATCTAAGTGTTACTCTTCATCTGGTATCAGAGAAATGAGAGTCCTAGATCGAGGTTACTGAGATAAACTTCCCCTCGTAGTCATAGATAGAACATGTTTGTGATCATAGGATTTATAGATGGATATTACAAATGTATAACATGTCTTTTGTTAAGGAGTACTTAGCATTCAAGGGGGATTACAGGAGTCCAATACTATCTTCTATATGTTGGCTTATATCATAGTCGTCTATAAGGTAGCGTAAGGAATGTTTTTTTAAAACCCATATGCATGAGTTTGTGGTCATACGGATAGACGTCATGTAGTCCTAAAATAAATTTAATTTTTTAGTAAGGCATTAAAAGGAGCTGAGATAAAGTATACTATCATGGAGAAGCAAGATTTGCTTTGGTAAAAGCAACAAAGGTCTTCAAGCCATATATTTTGAGTTCTAAAGTCATTGCTTATGTTCCCCACACCATGGTGAAAGATATCCTATTAGAAATGGAGGTTTCAAGTAAGAGATGTTGATGGGTAAAAAAATTGAAAGAGTATGATATGGAAATCTAAACAAAAAATTGGTCAGAGGTTTGGGCTGGCAAAACTTATGGCAGAGAGCAATCTGCAGACAATTGAGGTAAATGAAGTTAAAGAAGAAAGGCTGAATGTCCTTGAAAAACTGATAAATTATGAATGGTACAAGGACATAATTTTTATCTCAAACATCTATAGTGCCTTGAACATTTGAGCAAGAATCAGAAAAGAGCACTTAAGTTAGCTTCCCAAAAATATTTCATTACTAATTTTGGGTTATCTTGGAAGAACCCTGAGGGAGTTCTCTTAAGATGCATTACTAAAGATGAAGCCCCTAAAATAATTAAAAGATCTCCATCATGGGGTTCACTTATTAAATGTGTGGTATAACACGTGCATTCGAAGGGTATTAAATAATACCCTTAATTCTAGTTTCTACCTCTAATTATTCAATTGATAATACCCCCTCATGATATATTATTAGAATGAAAATACCCCTATTTTTTTCATGTACCTTACCCATTTTTCAATTACAATTTTATTTACCCCTTTTAATTTCTACCCTAATATATTATATTAAAAATTTATTATATTTTAAACTCATTTTTAATATGAATTTTCTCCGAGAAAGATAGTTTGAAGCCACTTTGAAGACCTATTACAAATCACCTTATATATGTTAATATTTAATCATTTATCAGTAGTTCTTAAACTAATTAAGATGGTGAAATAATATCACTTGTGTTGAAAAGCATACTTAATCCTAGTTTTCTACAATCTTATTATTTCTTTGTTAAAAATATAGATTTCTTTATTTAAAAAGGTATTATAATTTAATTTATGGCCACACTCCTTTTGTAATTTTGAGGTATTTAATTTTAAAAACTAGGGTTCAAATATTTTAGTTTATTTAAAATTAAACCTCCCTTTCCTTTGGCCCACAACTCTAACCTACCACCAATACCATCTTATTATTTCTTTATTCAAAAAGATATTATATTTTAATTTATGACCACACTCCTTTTTCAATTTTAAGGTATTTACTTTTAAAAATAGGGTTCAAATATTTTAGTTTTATATTAAAATTAAACCTCTCCTTTCTTTGAAACACCTCTCTAACCTACCCCCAATACCTAACTCAAAACATTAATAAATTAAACCCTTTCACCCCCTCATGTCTTGGTATATTGACTTAATTTTATTAATTTTAATTACCTCAATATGAATCCACATGCGAGGATATTACCTAGCTAATGAACCCCGTGATCTCCATGGAGGATTTTGTGGGGGAATTTTGTTGGAAGAGTCACAACTCATAAGATCTTAAGGGCTGGTTATTGGTGGCCAACTCTTTTCAAAGATACAACTCTGTTGGTAAGAAAATGTGAAAGTTTCCAACGCTTTTCTAGAAGACTGAAAGCTTTAGGCTCCCTTCCTTTACAACCTATATCAATTGAAGCCCCATTTAGGCAATGGGGAATGGAATTCATTGGTGAGATTTCAGATCCTTCAAGTGTTGGCCATAAGTGGATTTTAGTAGCCATTGATTACTTCACCAAGTGGGTGGAGGAAATCCCCACCAAGAAAGCAACTCACCAAATTGTCATGGATTTCATTCTGAATCATATCATTTACAGGTTTGGAGTGCCTACTAAGATAGTTGCTAATAATGCCATGAGCTTCTAGGCTAAACCTTTGGTGGCCATGTGCCATGAATATGGGATCAATTTGACATATGCTTCCAATTATAATCCCTAAGGAAATGGACAAGTAGAGTCCAACAATAAAAATATGTTGAAGATAATTAGAATAACTTTGGAGTTGAACAAAAGGAAGTGGGGTGAGTAGTTGAAGTTTGCTATTTGGGATGATCAAATCACTATTAAACGAGCTACTAGAAAAATCCCATTTGAGTTGGTGTATGGAACTCAAGCTCTGCTGCCCCTGCATATGTAATTATCTTCATTTCAATTTCTTCAACAACTGGAAGATCAAGAGGTTAGTCCCTATGATGCTCACATCAATCAGATTGTTGAGTTAGATGAAGAAAGAAGGGAATCCCATCAAAGTCATGTAAAATTTAGATATAAATAGAAGTAGTTCTATGACAAGAAGGAGACTCCAAGAGCTTTTAGTGTGGGAGATCTTGTGCTCTTGTGGGATTGTAGACACTAAAAGTAGGTCACACTCCTCTTTGGTCCCTCGTCAAATAAACACCATTGAACACATTCACCTAACCATGGCCCCCTTCACCCTACTATAATATTAATTTAATTATTTAAATTAAATTAATTCATTATCCTCACCATATTTATTATTTAAATATCCTAATTGGGATAATGCCCACATATCCACCTCATCTAGCCACCTCACCCTAAGACCTATTCTTAGTAAGTTGCCATAACTAACTAAGACTTACCCAAACCCTAAAAATCAATGCGTACATTCCTTCTAACCACATTCTGAATGTTAGAAGGAAGCTTCTAGTCTAATTTGTAGGAAAAACGAAATGAGATCCCAGAAAATCAAGGGGATCTACCCAGTTTAGTAAACCTAGGAAATCCTACCCTAATCAACACCGGTTACCCTTAACCCTTTGCCGGTTAAGCTAGAATCACCGTTGATTTCCATTTAATTCCCAAAACAACCTTATTTTCAAGGTTGGCAGATTCTGAGAGATATCACATCTTTTGAGAACAAGTTTCGGGAAGAAGACACATGCAAAGAAGGAGATCAAGTATTTTCTCTTGCACAGACATCCAGGATTCACCCAGCAACCATCCAACACTCACCCCCAACACAAATTTGATCCAATCAGAAATAAGGAGAGCACATGCATCCCATGTAAGAGATCCCCAACATTTGGTGATCCTCTGAAACATTCAACCTCTTATTAGCACCTTCATTCCTCACTCACGGATGTCAGAACCATATTCCAAGTAAGTAGAAAATTTTACTCCCTCTGGTTCGCTCATTTCATCATTATATTTTCATCCTTTATTTCCCTAGCCACCCACTGACCTCCATTAATACTCAACCCTCTATATACCTATTAAAACTTCACCAAATCCCATCCAAACAACTTAATACCTCTTTCCGAATAGCCTAGTCCTTTGTGCAATCATATGGGAGATCTAAAGCTCGTTCTGTGACATGCCTAGTACCCCAAAGTAACCGGCACCGGTTCTTCCAAACTAGAATCAGTCACCCTTAACTAGCATTGGTCTCTGTATCTACCAATACAACCCAAAACAATAACCTACCTACCTATTCCCACATCACCCTTACTCACCTATGACCTGCCTAAAACCTCTGTCAGACCTGTAGAGACCCAGAACCAATTACTTGACCTTTGAATCTTATTTTAACCTATTATGTTAGATTAGATATTTCTTATTATGTTTTAAATGAGATACCTAATTCATTTTAACTACAATAGGATTTACTTTATTACCATCATTAAATTGTTTTAAACGGTGGATTAACATCCGTCGGGAAGTATCATACTTCCCGGATCTAGCATACACTAGGTAGTCCACTTGCATATATTGTTTAATTATTTTTGGTGGTCTTACTTTTTATTTTGAGGTAGTTCCTCCCATCATAAAGGAAGTTCTCACAATCAGCTGTGGATCAAGGAGTCAACACATGCGCAATAACCTATCAACCAACATTTTAATAGGTATTCATCCTATGCCCATTACCCTATCTGTTTTGTCATTTTTGAAGAAATGTTTAAGAATCAGGTGAAACATTTTGGCATGCCCAGTGGGACCAATTCGGGGTTCCTTGCATTCATTTATTTCTAGGTGGAAAGTTGCATGTTTTTTTCCTTTCAAAAGGTTCTTACATGTAAATTTCTCCCATGGAATCATCTCTCCCTCTATTGTCTCAAAGCAATTGTGTTTTGGTGCTTAAAACAAAATTTTCTTCCATTTCATTTACATTGCATTAGAGAAAGATCATACTTCCTCCTATTCCTCTTATTGTCTCATTGAATTCCATATTTTGATTTGGGATTAAAAATCATTGCATTTCATTCTACTATTCTACATTAGCTCACATTAATCAAGGGCAACCTATATGCTTTGGAAGTCATGCCCAAGCGATGGTTTATAAATGAATCATAGAAAATCATTTATTTCCTTTTCTCTTTCTCTGAGTCTTACCAAACCTCACAAAAATTTGAAATATACACATTCTTAAACAAAATCTTACATGGAAGAAGCTGTAGGTGATCACATGATCATGGTACAGTGGGCACCAAGCTCACTACTCTTGTCAAGTCATACTTTAGAGCGAGGCCCACCCCCACCATAACATACCTAAAATCTCACCTTTTAGATCTCCTTCTTTGAAGGAAGCCATCCTCGCCAAAAAAATCTGTTCTACAGTTCATGACTTAGTCCTTAAATAGCATAATATAAACAAACATAATAGAAAAAGCACTCTTAGGATCGTATTTTTCTTAGTGTTTCTACTTGGCTTGTGTTTTGAGGTGAGAGGTCACGCTCTTCATTTTTCATTTTTCTCCTTCCATGCTCCTCATCATAGTTGGTGTATTATAGCTTCATCGAGTGTGCTTGAACCATATTATCTTCATTCTCGAGTCGAGTCTAATTCCACATCAAATTTTAACTCACAACCATATTTTCTTCATCACTATTTTAATTTCATAAGTAGGTGTCGGTCCATTGGCATCGCCATCGGTTACCCCTCGACTTGTCATCGATTATACCCAACCAGCGTCGGTTCACTATCATTTTGGTTAACCTACCCAAAAGGACACCTATTTACCTTCTTCAACTATTCAGAGTTCCTATCACTCTTATAATATACATTAACCTTGTAAATCTTATCAGTATTCAGCATATCTATCAGATTTGGCCGTATACCTTGTTTCTGACCAACTGTTTATGTTCCATAGTGATCGACCGTGGTTACCTTTAACTGACGTTGGTTTACCCTAACATGCATTGGTTATCCTGTGCCATTTTCTTACTACCATTTTAGCCCCAATTCACCTACCACCATATATTTATCTTGCATATGTTGTGTTTCTATGTCACTTACAAAAAGTAGTCTTACCACGTTAGTACCTATTCACATGGTACTAATGCGTTGACAAGCTAGCACCCTCATATTCCATGCCAGTTGTTAACCACTCCCACCTAGCCCTTCACCACCTTCCATTTTATCACCTGCCATGGAACCTATCTAGCCTATCACTATCGCTACCAGAGATGAGGAGTTTGCACAACTCCTTGACCAAAACCCTACCGCCTTGCAGTTTTATCTTTCCCACTCATCCACTCGAGATGCCTCGTGTTAGTTGATATATGGTATGCCCGTATCTATCCCTCCAATGATCGCTCCTACTCCTGCATTAGCCCCATCGGCTCCGCATTACATGCATCTACCTTACCCCCAGTCATTTCATAGTTAGGCTCTATACCCTCTATGACTGCCATGTGTGCTACATCTGTTGTACCCGCCACATCCACTATACCTTCGCTAACCACCTAGAATACAACCTCATCCATACCTATTGTCTCTCATATACCTGTAGCTAAGCTACCACCCCAGTGTTAGTGACCCCTACCCCTTTTCAAAATGTCATCCTTTCTATTT
The DNA here is from genome assembly GCA_018340775.1 of Taxus wallichiana var. yunnanensis. Lineage (NCBI taxonomy): Eukaryota > Viridiplantae > Streptophyta > Pinopsida > Cupressales > Taxaceae > Taxus > Taxus wallichiana. Next base: position 431,482,882 of record CM031235.1, on the reverse strand, counting down.
CACAATCGTTAGCCCCTATTGCCACTAGGGTTACCACGACCCTTCCACCTCCATATACGTACTACCAAAGTGACCTCCTGCTTCATCTATCATTCATTGCAGGTATGTACCCCTATCTCACTCCCTTTTTCTCGGTCTACCTATATGGCAACACCATATACTAGAATTCCACCCCATCATATGCCCAACACCAATGACCTAGTCAAATTAATGATGGATAATATGCAAGCATTGGAGGCATCGGTTACGGCTCGAAACACTCTCACCTATGACAAGATTTGTAATGAGCCTATACACTCATCCATTCCTATTAGTCCATACCCCATGCATTAGGAAATGCCTAAATTTAACCGTTTCAATAGCAAGGAAGACCTGTAACAACATTTAGAGTCTTTCAAACATGGGTGCTATTTAATTGCCCACGATGATGCTTTTCTCTTGAGGACATTTCCCATGTATCTGACTGGACTTGCATTAGATTGGTATAGTGGGTTTCCTAGACACTCTATATTTTCATTTAATCAGGTAGCCCAAGCCTTCTTGGATCACTTCTCTATCAATATCATTAGGAAGGTTACCATGTCTGACCTATACTCCACGCATCAGTATGATGACAAATCTATCGCAAATTTTGTTGCTCATTTGGCATAGCACGATCAATCAACTCACATTCCAACTACCATAAAATGAAATCATTGAGCTCTTCACATGGGCTTGTGCTAGACATATCTCATTGACCCTGCAAGTATAAACTTTCGAACCTTCGACAAAGCATTCACCATGGCCCAAAAGCTAGAGATTCGGGCCACCAAAGAGAAGAAAATCTAATTACGCAATAAAAATTTGGCATTCAAGTCAAATGATACCTCTCTTTCTTCCAAACCATAGAAAAATTATTCAAAGGCCAAGGGGACCACTAACGTAGTGGTACTTAAAGCTGGTCCAGCTCATCTCTCAAATCAGGCTAGCCCCTCATCTAATCTCTCACCCATCCAGATTTTTCAATTTAGACGAGAACAATGGAAATACACCCCAATTGGGGAGCCTTATTCTTCTATCTTAGAAAATCTCATTAAAGCTAGGGCCATTTCCTTCCACCTATAAAACCACACCTTTGGTTTTGACCCTTCGCCCCACACCCACATGGTATAAAGAACATGATATTTGTAACTATCATCGAGTAAAGGGTCATAGTGACGGCAATTGTATCACTTTCAAAAACATTTTCCAAGAAATGCTTGAGAAAGGTGAGTTAACTATGGATAATCCTAACGCACCTACTAATCAAAACCTATACATATTCAAGAAAACCTTTCCCAATCATGCCCCTTCACTTGATCAAACCGGTGAAACCTCAAATCATGATAGCCATACCTGTGAGGTCCACGCTATTTTCAGGGATGCACCCGTTACTTCTAAATTACCTCATATCCCTTCCATAGAGGAAATTCTAGCCCAAATTCCCCACCTACACTTGAACCCACTTCACCTATTCCTCCACCCACAAAGGAACACCTTTTACCTCCTTCCTCACCTGTGGAGGAGCCTTACGCTAATATAGAGGGTATTTCACCTTTGGCTTCTCCACTTAGAGAGTTGTCACCCACAATACTTCTTCAATCCATGGAGGATACTTGTTTATCTCCTCCACCCATAGAGGAGCACCCATCATCTCCTCCACCTACAAAGGAGCACCCATTTTCTCCTCCACCTATCAAAGATCCAGTAGAGATACCTTTTCCTCTAGGCGAGCATTCTCCATTGGCTACCCAAGATCCTACGGACCTACTTTTGACTCTCTTACCCACGAAAGCTGAAGCTAGCAAATTCCCCATCTCTAAGACACATTTTACAGGAATTTCCATTAGGTCCTCATCAACCTCACCTATAGACATGTCATTCTCATGTTTAGCTGATCACTTAGATTATGTGGATAGAGCCTTACTGTGGGGGTGTCTTTTACTTCATGTCTCAACACAGATGCAGATGTCACTTGCTGACACTTCCACTATCTACCCAAAGATATTTCAACCAATCAAACCAAACATAACCACCTCTATTACAACTTCTTCCATGACACCCATCACAGCTCAACACATACCCTTACCCATAACCCAACATACATCTCAATCCAAACCCACACCTATATCTTCCTCCTTGCCTAAACCTATTACTACCTTAGGGGTTACCCCAACCACCAACCTTGCTCATCAACCTATCAAACTAGATTTAGCTACATCCTCCATAGTCAACACCCAACCTAATCTGGTACCCAAACTAGAAGAGACAATCCCATAGAACTCACACCCCAGCTGCGCCAATCACACTTGCATCACCTTCACCCTTTCTATCCGTCTTAGGACCTCAACCCCAACACGGTTAAGAAACCTCCACCCATCAATAAACCAAAAACACAACAGCCCACTCCTTCCTTGCAAACCTCTAACATACCTAAGCACGACACAACTCACACCCACACCTACAGCATATTTACCACCCATACCTCCAATACCCTCATAAACTTCTTCACTAGCACCTCCACTTAAGTCTCTATCTATCACACCCCCTGTATGACCCACGTCATCTACCTTCACAACACCTCCATTATCCATGTGGGTAACTCACCCTCTTCCCCCATATGCTTTTCCCTCTAGATCTTGTGTACCCATATCACCTTTACCTAAGAAGGTGCAACCCAAAGACAAAAATCCACTACCCTCCAATAAGGTGGTCAATACAACCATACACCCTCATGCCGGTTCATCTACCATACCAACACCCAATTAAACAAAACCAACACCTAAGACCATGTAAGCAACCAAAACCATAGCTCAACCCACTCCCCCTCCTACAAAGATAATTCCTTAATAATCAGTCGCACCTACGCCTGCAGACCCACTTTCACTTCCCATTGCGACCCACTAGCTCGGTCTTATGCCAAAATCTTAACCAACCTCCTTGAGACTTCTGTCATCACATTACCTCCACTCAAATCTTATGACCGCCTCAAACCCAAGCCAAAAGGGTTTGATAACACTAAAATTTGTGCCTACCATCATGTGCTAGGGAATGATGTGGAGAACTGCAAGGCTTTGAAGACTGTCCTTATCCAGTTATGTCCTCCTAAAGAAAAATTTGATGATGATGGCCTTCTTAATGAGGACCCCATTTCACCAACACCCATTCCCACATTCCTTCCCTCACTGCCTACTCAACAAACATGACCTCCACCCCTACAAATCTTAGAGTCACCCCCAAGATTAAAAATTAACATGGTTCACATAAGAGAACTTGCCACACCCTTACCTAAATTTCATTGCACCCACTAACTTCATAAGGAATTTCTCCCCTGGTAGGATTTTTCCCATCATGTCACTATACCACTCATCCTACACCTTCTCTATTTTCCAACTCCCCTTAGATCTTCTCAAAAACTACACCAACCCCCTCAAAATGTCCCTATATGACCTCATGTAAACTTGAGAATCCCATCGTCAAGCTCTCATGGAGGTTCTTCAATCTATTGAGGTTTTACCCAATGACCCTACACTTGTAGCCTCCATTATCATACCCCATCATGTAGCCTCTCTCACCAAATTTCCACGTGTATCCACACCTCACCCTACTCACCAAGTAGTCTCCCTTAGTATCTTAGAGGAAGAGGTTGCCTTGCACCAAACAGATGACCGGACCCAACTCTCTTCATCTCTGTTCACATCGATGATATATGTGTACGACATGTAACAATTGATGGGGGCATAAGCATTAATATCATTTCACCCATGCATTCGATCAAATTTGTATATCTGAAAATTCCATGCATAAACATCCTATCATGTTGCATTCATTCAATGATGCTATCACCTCTACACTAGGAACCATCATCCTCCATGTTTGTGTGGTCCTCTGCACTATTCTAGAGATATTTTATGTCTTGGAGGGGGAATTTCAATATAACCTGTTGCTTGGTAGACCTTGGATTCATGTCATGGGTTATGTTCCTTCCACTTTGCATCATTGTGTAAAGTTTGATCATGAAGGGCACACCTATACTATTCCAGGTAATCCATCACCTTTTAAAACATGCAACATGCTTTACCAACCCAACGATGTACTTATACCCATTAAAGAATCTACCTCAACGAACACTACCACTTCATCTACACCTCCACCTACCGGTCGATTGCTACCTCAACCACACATACCTCCTCCATTCCTACCACCGCTACAACCTCCATGGCCAACCCATCAGCCTCCCAATCCGTTAACTCCACCTCTGCATTGAACTCCGACACATCATCTATTCTAGCTGCCCACATACCAACCACCGATCCTTGGAAGGCATTTTCAATGCCTCACTGGGGGAGTATCACCAGATATAGTGTCAACACATTCCTTACTCCACAAGAGTATGGAAGTATTCACTAGCACCCTCGCTATGATCACCACATAGGAGAATGCCTCTTTTATGGTCCTCCTCACCTTCGTACTAGTTTAACCTATGGGGGACTTGACACTACCACTTACACACCGAAACACCATCACAAACCCACCTATTTTCCCGCGACTTCCAGTCACTCACCAATTGCCATTTCACCCACACCTTCTTGCACCAATGTGCAAGGAAGGGTTTTGGTTTTGGATTTTATGAGCAAGGTCGCCACACTTTGTCATTCCATGTACCACCCATACACATAATGATTGTCATGGTATCATATTTCTTGAAACACCTACTAAGCAAGCCCGCATTGAACCCATGGAGAACATCCTCCCTTCTCCACCTTCTTCACCCGCTCTCGCCTTCATCACCACCTTCGCTAATAGATTCGATGGATCCTGAATCTATCCCTCCTGAATTTTTTTTTCATAAACACCATTTCCTTGGGGCCTTTGACTTATCAACGTGAGGGCGAGGCCCCTTCCTCTCTTCCCTTCCTGTATCCTAAAATGATCAATGACGATACACCTTCCATTAACGTCATTTAATGTTAGGATGATGAATCTTACCTTGGTGTAGAAGACTCATATATTCATCGATTATTACCCTCTGAGACACAAACCATATTGAATGAATCAACTATCGAGATCAACATTCATACTCGGAATGACTGCACATCCTAAAGATCGGTCAATCTTTAGATCTTCTTTGAACAGAAGTCATCACTTCTTTTCTCAAAAATCATAACCATGCACTTGCTTGGTCTTATGTAGACATGCTTGGTATTTACCCAACCATAGTGGTCCATAATATCATAACCGTTCCTAATGCCAAACCCAAAAAAAAAAGCATGGAAAATGCACCCTCGCATTGCCCTTCTCATACAAGAAAAACTTCAGCGTATTCTTTCTATTTCCTTTATACTACCCATTGATAATCCTCATTGGATCTCTAACATTTTCCCTATCACTAAGGTGATAGGGGACTCCACATTTACATAGATTTCAGTGACCTCAACCTAGCCTACCCAAAAGATGACTTCCCTTACTCGGTGTTAATCAACTAGTTGACCTTACCGCTGATCACGAGATGCTATCACTCATGGACGGCTTCTTGGGTTATAACCAAATCTTTCTTGCCCCAGAGGATCAACACAAAACCACATTCATTACCCCTTGGGGGACCTTTTGCTATCAAGTCATGCATTTTTACCTTAAAAATGTTGGAGCCACATATCAGTGGGCTATGACTTATATCTTCCATGACATCATACATCATATATTGGAAGATTATGTGGATGATATCCTAGCCAAATATAAATGCCACTTCGATCATCTCACCATCCTACAAATCATTTTTGACCACCTCATTAAATATTGTGTTCACCTTTAGCCTAAGAAGTGCATCTTTGCGGTCCTCTCAGGAAAGCTCCTATGATTTATCATTTCCCTATGTGGTATAGAAGTTGACTCTGCTAAATTCAAGGCTATTCTTGAAATTCCTCTACCCATTAACTTTAGAAAACTCCATAGCCTGCAAGGTAAGTTGCAGTCTATTCACTATTTCATTTCAGAATTATCTGATCGGTGTCAACCATTTCATCATCTTCTCAAGAAGGATGTCTCCTTTAAATGGGATGATGACTACCACAAAGATTTTGAGGCCTTAAAACAATGCCTTCTCATACCACCTATACTTATCCCACCTAAATATGATCAACCCTTCTACCTATACATCTCTGCTACCGATAATTCCTTGGGGGCCATGCTTTCTCATCGTGATGAACAAAAAAGGGAGCAGGAGGTTTATTACATAAGTCATACTCTTGTGGACTATGAAACCCGATACACCCATCCTAAAATACTTTTCTTAGCCTTAGTTTTTCATTGCCACAAAACTCCACCATTACCTACTCAACCAAAAACCTATTTTGTGACCAACACCGACCCCTTATACTTCATGTATGCCAAACCTTATCAAAATAAGCATGCCACATGATGGATTATGATTTTATCTGACCTCGACCTCGAATTCATTCATCAAAAGTTCATCAAGGGCCAAGATATCACCGACCAATTGGCCGACACACCTATTTCCAAGGATCAATCCTCTAATTTTGAGTTTTCGGATGAGTCAATTGTTACCCTTTCCTTGGGCGAACCCGCTTACCAAATGACACTCTTCTTTGATGGTTCTAAGTGTCGGTGTGGGGGTGGGGCTGGTGTTAGCCCCATTTCACTTGGTGGTGAACCCATGCCTTTGTCTTTCAAACTCAATTTTTATTGTATAAACAATATTGCCGAATACGAAGCGCTCGTATTAGGTCTCCAAGCTTCCTACACCCTAAATGTGAAATCAATCAACATCTTTGGTGATTCTCAATTGGTTATAAATGAAGTCAATGGTATATACCAATGTCGTAATGAGATACTTAAAAGTATAAACATCATGTAGACATAATTTTGACCACATTTGATCGTTACACCCTTCAAACCATCCCCCATTCAACCAACAAATTTTTAGATACCATGGCTTTCTTAGCTTCTCAAATACCTGCTTCACCTACTAATTCTATTATTTACCTCACAAAGTTTACTCCATCGGAGCTACTACCCTTGACATGAGTGACCTTTGGTATAAAAAATACTCCGACTATCTTTCTCTCTCCATCTTACAACCCGATCTCACCCGTAAAGGACAACATGCTTTCCTTAAAAATGTCTCTTGTTACATCATCCTGGGAGGCCTCCTCTATAAGTGTGGCTTTGATGGCATTCTCTTACAATGCCTCACGAGTTCTGAAATTCCTTATACCATTAAGGAAGTTCACGATGGCATTTATGGAGGTCACTTGGTGGCCTTCTTTGTTGCTAAGCGTATTCTCTGCCTAGGCTATTCTTCGGCCGACCCTCAACCATGATTATTGTGACTATGCCAAACGTTGTGTAAAATTCCAATAACATGCTAACCTTCATCATACACCCAGTCATGCCTTATATATTGGTCGTGACCTTTTGATCTTCTCTCAATAGGGTTTAGATCTTGTCGGAGAGATCAACCCCCATTCTTCCGAACACCATCAATGGATTATCACCGCTACCAAATACTACACAAAATGGGTTGAAGCCATACCACTCATCTCCAAGAAATCCAAGAAAATATGTGAGTTCATCAATCATCACATCATTTGTCGCTTAGGTGTTCCTCATTTCCTTGTCACGATTTGGAAAACAATTTAAAAAAAAAACATTGCAAAAAATTTGTGACACCTTCGACATTGGCTAAGTTTCTCATCACCTTATTACCCACGGATCAAACACCAAGTGAATCCACTAACAAGACCTTAAAAAAATTCTCATGAAAGTAGTTAATGATCTTTGGGAAGGATTGGCATACACACATTCCTTTTTCCCTATGGGAATACCACACTAGTATTCATACTTCCACTTTGTTGCCATGCCCTTTTCTGGTCTATGGTACAAAGGTTGTTCTACCTCTTGAAGTCCAGATTCCCTCACTCCACATTTATCTCCATGACATGCTTAATGATGATGAATTTTGTCAAGACCATTTAGCCCAACTTCGGTTATTAGATGAACACCATCTTAATGCTCTTGACCACATTCAAGTGTACTAAAAACGTATCAAACATGCCTACTGAACGTGTCCATGAATGAACCTTCCAAATCGGTGACCTTGTCTTGAAATAAAATCAACATGTAACCAAAGCAAAAAAAGTAAATGGGGAAAATTTGCTCCTAATTGGCTTGGACCATACATTGTAACCCATACTTACAGATCAGGTGCTTGTCATTTATCATCACTTGATGGTAATCCCAAACCTGAGCCCCTTAATGCCTTGCATCTTCGACCATTCTACTATTGAATTTTAGTCCTACATCACTTTTTGTCTCTTTCCATGCTCGTACCTCGAGCCTTATCCATTTCTTATACCTCACCGATGACTAAACAAGAATCATGTGAGTACCTGTCACTTGTCATCTTCTCTTGAATATGTGTACCACAATGCTACACATAGCATGATTCTCATGGATAAGTTTCATCTACCTTTAGATGAAATTCCATGGTTGTTTCACCCTGCTATCTGAACAAGAATCCTTTTCCTCATCTTGGCCTTTTCCATGAATTGAAGCCCTCACTTGGGACCTAACTCCTTGAGTCAAACTTCTATTAAAATGATGACTCCCTTAAAAGGAAATCTTCCACTCGTAATCGCTGCTATCACTAGACTGCTCCCTCGAAGGACAACTATGTCAATCTCTTTCAAAAAAAAGAGAGACAAGAAAATGAAGCTTCTGCATCGATCAGCTTCACGAATACCTCAAGGAGTTCATTTCCTCATCCCATATAGACTTCCCGCATCGATCAGTCTATCTCAAATACAATTCAACCAATAATTTTTTTTTGACATAGACTTACCCATTGTGACCTTGGATCTCTTACCCAAAGAGCATGCTACCTCATACCATATCGAAATTCACCACCTTCACCCCTCTCACCATTTGCACTCCCATTTCCTACCGCCTCAAGGGACCTTTTGGGAACCATGACATTTGGTGATCATGTGATTAATTTTCACCCTTGAAAAAAATCAATCATGCAATGCCTTTAGGGACTCATGTTCATCGCCTCCTTCAAGGTATGACCTACTCGGTATGATCCTAACCAATCGGTGGCTTTCTTGCCTCCTCTTATCTTTTAAATTTATTTATTACGTATTGATTACCTTATACAGGACTTGGTCCTCGACACTTCCTTTTAGGTAATCTTCTTCTTCTACCTCCATCGACATCACCTATACCAATTTTCCTATAACCCACCCACACCTAATAGACCTAAACCAAAATCATGCCTAAAACCTACCAACTCATTTTCATACCTCCTCATATTCTTCCCTAGCTTATGGGAGAACTACATCAGCTTGAGGTCCCTTTTTCGCCGGGACTATGTAGGTAGCACTCCGAGGGCATGGGGCCCTTGGAGGTTAGCTCAGCCACTCTCTACCCTAACCAATTCATCTTTCATCTTCCTAAATCACATTCTTCCCTACGTAGTTTCCTTTTTATATCATAGAATTGGAAATTAAACCAAACAAACAAGTTTCTTAACATTTTTATCAGCATCACAACATACATTTATTACAACTACCATTTCTCTACCATCATCATGCATGTCTTATAAACATGACCCATATCACCATTCATTGCACAAATTAATGAATCACAACTTCAACCAATTTTACCTCGATCCATGCCTATGACTTGACTCAATCCATGCCTAAACCAACCTAACTCAATCCATGCCTAACCAAACCTGACTCGATCCATGCCTAAACCGACTTGACTCAATCCATGCCTAAACCAACCTGACTCAATCCATGCCTAAACCAACCTGACTCGATCCATGCCTAAACCAACTCGGCTTGATCCATGCCTAAACCAACTCGGCTTGATCCATGACTAAACCAATCTAACTCCATCATGTCTCACTCACTTAAGTTTTTGTCCATATCACAATAAAAAATTAAATTTTTCATAAAACACCAACAAATCAAGAATCTCATCCATCTCATCATATAAATACATATGTTTATCTCAATACAATATACAGGGATATCCAATCATGTCCATCTCAACAAAAATTCTTGGCATGCAGGCCGATACTCAAATACAAAATGTCATCGACACGTAGGCTGATATCATATACAATGAAACAATAAGACAATACAAAATCTCTTTAGCATCACAGGTCGGTATATGCTCACTAATACAAAAATATCGTGCATCCTCACTCTCTTCAGCATGCAGGCTGATATGTGACCAAAAATATAACAAAATCTCAAAGCACGTAGGCCGGTATGTGATAAAAAATATAACAAAATCTCGGTACCTGAGTTCGGTATATATCAAAAATAAAAATATGTCCAAATCGAGAGTCGTATATCGGGATCCTCTCAGAGGACATCCACCAAATCTATGTCTCCTACCCCCTCTACCTCCTTGGCACCTATTGGATGACTGCTAACATCTCTCCACCTATCATAGGTGGTGGTGGTCCCTACTTGGTGCACCAATTGGAACTCGACCTTTGGGAACTAGTGGCCTAACCACGACCATGTCTTGGGGCTCACGGCCCCGTGCTCTCCACACTATGGGTACATAACCCTGGTCCTCTCCCTAGAGGCCTACTGTGCCCTATACTTGGCATATGATAAGCAATCTATCCCTGTTGTCATTAGCTGGACCCGATAGTACTCGGCCTCCTCTCTCACCTCCTGTCCTATACCTCAGCCCTTGTACCTATCCTGTGGGACCCGATCCCGCCCCTACGTGAATTGGATCCATATCTCGGTGCCTATGGTGGTACCATCGGCCCCTACCCCTATGCCTATATCTAGGCCTATAAATCCCCAATTTGTGCCTGTGATGTGGCCAACTGGCCCTGCAACCCTGTCACCTGTGCCTGTAGGGTAGCCACCCAACCATCATCCCCATCTCCATCTCCATCCCCACCCTGGGCCATCTAGGCCTGAAGACTAGCCACCTGTACATGTAACTCGGCCACCTCCACCTCTAAACTAGCGCACTATCCCTGCACCATACCCAACTGGGTAATTAGGGTCACCACCTACCCCTGTAGGGCATCCCTCTGCACTGTGATAGTGGCTAAATACAGCTGCCCTGGCCTGGGTGGTACTGCTCATAAATGAGCCACCCACCATTGTCTATATCTATCTGTAACCCCGACATCATCAATCCACCATTTTACCACCTGCTCCTCCTACCCTATGGGCACTGTCAGCTATGGTAGAGGTAATGGCCTCTCCATGTCATCCCTCTTGTACTACATGAAGAGTGGAGGTATGTCATGTGGCATTCCAAACTACCATCTAACCTAGTTCTTTCGAGATCATCTTGTGCTCCTTGGCATGGTGCTCCACTATCCATCTCACCAAATGCATCCAATCTAACTCCTCATTCATCGACTTGAATGAGGGATAACCCACATACGACCTCCATATGATGTCCACTCTAGATAACCCCTCCAATAAATGCCTGTAATAGGCCACATCATCATGTGGACTGTCTAATTTCTACTCTCAAATCATAAGTACTCATCACATATACCCTACCCACACCAATATTGGTGGAAATGCATTTTCTCGAGGCATCATAACTAGCCACACACACACAATGTGCTCATAGGCCCAACAATGTAGTAAAAAGGTACAACACAGGTTGAACCTGCGTAGACACCCATATGCCCATAGCTCTCTGTACAACTACACTAGGAATGCTGGTACCTAGGAAAAGCGGGTCTGATCTATCATCATGTCATGAAGTACCCCATCAATGAGCGGGGAAATCTACCTCCCTCTGCATCCGGCAGTGCGAAACAACACACTACCTCCATCAATAAAAAATGAGCCTCATCTCCTCTAGATGGGCTGTGTACATCCCTCCATAGCTCTAGACTGGCACTATAGAATGTCATGTCTACCAGTCCCTCTCCAAAAATGTTAGCATCAACTCCTCCGAGGCCTCAAAGGAGATCGAGTACACTGCGTACCTAGTATCGGTAGTTGTAGGATCCTGAACATGTCCTCCAGGGTGATTGTCATCTCACCCATCGGTAGGTGGAACGTGTTGGTCACTAAATCCCCACCCAAAACAAAAAAAAAAAACCCAATTTCTTCCAAACCCCAACTTATCACCTAATCTATCTACCCAAACACAACAAGAGTTTGACACTTACCTCATCATGTTGCCGTCGTCGTGGTGGCACATCTAGCCGCTGACCGATGGCCCGCCCAATCCCTCTCCGGCCTCTGCCATCCCAAATCACTACCCATGCCTCCAACCAATCAAATCACACAATCCGATCCCATGGAATTTCCTCTCAACTACCAATCACCCACCGTTTGGCTCACCAACTCAACTCTGTTCCTGTCTGGACACTTTTCCACCTTTTTCTCTCTTATGTCGTTTTCCCAATTCGAAAAAGACAAATGAATTGCAAAAACATGGATTTTTTATTTTTATAATAAACTCGACTTAACCGACGTTGGTTTTACCTTCACCGACATCGGTCACATGCCCTACCTTACCGTGGTCGGTTACCCTATGCTGGCATTGGTTACCATGTATTGGCATCGGTCACCCTCTCTTCCACATTGCCCACAATTTTTCCCTATTACCCTGCCCCTCACTCTTTTTTTCCTCACCCAATGCTTACCCTCACCATTCACCTCACCCTCCTGATCTAATCATTTACTACCTAACCTTTTCCTCATTTGGGGACTCGTTATTTTACCCATACCTTGGCCCTACCTATGCCATGACCTAGATTCTTAGACCTGGAACATCACTAGTGACCTTTGACCTCATGTGTTCACTATACCTTGCGGCACTGTTACCTATGTTGATTGACCTAATGACCTTACCTTGCCTCTTGTCATGACCATTTATCCTGACCCTACCTTTGGTGTACTAGAACATACCTAAACGTTCCTACACCTAACCTGCATCATGTTTCCTGACCATATCCTATACCTTGGATACCGGAATCACCTCAACCTTGTTTGGATAAACCTATCAACCTTAGATAATGTAGATTTTTCCTACTCTTTAGCCTGGTACTGTGCTACAGTTTCTACGTGTGTGTGCATTTGACTATTGCTACCTTTGACCCTGACCCATTACCTAGATTACCCGAGTAGACCTTGCTCCTTTTTCCCTGTTACCCACCTTCCTTTTCATCACATTTACCTTTTATCAAACCACTCACCGATTACGCTTCTCGCTTCATTAGTTCATGGTTTGGGGGATCACCTCCACCCACACATGGGGTAACCACATCTTATTTTTATTAGTGTCACTTACCAATACAAGATACGTAACAAAAAGGGGAAAAATGTAGACACTAAAGTTAGGTCACACTCCCCTTTGGTCCCTCGTCAAATAAACACCATTAAACACATTTACCTAACCATGGCCCCCTTTACCCTACTATAATATTAATTTAATTATTTAAATTAAATTAATTCATTGTCCTCACCATATTTATTATTTAAATATCCTAATTGGGATAATGCCCACATATCCACCTCATCTAGCCACCTCACCCTAAGACCTATTCTTAGTAAGTTGCCATAACTAACTAAGACCTACCCAAACCCTAAAAATCAATGCCTACATTCCCTCTAACCACATTCCTACTTGTTAGAAGGAAGCTTCCAGTCTAATACGCAGGAAAAATGAAATGAGATCCTAGAAAATCAAGGGGATCTACCCAGTTTAGTAAACCTAGGAAATCCCACCCTAACCGACGTTGGTTACCCTTAACCACCACCGGTTAAGCCGAACAAACACTGTTAGTTACCATTTAATTCCCAAAATAACCTTATTTTCAAGGTTGGCATGATTCTGAGAGATATCACATCTTTTGAGAACAAGTTTAAGGGAGAACACACATGCAAAGAAGGAGATCAAGTATTTTCTCTTGCACAGACATCCAAGATTCACCCAAAAACCATCCAACACTCACCCCAGCACAGATTTGATCCAATTAGGCAAGAAGGAGAGCATATGCAGCCCATGTAAGAGCTCCCCAACATTTGGTGATCCTTTGCAACATTCAAGCTCTTATTAGCACATTCATTCCTCACTCACAGACGTCTAGAACTAGATTCCAAGTAAGTAGAATATTTTACTCCTTTGGTTCACTCATTTCATCATTGTATTTTCATCCGTTGTTCCCCTAGCCACCCACTGAGCTCCATTAATACTCACCCCTCCATATCCCTATTAAAAATTCACCAAATCCCATCCAAACAACTTAATACCTCTTTTCGACTAGCCTAGTCCTTTGTGTAATCATATGGGAGATCTAAAGCTCATTCTATGACATTCCCAAGATTTATACAAAGTAGGCACTAGTTCTCCCAAACCAATGTCAGTCACCTTTAACCGGCATTGGTCTCTATATCTACCAATACAACCCAAAACAAGTAACCTACCTACCTATTCCCACATCACCCTTACTCACATGTGACTTGCCTAAGACCTCTGTTAGACCTATAGAGACCCAGAACTAGTTACTTGACCTTCGGATCTTATTTTAACCTAGCTTGTTAGATTAGATCTTTCTTATTGTGTTTTAAATGAGATACCTAAATCATTTTAACTACAATAGGATTTACTTTATTACCAGCATTAAATTGTTTTAAATAGTGGATTGACAGTCATCTAGGAAGTATCACACTTCCTAGATCTAGCATACGCTAGGTAGTCCACTGCATATATTGTTTAACTCTTTTTGTGGTCTTTCTTTTTATTTTAGGTAGTTCATCCTGAGATAAAAAGGAAGCTCTTACGATCATCTATGGATCAAGGAGTCAACACGCGCGCAACAACCTATCAACCAACATTTCAATAGGTATTCCTCCTACACCCATTATCCTATGTATTTTTTCATTTTTGAAGAAACGTATAAGAATCAGGTGAAACAGGATAGTATGCATGAAGATAAGGGAAAACATGGAAAGTTTGACGCATTTTTAGATGGGCCCTTATTTAATTAACATTTGAATTGGTGAACATACCTTCTTCTTAAAATACCTAGATGGGGAATTGCTTGAATTTCCTATTAATGGCAGTGCATTTAAAACATTTCCTTGATCTATTTCTTAGAATCGAGGTATGCACCATTGTATAATGTATAATCTTCTAGTTTTGTTATGCTTTTGTGTTTGTCTATTTTGGGTTTTCCTAGTCCTTGGGGACCAATTTTTGTTGGTTTCTTAGTTTTTCCTCGGGGAATTGGTTATTTGGTTATTCTAGTCTCAAGCTTATTCTTGACTCCGTTACCCAATGGATTTTTGGCACATTGTCTGTTGTTCTTGTGGCACTCGCAGAAAGTTCTCATCCCCGAGTCGGAGCCGATGTTGGTGATCAATTTAATCTCACCCCATTTTCTCTAAAAATTCTTCAATCTACAGGCTCTGTCATATTTTCTATTTCCCTGAATGGATGTGTGAAAGGTTTTCTTCATTTGTATGCTATTGAAGATCATTATCCATGGTCCTGGATCACATTTAGGCCATGTATTATTTACAAATTCTGTCCTTGAAGAAATATTCAATTCTTGGCATAAATGGCAAAGTTCCCCTGCATCTTACTATTTGACGGGTGTGTTTTCCTCACAAATTATATCTCAGCATCTTTAGCTATGTGGTCTCTTTTTATTGGATGAGGCACGTCAGTCTATTTTATAACTTGTAACTTTTTGCTATGTTTGCAAAAAGATCAATTTGGCCCCGTGGCCCCATTGAGTTTTGATTGGCTGGTCAAATTTATAAAGGCGGAGTGAATTTTCTCTTTTTCCCGAAGGTGTATACATGTTCATTTTTAATTGGTTACGGCCTGGTGGTCTTTTTGGTGAAATTTTCCACTTTGGTCACATTTGTAAAAATAACAAATTGGCCCCGCGGCCCCGATAGTCTCTAATTGGCTATTCAACAAATATGAAGCTGGCAGGGAAAAAGTCTTACTTTGACCTTGAAGAAGGACACGTGGCAGTTTTTCATGTTACAAGTGGGAAGGTGGGTCGGTGGAACATTTTGAAGTTTTTTTCCTCTTTGTATGAGGGAGAAAAGTTATGAAATAACCCACAACTCTGTTGGGGCCCACATCAAAAGTTACAAGTGGAAAGGTGGGTCGGTGGAGGAAAATTGGAATTTTTTCCTTTTTGTTAAAAAGGGTAAAATTACGAGAAAATGAGCCGTAATCGCATCAAAGGCCAAAATTAAGCCATGCATCGAGCCTATATTTCAAAGGTGGAGGGGTGGGAAAAATGTGAAAATTGCACATTTTATCCAAAAGTCATAAAATGTAAAGGAAACCCGTGCCCGCTTCGAATGAGATTTTTCCATGTGGACGACTCTAATCTAAATTTGAGAAAGAGCATAATCAACGGTTCTGTGCATTGCATCTAATTTTTCTACCATTTTTACTGCAAGACTCTTGGAGATGTGAATACACCTTGCTTTTCATCATTTTTTGATGAAATTCCTTATCGTTTTGTCCGAAAAGTGCGATTAAATGGATTTAGAGCTTAATTTGCGAGTCTAAGGAATGTAAAGGTTGATATTTTAAAGTTGGCATTGTTTAGGAAATTGTAAAATTGTGAATTACCAGAGAAGCTAGATGTAGAGAAAAGTTGCAGAGGAAAGAATGGGAAAAGGATGAAATGATGGAGGTTGCATGCACGAAGGATGAAAATGTGCTCCCAGTTAAAACAATGATGGAGATATTTGCAATGATTCACCTTTTTGAACAACTGGAAACTTTTTGTTACAAACCTATTAAACATCATTTTCTGGAAATCATGATCAAACATGTAACAAAAAAAGGTTCCTCAAATATTATTTTCTTGGGGGGAAAGCTTGGATGTAAATTGAGTGTTATAAAAATCATGCTTTATTCATGCAAAAGGTTGGGGGTTGAATTATTACAAGAAAATTTGAGAAAGCCCATCTTCCTGAGAGACCATATGAGAAACCTGTTAATCTCTTATGTTTTAGATTTGATCATGTCAAGTTGGTTGCAAGTGTACAACCATTGACAAGATCTGAGATTGTTCAAGAAACCTTCCCCTGCTGATGAATCTAATCAACTTCAAATTAATCTATGTTACTCTTGGCAAAATTGTGTCTGCTTTTATTTAAGAATGTTTTTAAATGGTTTTGATGTTTCCTATTACAATCTTGTGTTAAAATCCCTTTGAATCACATAGTGTCTCGTTCATGTGATAGTTTAGTGGCATTTGCAATTTCATTACAAGAAGAGCCTTCATCTTGTAATGAGATAAACAATTTAAAATCACTTTACTATCATTTTGTTGATAAAGATTGTCTGTAAGCCTTTAAGTGTATCTTAGGCATGAGGAACTAGGGGTATTTAATGTTTAATTGAGTCTTTAGCTCGAGCCTTCGTGTTGAATTCTCAAAGATTGTGTGAAATTGTGTAGATCTGGGCCTCCATTGATGCACACCTTCTAGTTAAAGGAATATTTTAGCTATTCTGAAGCATTCTGTCATTTATTTTTTCAATTGTTGTGAATGTTCTCAAAGATCTTGTAAAATCAAGTTCATCTTACTTAATCTCCCACCAAAAATTATTTTAAAAAAATGAATCCTAACTAAACTACCCCTATTTTCCCTCTACGTCCACAAATGAATAAATTCTATTACCAAAATATGCGAAGCAATCAAGATTCCATAATGTCATTAGTAACCTTAACCTTGTTTAGAAAATATCACCATTCTTTAGAAGTGATAACTCGTCGAGTTAAATTGTGGTGCATTGATAATATTTTCTCAAGGTTTACTTTTAAATTTTTGCGAAGAAGGATATCTTCATTCTCCTTCACCAACAAAGGTTACAAAATGGGTCCTCTCACCCTGGTTGAAAGGCACAACCTAAAGTAGTGAGGATAGATCAAATCCTTTTGAAGGTGTTATCCATTTCTCCAACATCTGAGTGACAAAGAGCCCAATTTGAATCATCTCCATGGCTAAAAAATGACATACATGATTATTTATCTATCTCTAGGCTTCTTTTTAAATCTGTGATGCTACTCAGCTTGTAAAGGAGAATCAATTTGGATACCAACACCAGATTGGCACCGTTGCCGGGGATGATTTGTTGATTTTTTTCCAGTTCATATCCATTTGGCTCGTCAACAACACCTAGATTGGTGCTTTGTTTAAGGGATGGTTTGTTGATTTGTTTCTATTCATATTCATTTGGCCTGTCAACAACACCTAGATTGACGCCATTTCGGGGATGATTTGTTGATTTGTTGCCAGTTCATATCCATTTGGCCCGTTAACAACACTGATTGGCACCATTTCCAAGGAACTTCAAAGGTATTCTTATATTTGGCCCTAATAATGTTTCTTACATGACCTAAGTGCAAATACATTTTTTAAACATCATCCTTATTGAGAGCTGTAAGATTTGTGCTAGTTACAAGTTCTACGTGCACTATTTCCAGTTTTTGTTGGTTTTTGCACTAAGTCTACATCATCAATGTTAAATACGGGTAAAGGAAGGTCAGATCTATGAAGATTTACATGAATTTAGTGTTGACATACATTTGAAAGATCAATTTTAGTTCATTTTCACAACTAAGGTGAAAATCCTTAGTGGTGACTCCATGTTGAATTAATTTTTGATAAATGTTAGTGTCTTAACCTCTGTCAATTGAAATTTATCACTAATCTTTGCAAAGATAGAAGGAAGATCTTTCTTCATTAAAGAACCTACTAGAAGGTTGTTTCTAGAATTATGAAAGAAAAATTCTAAAGTAAGAAGAATCTGGAAAGTTATTGGAGATCAGAAATCAAGAAAAGAGTTATCAATTTTGGAAACTAATCACCTGTCATTGAATATTGCCATACTTCCTCAAGTGCTTCTAAATCAGGTAGTCTTTTTATAGATCTTAATTCTCCATCTAGAGAGGGGACTTTTTTTGTATTTGAAAATTTTGTGTCTCATTTTGTCCTTGTGTTTTCCAAAGCTGATAGGATCTTCCAAGAAATAGAGTTTTTAGAGAACATTCATTTTGAAAATTATACTCATGTGTTCCAAAGACCTCTTGTCCCTCATCATTTTGTTTCTCCTGTAAGATCACCCCCTCAAGGCAACATGTCATAGCTCCCACCTAGACCTCCATTTATTGTTAATACCTTTGGTCCTATAAATTTTAGAGGTATGGATAGATATCCAAATGCTATGCCCTAAGATGTTAGAAATAGACTCTCTAAATTTCAAGGAAATAATGTTATAACTGGTGATAAACACTTAAAGCTTTTTATCAATATGATGGAAGACTTTGAGATTAAATTTGAGGATGTGTATATAAAATTATTTATTCATACTCTTGAGGAGGATGCACATGACTGGTATAAATCTTTACCAGATAACTCAATAGACTCATGGACAGAAATGAAAAATGCTTTTAGATTGTAGTATGGGGATAAGACAGATCCCAGGTTTCTTTTGTTTGAATTTGAAAATATTAAGAAGAATCCTAATGAATCTGTTCATGACTTCAATACTTAGTTCAATAAGACCCTGAATAGGCTACCTATGATCCTGAGGCCAAGTGATGTTTCTTGTTTAATAAAATACTCTGATGCTTTTGAAAAAGGTGCCTATTATTTAAGGGACAAAAACCCAGGAACTTTGAGGTAGGCATTCACCATGGATTTGTAGATTGAAAATAACATCAAGGTAGTTAGTAAGCCTCCTAAGAGATAAGGTATCAAATTGATAAATCCAGAGAAGCCTCAATCAAAGAAGTCTGTGGATCTAGAAGATTTTGTAAAAATTTGGCTGGAGATGTTAAAGAAATATCTTACAAACTGGACGAGAGAAGAGAAGGGTATTGGACAAGGTTCCTAGGGTTAGGACAAGCCAAAAGGTCAAGAAAGATTTTCAAATCATCCTAGAGGTGATCATAGATTAGATGACAGGGGTAAAGATCCCATGGGATCAGGAAATATACAGCCCCAACCCTAGGAAAATAGATTGGTGTCTGATCCTTTAGCTTCCATAGTTGCTCTGTGGAAGAAGACAATGCAATTGAGTGGTGTGATAGATGTTTCTTGCCACATGCCCTATATGATGAAGACAAAGAAGTTGAGGAAGCTGATGATGAGACAAATGATGATGCATGCATGATGGATTTCTCTACAAGTTCGCAATAGGGGGCAACTTCATTTGAGATGATAAGTGCTATAACTCTGCTAAATTGCGGGATTGCATTCACTAGGTATTACCTCTTCCTCCCATTAATTCTTTTGAGATTGATATGGTACAAGCTTTTGAGTTTCCTAATAATTATTTTGAGTACTTAAAGGCATTAATGATTAATAAGTATGATGGAGGAATTCCTTCACAAGAGGACATACCATTGTTAATGAATGTTGTGGTTGCCCAAGAAAAATAATATAACACTAGGAGTAAATTTGTCAAAGGGGAAGGGCCTTAGGACAAACCAAAAACTCCAGTTCTCACCAATATCCCAAAAGAAACTCATAAGAAAGATACATTTGGAAAAGGCCTTGTTTCCCCAAACAGAACTGGTATCCCTACCCATGCTTAGACCATGAAAAATCCTTTGTTGTCAGATGAGTTTTTCAGTCTTCCTCCAAATGTTGCCTTGCCCAAATACGTTCCTTATGACATTTCTAAAGTCTTGATTCAGATCAAGATTTTTGTTCCAATTGTTGAGCTGCTTAGGATTCTTGAGCACAAGAAAATGGCCTTTGAGTATTTGGGATTGAAAGAAGAAAAGATTACCCAAGGTAGAAATGTAAACAATGTTGAGACTCCTCCTACCATTGCAGAGTTGGAAAAACCCCAAGTATTGGAAGAACTAGGTGAGCCACCTGAATTATATTTGGGAACATCCTTGGTTGAGTCCCAGCTGAATATAGGTCCATTTTTCACTACTTCGATTATTAGGGACAAGATGTTACTGAGAACTATATGTTTGACTCTAGAGAATCATGCAATGTTATGCCTCTTAAGGTCATGAATGAATTAGATATCAAAGTGACAACAACTTATGGGAAGTGCATTGCCATGGATTCTAGAGAGGTGCCAATGGTTGGATGTGTCAAGGGTTTAATAGTGCAACTTGTAGCCTACCCAAGAAAGAACTTAAAACTAGATGTTGTTATTTTTGATTTCCCTGCCAAATGGGGAATTTTGTTATCAAGAAAATGGGCTACTAGTATGGGTGGGAGTGTGCAAATGGATATGTCTTTTGCCACTATACCTATTGAGGTTAGCCTTGTAAATTTGTATGGTGAAAAGAAGATGCTACATCTCATTGAGGATCCCAATAATGCTTCCTATGAAGTGTTATACACTGTCATTGATGTTGATAACTTTGTTGGAGTTGCTGATGGTAAAGAGCACAAAATTGATCAATGAAAGTCTCTTAAATAAGTAGGTTCTCCTTGGACTTTGTTGTTTGATGGGGCTTGTTCTAAATTTGGAAATGGTGCTGGTATTGTTTTGATATCTCCAGGCCAGAAAGAGTTTTTTTTTCTTTTAAACTCAACTTTGAGTGCACTAACAATATTGCAGAATATGAAGCACTGTTATTGGGTTTAAGAATTGCTTGGAAATATGGTGTTAGAGACATCATTGTTAAAGGAGATTTAGAGCTAATTGTCAAGTAGGTTAGAAAATTGTATGCAATAAAAAATTAGAGAATGAAGCAGTATAAGCATGCAATCTGGGATTTCATTGAAATGTTTGACTCCTTCAACATAATACATCACGATAGGAAGTACAATACTCTAGCAGAAAAATTAGCCGTATTGGGGTCCAGATTTGAAAATTGTACTATATCCCCTATTGTGAGTATAATATTGAGATATTAACTAGGCCATCTATTCTTGACAATGTTAAACACTTTGGAAAGTGTTTAAAGATGATGCCCAAGTGCAAAGGTTTTTGTAGAACCAAGGAGAATTTACCGATCAATGTATAGATTGGGAGCCAATGGTTTGTGTGGCTGATGGAAAGGAGAATTTATTTGGCAAAGACATCATTCAGTTGAATACTAATACTATTCCTAGAGGTTTGGTAGCACTTGAATCATACTTTGATAATGCTGATTGCATTTTTAATAGACACATGTCATCCTCGAGGAATGTTGAAGAGCATGACACAGGAATGAAGGATAAACCACATAAGATCGGTGAGGTAGAAATCTAAGAAAGGAAGAAAAACATTCGTATGTCTAATTGTTGAAGAAATACCAAGACTGCTTAGCATGGTTTTATTCTAAACTAAAAGCATACGAGAGAGGATCTTTTCAGTACAAAATTCCCTTAGAAGCTTCGCAAGTTTGTTTAGGTAGAAATAGAGGCTGATCAATCCACTCCTTTCCCTAAAGATGCAAGAAGAATTGAAAAAATTAATGGATGGAAGAATCATATAGCCCATAAGGTACTTATCATGGGTTACAAACTTCACACCTATCAGAAAGAAGAACAAAGATATAAGGTTGTGTGTGGAATTTAGAAACTTGAATAGAGAATCAATGAAGGATAACTACCCTCTACCAAATATGGACAATATGTTACAATTGGTTACTGGTTTGGAATTTTTATCCACCTTGGATGGTTTTTCTAGATATAACCAGGTAGTTATGAAGAAATCGGAGTGAATCAAGACTACCTTTACCACTCCTTGGGGAACATATGTATATTTCAGAATTCCTTTTGGTCTAATGAATGTTGGAGACACTTTCCAAACAGCAATGAATGTAGATTTATCTAGCTATATTAATGATTTCATTTTTGTATATCAAGATGATGTGTTTGTTTTCTTAAAAAAAATGAGTGACCACCTGCAACACTTAGGAAAAATGCTATTAAGATGTAGGGAGTATGGTATTTCACTAAATCCCAAGAAGTTCCATTTTGGATTTTAGAAAGAAAAGCTACTTAGACACATTATGTCAAAAGAAGGGGTCATGAATGATCCTGAAAGGGTAGAAGCCACCAAAAAGTCCCTATTCTAAGAACCAAGAAGGGAATTCAATCCTTTTTGGGCAAATTAATTTTATTAGGAGATTTATCTCCAACTTTTGAACTAACTATCCCAATCACTAGCATCTTCAAGAAAGATAAAAGTATCAAATAGTAAGAAATAGCTATTCAAGCTTTTCTTTGGGATCAAAGAAGCATTAAAGAATGCCCCTATTTTAGAAGCTCGAATTATAAGAAGGCTTTCTAAATGTTTTCTTTTTCTTTATAAAGTACTATTGCATACGTGTGTTGTTGCAGAAGGATGATGAGGTAGCTGAAAGACCAATTTCCTTTTTCAGTAAGGCATTACAAGGAGCTAAGATAAAGTGTACTATCATGGAGAAGCAAGAATTTTCTTTGGTAAAAGAAACAAAGGTCTTCAGGCCATATATTCTGAGTTCCAAAGTCATTGCTTATGTTCCCCACACCATGGTGAAAGATATCCTATCAGAAATGGAGGTTTCAAGCAAGAGATGTCGATGGGTAAGCAAATTGAAAGGGTATGATATATACATCTAAACAAAAAAATTGGTCAGAGGTTTGGGCCTGGTAAAACTTATGGTAGAGAGAAATCTGTAGACAATTGAGGTAAATGAAGTTGAAGAAGAAATTTGAATGTCCTTGAAATACGATAACTTCTGATTGGTAGAAGGACATCATTTTTTTATCTCAAACATCTACAGTGCCTTGAACATTTGAGCTAGAATAAGAAAATAGCACTTAAGTTAGCTTCCCAAAAATATGTCATTATTGATTTTGGGTTAGTTTGGAAGAACCTTGAGGGAGTTCTCTTAAGATGCATTACTGAAGATGAATCCTCTAAAATAATTTCTGATCTCCATGGAGGAGTTTGTGGGGGAATTTTGCTAGAAAAGTCACAATTCATAAGATATTAAGGGATGGTTATTGGTGGCCAACTCTTTTCAAAGATACAACTCTATTGGTAAGAAAATGTGAAAGTTGCCAACGCTTTTCTAGAATATTGAAAGCTTTAGGCTCCCTTCCTTTGCAGCCTATATCAATTGAAGCCCCATTTAGGAAATGGGGAATGGACTTCATTGGTGAGATTTCAGATCCTTCAAGTGCTGGCCATCGATGATTTTATTAGCCACGATTAATTCACTAAGTGGGCGGAGACAATCCCAACCAAGAAAGAAACACACCAAATTGTCATGGATTTCATTCTGAATCATATCATTTGTAGGTTTGGAGTTCCTACTAAGATAGTTATTGATAATGCCATGAGCTTTAGGCTAAACCTTTGGTGGCCATGTGCCATGAATATGGGATCAATTTGACATATGCTTCCAATTATAATCCCCAAGGAAATGGACAAGTAGAGTCCAACAATAAAAATCTGTTGAAGATAATTAGAAGAACTTTGGATTTGAACAAAAGGAAGTGGGGTGAGCAGTTGAAGTTTTCTATTTGGGCTAATCGAATCACTATTAAACGAGATACTGGAAAAATCCCATTTGAGTTGGTGTATGGAACTCAAGCTCTACTTGCCCCTGCATATGCAATTATCTTCATTTCAATTTCTTCAACAACTGGAAGATCAAGAGGTTAGTCCCTATGATTCTTGCATCAATCAGATTGTTGAGTTAGATGAAGAAAGAAGGGAATCCCATAAGAGGCATGTAAAATTAAGAGATAAATAGAAGTTATTTGATAAGAAAGTGACTCCAAGAGATTTTAGTGTGGGATATCTTGTGCTATTATGGGATAACAGACATGAGGATAAGGGAAAACATGGAAATTTTGATGCATTGTGGATGGGCCCTTATTCAATTGACATTTGAATTGGTGAACATACCTTATTCTTAAAAGACCTAGATGGGGAATTGCTTGAATTTCCTGTTAATGGCAGGCATTTGAAACATTTCCTTGATTGATTTCTTAGAATCAAGGTATGCACCATTATAAAATGTACATTCTTATGTTTTTTTTGCTTTCGTGTTTATCTGTTTTGGTTTGTTGTGGTCCCTAGTGCCTAACTTTTTTTGGTTTCTCAGTTCGTCCTTGGGGGAATTGGTTATTTGATTATTCTGCTCTACAAGCTTATTATTGACTATGTTGCCTAATGTTTTGGCACATGGTTTGTTGTTCTTGTGGCACTCGTAGGAAGTTCCCATCCTTGAGTCAGAGCCAATGTTGGTGCTCAATTTAATCTCACCCTGCTTGCTCTAAAATTCTTCAATCTACGAGTGCTCTGTTGTATTTTTATTTCCTTGAATGGATGCGCGAAAGGTTTTCTTCATTTGTATGCTATTGACGATCATTCTCCATGGTCGTGGATCACATTTGGGCCATGAATTATTTGCAAATTCTTTGTCCTTGAAGAAATATTCAATTCTGGGTGCAAATGGTGAAGTTCCCCTGCATCTTACTATTCAACGGGCATGTTTTCCCTGTCAAATTATATCTCAACATCTTCAGCTACGTGGTCTCTTTTGATTGGATGAGGCACGTCAGTCTATTTTATAACTTTTAACTTTTTTCTATGTTTGAAAAAGATCAATTTGGCCCCGCAGCCCCATTGAGTTCTGATTAGTTGGTCAAATTTATAAAGGTAGAGTGAATTTCTCTTTTTTGCCCCAAAGGTGTATATGTGTTCATTTTTAATTGGTTGTGGACGGGTATTTTTGGTGAAATTTTCCACTTTGGTCACATTTGTAAAAATACCAAATTGGCCCCACAGCCCCGATAGTCTCTGATTGGCTATTCAACAAATATGAAGTGTCGGGGAAAAGTCTTACTTTGACCCCGAAGAAGGACATGTGGTAGTTTTTCATGTTACAAGCGGGAAGGCGGGTCGGCGAGAACATTTTGAAGTTTTTGCCTCTTTATATGAGGGAGAAAAGTTATGAAATAAGCCACAAATTTTATGGGGCCCACATCAAAAGTTACAAGCGGGAAGGTGGGTCGATGGAGGAAAATTGGAAATTTTTCCTTTTTGTTAAAAAGGGTAAAATTACAGAAAATGAGCCATGACTCCATCAAAGGCCTAGATTAAGCCACGTGTTGAGCCTATATTTCAAAGGTGGAGGGCGGGGCAAAATGTAAAAATTACACATTTTCTCCAAAAGTCATAAAATGCAAAAGGCAACCCAGGCCCACTTCAAATCAAATTTTCCTAAACAACTCTAATCTAAAGTTGAGAAAGGGCATAATCAATGGTTGTTGTGCATTGCATCTGATTTTGCCACCTTTTTTACTCCAAGACTCCTGGAGATGTGAATACACATTGTTTTTCATCATTTTTGATGAAATTCCTTGTCATTTTTGTTTGTAAAGTGTAATTGAATGGATTTAGAGCTTAATTTGTGAGTCTAAGGAATGTAAAGGTTGATATTTTGAAGTTGGAATTGTTTAGGCACTTATAAAATCATGAATTACTCAAGTTGGATGTAGAGAAAAGTTGCAGAGGAAAGAATGGGAAATGGATGAAATGATGGAGGTTGCATGCACAAAGGATGAAAATGTGCTCCCAGTTAAAACAATGATGGAGATATTTTTAATGATTCAACTTTTTGAACAACTGGAAACTTTTTGTTGCAAACCTATTAAATGTCATTTTCTGGAAATCATGATCAAACATGTAACAAACAAAGGTTCCTTGAATATTCTTTTCTTGGGGGAAATCTTGGATGTAAATTGAGTGTTATAAAAAGCATGCTTTAGTCATGCAAAAGGTCGGGGTTGAATTCTTACGAGAAAATTTGAGAAAGCCCATCTTCTTGAGAGACCATATGAGAAACCTATTAATCTCTTATGTTTTAGATTTGATCATGTCAAGTTGGTTGCAAGTGTACAACCATTGAAAAGATCTGATATTGTTCAAGAAACCTTCCCTTGTTAATGAATCTAATCAACTTGAATTAATTTGTGTTAATCTTGGGCAAAATTGTGTCTGATTTTATTTCAAAATGTTTTCAAATGGTTTTGATGTTTCCTATTGCAATCTTGTGTTAAAATCCCTCCAAATCACACAAGATCTCATCCATGTGATAGTTTAGTGGCATTTGCAATTTCATTACGAGAAGATCCTTCATCTTGTAAAGAGATAAACAATTTTAAATCACTTTACTGTCATTTTTTGATAAAGATTATCTGTAATCCTTCAAGTGTATCTTAGGCATGAGGAACCAGGGGTCTTTAATGTTTAATTGAGTCTTTAGCTCGAGCCTTCGTGTTGAATTCTCAAAGATTGTGTGAAATTGTGTAGATCTGGGCCTCCATTGATGCACACCTTCTGGTTGAAGGAATATTTTAGCTATTCTGAAGCATTCTATCATTTAGTTTTCCAATTTTTGTGAAGGTTCTCAAAGATCTAGCAAAATCAATTTTATCTGCTTAATCTCCCACCAAAAATTATTCAAAAACAATGAATCCTACTTGAACTACCCCTGTTTTCCTGTATGTCCACAAATGAATAAATTCTACTACCAAAATATGCAGAAGCAATCAAGATTCCATAATGTCTTTAGTAACCTTAACCTTGTTTAGAAAATATCACCATTCTTTAGAAGTGACAACTCGTGAGAGTTAAATTGTGGTGCATTGATCATATTTTCTCAAGGTTTCCTTTCAAATTTTGTAAAGAAGGATATCTTCATTCTCCTTCACCAACAGAGGTTACAAAATGGGTCCTCTCACCTTGGTTGAAAGGCACAACCTAAAGTAGTGAGGATAGATCAAATCCTTTTGAAGGTGCTATCCATTTCTCCAACATCTAAGTGACAAAGAGCCAATGAATCGCCTCCCGGCTACAAAATGACATACATGATGATTGTGATGCCTATTTAAAAACAACCCACTTGAGACCCAAGAAACAACCTAGGGTTAGTTAGAAAATTATGGAATAATTTTTTTTATTAGAAGTATCCACAACCAAGTTGCAAGGCAACAGTTGACCCTATTAGGTTCTGGAACAATTCAATTTTACTAGGACATATTTTTCCTTCATTAACAATATCAAGTTCACAAGGTTCAAATTTTAGGGTTAGATGTTTTAGTTAGGTTCAGGGAGTAATTTACCCCCATACCCACTCTCTAGTAGCCTCAGAGTTTCAACTAGATTTTTCTCATACTTAATGCTTCTAAAATTTCCCTAAACCATTCCCATTGGATAGGAAATTTTCTCACCTTTCGGTGATATAAAGAAGTCCTCCTAACTCCTTTCTCCAACATCTAAGTGACAAAGAGCCAGCTAAATCACCTCCCTAGCTACAAAATGACATACATTATTATTTATTTGTCTCTAGGCTTCTTTTTAAATCTATGATCTTTGCTCACCTTACAAAGTAGAATCAGTTTGGATACCAACAATCTCTTCAATCCCTGTATACCAAGAAGGATCAGATCATTGCGTTTCATGCTTCCATTGGCTTATGTGTTTCATACTTCTAAGTTATTTGTTGTTATTGCACTGTACATGACTATATTGGTGGGGATGTGCATTGTATTAACATAAAAAGGCTTTAGTTCCATATCCACGTGTATTTCCTCCATTGACATCCAATGTATCTTTTTGTTCCAATAATAGTTTTATTGGATTTTTCGACTTGGGTGGCTATTTTGAGTAGATATTTCGTGAATATAATTCAGATCTATACCTATTTTGACCATGTCTTCAGATATCACCTTTTACATCCTTGGTCTTCACTTTGCTTCAACACAAATACAATGTTGTATTATTTTCTCCTAAGTGGGTCGATGGCTTATTAGGATATGTGTAGTACCTTAATGTTTTTGTTGGTCCTCCATATCATTGTGTCAACATATGGAGTTTATGTTTGTGGTTATCCTCAAGTTTTTCATTCCAATGTTATGAGAAATAGTATCTAAGTGTCATTATTCATTACTTGTTGTAAGTTATTTAGAGAAAAATCATTTAATGTCATGTTGTTATGTTTTAGGGTCAAAAGAAGTTTTTTTAATTGAGTCTACAATATAACCATGAGAAGCAATGTTTTAAAGTAAGGTTATATTTGTATTGTTTATAGTCTATTGTCATTAAGTCATAAGTATCACATATTGTGTTGTTTGTGTCTTGGTCATTATGTAGAAATGTTAAAATTATTGTAAAATATTGTCATCATATTCAAATGTGTGGTGTTTTTAAAAACATTTGTCTTGTCAAAAAGTCTGAAATGTTTTTACCTCACTTTTCAATAATTCGATGCATTTTCACCAGACGCAACGTCCATCTTATTGGGGCAAGTTTTTCAAAGATCCTCAAATCCATATCAAGATGAGTTAGTAATGTCTCTTTGGAGGCTGGAGGCATCAAAGTAGGAGGTCAATTAGTGACCTCTCACCAGTTTCCAATGACAGGGATGCATGAAGGTTTAGTGATATGTGTGTTTAAAATTTGATTTCAATTTGTGTTTTATGCTTTCCTATGTATTTTTCAGAGTGCCAATTTTATTGTGCTTATTTCTACTTATTTGAATAAGTAGAAATTTCAAATTGAGGGGGGGAACATGATCCAATGTTCCATTTCCATTTTTCGGTTTGTAATGTGTTCGCAGATTTTGAGCATATTTTCCTATTTTATTCCTTGTTATGGGATATTGATGAGGAATGCTAATAGTACTTGGCACATCATGATGTGTTTGTAGGTAAACCACTTGAAAACCTTCATTTATGGTTTGTGGTAAAATAATTGCAAAACCACCATTCTTGGTTGTTGGTAAATCATTTTCAAAACCATCACCTTGTGGTTTTTGGTACTCCAATTGTAAAACCACCATTCTTAGTTTGTGTTTGACAACCATTTGTAAAACTATCCTTGAGGTTTGTGATTATCCTGTGAAAATCAACAAATCATGAGCAGGTGTAAGTATAATCTAGGTTTTTCCCCATGTTCGCACTAAGGGGGGAATGTTAGGAAATAATTAAATTAGTGCTCACTTATGGATTTATATTAGTTTGTAAGTGACTTATAATCATGTAGGTATATTGGAGAGTGAGTTATAACAACTCAAAAATATAGGAAACTGGTAAGATATTTAGTTAAGGAATTTTATGAAATTCTAGGGATTTAAAAGCCTACATATATGGGATTTTTTATGTTGTGTATTCATTCAAATGAGAAGAAGAATGATTATTGTTATGTAGAAAAATAAGTGTTTCTCTTCAACATTCATTGATTCACGATCGGGAAGTTTGAAAAAATAACCTTCTAGCACACCTGGAGCTAAGATTGGGTCACATGAAGAACCATGGCATGAGAAAGGATAGATGGGGTGGGAAAATTTTCCCTTATGTGGAGGTGATAAGTGGAAAGTTGTGGCTAAACGAGGCGTAGAGGAGGGAGGGCTTAAAAGGCACTGGGAGCTAGTTTCAAGTCACGTGAAGAACGATGGGCCAAGACAAGCATGGGGAACATTTTTTGTCCTAAAATTCCCAAGGGGATGGAATATATGGGGAATAAAATGTGCCCTAACCCTAGGTTTACAAGTGGGAAGTTGTGATTACACAACGAGAGGGCTAGAAACTAGGAAAAAGAGCTTGCAGAGACTTTTTAGGGTCATATGGAGGTCCAAGGGGCATAAGTGGGGCTGGGAAGATTTTACTATCCCAACTGCCCGAAAGGGATGGGACATATGGGGCATAAAAATTCCCCTTAACCTTAGGGTGACATGTGTCCACTAATGAAAA
This sequence comes from Taxus wallichiana var. yunnanensis, assembly GCA_018340775.1. NCBI lineage: Eukaryota > Viridiplantae > Streptophyta > Pinopsida > Cupressales > Taxaceae > Taxus > Taxus wallichiana. The sequence goes on along the minus strand of CM031235.1, from coordinate 431,452,136 downwards.
TGGCTAAGTCCCAAAATATTACCTTGAGGAGAGCCTTGAAGATGAAGTTTCTAGAACTTCAGGAGGGCATTTTTCAAAAAAATTATATGAAATTGACTACAAAAAACCCTATGAAAAAAATGGTATGGGTCTAATGATTCAATTTTTATGCAACCCTCTTAAAAATAACATTTTTCTTGGGACAATAGGGTGTGTTTGCTATTCTTGGGCTATGGATATAAGCATCCAAGTCTTGTGAAAAATATAACCTTCTAAATCTCATGCATTATTTTTAACTACAAGCTCTTTCACCTTCAAAACCTTTCATTGTACTTAATCCTAAACATTCAAATATTCCCTAAACTTTCCTAAACCATTTGTAAAATGTTTTATACTCTTAAACACAACTTCTTGATTATTTTTAGCCTTCAAATCTATCCTAGAGGATGCACACTGTCCTATAAATGCCAAAAATATCATTTCTATGCTTAGTAAATAATTCTCCTTTGGAAGTGTAGACAAAAATCATGCACTTTGGGTAATTATCTAGTCCTGGTTACATACTATTATTCATATGATTCTTAAGTAAGAAAAGTATTAACTAACCCATGTCTTTTCCACCTTTCTTTTCTTTCTATTACTACTTTCAGTCTTACACCCTTAATCATTCTACATTTTTACTCTTTAGCATTTGTCATCGTGAACACCAACGCCCAACCAAGATGTCGGCATCGGGTACCCCTATCCCCTTTGTAATTTACTCAAACTTTTTGGGTCATTTATAGCCATTTATGCATCTTATATTTTTGGTAGTCATCCTTTTCAAGGTTAATTACGATATTCAAACAAGGGAATCATATAAATATAACATTATGTGATCATAATAAAGGACCAAGCACTAATCTTTGGCTATCACCACCTAGGGTTGCATCCATGAAGGCATCTAAGAGCTCCATTCCATTCATCTAGCTCCATCACAAGGGACATAAGGGTTGGTTTTCTACATCACACTTCATAGGAGGGAATTTCATTTTATTTCATGCACACATCTATTACATTCTACATCTAGTTACTTGCTCACTATCCAAGTGCGACACACATAAGAGAAACCTAGGGCATGATTTCCACACACACACACATAACTAAATTGGGTCGAGATGTATTGCATCGTTTAGTCATAAGATCCCCATTGTGATAGTTGAGGAAAATCCAACCCCTCATTTTTAATCTTTCTTTTTAGGATTTGATGTCTATGTGAGGTTTTTATAGGTTCATTCTTCATTGCAGGTTTATAACATCTTTGGTGATCTTGGTGTGACCTCGGAGTGATCAAAGGTAACTAAAGGAGAACACCTTAAGATACCTTAGAGGAGGTTTTATAAGCATTTCCACAGACTCCAGTTCCCATAATCGGGACTAGGACACATGTGAGTGCCCCTATCCCTCTCTAGGTGCCCTAATCTAGTATGTTACTCTATTTATAGACTTTTATGAGTTACAATGCGATGGTCATTCCTTCATATTTTCTAGTCTTCCAACTTTGTACATTCTCTAGAACTCGGAAATTAGATAAGTCATCATATTACTTCTTTATACTTAGGGTTTTCACATTTCATTTCTTAGTTTACTTGGGTGTATTGTTGTACTTAATTTATCATTCATTTACTACAATCTTGCATTCATATTAGGCTTGTGTATTTACATTTTAGCTTAATCAAGAAGAAGCAGACCTTTGAAAGAAGTGAGTCACCGTCTCAAAATTTCCAACATTAGGGTGAGTGTATATAACATATATGATGGATTTCAAGGGTTAGGATGGGCATGACATGGAGGGAAACTTGATTCAAAGGGGTTCTTAGAGGGGTTTTAAGAATTTTTTTGAAAATAGGGTATAGTTTTCATATTTCAACCTTGAATTTTCCTCTTACAAAAACACATGACAACACCCCGTTAATATCTTTTCTATATGCCTTGTACCTATATAATTTCAGATCATTAAAATTCTTGCTTATGTGTATTACTTCCTAATATGCTCTTTTTCATAGTTTTTACCTTCAACCATGTATGATGCTCGTTGTGTAGTTGATTGAATATTAAAAAAATGCTAGATGGTGAATGATTCCTTAAAAAAACATTATTTCGGTTGTGGGAAACCCTTTGAACCACCGAAATATCCAATAATCTAAAGAGGCATCAAACCACGTATCATTCGGCCTAGCATTTAATATCTAAAATGTATGTAACTAAATCGATAATCATGAACTTGGAACGATGTGACTATCTTTAACTTCTCCTTATCTTGACTTGATAGGATGTACTCTTTGTTCCCGAAAATATGAGTATAAATTACCTAAATGAATATGTATAGTATATGAAGATCAAGGGATTCTTAGAGTATTTGTTCTTATGATTTCTCCTAGTATGTGCTCATTGGAATGATAGGAGTCAAGTAGATATAATTATCTCCTTAATGAGAGATGAATAAATTCCTTATATATGTGTTTTAAATATAGAAAAATTTGATAAAGTTGACTAGAAGTTTACCAAAGAAGTTCAAAGTAATAAAAGTACCATGGGGGAAGGGACCAAAGAGGCTAGGTCAGCCCATAACGTATGGATGTTATAGCCCTTTTTGGGTGCTATAGTCCTAGATACATGTGTGAGTGATTTGAAAATTGGGATTGTAATATGCAAGGGTAGATCTTGATTTGATGAATTAATATGATTATTATGTGAAAAAATAGGTTGTGTGTAAGAAAAAATGAATGAGATAGCTAGGGATATCATAATTGTCTAAATTGAGAAAGTGTGGGATAGTGCAAGAGTGTTGTACAATTTGTGTTACTCCAAGATATGAATTACCAAATTGAGTGTCTACATCTGCCCCCTTTTAAGTATGGAATTGAAAATTGTGTAATTAAAGGAAAAGTTACTTGAGTGTGTAGACACACATTATATTCACTCAAAACACCTTGTGCTTGTGCTAAGATCTTCATTATTTAAGTTTTGTTTGTTTTTCCAATATGATTACCTCCAAAGAATTTTTGGTCATTTTCCATTGTATAGGAAATTTAATTTTAACTTTAAAATTTTGAACTTAGTGTGAAAATAACAATATGTAAGTAAAAAAAAAACAAAGTAAATTATACACCTTATTGTTTTTCTAAAGAGAGGGAGAGAGTAATCATGCTACCATTTCCATGGAGATTTGTTAAAATTTGTGTTGAAGATGGTTGGAAGGACTTAGGGGTTATCAATCCCTAAATGGAATGTACCAAGGAGGATAAAAATAAGTGACAAAGCACCTCACATGGTGAAGAAAACTATATAGGGAACATTCTATCTACTTCGCATCCCTTAACAATAATATGATTAATGGGAATTCAAGCCTATGATGATAGAAATCACCTTGACACTTCCCAATACCCATGGATAAATGCCATTGCAAATGAACACAAACCCATTTGATTTGAAAATGATGACATAATGTACCAGGAAATACTAGTTATCATGTACCCTTGGTGCCACCATAATTTGAATTTTACCATGCATTTTGTCATTGAAACTGAGTAAAGATCCTATAAATGTCCCTAAAAATATACCAACTAAGAAAAATATTGAATTTTTGCTAGGGACGGAAGCATATGGAATGGGCCATAATGTTAAGACGTTATGGTATTTTATGTACGGTTTGACTCATATTTGTTTTATGACCCAATATTATTTCTAAGTCATTTTATGTACCTATTATTCTATTTCCTGATTTTGATGTTGAGATATCATTTGATGGTTGTCCCCCTTCTTTGGGGCACGTGAGATAGAGAAAAGTGAGTGCAGCCCAAACAAGAGGACTTGTATCTTGTGTACACGTGTGTTGTAATATTCCTATGGGGGAAATAGGGGAGTGCACATAGTGTATTCCATAGCACATATATATTAATATAGTAGAAAAACTAGAAAAATGTTAGTAGCAAAGCAATAGGATAACAACACAGTAAGATATAAACAAAATCATACAAGGATACATAAATATAAAAACATGGAAAAAAAGATGCCACATACATGGGACACCACTCAAGATGTTGTAATAAAATTAAGGCACTCAATTCCAACAAGAAATAATCAAGTAACATAGGTAATTTCCCACAAACAAGTGAATGCATAGAGCAAGCATGTAAAATAAGAAACAAGCCATAGTATAAACATGACCCCAATTTGAAGTAACTTGCACAACATATACTAGACTTGAATCACTCATTAACATGTTATACTAGTAAATAATATGACATAATGTATGTACTGATTGAATGAGGTAAGAGAAAGTAAAGTAGGAAATATTGGAATAGTGTTACCTATATGTGAGAAATTGTAAAGTGGATGCCCGTAATAGCATGAAGAACTAGTAGAGAGAAATGTCAAACATATTGAATAATGAAATAATTTGTGTAGCCTACATTCAACTCAATGTAGCACGTGAACATGAATGTATATAGAAAAAAGATATATCATGCTATTTATCAACCTAACATGAATAATATAAGAGTGCAATAGAAATAACCAAGCAAGAGCGATGCAAATATTTTTGGATGTTTGTATATATTTGAATTTTTTTGGATTTTTAGCATATTTGAATGTTTTTGTATTTTTAGGCCCCTAAGGGCATAGATGAAAAAATATTATCATGAGATAAGGAAGGTTGATCAAGAATTCCCCATGGGGAAATATATAAATTTTTAGCACTTTTGATTAATATAGACTATGTAACTAGAGAGGGGAAGCAAGGTTGTTCCGAATGTGTGTATGTAAAGTGAGGTTTGGGTGTATAGATTCTCCTCAATAGTCAAGTTAAACTTATAAATAGAGTGTTTCATCAGGAAGTGAGGGGTAAATTATATGCCTCCAAATTTTTTTGAGTAGTGTATGAACCATTATCTACCCTTAGGCCCATTATCTACCATTGTGAATGAAAGAAGCATGTGATCATGAATCAAGAAACTAGTTTCATGTGAGACCATGTGTGTGATTTTGTGTGATCATGATGATATATTATCAAGTAGTGTTGAATCATAGTGATGATGATGTTTATGTATTTCATTAGATGTTTGATGTTTGAATATACGATGAATGAATAGTGTAGTATATTTGATGAATTTACATTATTTATTTGGTGTAGCTATGAAATGTGAATGCTTAGGAGATGAATAAATATTTATCCTAAAATAGATAAAGTAATGTTTCATAACCATTTATACGGGGAAAATTCCATGAGTAATTAGGGAGTAAGAGTGACACCAAAAACCTATGCGTAAAATGCAAGGAAAGTGATCCGCTCATCCTAACAATGAATCATGAAAAGTTACCAACATATGGAGGGATACAAACTAACCATAAACATATAAATTATCTAGAGGTGAGGCAAAAACGGATGATATATGGGTCAAGAAATGCTAAAGAAGATACATGTGAAGAATAAATGCTTAATAATGGGAATAGTAGTTGTAGCCACATTGTTAATATTGGGACCTTGCAATACAAAGTGTATTTATTTCGCAACCCATTTGAACTTAGCCTTTTTAATAGGTTGTGAATTAAGATTTTTTTGTGGGATCAAATATGGAAGATAAATCATCAAAACCATATTGGTTTTATGATGATGCTCATGCAAGGTGACATATTCTAGTGAATGACATCATGACACATAAGAATATGATCGATTAGGATATCTTGTATGAAATGTGATAATAATCTTGTGTTCAAGTAACTTGAGATTAGCATGAAGTGTATAAAAATCATTTTGATGATGCCCATTGATCCTATGAAAGTTAAAAAAGGTTTATTATGATTCTCTTTTAGCTAATGAGGAGGGTGGTGCTCATTAGAAGGTAACCAAATCAAGAACTCGTCAATTAATGTGTGTATGATATCATGTGTCTTAGTAGTGTGATAAAATTATAAGGGTTCCCAATTAGGAAGGGTATTGAACCATGGTGGAGGCATATTCAGGATAAATGTATCACCATGATGGAGGACCTTGACCTCATGTACATGGGGGGATGAATAACGTGAATCTATTGCAAAATTATTTGTGGATGGATCTTGATTATGAAAAGTGAGTGGATGCAAACAAGTGGTATATGTGTCATGTGTGTGTAACATAGTGCAAATTAATATTATCTTGTTCTAAGTCAATAACTCAAAGACAAAGTGTTGTAAAAGATTCACATGTGTCATACAATAATTTTTTCTTAAGAAGAAAGATCAAGCCACGACAAAATATATATTGCATTTTTAAATCAATAGGATTATTTAGTAAATGATACATGCACGACTTAAAATGCAAGATATACTCACTAAGATATTTATTATTTCATCAATGTAATGATGGAAAACACTCATATGTAACCTTAGGTCCATTATTAAAGATAAACCTCCTAAGAAAAGCTTATTCCATGTCAAGAAAGGTATGTATAGACAAGGTAAATGATTAATCCAATCTAATGCAATGACTATGAGACTACTAGGGAATTATTTGAAGAGAAACCTATCATTGGGATGTGAAGCCATTGCTAATTGATAAGCCTTGAGATGCATGTAAGGGTTACCCATTCCATCAAAGAGTGTAAAAGTAGGCATGGTAAAACCTTTAGGAAAGGGATAATTGTATATCTTCTTAGGAATAGGATTTCCATAAATGAAATTATAATTGAGACTAGCATAATAGGCTTAATTTTAAGGGTAAGCTTATGAACTTGATTTTGTAAGTCACCTACAACATGCATGAGAGAAAGTAATTTCTGTGGAGGAATATCATAAGTAGTAATAGGTTCATTAAGTTGTTGCAACTTTCCATTATATGTAGCCACGGGGACATTATTGGGTTGGAATTGAACTAAATTATATTAGTTTTGAGTGGTGGTGGGGCAGCTTTGGATAGGAACTAAGGACCAATCCCGATATTCTTGAGGTTCCACAAAGTTTGATTTGATCGACGAGTAGATGGAAAAATAGGAATTTCATTAGTTAAGTCATGCCTCGAGGGAATAGTGGGAATTGTTCCCTCATTCCTTCATTTCCTTGAATATCTACCCATATCACAAAAAGAAAAGAGAGGTTAAATCATTTATTGAGGTCCCATAGGGAACATTCCTTTGTTCCTTTAGTGCTCTAAAACTCCACCTAGGCTGATTATCATAGGATTTGGAGGTGAAAATGTAGTTTCTTGCATCTATAACCATCCAACCATCTCAACCACAAATTTTAAAGTTTAATGTTTCACATGCCTTTTCATGTAGCTCTAATGGTGTGAAAATTGAAGGAAGGGATGTTGCCCATGCTTTGTGCTACAAAAATGATGGCATTTGGTCCTTAATAGGTGGAAATGGGCTATTTATGGTTGTTTTTTTGCTCCCTTTCTTTCTCTCATTCTCTATAAATGTAAGTGTTTATGCATGTGAAAAGAGTTCTTCTCTATTGGATTTGGAGCTTTGTCTTAGAGTTTTGTAATTTCCATGCCTTTAGACCTCTGTAATTGCATTTTTGTAAGTTTTACAAACCTCTTCTCTATAAATGCAAGTGAAAATGCTTTAAGTGATATATAATTGTGGTTCATTCCTTTATATCCCAACTTTTTCAAAATCCCAACTAAAATCTAGACTTTTTCAAAAATCATAAACTTTTTCCAAATTTTTGACTTTATCGAAAATCACAAATTTTTCCAAAATCCTCACTTTTTCAAAAATCTTGACTTTGACAAAATCATGACTTTTTCAAAATCTTGACTTTTTCAAAAATCATGACTTTTTTAAAATTCATGACTTTTTAGAAAATCGTGACTTTTTGAAAAGTCACAACTTTTTTGAAAATCATAACTTTATAAAATCTTGACTTTTCTATAATCCTTAATTTTTCAAAATCTTGATATATTCAAAATCTCGATTTTTTCAAAATTCTAATTTTTTAAAATCGCCACTTTTTCAAAAATCACAAATTTTTCAAAAATCCTATTTTTTTATAATCTTGACTTTATCAAAATCACAACTTTTAAAATCTTGACTTTATAAAAAATTTGACTTTTTTAAAATCTTGAATTTTTCAAAAATTCTGACTTTTTCAAAAATTGTGAATTTTTTCAAAAATATTGACTTTTTCAAAAATCCTAACGTTTTTGAAAATCCCTATTTCAAAAATTCTAACTTTTTTGAAAATCCAACCTTTTTCAAAATCCCTACTTTTTGAAACCTCGACATTTTCAAAATCCTAATTTTTTAGAAAATCTCAACTTTTTCAAAAATCCTAACATTTTTGAAATCCCAACTTCGAAATATTGACTTTTTTAAAATTGTAACTTTTTCAAAAATCACGACTTTACTTAAAATCACAACTTTTTAAAATTTTTGACTTTATGAAAATCACGACTTTTTCAAAATCATGAATTTATCAAAATCTTGACTTTTTCAAAATCTCAACTTTTTAAAATCCCAACTTTGAATATATTCACTTGTCTCTTGAAAAATAGTGTGTTTCACTTTCATTATTGCATGTGTGGCTACATTTGTGTCTCTACATGTCAAATTTGAACCTTGTTTTAGCTTTGGTGCATCACCCTCTTTAATTTTGTAATAGTTTCTCCTTCTTGAGTCCGGGTCCCTAAAAATTTGTATTTTAGGCTTAGTTTAGTTACATTTTGAAGTTATATATTAGTGTGTAGTGGGATAAGACATAAGGAACCAGTCTTCTCTAGAGGTTTGTCTCACTTTGCAAGGTCCTACACTTAGAGACAATCCCTTGTTCACTAAAAGTTATGTTGTTCATTCACGATCATGAGAGGGTGCAACTTTTATGTGTTAACATATAGTATTTTTAAATTTACAAGGGTAAGAGTAGTTATAGCAACATACTAAAATATAGGAGTTGTCATCCTTTATAGCAACATGTATTGTTTCATGAATAATATTGAAAAGGAAGTTTTTATGTTGAATGAATTGAAGAAGTTTTTAATTGTGAGAGTCTAAGCCAAAATTTAAATTTGGTATCGAGCGTTGTTCATCCTAAGCAATGTGATTAATTTATTTAATGGGGCTATGATATATTGTTTGGGGTAGAGCCACTATGGTTCTTGGCTTACCAAACTATTAAAGAAGAATTTTGTGCATTTTTATCCATGTTCAAAGGATTGGAGATTATGGTTTTGTGGATTCATATCTCTCGCATGATTTATGTGTTGTGTATCAACTCTATATCACCTTGTGTCTTTGAATTTTCATTTTCTTTCAAAATTGTCTCGATCATTGTCTCTAGATCCAATACAAAGACAAAAACACAAATATAAAGACTGCCATTTCTATTGTAATGCATTTTTTGTTCTACTCTATCAAATTTTCAAATGTGGCTGAAAATTTTCATTGACACTGGTGATCTCGATCAAATCCTTTTTGGAATAAGGCTAATGTTATAGTTGTACACATGTCTCTAAAATTTTTAGTCTTTCTTCAACAAAAACTTATCATTTTAACCCATAAAACTATCTTTTATGATCATTTTGTTCATTAGAATTCATATTAATCTCTATTCAAATTAATCTCAAGACTGTTTCACCTCTCAACCCAATAATTTCTATAACAAGCATTTTGGTTTAATCATCATACCTTCATCTTTGTTTCTCGTGTCTTGTTGGTATTTTATTTTTTTATATTAGTTTTATTTTTTTAGGTTCTAAAATGCCTTAATAATTATTTTTACTAAATTCATGTGATGTCATGGTATTTAAGACTTGTTTCTTATTTTGCAATTTAAAAGAGTTTTAGCCTATCGTGTATTTTTTTAATGTTGTTTTGATTTTATCCACACTAGATTGTGGATGTAAAAATAGTTCTATGGTATTGGTAAACTAGTATTGAGTTTACAAAATTATATGTTTTATATTAGAATAAAGTTTTAAATTGTCTAAAATAAACTCGCTAATGTCAATAGTTTTTTTAGTAAGATATTTTTGTTCGTAAAATGAATACTTATATTCACATTAATAATCTATGGTTTATGTAGTCATATTGTGAAATTAATGTCGATAGTACATGTATTAAACAAAAAAATCATTTAATATGTTCATCACCTAATATTGTCATGTCTATGTAGTTTTGAAAGTGTCTAAAAATTAAAAATTACCTTGCGACGCATTTTGGTAGAATCGATGTCCAATTTTTGATAGGATAAGATGAAAATAACTACATTTATGAAAAAGTATTTGAATGTTTTAAAGAAAAAAATTTTGGATTTAGGGGCTCCGCCTTGACCCTTACCTGTACCACGATAGGAGTGCACCTGTGGCACATCCCTTACAAGGGCGATGTCCTCGACCCCACCTGGGGCTTCGCCTCAGATCCCTACTTTGAAATTTTAGAACCAAAGCTAAAATTGGTGAGGAAGCCACATCGATCGAATATTTTACAAATTTTAGCTTCAAATTTTATCTTGTTAAGTAGTTATACATTATAAGATAGATGCATGGGAGGTTAGAGGTCAATCAATGACCTCTCGTCAGTCACCATTGATGGGGCCACATCAATATTTGGTGGCATTTTAAAAATGTTTTTCATTTCATTTGTGTGTGGTATGTTTCATTTGTAGTGTTCCTGATTGTCTGGTTTGCTAAATACATGGAAATTTCATATTGAGGGGGAACATAATACCAATGTTCCATTTCCATTTTTGTGTATGAGAAAAATTTCATATCATCCCATGAGGTGAGATATTGATGAGAGATAATGAAATTACTGACATTATTATGTGGTTGTTGGTAAGCCACTTGCAAAAGCATCATTTTTGGTTCATGGTAAACCACCACTTTTGGTTATTGGTAAAATAATATGAAAAACCATAATTTTTTGGTTTGTGGTAAACCACTTGTAAAACAACCTTTTTGGTTGTTGGTTATCCATGTGAAAAACCATCATTGATGTTTATGGTTGTCCTGTGAAAATCACCAATTCATGAAAGTGGGTGTAAGTAAGAGATTGATATTTTCCCCATGTTTGCATTATATCCTTTTATTTACCAACACCTAGTCAAGTGCACTCGACATATCACTTAGATAAATTTCTAAGTACTCACCCGAAGTGCACACAACTACCAGGTCCCTCTTTATTTATTCATGCAAGATGTGGATTCATCAATAAACCAATGCACAATATATGGTAGAAGATAAGTAAATAATAAGAACTCAACCCATAAGTAAGAGCAACAAGAGCTTTGATAATTCATTCATAAATAACTAATAGTAGAATTTGAATGTTAATTACATCATGTTCACTTCTCCTAACCTTGGAAACCCATACAATATTACCCATTACAAACACATGAGCAAGTATATAAATATACTCTTACATATTCATCAACAATATGTGCACCTCATACAAACTCACGTATCTCATAAAACATGAACACCTTATAATGGATGCAAGATGCCTATTTATACTCGGTGAGAACTTTTCCTTCACCATTTACATGATTTAACTCTAATAATAGACCTCCTAACTATAGTCGGCATGCCTTCAAACCTCTCATCTAATCTTCAACTCACACTATAAATAGATCAATCTTATCCATGCTTTGATCCTATATTTATCTTTTTCCATGTATCATCCTTTTCCATCTTCACATGTGCTTTATCTAATATTGGTGCCTTATCCTTTCCAAGTCTATTTTTGGACTTGTCTTGCTTGATACGCTAACTCTACTTTTCCTATTTTTATCCTCTTCTAGAAATTTAGATAACTCATAGAACTTGTCTCTATGTGTGCGCGAACCTTTGCGTACTGATATCTCTTCATCTCTCACGTGAACCTTCACACACTGAATTATACATGTATTAGTTCTATTCTCTCACACATGCTCCCATAAATTGGTTCTTGGTCCTTTGCTTCTTCCTCATGGCTCATGCACACCCTTATACGTGCATGGATTGTAATTTCTCATCCCAACATTACTGCACATGAGGATTATTGTCCCTCCTTGGTAATGTAAAGAATCAAAGAATAGCCTCTATAGAATAATTGAAACGTGTTTGCAAGAATATAGAAGAATAAACAATATGGGAAACTATCCCAATGAACCAAAGAATGAAGAATGTGTTCCTCAACACATGTCCAAAATTCAAGCTTGTGCTGATGGTAGGAGTTCTTGGAATTCTTTGTTTATTACATTATCTAACTTCTTCCATCCCTCGAGATCTTTGGAAACCTTGTTTGGTGTTTCCTCTATAATATCTAGAATCTTGTCCAAAGTCCTGTTCATCAATATTCTCTTGCAACTCCTTGACCACCACATCCCTTTATAAGGCAATACTCTCCATACAATCCATCCTTCACATTAGCATAGGTTGGATTTCCTTAAGCATTTATTTAATCGTATCACACTTGTATTTCATCATTCCCTCTTCCCCTGTAACTTATTGCATCACATTCTCTTTCTCAGCGTTATTTATTTTCATTGTGGCCTATAGTTTCTTTAACTTTGACTCATCATCCATGATGTGCACATTCAAGATCACTCTAAAATCCCAAAATTTATAAAAACTCTTTTGGCATTTTGTGTAAATTCCTTTAGCTACATGCTAAGTGTTACATACTCTTTAATTTTATTCTCTACCTTATCCTTGTTCATCCTTTCCATCTCTTTCATCATAGGAACTAACACACTATTCACTTTGATCAACAATAATTGTACCAACTCCTCCAAATACTAAATTGTACCATGGTTTGGTTTGGCTTGTGCTACCTATAGACATCTAAAATGTTGACATATTTAATTAAAACTAATCTGTCCCAAAAATATCCCAACATCATCCATATAATAATTAATCATAATATTAATTATTATTATTTAATCCAATTTTATCATATTTAAACTTATCCCATCATTCCATTATTAATCATCTTCTTAATATTAATCACTTTTATTTCATTATTATATCCCATCTCAAACCATAATCCTTTAATTCATTAATAATATCCTATTATCCTATTTTAATCCTTCATTAACATTTTCTAGGAATTTAATATTCCTACATCTACCTATCCACCTACCCTACACATCCCTACACCTAGCCTTTCCATGTAACCTCACCCCTAATCATATTTTATTAACCTTAATCACATCCTCACACCTCTAAATCTAGAGGCTTCTATTTCTATAAGCCTCTCTAACTTTCTCCTTCTATATAATTTTTAATTCAATGGAAGCTTCTTCCCTCCATGAATTTTAAATTCTAATTTTAGAATCTTCCACTCTAGAATCCTCTAATACTCACATAAATTCTATAGCTTTGATCCAAATCCAACTTGGCTTCATCCTCGCCCATCGAATCCTCCACCCATTAACTATAAATGGAGCTCTCCTACTCTATGAGAACTAGTTAGAAGAATCTTAAGAATCCATAACCAAGCTATGCCATGTTTATCACTCAATCAATCTATCCACTCCAATAAATTCATCCTTAATCAAGCATATATTAATTTAAGGCAATCAAGGGGAGGAGTTGATAAATTTCATCCACATAAAATCTAAAGCAATCTAACTTCTATCCAAGAGAAAATTCAACACATAAAAGGAGGATATTTGCAACTTGTAGGTGAGTGCAGATATTTGTATCTCTCCCCCTTTCAATCTATTTCTCTATCTTATGTATTATTGAGAAGATTAGATTATGGAAGCAATTAAGTTGTTTTTTTCACTTTTTACATACTAATCTTTTTAAGATATAAATTTTTAGTGCCCACCATGGGTGTTTCCCCCACTTCTTTATCATTTTCAATAGTATTTCATCCCTAAAACAAGTTGTCAAAATTTCAAGAATTTTCATTTTTTCGTTTGCACCTTCAAAATTTGAATTTTCGTGTTCATCTGTTGTTTTTCGCATGTTTTGGCACTTTTGTAGCATATAGAGGTGCATTTTTCTTAGATTAGCACTTTTTTGCACATTTTGGTGCTTTTACATGTTTTGGCACCTACGTAAATAGTTTAGTGCCTATGATTTGTGTTGTAGCACTTTTGTTTCCTAAATTCCAAGAGCCATAAATTTTGATCCCAAACTCAAAATGACTCCTTTTTTCCCGAAAAGGTATCAAAATATATATGCAATGAAAGTGTTAATTTAGAATTTTATAAGATAATTTATTCATGGTTTTCATTTTCCTAAATATTTTCATTTTAACTACACATTGAGTTATATTTTCTTGTTCCAAACTACTAACACTTTGTGTTTAGCTTCCTACACTTACAAAAGATTAAAAAATCAATCTAAAAATACTAACCCTTTGTTTTGCAGCTCGTTTGATCCAAGAAATTTGGGGTGAAAATAAAACTACTAACCCTTGTTTTGTAGGGTCTCCTCTTGAAGACCCAATCATAAAACTACTAATATTTTTTATTTCATTTTATCATCTAGCATTTAATTATCTTGCATTTATAATCCTTTTGTGTGGTTTTCATTTGTTTCTTGTTCATCCCAAAGGAAAAACCATGTATGCTCTCCTCTTGCATCCTAGGACAATCTTGAGGATCAAAAGCAGATAGCCTTCCCATTTTTATTTTGTAGGGGAAACATGACGTGGAAGTGATATCCATGCACTTTTCATAGTCCTATGGGTCTCGTGACCATGGGCTTCATCTCCATGCATGTAGACACACCTCATGTCTGGATGGGGTATAAAAATTCTTAGATAGCTGTCGTTATTAGCTAAGCACTTGTTTGTTTTAAGAGTGACGTGAAGTGAGGGGATTCCACATCCAGTACCCAAGCCTTAGAAAACATCCTTGCAACACGGAATTGGGCCCCACGTAGTATAAGGTATATCGGGGATGCCCCTAGTGATCCCATAAATCCTAGCTTTGGTAACCCTTTAGCCACATATTAAGCTATAGTGTAAGGAGGCCGTACTCCCCATGATAACTCACTATCCGAACCGACATTGACACATAGGTTGAGAGCTAATTGTGGCACCATATTTGGTGTGTGGTATTGAAAGTGGGCTATAACTCGATTGTAATCCCACTTGACTATTTAGGGTGTGTTGTATGTTTTTGTTTGTTTTTAACACCCTAAACCATCTCATCACCTTAACATTTTAATTAATTAAACATCATCATAATTAACTATCCTTAATCATATGATCCTAATCATAACACCATTTTAATCATTAATCCATAATCCTACTATAAATCTAGTCTCCCACAAATCCTATCTAACCATGGCATTTGATATGAAATACCCATCCTCCCCAAATGAACATCTAAACCCTTACCTCTTTTTAAAATCCATTAACCAAGTTATTACATCATACCACACCCATCCAAGTCAACCATCTTACTTTGACCATGAATTACCACACACTATCCAACACATTAAAATCTCAAACGTAGCATCCTACCTTAATCAATCCTCTCGTCGTCATCCAAATAAACCATCCCATGTTGATCTTAACTTCTTAAAAACCATCCAACAACTAAATCAAAAATATCCAATCTTAAATCATGTATCAACCAATCACCTTTTAAACCATCATCTCCCAACTAACCCCATCCATAATTTCCCATTTCTAATATCTCTATCCCTCACCCCATTTACTTCCTCTTTGAGGATCCCGAATCATCTCAATACACACCATGACCTAATCAAAATAAACCACTATCCTCACAAGCCAATTTCTTTGACTTTGACCGCTTTAATAACTTCAACCTAGACCAAGAGTACCTCTTTTATGTCCTTTCTAATCTAGGCATCCATTTCAATCCCACACACCCATCCCAAAACCCAACCTCCAAAAACCCTATCAATCATCATAACCTACACCTTCATACCATACAAAAATCATGAAAATAATCAACCACCATCCAAAATTTCAACTCTTAAATCTAATCATCATCAAACCTATAATTGATTCCCATTCACATACCCACAAAAATCCCAACAACTTCATCCAAAATTATTATCCCCCACATCTCATCTTAGTCCTCCACCCTCATCATCTTCATCATCCCAATCCAATCCTACATAATTTTTCCTAGATTTTACCAAAATCCCTAATCCACCATCAAATTTATCCCCTAAGCATATTTCATCCCCTCCATCACCTATGCTTAATTCTATAAAAATATCTCATCCACCATGACTCCTACGTCACCCTCCTCTTCTATCCCTAATTGTAAACCATCCAATGTGGCTCCTATGCCACCCTCATCCTCTTCATCTACACCTCATCCTATCTTACCTCCTTCATCACCTAAACCTAACACTATCCTATCCTCTAATCCTATTTCATCTCCACCATCCCCCAATCCTACAACAGCTAATGTGACTTATAAGTCACCAACTCTTAAACCTAACAAATTGAATCCCAATCCTCTCCCCATCCCATATCCTACCCAATATAATGATTCTCATATACCACATTCATCTACTTCATCCCCAAAATTGACTAAATCTAATGCATTTCCTACACCACAGCCATATCTCAAATCTCCTTCACCCCCTCCACCACCTAAACCTAATATTATCCCTGTCCTCTAATCCTATTTCAAATGCACCATCCCCCATTCCTAAAAAAAGTAACGTGACATCTAATTCACTAATACCTAAACCTAACACATCCAATACTAATTCTCTCCCCACCCCATCTCCTACCCAATCTAATAAGGATCCTACGCCACCTTCATCTACTTTATCCTCTAAATCAGCCAACTCTAATGTGGTTCCTACACCACATCCATCTCCCTAAACATCACCCACATCCAATGTTACCCACATATCAAACCCATCCCCTTTATCTACATCTAATAATAACCAACATTCTAATCCTAAGCCCACAACCATCTACCCCAAAATTACACAATCTAACCAATCAAAACTTGGCCAAATCTACTTTGACCTCCAAGCCTAAACCATCCACTTCATCCCGTAGGCCTAATCCACCAAAATCTCATCCAACTCATAAATATAAATTGGCTGGAACATCTCATAATCAACCTAATTATGTACCTTTACTTTCTACTCCCCCAAAAACATTTAACCCAACCCACTTCACTCCTTTAGGAGAATCTTTGACCACCATATTACATCGTCTAAAAACCTTCAACATGATCATTCATCTCCCAAGTAAAATCACACAATCAAAACCTTACCAAACCATTTTGGTATCGGGAACACTATTATTGTGACTTCCATCGCACCCATGGACATTTGACCAATCGTTGCATGTAATTTAAGTATTATGTCCAAAACCTCATTAACTAAGGAATTATTATCCTTTTACCTCTCTATCCACTACCTTTTCATCCAAATCCTATCCCTAACCATTTTCCATAATCCAAAACCCACTTGATGTCCAAACATCATCATCCATCCAAACCTCATCATACATCCAAACATCCCTCACCAAAAAAAAACCAAAACAAATCCTAGCCCCATCCTTTGTTAAGTTTGAATTCTCAGCAGATGAAAAATTACAATCTTCTAGTCTCATGATGACCACATAGCATCATCCTCCCCATCCACATCATATCCTAAATCCAAAAATATGTTTGATAATATGAAACATCAAGGAAAAGGCTTAGGCATCTATGAAAAAGGATTTCGTAAACCCATCTCCCTTCCTAAAAACCAAGTCATTTACCCTACCATCCCAACCACTCAACCCAATCACAATTCATTTAATCCCCCTACAAATACCAAACACCTAAAAATGGATTGAGAACATAATTCATTGCTTGTGGACAAATGTTCTTTCCTTACCAACCATCATCCTTCCATCCAAAATATAAATCCCTTTACATCTAAATCCATTATTATCATCACATCCATTCATATCCTCTTCCAATCCATTAATTTGAACACTTGATCAGTTTACTCACACATGTTGTAAGACAATAGTACCTACTACAAATGTGCAACCTTGGTCTATCATTACCTCTAACATTCAAGCACAATTATCCTCCTAGAGATCCACACACTTTAACACACTTAATAAACAGATGGTGAAGACCCTTGGGTGTGTCTTTTGACACTCTGGCCAATGTCACCTCCACACTAGTTTCCATCTCCCCATCAAGCTACTAGTGATTCTTAACTCCTTAAGAGTTCTCAAGAGAGAAGATTATATTTATGCAAAAATCCAAATATCAAGAGCAAAAGATCAAAAAAATTAAAATCATATCAAAAATTAAAATATCAAATAAAATTCACCTCAGGACTCTCTCTAGGGGTGTTTCAAAGCAACTCTACTAGGGATATGGATGCCTATCTAGAAGTAGAGAAATGTTTTGAAAAGAATCATATCTATCTCTGTCAGTCTATGGATGTGTGGATGGCGGTGGAGCAATGCACGACTTAGCATATCATTCACCCTCCATCCACCTATTTTACTTAATTACTCCCTATAAATTGGCTAGTTTGTCTTCACATACTACCCATTAAGTCTTCACTTCAAGCGGTAATTAACCATCACAATCACACACAATTTGATCTCTCAGAGACATAGGGCTCACATGTTTCCATGCATTATTTATACCTTGGTCACATTTTTTTTATTCCAACTCTTGCCTTACAACATGTGTCATTAGGATCATATTTTTCTCATTAATTATGTCATTTTCCTTACATCCATCACATCCACATCCTTTTTCCCTTAGGATCAAACATCCATGGGAAGAAGATGACCCTTTCATTTTCACCCAATCCTCCTCATGACCATTTTCGACTATCATCATCACGATTTCGGGGCAACCTTACTACCATCTACTAGGGAATCATCTATTTTTAGATACCCCTCACTTCCCATCCTACCCCTGCACGGGGAAAAATTGAACCCATCCATCCACACAAAGCCACCCTACTTTACACTGGGGGCAGACCACATCTATCCCTCAAACCACCCCTATACCGCATCCATCTCCCATCTCCCCATATTCTCATCTTCCATGTCCCCATCTTATCCTATACCACATCCCTGATCTTATCTATATATCTCCCACCACACATCCAATCTAATCCTAACTAATTAACCCATATCTATCCTATCTAACCTATCCAATTTCCATAAATCCCTCCCTTTCATCCTACCCAAACAAACTTTGGGACTTATAGGAGAAATTAATATCCTACTTTACATCCCTTTCCATCCATGAGATATCCCATTATAAATCCTTTCATCTTACCTATCCTAAATCATTCAAACCCTTATCCCAAATCCACAATATCAATATCCAAAACAAAAATCCAAAATCTAAAATCCAAACATCCAAAATATAAAAATCCAAACATCCAAAATTCAAAGTCTAAAAATCAAAACATCCAAAACCTAAAATCTAAAAATAAAAATCCAAACATCCAAAATATAAATATCCAAACATAAAAATCTAAACATGCAAAACCCAAAATCTAAAAATATAAATCCAAACTCCAAAATCTAAAATAGAAAAATTAAATATGTGTGTTTTTTATTTGTTTTTCTGTATTTACATTTTGGCCGATGATATGAGGCCCCTTTTTGTTTCTTTTTCTTTTTGCATGGTCCAATGATATGAGGACCATATTTTTGCATTAATCTATCCAATGACATGAGGACAAGGTCATTTGGAAATTAAACCATCATGGTCTACATACCTTAATTCATCTTGTTATATGCTACATCAATAACACTTGTTAATGATGATAACAATGGGCACTTTATGGTAGCACACCACCTTCTATCACCATATTTTATCTTTATCTTCACCCACACCTGATCCTCATAATCATCTAACTAACTGTATAACCTCCTCATCCCCTATTCAATCAATCCTTTATTAATCAATCAATATCCACATCCACATCTTATCAGCTTGCATCCAACATCCAAAATCCTCACCCCTAGCTGGGACATCTTCTAACATCCTCTCATCAATCAAACTCGAACATTATTTCTTAATACTTCATCAATCTTTATCCCAATCCTCTCCTCATCAATGTCTTATCATCCAAATTGATCCAAAAACCACTCCTTATTCTCTCATCCAAATATCCTCAATCTTCTAATCCTCTAAATCCAACATCCTATACACTAATACAAATCAATCCTCAAGTATAACATCCCCAACTCGAATCTCCTCAAATATAACATCTTCATATCTAGTATCCTCAAATTCAAATCCCAAATATTCAACATTAACCCCTTGAATAGGGAATCTTCTAATCCAATAATTCTAAATCTTCACCCTCAACATTCATCGTTGACTAGGGAATTCTTAAATCTAAATCCAAAATCCAAAATCTTCACCCTTTTCATACACCATTGATGGGGCCTCTTCTACTCCAAACTCCAATATCTCCTAATATTCTAATATCCTACTCCTCTTATCCTCTCATCCTAATCCTCTAAATTCTCTAATCCTCACATTCTAATCCTAATCCCTGTGAATCCTCAAATATTCTAATATTCTAATCCTCATCCTCTAAATCCTCAAACATCCTCAATCTCTAAATCCTCAAATATTATAATACTCTAATCCAAAGTATCTCCTAATATTCTCATCATCTTATCCTCTCTCATCTATTAACTCGATCCTCTCCTCTTTTCGAGTGGTTACCCAATTCATTCCCACCTAACCCCTTGAGGGGGCATCATATCACCATCCTAACATCTTCTCTTATTTTTCTTTGAATGGTCATTACTACACAATAACCATTCAAAGAGGGGAAAATGTAGACATCTAAAATGTCAACATGCTTAATTATGACTAATCTATCCCACAAATATCCCTACATCATCCATATACTAATTAATCGCAATATTAATTATTATTATTTAATCCATTTTATAATATTTACCCCTTTTATCCCATCATGTATTTCTATGTAACCTCACCTCTAATCATAATTTATTAACCTAATCTAATTCTAATATTAATAACATCCTCACACCTCTACATCTAGAGGCTTTTATTTCTAGAAGCCTATCTAACTTTCTCCTTCCATTGAATTTTTAATTCAATGTAAGCTTCTTCACTCCATGAATTTTAAATTTAAATTCTCGAGTCTTCTACTCTAAAATCCTCACACACATTCTCCACCATTGATCCAAATCCAACTTGGCTTTATCCTAGCCACTGAATCCTCCACCCATTAACTATAAATTGAGATCTCCTCCTCCATGAGAGCTAGTTAGATGAATATTAAGAATCCATAACCTAGCTATGTCATTTTTATCACTCAATCAATCCATATTTAATCCACTCTAATCAAATCATCCTTCATTAAGCATCTAATAATTAAAGAAAATAAAAGGGAGGTGTTGATCAAGTTTCTCCCCATCAAATATGAAGTAATCTAGCTTATATCCAAGATAAAATCCAACACATAAAAGGAGTAGCTTTGTAACTTGTAGGTAAGTGAAGGTATTTGTCTCTCTTTCCCTTTCAATCCATTTCTCTATCTAGTGTATTGTTGAGAAGATTAGATTAGGGAAGAAATTAATGCTTTTTCTCACATTTCAACACACTAATCTTTTTAACATATACACTACCAAATCTAGGCACATACATGTGGTATTATTTACAATATCGAGATACCTTATTATATGTATCGACATTTCTCTTCTTCTCATAAATCAAATCCTCGGTGAGCTTATAATTTCTCATACATTTACACTTTATATCCTTTTACATTCTCCTTAATGTGGCCCCTTTATCAATATTGTGCCTTCCTACTCGGCATCCATCTTATTCATATAATTACTTGTTTTCTAGTTTGAGAGTTTGGTAGAGTAAATTATCGAGAAATATTTCATTTTTTTACTTCAGCTCTAAAATTGACTCCTTCGTAACCTCAAATTCTTGTTCCTCCATATGATTCTGTAAACTCCAAGATAGTATCTTTGTTGTGGGTGGATGAGCTTCAACTTTATCAAACAAGTCCCAAAAAAAAAATCTTTAGTGGGTATTAAACTCTTAGATATTTCCCTTAATGTCAATGAAGGATCATCTATATATGACATTTGATGTTCTTGTGGGGAGCGCCTTGGCATTCTTCCTCTTGTGCACGCCTTTGTGGTGTCTCCTACATGATTTCAAACTACATGTGGAATTTCCTCTCACCATTATTTTAGCACTCTCCAGTTCCTTTATCACCTTTGGTTTCCTCCTTTTTGTGTATGTTTTCATGCTCTTTGTGCTCATGATCCTCATCTCATGTGTTATCTTCTTCATGTGTGTCGTGCATGCCCTTTTCCTACTCAAGATCTTCTTCCTCTTCTTTCACAAGATTTTCTTTTTCTTGCACATTTTTCTCTAAGCCCTCTTCCTTTTCCAAGTTATGTAACTCATGAGGCTACTCCTTTGTCACACTCGGATTATGTGATTTTGTTGGTAATACTCGGGAGTACACAAGATATTTGTTTGTTGGTGCATTTTCTACATTCTTATCCCAACACTATGATCTAGTGTAGTCTCATCTTCTTCCTCTCCTATCTCTTCTAAAGGAATTGGGTTGTAATTACACTTGGGTATATTCAGTGTTGGTTTCTTTGGTTACTATGGAAACTCAATGTTGTGCACATCAATCTCTTTACCATATGTGATATTTGTTCACGTGTAAGATATACACACTATGCAAGCATCCTTTCCCATTTCCAGGGCCACAATTGGATTATGCTCCATGTTATTTGTCTCCATGGTCTCAATGTATGTTGCCTTAGTCTAATAACCGTAATTTTTGTGTAAAGTATGGTATTTTTCATCTACCCTATGTGTATTGCAATTTAACTAATGTGCATCTATAACTCTATTTATGGTAGCCTTGAAGTACCTTTTGTAAATTCAAATAAAATTTTGCACCATGGCCTCATCTCCCCATTACTCAACAAAATATTTTCAAGGAATAAATGTTACATTACAAATTTTTTTCCTTCCAAACCAAGAGTGTTGGTAACTCCCTTGGTACACACCACTCATTTTAAAATGTATCATGCATTCCTATACCATTTTTCTAGGTGATCCTTGCATAGATTGGAGATCTTGTCATTTCAGGTATACTTAGTGAACCTTTACATCGGATATTTGTTTACAACTGAATAATCCCATATCCTATCTTCAAGACCATCAAGTACTCCAATCTCCAAAAAATAATTAGTAGAAGGATAGCTCCTCAAGTAATTTTCTCTCCTCTTTCTACTTGGTTCTTATCTTCCTCTATGATTCCCTTTACTATAAATAAGGAAATGTTAAAATGTTTTTTCTATGCCATCTTATGCGCGACATGAAAAAAAATTCTTATTTACCTTTATCCATCTTTGAGATGAGCCTAATTTATAGCTTACCAAACATGTTTCCACTCTATTTCTTGGGTCAATGATCTTGACAATGTTGAATGTGTGACTTCTCCTTTGATATTGGAAATTTTTTGTCGTGGTTTCTATTGCATCCTCATCATGAAAATATAGGGTTATCTCTTCCCCAATATTATGCAAACCTGTAACCTTGTTAATTAGTTACGTGGTTAAGTGCATCCTTCTACCAGTGAATTAAAATTAATCCTCGTATACTCTAAACATGAGCCATTTGTATAGTTGCATAGGATTTCCAAAGAAGGGAAATTCATTTAGTTGAAAGACTCATGTGCTCTCCAAATATTTTCATACCTTATCATCAAGGACTATTTCCTCCCTCATCCTTTGGTTCATCTCCTTTAAAAATTATTCTTGATGTTCATCTTATGGCCTTGCGATATGTGATTGTAATAATTGATTTTACATTTTTAAAATTTTGAGCCCCATAGTTTCCATATAATAACCTCTTCCAAGTAATAAATTTTGAAGAACCAATCATTAAGGGAGTATTTAGTGTTCTACCTACTCTTCAAAGTTGTCTTATTCGGTGCCATTCTATCTCTTTTAATATACTCCAATTGGTTTAATCCTTGAACTTATGAACTTTGTTCCCTAGGTTCCTAAAATAAAAATCTTGTTTTCTCAAAAATTTCTGTTGTTCTTGAGTCATTTTTCCCTTGCTCATTTCATTACCCTCATTTACTCCAACTTCATGCCCTAACTCAACCTACAAATCAGTATGCCCTAACTCTACCCTTCAAATTTAAACCCTAGCTTCCACTTCTTCAAAAGGAGCTCTTTGCTCTCAAGTTTTTATGCTCGTTCTCTCTTCTTCATGTCTTTGTTTTACTTTTGTTCACAGTTTTCTCTAGTTCTCTAGTTCGCAAGATATATTTTGTGCATAATTTCTTAAATAGTAATGTAATAATGACTTCACTCACCTACCTTTTATAGAATTTTAATTTCTAATTACCCTCACCTACCACCAATTTTTAGCTTTAAAACATCTTTTCTGATTTTACACTTTTCTTTGTGTTTTCCACCTTTTACACAAGATTCCTCTATGTGTGGCAATTCATAACCTTCTAGCCTACTACTAACTCCCTGGCTATAGACTCACTTGCACACACTCTCTTGTGCCACACACATTATTTTACACCACTTTCCAATTAGTTTCCATTTGTTTAGCCTCCCTCATGTTATAATGTGTGTTACATCTTCCATCATGGTTTCATGTTATAAATATCACCAAGTCAAGCATAGTTGAGAAAATCCACCAATCCACACACACTTGTGCCTTATCAACTCAATCAGAAGAATACTTTCCCAAGAACCTTTATATTTCTCCTAAGTGCATGAATTTCACATTTTTCCCCTTGTGAACATTACCTACCTACCCCACACTTAAAATCATGTGTGGTCCTCTACACATCAATTTAAAATAAAAATATTATCTCCTATGCATAAATGTGCTTATTACAACAAAACAAAATAAAAATAAAGTTGAAAGGGAACCTAATCTATTAGCAATATTGCCTTGTTACAAGCATAAATAAAAATATTATTTATAGTAGGGCTTTAGCCTAATCTCATTAAAGTATTTGGGAAATGTGGTGATAACCAACACTGGTAAATGACATGAAACCAATTCCAATATCTTGGTTACTTTAAATGGTCCCAACCAATGAACTTTGAGATTACTAGGGTGACACGTAAAATTTGAGTCATACAAGATCACCATTTTACCAATAGTAAAAGATGTGTTCTTAATGTGCCTATCATGCCAAACCTTTTGCATCACTTTTTCTATCTTATGCATCCATTGTGTGATTGTATGACATTCATCTAATTGCATCAGTTTATCAATGTGCTCCTTTATAGCTTTTTCATCAGCAAGTCCTCCTATGCACGCTATATACAAAAAGGGTAACATGAATTCCATAGGTAAAATTTCATCCATGCCAAATACCAATTAAAAATGTGTGGCCTTATTTAACCTCTTATATGTAGGCATGTATGACCATAAGACAAACCGATACTTTGTCATCCAAATCCTTTCTACTTACATCATTTTTTTTTCCATGTATGTCCCAAGATTTTATTAAAGGCCTTTGTAGTACCATTGGATTATGGGTGATAAGGGGTAGTCTTATGATGGGCTACCATAAACTCGCTAATAATATTATAATTTTCTCATTTAGAAAATAAGTTCCCCTATCACTGGTAAGGATCAATGGATATCCATACCAATTAATTATGTTTTCCCATAAAATTATTACTATAGCGGATTTGGAATCAAAATTTCTTCTTTGGTGGGCTCTTCAATTTATCGCTCTCGTTGATTGCTTTTGTAATTTTGTGGGCATTGTTTCGTCCACCTTATCGGATAATACGTGCCTTTGATAATGTAGTGCGTGTCTTTCCTCCATGCATCGGTGTAATTTCACCAACAAAGTCTATTTCCCATTTCTCAAAATCATATGCACTTGTTATAGGTGGCAACAAAATTTCATCATTGTTTCTTGGCTTCCCTATTCATCGACAATGATCACATGTTTTGTGAAGGCCATAGTATCTTTATAAAATGTCTCCCACCATAATCTGAAAATTAATATCTTTCACATTGTATCTTCACCTACATAACGACCTCTTTTTATCATGTCATACACTTCCTCCATGATGGCTTCATGCTCATGTTCCAAAACACACCTACGTAAAACTTCGTCTCTACCCACCCTCCATCTAATTGATAGGGTTTTGCATGAATGGTGAGTTTCTTATTCTCTAGTGTTTTTGTTACCTCAAACATAAATACTATACGTAATAAGACCGTAATGTCTTCCAAATCGGTGGGTGTGTGTTGTAATCTAGGTAGTTGATCATCGGCATAGTTTCATCTATATTTTGCACATCCTCGCTAGAGTTTATTCGTGACAAGTGATCTGGTCCCAAGTTAATTTTTCCAATCTTGACTATAATTGAAAACTCAAATTCTTGAAATAAAAGGATCCGAGTGATAAATGTACCTTGGCAAAACTATATTGTTAACCAGATATTTAAGTACCATGTGATCAGTGTAGAAGATAAATGGTGTCTTTAGTCATAAAATCACACACTTACTATTACATTTACACCACAAAGCATGTTGTTTTATATATGGATCTCACATAATAAAATTATTCGCTAATGACCTATCCCATAATCCCGTTATCTCGTTAGTTAGCCATCCTCATCATTTGTCTTGCATAATCATCAATTGTTTGTATAGTTTTGGTGATCTCTCAGGGAGTATCAAGTGTCATTATTTGGTCATTTTTCATCCCTAGTATTTGACTAATGCACCTAGGATAGAATTGGGGTGCCCATGGGTGCCCCCTGTCCTTATTTTAGGTGCCTTGGTCTAGGTATCACTTGCATCTAATTTATAGTTTCGAGGTCATTCTTTGTAATTTTCCTCTAATTCTCCTAGGTTCTAGTCAACATGTCGAGTCATTAGTGTTGAAATTTGAGAAAGAAATTCCTATATAATCATAACATACTTACAATCATATTGGTGGAATATCTACCACCAAGATCTAGCTATCTACTAAGGAAATGGACCACATTTAGGACATCATTGCATCACACACACTACATAGGACAGGGAAGTTTATTCTATTACATCCACCATTTTGCATTACATCTAGTTATTACCTACTATTTATGTGTCATTGGCGTACTGCACCCTAGAAACATCATTACATACACAAAGAACATAGAACTACATTGGGTATAGAATGTAGTGCAACGCTTAGTTGTAACTCCACCTTATGGCCACTAAGGACAAACTGGCCCCTTCATATGCATATTTCATTTTTATGGTTTTGATGCTTTGTATGGGGTTTTATAGGTGAATCTTCATTGTAGTTTTATGGCATCATCATCAAAGTTACTAAAAACCCACTAGACAATGTGAAGATCTAGTGACACTTCTAGATTTAGGTCCTGAGTTGTTCCTCGGACTGAGCACCCATACTACAGACTAGGGTGCCCACATGTACCCTAATATTCTTCCAAGCTCCTCGGTTTGGTCAAATGTTCATCTGTTGAAATTTCTGGTTTATACCATCATACTCTTCTTTGTCTGCACATCATCCTATTTAATCCCAAATCTCAGCAAGGTAATTCATTTTTAGATTAGTACCTTATCCCTCCTATTTCAATTATTTCATTTAAATATCAAACAAAATTACTTAGCATTCATATTGTTTCACCTCAAAGTAGAGATAAAATAGATAAGAGGTAAGGGTGAGGAGGAATACCTGTGATAGTTGAAGATAGGTGTTGTGTGTGTTGAATGTTGACCAAGATAGTTGTGAAGAGATTCCCTTTGACTAGGAGGAACGACTTGAAATAGAACACAAGACCAAAAATATAATTAAGAGTACTAGTTGGTGGATTTCTAGCGGAACTTGGATCCAAGAAGTGGGGTTCTTCCTAAAAGATTTCAATCCACGTTTTACAACAAGTTATTTCCAATAAAGAACATGAAATAAAGAGACCTAATTTAGTTGTATAGTTTAGGTATCCTACACAAATAGAGTAAATCAAATATAGTCTAATAAATGCATGCAATACTAAATCCAAGAAGGGTAGTAGGTAGTTGATGGTATATGGGTGTGAAAGAGGCTGTAAATGAGGTCTTGACAAGATTTGGTGAGGTTATGGGTTGTTGGGAAGGAGTTATAAGCTCACTGGTTTAGGAAAATTACAAGTCATAGAGACCAATATTGGTTAGGTGACCAATTTTGGTACTGGTAGATGAATGATGGTGGTTAAGTGATTGAGGTCAATAGGGGAAATTGGGTAGAAATGTTAAAAATGAGTTGATGAGAGATCTATGTGATTGCACAAAGATTTGGGAAGGTTTGGGTGAGGTTTTGGGATTACTAGAAAGACTTAGAGATCATAAGAATGGTATTTGGGAAAGATATGGAGGTTCTATGGGAAAATGGTTAGATGGAGGTGTTGTAGGAGAGATTTAGGTATGAGAGGTGATAGAATGAAATAGATAACTAGTAAATAACTAATCTACTGAAACCAATAACAAAGTAGAGATATACTTGTGAAATTGAGGTGAATAGTAAGAAGTAGTGATATTTATTGGAAATGATGATCCCAAACAAATGCAGTAGTAGAAGGATGGCCTAGTGCTTTCTTGTGAGTATCTTTGGAGGTTTGGATCAATTTCTTGATGAATGTTGTGGTGTCGATTGTGGTAAGGGCCTCTGGTATGTCGCAAGATCACGTTGAAAATATTGAGAGTCGTATGCAAGGTTGCAAGAGCTAGAAAACAAGATTTAAAACCTAAGCAAAGAGTTTGGAAATCCTATTTAAGGTAACGAACCTTAGTTAGATGACCAGTGCTAGCCAAGGAATAACGCATCGGTTAAGGAGAAATGGTCATACTTGCTAAAAATAGCCCAATTCTTCCTAAATTTGGCATGATTGAGATTTTGGTTCCGGTCACAAGTGTGGAATGACACTAAATGGAGTGGGAGAGTAGTTAGAGGGATAATAGGCCATTAATATTAGGGTTATAATAAGTCCTAGTTGGTTAAGGGAAGTGGGGACTTAGTCTTAGGTAATGAATAGGGTTGGAATAGGTCTAGGATGAGGTGGAGAGGTGAGGTGGCTAGGTGAGGTGGAGAGGTGAGGTAGATAATTAACTTAATTTTGGTAATTAAATTAATTAAAATGTGTACAAGTGGGCATGGTGGGGAATTATTTAATCAAAGAGGGTTTAGACGGATGTGATCCAATTTTGGGTGTCTAAACATATCTCAGTTCATATCAGTTATTATATTTGTTGTACTTGCTTAGATTAACTTAGATAGATAGGAATAATTTCTTATTTTAGTTAATCATTTTGGTGAACCTGATGTGAATCAAACAAAACCTTTAATCCATTTCAAACCCTAATGGGTAAGGATATTGCATCTTCTTCATCCATCATGTCTCATTTCATTGTTAACCCTATCTATGATGAGGCTGTCATTGCTAAGCTCACAACACTCTATGGTAATCCTACTCCTATGCCAGATCATATCAAATAATAGCTTCTTGATGGTCGCCAATATGTGCCTACTCATTTGGAAGATTCTCTCATTAGAATTAGTATTATTGAGGATCTAATAGCCTTCACTCATTTTACACCATGCTATACGGCCACTTGTGACCCTCCTGATCTTTCTAAATAAATTTTAGATGATTCTCTTATTGATTACATGTTTGGTATTGATCATCGTTCACATGTGCATATTGATTCTTCTTCTACTCAAAACACCTCTATAGTTTCATCTCATGACTCTCCTACCTCTGATATTGCTTCTCATGATACATATCATACTAGTTCGCATCCTCTTTTATACTATGGTGATGATCGTATTGATAGTATCCTTAGTGACATTCTCATTTCTAAGTCTTTATCTGATGTTGATGAGGTGGTTGATAGCCATAGTTCTCCTTTTTCATATGGACAAGTGTGAATATCCTATTCCATCATTACCTTCTCCTGAGATTACATATAACACTATACATGAGTCACCTCCATCCATCACTTTGTATTCTCCTACTATTTCATCTCCTTTTATTACGTCATCTACACTCATTCGTTCTTCTTATCCTATAGATGTATCTCCATAAGTCACCTCACCTATCGGCATGTTTCTAATGCTAGTCCTACCACTGCTATGGATATTCCATCTACATTATCTACTATATATTCATCGGCACCTACTACTAGTGTGCCTTTAGCATCATATCCTCCTTTTTCATCTTTAGATATTCCTATGATCACTCACAGTGGAAAATTACAACCACTTAATACATTATTTCCATCTTCCACTATTCCTTCATAGGATATCATCTCTCTCATGCATTATGTAGGATAATTAAAATCTCAATTTTTTTCTTACTCTAGAAAGTAGGGATTACTATGCTTCTATTGATAACAACTCATTACATGGTAATCCTATATCCAAGAAGATTCATATTTCAGAATTCCCTAAGGAATTTACCAAGCCTACATTCATTTTCTTTTATGGTATTGACTAACCTCATGCTTATCTTCTACATTATCACATGGATATGACCTCTTATTCTAATGATAGGTTTGTTAGTGTGAATTCACAGCACCCCTAGATGCAAATCAGATTTCTAGGTTGATCATACTAGCATCCGGTGTGATTGAACAACATTGAATCCTTTCTCTAAGTGTGGGACTTGCAAAAATGAGAAAGGAATCTCCAGAGAAGGTGGTTCCTATTCCTCTGTTTAGATGTACACAAAAAATGCAGAGGGTTTACTCAAAATCTAATCTAACTTGCTTTGAGGAGACAGGGTAAGAAGATGCATTAAAATAAACCTAAACTAACAAAGGTGATGCACCGAGGAATTAAGAACACCTATCTCGCCAAGATAAACACAAACCATTAAAATGTGATGCAAGATCATGCACGAGATAACAAAATTTGCAAAGTGAAAGATCAAGAGGATACAAATGAACACAGAGAGGGTTGAGAATCATCCACGAGACATGCATTACTTACTCCAAATATTGATACAATACACTAAAAATGCCAAGAGGAAAAGTTGCATTATAGTTTTAAATGGGAGGTTTGAACTCCACAAATTCACTCGCAAAGAGAAGAAGGGAGGGCGAAACAAGAATGTCCAACGCTTGGAAAGAAGCCCCTCCTTATAATTTATAGGAAGAATGAGAGAGGGGAGAGAGAGGAAATCCAAATCTACCCCAACCAACTCTAGGTTTCATTTAATTCATCTCATTATGGTGGTAGGTGAGAACCCTAGCAAACTTAAAAGTGGCGAACTGTATTTTGCATTAAAACTGGTTGTTGAAATGTCATTTCTGGCCATTACCACGTGCCAGAGATATTTCTTGATTTTATCTCTCCAAAATGAATCAAAATGCAATATTGACCCTATAATCATGTAGATAATTTCACCAGCTTTCCATTGATATAAAGAACGTGAAAATCCGAGCTCTGGATCGAAAGTTATGGCCATTTGAAGATTTAGGGCAAAAACAGGCCCAAAACGGATCGGCGGGAAAAAAGCTTGAATTTTTACCCTCCTGGTTTTGGAATTTTTTTAAATTTTCCCTACACTCCACCACTTGGATGACACATGTCAGGCTCTGATTCATCCGTGGGCTCATCTTTTGAAAATTTCTTTCGAGCCCTTCCTTTAAATTTTTGCCATTTGGACACATGGCACTATTTTATTGGCTCGGGCCTGAGGGGAGCACTTTGTCCTTCTAAAATTTGGAATTTTTCACTTTGGGAAAATTTCCCATTTCCCCCATGCTCCGCCACTTGGATGACATGTGTCAAGATTCCATTCGATGGCGGGGCAGTGGGCCAAAACTTTTACCTTTGAAAACTTTGACCGAAACTTGGAAAATTTTCTAAGTCCTTCTCTTTTCCCCGCCACTTCCTGGGACACATTCTCCCGCATCAGCTGATTCGGGCTTCCTTGTCCCTACTTGCGGCTTTTTCACCTTTTCATGTCCCACACATCCCTCACATACCTTTGTCCCAAATGTCCGGACAAAAATCTCTGCCTTCGCCGATTCGGGCTTCTGCGTTCTGTTTGTGGCCTTTTCACCTTTTCACGTCCCACGCATCCCTCGTGTACCTTTGTCCCAAATTTCCCAAATGAAAATCTCCCGCTTTGGATGATTCAGGCTTCATATGTTCCTATTTACGGCCTTTTCATCTTTTCACGTCCCACACGTCCCTCGCGTACCTTTGTCCCAAATGTCCCGGACAAAAATCTCCTGCTTTGGCCGATTCGGGCTTCCTCGTTCATGTTTGCGGCCTTTTCACCTTTTCACATCCCATGCGTCCCTCGCATACCTTTGTCCCAAATGTCCCGGACTGCCTGGGACAAATATCTTTGAACCACCCGAAATGGACCGTCTGCAGCCGGCAAATCGGCCGATTCGCATCCCACACGTACTTTTGGCCCGGATGACCGCATGAAACAAGACTTAGGTGATTTTCCTTGCTTTTTGGCCATTTCAGCTTTTCGCGTCCCGACATCCCAACTATCCCATGGACTTCCTGGGACAAAAATGTCTGACTTAGGTGATTTTCTTGCTTTTTCGGCCCCAAGCTTGGTATGACGAACCTTAGTACGACCCGAACTGGTTTACAACAGTCTTGCAACCTTGTTTTTTGCATTTTTCACCATTTTCTCTAACTCGTTGGGATTTCTTCTTGGATGGGAGAGTTAGAGAGAAGCCAAGGGACCCCAAAAAACATGATTTTTTCCCTTGAATCAATATACTTGCTCGGGATTTGAATAATTTTTTGCATGTTATCAAAATTACCTTGAGGGGTGAATTTTGGATAACAAGGTTATTACTTTAGGATTATCAAAGCAGTCTTACTAATGAAGCATTAATGGTAAAATCATCTTCCTTTGGGTCCATTAGTACTTACTATGACATGGAGGATGTTTTCCGCCATCGTTTCATCCACAACAATGGACCTAAGGTTACTTATGACCACATACCTACTATACATCGGGTTCATTGGAATATATTTAGGATTATATCTTACGATTTAATGTTTATATGCAACAAATAGTATTCCAACCTATGGACCTTTAGAAGTAATTCATTTTATGTTGTGGGTTAATTCTTGCAATCAAATAAAGATTATTGTATGATACATGTGATTCACTATTAGGCCTTAGAATATTGGCTAAGTGTAATAAAACACATGGGTGTGCAAGTACTATATGAAGAAGGGCACACAAGGTAAAGGCGCACATGATAGGGTTTTGGCAAGGTTTAGCAGAACACATGGTGCACACGCATAATACAAGATGGGTTTTAGGACTTATCCATATTCAAAGTTCCAGAAGCACATGAGAAAAACGTGACCCATCTAGCATGTAGAGTGGATAAGGTGCCATCTGGCGGTTGTATGGTCACGAATGGAATTTTCCATGCATGCATTGGAAGTATCTAGAAAGAAATCATTACAAAGAGTGGAGAGCTTGGATCAAAAGAATCATGCTCCATTAGAGGATGACATGGACAATTGGTAATTGATTTGTTACCTCAAGAAGGCATGGTGGTGGAGACTAAAGCTATATATAGAGATGCTCAAGTATAAGAAAAGAGAGAGAGAGACACACCGAGAGTGGAATCATAAAGTGTTGGCTATGTGAAGCTCTACAGGAATTATGAAGGATCCTTTAGGTTAGGATTAGGAGAACTGTAGGAGTCATGGAATATTTAGAGGGATGGGTCAGTAACCATTTTGTAATGTGGAAAGCATGGCTTAGGGTTCAGTGCATGAATCGATCTGCATTGATACATTGGTATGTTATGGCCTTGGAAAAGCTAGAGATAGAAATAGGGAAGGATTTCCCTCTCCTCCAAAAATAAGCATTTTTCTATTTCATTTTCCCCTTTATTTCATTATTTCTCCCAATTCTTCCTCCCTTCATTCTTTTTCCCACTATTCGAGAGATCCATACATATGATGGAAGGATCTAGAAAGACATCATTGTAAAGAGTGGAGAGCTCAGATCAAAGGAATCATGCTCCATTGGAGGACCACATGGACACTTGGCAACCGATCTATTATCTCAGGAAGGCATGATGGTGGAGACTAAAGCTATATATAGAGATGCTCGGGTAGAAGAAAAGAGGGAGAGACACACACCAAGAGTGGCATCATAAAGCACTGGATAGGTGAAGCTCTACAAGAATAATGAAGGATCCTTTGGGTTGGGATTAGGAGAACTGTAGGAGTGATGGCATATTTAGAGGGATGGGTCTGTAACCATTTTTGTAATGTGGAAAGCATAGCTTAGGGTCCTGATGCATGACTCTAATCTACATTGTTATATTGGTCTGTTATGGCCTTAATGAATGTAATGTGGTTATTGAACTTGTTAACATGAATATAAGGTTATTCTAAATAATATATGTTTTTCATGAGCATAAACCCTAGTGCATTTCCTTTGTGTTATGAATCAGTTATGTATTTATTTTGTTTGATACTTCTCTTTGTTATCTAGAATGGATGCATTGATATGATAACTCATCCTAAGCTCTTAGAATGAATGCATGGTTCTTTTCTTTCCTGCATCTAAATCTATCATTAAGGATGTATTCTCACAAGACTCATATAAAGGAGGGGCTCTCATGCATTCACGTGCATGCCTCAAGTGAGCACCCAGCACCCATTGGGTGATAGGCGACATGCATGGGATTAGACTGTTGTTCTAGGGGTATAAAAATGACTACATCTTGGTTCCATTTGGGGCCTCTTTTCAAAGTTGTTGTGAGAAATGATATACATTTGGTCCATGTGATGTGTGATGACAGAGTGCTTGACCTTGGAAAGTGTCAAAGCATGGTTTAAAAGCATGGAGGATGATTTTTCTCAAAGATTTTACATTAGACCTGAGTTTGATGCATGCAGATGGGTAGAAGAGAACATCTGTATCATGAGTTGTATGAGATGTTCTTCTGTTTTTTTTCCAAGTAGAACTATATGAATGGATTTCAACATATGCATCCAGATCGAGATGGTACTATAGATCATGTGCATATGGACCCAAGATGATTACCAGAGGCTGCAGGATGTAGATCTGACTTGGATGTGTTGTTGATCACTGGTGGAAAGGAGTCCTAACTAGTTATACTTTGGAATATGCCATTTCTACGTATTCTTTCCCAGAGGTTGTTGAGTTTGAGTTTTTGAGGGAGCCTAGAGGATCATTTTTTACATGTTATCCCTTTGGCTATGAAGATCTTGATCATTACCCTAAGTTTAGAGGCATTTCCTATGGCCGGCTAAGCTTTTCTAAGCACTGGGTGAGGAAGCTAGGTGGAGGAAGAAGATGGGACATTATGGATGAAAGGGAAAGAGAAGAGAGATGACTCAAATATAGTGAAGCTCATGAAAAGGAGATGGCTAGAAAATGTGAGGTTACAAGTGTGATGGATCTATGGAGGAAGACATTGGGGAAGGAGTTGAGGTTCACGCAGAGGATGTGGAACCTGAGAAGTCTATGTTACCCCATCTTGGAAAGTGGAGAGAATCCCCTTCAGCTTTTGATGAGATTTCATCACATGGAGAAAGGAGAGTCATCGGTGCATGCATCTGAACCCACCTAGTGACCAACCCCGGTGCTTGGTTTTCAGATCAAGGGAGAAGTATTGTTAACCCAGTTGGTATTAGTGGGAGTAACCGATCTACACCCAAGAGATATAATTTCTCATTTGGGACATCCATGGCTGCGTAAACCATTTCGGTATTTGGAGGAATTTTTGGACAAGGTGAAAATATGCAAGGTTTGGGTATCACATCTAGAAGTGGCATGGGACACACAACTAATAGTGGGACAATATCACAAACCATCGGTGTAGTAGTTAGTGGGATGTTGGGAACACTAGGCATGACCACTTAGGCCATTTTTCTAGCTACAGGAGGTGGATCTATGGTGGTATAGGAGCTGGAGGACCTAGTGGACCTAGTGGATCTGGAGGATCTGGTGGGTCAGAGGAACAAGACTCTAGTGGATCTAGTGGATCTGGTGGAGGAGGAAACACCAGAGGGAACCAAGGCTCTGGATCAAGAGGAAAAGGGCCGCAACCACCTCCACAAGTATTTTTGAGATGTCTTTACACTTACCAGACTACAAGGGGTATTGAGGATGTTGTAGAGCATGTCCACAAGTGTGAATTACTATGGCATGTGAAAGGGATCACTACCCTAAGAGTGGAAGGCAAGTCATTTTGCAATGATGTTGCAAGGGGTGCGCACATAGTTGGTATCAAGAAGTATGACCCCCATCAAAAATGGTGGTAGACTACACTGCATTAAAGAACACCTTCCTAGTAGAGTTCCATATCCTGAATTTGAAAGAAGAGCATCAACACTCAAGAAGGATCCAACAAGGAATGGAAGAGAGTGTGTGGGAGTATGATGCATGGTTCAAGACTCTCTTGTCAAAACTATCCTATGACATTCACCCTTCTCAACATGCTCAATGGTTTTTTGGAGGATTGATAACACCATTTAGAAGGGCACTATCACACAAGACTTTCATAGACCCACGTGAGGCCTTGGAAGCCCCTACGCATTGAGGCTGTTGGGAGCATTGATACTAGTGTTAGCCCTTTTTTGGAGGCTCAAATTACTACAATGGCCAAGTAGTTGGAGAAGTTGTTCTACAAAATTCAATGCATGAGGTTTGTAGTGGTTTGGTGTATAAAGACTGTGAAGTGGAAGGGCATGCAAAGGATAGTTTCCCTGGAAGTTGGTACATGCCATGGTGGTAGACTATGAGATTTTCCATGGGGATCATGATGCAAATAGGTGTCCTCTACTACAACATGTACAATCCGTAAGAATTTTTCTTGCTATTGCAAGATTTGTACCTCTATGACCCATGATACCAAGGATTGTAGACTGATTGACTAGATTCATGATGTTATTGATCTTGGTGTGTGCCAGACTAGTCTTGCAAGTAGTTCCAAGGATGATGATCATCGCTATGAAGGGTGCATAGATGGAGGAGCATGTGGAAGAGGTTTTCATGGAGGATTTCATGGTCATAATAACCATGGTGGAGGAAGAAGTGAGTTCCCTGTGAGGAACTGTTATAACTGTGGGTCTACAGAGCATTATAAGTGTGAGTGTCCTGACCTATTGTAGTGCTCATGGTGTGGAAAAAAACATAAGTATGAGGAGTGCCCTGAGTTTTTAACACATGAGCCAACAACACCGGAAAGACAAAGGTGTTGGGATGGTGAGTATAAAGAAGGCCGACCCTCAAGTGGATGCCAAGAGTGGCACGTGAGTCAAGATTAGAACCTGTACTAGTAACAATGTGCAAGAGGTCATGTGTGCAAGGGAGATGCCAAGACAAAAATTGGTTGTTAGGGAAGAAGTGGTACATGGGAAGTATCCAGACCCTACTCATCAAGAAGGAAGTGTATCAAGAGACTATGGATGTGATTCAGAGTTTACAAGGGGAAATCCAATGTCTAAAGGAGAAGTCAAAGTAGTTGGAGCAAAGGAAGAATGTCGAGGCTCCAAAAGGAGGACCTGGATGAAGTCAAGGAAGTATGTAGGATGTTAAGGCAAGAGAATATTATTCCCTTTCTAGGAGAATGGCTATGAGGAGAAGGTACCACACACCGGAGTAGAGCAGTGAAAGGAAGGTTTTGCATGCAAACCTTCCTCCTCAACCTTGACTATGATAAAGAGATTACATTGAATGTAGTTGTTGATGGGTGGCTTCTAAGAAATATCCTCATCGACACAGAGTGGAGGTCAATGTTCTCACCTTAGATGCATGGCATCAAATGGGAAGGCCCACATTACAACCATCTTGAATGTGTTGTATATGGAAAACAAGACAAAGGCAATGCCCATTAGAGTCTTGAAAGATGTGGTTATCACTATTCAAGGGGCCAAGTTCACTAGGGACTTTGAAGTCTTAGTGCTCTCGCCGAGGTGGATAATTTCCTAGCATTACTTGGGCACCCTTGGTGTTATAAGAACAATGTCGACTATGGTTTAACAAGGGGTATATCAGTTTTGAGAACAAGGAAGAAAGGGTGATTATCCCTTTAACAGATGGGAAATCAACACCCTATACTGAGCCCTTAGGAGAGGAAGTCCTCGATAGAATCTATGTGCACTCCATCAAGAGATCCTGAGATAATTCATCCCTATAAAAGGGTTATCCAATTTGAAGATGCTCAGTCGATGAGTGATACAACTAGCATACATGTGACAATTGGGTGCATGGGACTTATGAGTTGATTGGGTGACAATTGAGAGGATCTGTAACAAGGGTGATGAAGGCATGCACTCAGTCAAGCACCTGGGAAGAAAGAAGCTACCAAGTTACTCTAGAGGAGAAAGCTCTGATGACTTCTTATGAGAAATGGAGGCTCAGTGGAAAAATGAGGGGAAAGGAGAAGTATGCTCAATTATAACTTTCTTGGGACTATGCAGTGCATTGGTGGGAAACTCATCATGAGAGTCTCCTAGAATGGTGTGAGGTAAGAGTCACATTTTCTGTAAGGTTCTCTGAAGAAACGTGCCCACTATTATCCAAGACTACCATGGAAAAGAGCCCACCTCATTCCATATCCAAGCTTGTGAGAAGGCCTAGATGGAGGGCACAAAAGCTTTACCACCTTCATTATGGGCATAAGTTATATTCCACCTTACAAGGTGTGTGCATGGTATGGTATATCCACTTAGAGACATGCCATCAGATGGGGAATTGGCAGGAGTTAATGGCTGATCTCATTCAAGATTTTGAGTATCGGAGTACCAAGCCATCAATGGATAAGGTGTTACAAGTTGTCAAGCACCTTACAATGGGAGATAGTGCTATGATAGAAGATAGGCTACTAGAGTTTACTGGGTGAGCCTTGTTTGGAGATGCATCTCAATGAAGAAGAATAAGAAGAAATACAACTTGAGCACACGTGCATGCATGGAAAAGGAAAAAGGAAAAATGGTCTATGTAGTAGATGGTGAAGAGATGGAAAGTTTGGATGTTAACCATTTTGAAGGTACACAAAGTCATAGATAGTACTGATGAGTGAGCACACACCTACCATGAGCCCTTGAAAACAAAGAAGGTTAACATTGGGATAGAGACAAAACCTAAGGAAGCTATCATTGGGGACTATTGGTAGAAAAAGAAGTTTCAAAGGTCATTGATCTATTGTGTGAGTTCCAGGATTTTTCCCTCATGGGTACCATGAACTCAAAGGCATCCACCATTCCTTGGGGGAGATGAGGATCAAGTTGAAGGAAGGTGTGCACCCGATTTGGAAGAGGCCTTATCAGATGAATCCAAATTTTGTGTATATGGGTCAAGGAAGAAATAGACAAGATGATAGCATATGGTATCATTGAGGTTATGGAGGAATCAGAATGGATAAGCCCAATGGTCATCAATATCAAGAAGGATGGAAGAATAAGGATTGTGTTGACTACAGGACTTGAATGTAGTATGTGTCATCGATCCTTTCCCAACCCCCTTTACTGAAGAAATTTGGAGGGAGTAGCTGGGCGTGAGGTCTACTCTTTCATGGATGGGTTCTCAAGGGTATCACCAAGTCAAGATTGCAAAGGAAGACTAGAGAAAGAATTTTTTTCCACCATTGAATGGGGAATTTTTTCCTACATGGTTATGCCTTTGGATTGAAGAATGCCTATTGTGTTTCTCTCACGCATTGTGGTACAAGCATTTCAGACTTCATCCATAAATTTCTTCAAGTTTACCTAGATGACTGGACTATGTATGGGCTAGTAAAAGACCATTGTGACAATTTGAGGCTGATGTTTGAGAGATGTGGAAATTGAGGATATCCCTCAACATTAAGAAATGTGTCTTTTCTACTCCATTTGGAACCTTGTTAGACATATTATATGTAAGGAAGGCTTACTAGTGGATCCCACCAAAGTTGTAGTTATTGTGGGATTGGGGGAGCCTACTAGTCAAAGCAAGTGCATGGATTCCTTGGACATATGGGGTACTATAGGAAATTCATCAAAGGGTATGCCAAGATCACCATGCCCTTGGAGGAATTACTAAAGCACAAGAGTGCCTTTCATTGGGGAGAGGCGCAATAGAAGGCATTTGACACTTTGAAGGATAGACTTGTCACATGCACCCATACTACATTTTCCTTCTTGGGATAAGCCTTTCCATGTACATGTGATGCCTCAGAACAACCATGGGAGCAAGTACTAGCACAACCTAGTGAGGGGATTGTTGATCACCCCTTGTGTTTTTGCAAGTAGGAAGTTGAAGACAAAGCATAACAAAATTACACAACTACTGAGCGTGAGGCATACTGTCAATGATCTACATTACATAAGTTTAGATAGTACTATTGGAAACACCCTTTTATATTATATATAGACCACATGGCATTGAAATACTTGGTGAACAAGCCCATTTTGCAAGGGTGCATATGTCGTTGGGTCCTATTATTCCAAGAGTTTGAGTTCATGGTGGTTGTAAAACTAGGAAGAGTAATTCAAGACCTAACCACTTATCAAGGATTGACTCAGGGGAGGACATGCAAAGCATTGAGGATACCATGTGGACATGCACAACTATTTAGGTTATGGCATGCACGTGCCCCCTGGACTTGGAAGATATCATTGTATTCTTGAAAACTGTGTGTGGCACCAGATGGGATGAAGGCTTTGGAGAGAAAAAAGTAGTTGGCAATATGTGCCACACCCTACATGTTGATTAGTGGAGATCTATATAAGTTAGGACATGATGAGGTTCTGCACCGATGTGTATTGGAACATGAGTGTGTGGAAATTATGGAGGAAGTGCATGGTGGGATTACAGAGGAGGACACTATGCAGAAATGCTACCACATGGAAGATTCTAATGGTAGGGATTTGGTGGGAAACCATCTACCAAGATTGTATTGAGTTTTGCAAGGCTGTGACCATTTCCAACACCTTGGAAAACCTGGAAAGAGGGATGAAATGCCCTGTGACCAATAGCCAAAGTGACTGAACCATTTGAAAAATGGGAAATCGACTTTGTAGGGCCAATTTTTCCAGCCACGCGAAGGACTGGTTCGTGGTATATCATTACTTGCACTGATTACTGACAAGATGGGAAGAAGAAGTGCCTACAAAGGATTGCACTATACAAACTATGCTAGATTTTTATGGGAGAACATAATCAATAGGTATGGTTGTCCTTTAAGCTTAACAAGTGATAGAGGTACACATTTTCTAAATGAAATGGTCAGATTCTGTTAGTAGAATTTATGGTGGCCCATCACAAGACTACCCCTTATCACCCTCAAGAAAATGGAACTCATTGAGGCATTTAACAAAATACTAAGTCACACGTTGACCAAAATCTATGATGTCGGAAGACAAGATTGGGATGACAAAGTATCATCCATTCTATGGGCATACAGGACAACCTACAAGAGGTTGAACAAGGCCACACCATTTCAATTGGTGTTTGGTGAAAGTTATTTTTTTCCAGTTGAATTCATGTTACCATCACTACATATAACACATGCAGGAGGGTTGGATGATGAACAAGCTAGAAGAGAGGATTGATAAGTTGATGTAGTTAGATGAAAGGTGATCACTTGCTAGATGGAGTAGAAGACAAAAAAGGAAAGACAAAAGGCATGGCATGATCATCATATCAAAAACAAGTAGTTTGAGGTTGGGCAGATGGTGTTGTTATATGATTCCAAGTTTTTGTGCCATCCGGGAAGTTGAAATTCCATTGGCTAGGACCTTACATCATCTCGTACATCCTTGATTTCAGGTGCTTTCCAGTTACAAGCACTAGATGGGATGAGATTACTAGGTCATTTCAATGGGAGTAGGTTGAAGCCCTACTATAAATAAGTCTTCTTGGTGTTTGTAAATAAGGTAAGTATTTCAGTTAGCTTAGGATTTCCCTTTATGCTTTTTTTTCTTGTGTTTCCCTTTCTCGTTGCTTGTTCCTTTCTTTTTTTTTTTTTTGCACCTTTGTGCACTAGTAACCACATTATTTTCTAAAGTTTGTGTATGTACAGAGGACCACACATCTTGTTTTAGTGTGGGGTGGAGTAGTGAAAAGTAAAGTATAAGCCAAGTAGTAAAAGTTGAGTGGCCCAAGTAGAAGGAAGCACGTAAGATTGAGAAAGCACATGGGGAAATGGTGGATAATGAATTGTGGTGTCAAGAAGGTTGTAAAAAAGACCACGTACAAAGAATGAAGAGTGTAGGAACAACATGAGGTAGGTGAGGGAAAAAATTAGGTAAAGGACAAGAAGAAGTGCCTTTGGCACTATAGATGCACATGTAAGAGTCTTTGGTCAGATTGGATTTTTGTGCACGCCAAGAAGGTTGTAGAAGTTTTTTTCACGTAGGATTGGGTGCGTGGGTAAGGGCACTTAAGGTCGGCCTAGTGGAAAAATCTACATTTAATGCTAAGTATGTTGGTAGGTGGTATAGCATTTATTACTAGAGAGGAGAAAAAACTATAAATATGAGGTCGGGAAAGTCATTATTTTACCTTGCTATTACGAAGTTGAAGCGCTCTTGCGAACTAGGGCATCCAGAGAGATTTGTGTGAAGGAAGAAGAATCATATAAAGATCTAAGTGTGTGACTAGGGTGGATCTGCAAACTAGAGTGGAAGGAGTACATGGGTGTGGGGAGAGTTTTTTTTGAAGTATGCCATCTTGTGGAAGGGTTTTCCTAGTTAGGGTTTGGCAGCTAGGGCATGGAGAGAGAAGGATTTCTTCATGAGAGTTAAGCCTTAGAATTGAGAAGAGTAGTAGAGAGAGAGAAGGAGTTTTAAATTTTAACCCGACAAGAAGAATGACACCAAAGAAGGTGACCATTTC
Source organism: Taxus wallichiana var. yunnanensis (assembly GCA_018340775.1). Classification (NCBI taxonomy): domain Eukaryota; kingdom Viridiplantae; phylum Streptophyta; class Pinopsida; order Cupressales; family Taxaceae; genus Taxus; species Taxus wallichiana. The sequence goes on along the minus strand of CM031235.1, from coordinate 431,409,354 downwards.
ACCAAAGAAACAAAAGGGAAAGGGAAAAGGAAAGAAAACCATTTTCGTCATCATTAGCTCCAATGAGGAATGGTATGCAGAAATACAGTACCCAGATGGAGTATTGTTGGGAAAAGAGTGGGTGTCACATTTGAGACAAATGGCCATGAGTGATTACAACCATCACATGAGCACTACAGAGAAAGAAATGGCATTGGAGCTGGTTCATCCAACTAACAAGAGGACACCAGATGGAATGCCAATATATATGATGAGGTGAAAGTAAAGTTGGAGAAGGCAGGGCTATTACAACTATATGAGTTTGCCTTATTTTGGCAAGCCCGAGTGGCTATATCAGTGGTTGATGTCACACATACATGAAGACCACTTCTACTTTGTAGGCCGCAAGATGTGCATAACACCTCAACTGATATCCAAGTTCATTGCCTGAATTGTGAAGGAGAATCCATAGATGATGACTTGGATGATAAGGAGGCCATCAAGGAAACTGTGGAGGCTTATGACTACAAAAAGGGTTCATGGTACTTTGACATCACAAAATCCTAGACCCTATTATGAGGATGGCCATGTGCTTGGTCACCAAGCTTAATGATCAAGAAAGATGGATGCAAGTAAACAAGGCATGGTTAAATGTATGCCAAAAGATCTCAGAAGGGACCATCTATAACTTTTCTACCTTTATTATGGATGAGATCATAAGCAAGTGCACGTAGGAAGGAGAAAAGATACTATTTAGGCAACATTCTCCTCACCATCATCTTCTCAGAGATTGGAGTGCCCGATGGGCTAGAGAAGTTCATTTGGGAGTATCCAAAAGACAATCCCTCACCCATGAAAAGGTCAAGAAATATACTTGTGAAACCATGATGGTCGCCCACAAGGGCGCCTAGAAAAGTGGTACAAGTGAATGCGTGATGCATTTAGGGAAAGAATGGAGGATCCCTGAGTAGTTTCCCATGCTCATGGATGGAGAGGAAGAGTTTTTAGTATATCAACATTTCTACATTGGTAGGTTTACATTGACAAATGGGACTAAGAGCCCATGGTGCAAGCTACCCTTCTCCTTCACCATGCAATACTTCCAAGCAAGGGTCAACCAGTTCAAGGAGGCCAAAAGGCTAAGGTTTGACCTTAGTGAGGTAGACCAAGACCACCACCATGAGCTGCACCAAAATCTCATATACCCTAAGTGCACATACATGTGGAGAAGTATGTCTCCCATGAAGTACAGATGATGAAGCCGATAATGTTTGCCGATCACCAAGAAGGGATGCAACAAGGGTATATCTACGCATAAGGCCTAAGTTTGAGAAAGGCACCTATCTAGAGAGTGATGTCTCCATTTCAAAAGACCCCATAGGAGGAAAAAGGCACATGCCAAAGAAAAGGGAAAGAGAAGAGGTGCAGGAGAAGAAGGCACCAAGTGTGCAAACCACACAATCGGTGGGCACTGCCAGAAGCAATCGCTAAGCCTAAGCACTTACTTACATGCAGAAGAAGTCCCTAGTCAAGGAAAAGACCCCGGAAGAAGAGGCACTAGAGCATGAAGGACCCTCACACATGAAGAATCACCAAGGAAGATGTCACCTATTAAGGAGAAAGAGAAGGAAGAATCTCCTATACTGGAATCACCAGTTAGGAAGAAGCAGAAGATGGCAAAAAAGGAAGACTCAGAGGAAACAGAGAGCCTAGAGGCCTACATTGGTGACAAGGATGATGATGAGCCCAAGGAGCTCAAGACCATCTAGTATATGATATACATGACTCAGAGGAGGAGGAAGATGAAGAGAAGAATGACGAGGAGGAAGAAGAAGAGAAGAATGATGAGGAGGAAAAAAGATAGGCAAGGGGGTGAGCGAAGAGGTAAGCACCAAAAATTAGGAACCCCAAGCCTCACCAAGGAACAAGTGGAAAAATCCATGGAAAGAGAAGTAGGGCATCATTAAGGATTTGGTGGAGTAGGAGTTGGAGGAGCGTAGATGAAATTTTGAAGGAAATGGAAGAAGAAAGTGTTGGGAAAGAATATGGCAAAGCATGGGTGGGAATCCCAATTTGGTGGTAAGCTTCCCAAAGGCTACATGTGAATAGGTGGGAAGGGTGTAATAGTAGCACAAGGGAAAGGGATGGGATACATTAATGATCCAAGCAAGGTGCTATATGCATGCTTCCAAAGCACCATACCAATAAAACAACTCCTAGCTATGACTTTTTTGATGAAGAAGGCACATATCCATGAACCAGAAAGATGTTATCTTGGGCATTCGAGTCCCACATGGATGAACCTAAGTTTGAAGTAAGTCAGAGAGCATTGATGAAGGTGCCAGAGATAAAAGGAGTAAAATCCCTTGGTGAATGCTCAACAATTTTAGATGAGTAGGTCTGCAATGTGCTCAACAAAGTTTTAGTTGAGATTGAGGCCAGACTTTGGAAGAAGAAATGATAGAGTGAGATTCCTGGAGGAGGAATTGGAGAAGAAAAGGAGGAGCTCATTGAGAAGAGAAAAGACTTGAAGCAAGAAGAGCTTAGTGTGTAGTTAAGGTGTGAAACTGAAGGAAGAGAAGGAAAAGGTGTGCAAAGTCTCTAAGAAGGTGGAGATGATTATAGATGTCATTGTCTTAAAGCATCCCTAACCTAGCACCACCCGAGAAAAAATATGAATCAAGCCTTGTAGTGTTCTGGAGGATTTGACTCACATCCTCATGATGGAAAGGCATGACCACTTGCCTTAGAGACTAGAAGAAGAAAGTTGGCACCAAAGAGAGAGAAGAGAAGTGAAGGTTGTCGAGATCATTTGCTTGATATACCAAACTCCTTACAGAGGTAAAGGCCACCGCGTAAGTTTTTAAAGTTGCATATGACAATTACGTTGATAGAGATAGAGTGGCAAGCATCTGGTCGCTACACATGAAATGGAACTCAAGGAGTTTCAAGAGAAGAATAAGGGGGAATAGTAGAAAGGGATAAAATCTTAGCTGAGGTAGAGAAGAATTTAGAAGCTATCGAGACCTTGTGAGGCTCGATCAAAATCTGGCTAAAGGAATTATACCCCTAGATCACCCATGAGGATGGACACACTTGATGACTTGGGAAAACAATTGGAGAGTATTGTTGAGACAATGAGTGCCAAAGGGGAGGAATTAAGTTTTGAGGAGGTGAGCACCCTAGTCAGAGACCTCTGTCAATCAAAGTGCAGAGTGAGGTTGATGCCTGGGAAAAGCTAGAGGTAGAAATAGGGAAGGATTTCCCTCTCCTCCTTCAAAAATAAGCATTAATTTTCTCTTTCATTTTCCCCATTCTTTCATTCTTTCTCCCAATTCTTCATTCCTTCATTCTTTTTTTCCCACTATTCAGAGCCCACCATTCTTTATTCATTGAAGAGAAGTTTTCGAGGATGGAGAACATGCGTAGTGTGGGGTGATGTTGGGCCTCAGAATATTGGCTAAGTACAAGAAGGCACGTGGGCACAGGGGCCTATATGAAGAAGGGCACGCAAGGTGAAGGCACGTAGGACAAGGTTTTAGTAGGGTTTATAAACACACATGCACACGTGCGTAAGAAAGATGGGTTTTGGGACTTAGCCATATTCAAGCATTCCAGAAGCACATGAGAAAAGTGTGACCCATCTAGCATGCAGAGTGGATAAGGTGCCAGCTTAACAGCTATATGGTCAAGAATGGAATATTCCATGCATGTGATGGAAGGATCTAGAAAGACATCATTGCAAAGAGTGGAGAGCTCGGATCAAAGGAAGCATGCTCCATTGGAGGACCACATGGACACTTGGCAACCGATCTGTTATCTCAGAAGGCATGGCGGTGGAGACTAAAGCTATATATAGAGATGCTCGGTAGAAGAAAAAGAGAGAGACACACACCGAAGAGTGGCATCATAAAGTGTTGGATAGGAGAAGCTCTGCAAGAATAATGAAGGATCCTTTGGGTTGGGATTAGGAGAACTGTAGGAGTGATGGCATATTTAGAGGGATGGGTCTGTAACCATTTTTGTAATGTGGAAAGCATAGCTTAGGTCCTGATGCATGACTCTAATCTGCATTGTTATATTGGTCTGTTATGGCCTTAATGAATGTAATGTGGTTATTGAACTTGTTAACATGAATATAAGGTTCTGTTCTAAAGAATATATGTTGTTCATGAGCATAAATCCTAGTGCATTTCCTTTGTGTTATGAATCAGTTATGTATTCTGTTTGATACTTCTCTTTGTTATTTGAATGGATGCATTGATATGATAACTCATCCTAATCTCTTAGAATGAATGCATGGTTCTTTTCTTCTCAGACCCGCGTGTGCCTCAAGTGAGTGCCCAACACCCGCTAGGTGATAGGGAATGTGCACATGGGATTGCACTGTTTTTCATGGGATAAAAATGACTACATTCATTCATTCTCGTATTCTATAGATTCACGGGGTATAAAATGACTAGAGAATTATCTCTTTTGGCTCTCGCTCACGTGAGCAATCCATCTCTCCTCTACCTCATCAGAGAGTTTCTACTACAGTTGATTCATCTCCTCTATATGGTGCTCACACATGGTACATCCACCACCATAATTCATTACTTATACACGCTCTCCACCACATACATACACTACAATATCATCACATACATTGCATTCAATTCATCCATCACATTCATGTTATCCACTACATCATGCTACTCCTTCACATTGGATTTTGCATCCCTCTTCCTTCGTGTATCCCACCATAGCTCAATATGACATTCAATTTGGCACATATTCATACATTGTTTATATCCCACACACTTCCACCACTTCATGCCACCTTGTTATCTAATAGGTTATTCTTGTCACCTTGCCTCCCAATGACACACTTGTGTTATTACGGTTCTTACATGAATGTTCAGGGATTTTCTCTAAGAACCTCTCATCACACACTTTGTCATCTCATCTAGTGCACTCAATCATTTCCCAATGATGCACTCTTGCTTACACGGATCATCCTTGACTGTTGAGGGGTCTTAAATAAATGATCCCATTCATCAGCACACCGAGGATATCCATAATCTTCCCCCTAGTTTCATCATACTAACATTTTACGATTACATCACATTATCATTCATCACAACATGTTAGTTTTGCAATTATACATTTTACATCTATCTTACTATCAACATTACACTAATTACACATTACAAATTCCATTTCATTTAACTCACCAACCACATTGCATTTTTTATCTATCATCATTCACATTACACATTTTTTTACCATTATAAACATTATACTCGAGTCTACATCAATCAAACACAAACAATATGACACATTACATACAACTGTGATGATGAATATTAAATCATACATTATTGCTCATATTACAACATCAATGTGTAATGAAGCAAACTCATCATATTCCAAAAAAATCTGCCCATATATATATCAATTGAAAACATCATTACAAATTTTTTTCCTCATAGGGGAAAACACCCTACATCATATACACTAGTACAAGTCAAAACTCATCATCACTATTACTCTTGGGTACTACGAGATCCCTAGAACTAGATTCCTCACCACTAACTTTGTGCCATTTTTTGCGGCCTTGATACCTCTGTACTTTCCTACATAATAAGGTGTTCTCCATAGACTAATATGAAAACTATCTCTACAAATCCATGTATCATGTAAATATGTACTAGACTAAGGGACCTCCACCTACTGCCTCTCTAGCTCATCTAGTCTCCTATCATTCCTCATCCCTCTCACCTAGTATTACAAAGTACACATCACTATTGTTATGGCTACTCACTCAAATAAATGGGCATGCTCACCCGCTATATCATCTACTTGCTCAAGTATACAACCACTAAGTACATTTGTCAACACATTCCATGTCAAGTTGTGGATGGTTGTGTCCACTATTAACAACCAATATGCATTGCCTATAAAACAAATAACATAATGAATTAGATAAATATCACTATAACAAAGGTGAACAAAAATTACCCAACAAAACTATACAAATAGTCACTCTCAGCTATAGCTTCCTCCACATTTTTTTGGGCATGGGATTCCCCCTTTCCTCCTCCTCTATGTGGTAACCCCATTAGACCTACAAATAATGGGAACAACAATACCCATAGGTGTGTTGCCCATTATGCATGGTACTCCTCTGTGTAACCCACATCATCTGCGTCTATCAACTCTATCGCTATGTCTACCTCATCTAGCCCGGGAGGTACTAGATGCTCTACGGTGGGCTCTAGTCTTGCTCTAGCCATCCTAGGTGACCTAATATCTCTCAACCATATATATAGATCTAGGGGCACATCCTGATCCATGTCAAACATTGGTGATACTCTCTCCACCTGAAAAATCTTAGCCACACCTAGAAATCAATCCTCCAACCACATAGTCCTCTAAATACATTGTAACTCTACAGTATCCTTGGGCCATCCCCATAATTGTGGTATGGCCTCCATGTAATTGTCTCAAGACCCATCCTGTCTATTAGTTCCTGTAGGTATCTCTTTCCATCCTACACGCATGAATATTAATCCACCTCCTTACATATATCTCTGGCCTAGCCCATTCTCCTCGTGGACCTCCAACTGGTCTCAACATAGCTATATGCTCATAATCCCATACGTGCAATAGTGTAGTGGCTCCTATCCCACCACCATGCTCATCGTGAGTAAATCAAGTATAGATCTCTGTATAGGTGGGCCAACACATGACCCTCCAACACGTATCTAATACCCTCCTCCTCTATCCACCGACATATATCATACATCTTATACAAGATGCCTACACCTCCTCCCTCCATTACTATAGATGAAGTAATCACAACTGCTATGAACTTCTACAAGCACAGAACCCTAGATCGTAAAATCACATCCAAACTCATATGGGCCTTGGTAGGTACTCGAGTCCCCATAAAATACCATCTTGTAGCTTGCATCTACCTCTCCATATCCTCTAATGGCATAACCTGTACTCTCTCTCTAATGACCAACAACCACAATATATGATACACATCCTCCAACGTAATAGTCATCTCACCCATAGGCAACCAAAATGTACACGTATCCACACACCACCTCTCGCATAATGCAGTCAACATGGGCATATTATGGGGCACATCCCCCATTTGTGTTATGTTTCATAGGATGACATGGTCCATAACATCCCAATCCTCATCCTGACAAACCTAGACCAAGAAAATTACTCATATGATGACAGTTGTGGAACTCCCTCAAATAAATATCTCTCTCGCACACCAAAAATGACAAAAATGCAACGTTATAACACCTTATAAGTAAAAATACACTTACTTATCACATTCATTTACATTAGAAATATAATTTTTCATCATTATACACCAAATACACACATTTTGGACCAGGGTGCCCAAATGTAGGACTGGGGCACCCAGCAAGAGGACACTAGTGCCCAGATCTGGGCTCTCCTATCTTAAGGGTCACTAGCACCCTCACTGCTCTTTTCTAGGTCTCAAATGATGAGAAAATTACAAATCTCAAATTTGTAAAAATCTAACTAAAACAACTACTACACCATGCTTTTTTCAAAAAATAGTGCATTTACCAACTTTAGAGTCGTGTGTGATGCTACGGTGATTGCCACCCTCTCAAATCGACTAGGATGCATTGCTATCACTTATAGAATTTTCACTCACTTTGTGCTCAATCTTAAAATTACGTAAACAACAAATGAAGTGACTAAAAAAATTTCACTTCACTATTTATAGTTACTTTTTCATCACCTACTTTACTATAGTCATTATTTCACGCTTATTATCACAACTAATACACACTACACCATTTTTGTCATATCTTGAGTGTTTCTACTCTAATTTACACCCCGTTTGTGGAATTATTTTTAGAATTATTCCTACCACCATACTATCCATATTATACATGTGATATCTCTCTTCAACATTGTCTTCCATCCAATTCATACACATTTTTGGTGATTTCTATCACTTTCTATCTATTTCATGCTTACTTTCATCTTAGCGTTTGTTCTTCTCATCACTTCCCCTTTTACCGAAAGGGGAATATCATTGGGGTCATCCTATAATCCCCCTTACATTACCATGTGATCAATCAACACTACTAACTCATCATTTTCAAACATTTACTAATTCACCACATGACATCTCACCGTTGATTCCCTCAATGACCTAATCCAGGGCAACAAATGTACAATTCTTATATGTGACATTTCATCACTTCCCCCTAATAACATAACCTAAGGGAAAAAGTGTTAAAACATTTCCATGTGATATTTCACCAATTTCTATCAATTCCCCTAATGACCTAGCCTGGGGGCAACTAACATAAAATCTCTCTATGAGTAATAAATCAAATTGAATCAATCAATCAATCAATGTGTTCAAATTTCTAACAATCGAAATCATATCATCAATACAAATTCAACACAATCAACATCCTAGATGACCTAACTTAGGAGATTACATCCATTGCATTCCATTTGGCATTATTCTACCCATGTTAGGTTTGCTTCCAGATGACCTAACTTGGAATCCATCATACATTTTTTATTTTATTCTAGATGACCAAACTTTGAAGCCATCACATTGTGGTGACACCCATAGAGTGGGGATGAGATTACCTTTCCTATACCACTCCTATATGGGTCAGCTATTTGATTGAAATTATTTGGATCCAAAACCAAAGTTTTTTTTATCTAAGTCATCTGCAGTGGCTAGATCTTGAGGATGTAGTTAGATATTGGATAATAACACACTTTTCTCCCTACACTCTTCCTTTGGTGGTAGGATTCCCAAATCCTCCGGTTGACTTTTTGTTATATTTGTTCAAGTCGGGAATTGATCACTCCCTACCCCATCTCATCGTCATCATACAACGTTCAAAATCATCAATCATATAATATTTCTATCATCACTCTCATTTAGTACACTTCATCACAACATTACGATTTTCACTACGTTGCATGGATCAACACGCTGATCCATGGTTCAACATGCTATATGGTTATTTTGGCATGCTTTTACTACCACATATATGCATTCTAATACAACATGGGCTTCTCCATATTTCTCTCAGGTACGCATCTCTATCTAATTTATATTACTGTGATTTCCACTCACCAACATAAAGTGGGGTAAATGTAGTCACAAAATCATGCACTTACTATTACATTTATACCGCCAAGTATGTTGTTTTGTATATGGATCTTGTGTAAGAAAAATATTCACTAATGACCTATCCCTTAGTCCTTTCATCAATTAGTTGGTCATCATCGTCATTTTCTTACACAGTAGTCATTTGTTTGCATAGTTGTGGTCATCTCTCATGGAGTATCAAGTGTTGTTATTTGGTCATTTGTCGTCTCTAGTCTTTGACTAGGGCGCCTAAGGTAGAACTGGGGTGCCCATGGGTGACCCAGTCCTTATTTTAGGCACCCTGGTCCTGGAAGCACTTGCATCTAATTTAGATTTTTGATGTTGATATTTATAATTTTCCCTCTCATTCTCCTAGGTACTAGTTGGCATGTCATGTCATTAGTGTCAACATTTGAGCAACAGATCCCTATATAAAGATAACATACTTACTATCTTATGGGAAGACTATCTACCATCAAGGGATATCTATCTATGAAGGAAAGGGATTGTATTTGGGACATCATTGCATCACACACACTATATAAGAAAGGGAATTCTATTTTATTCCATCCACCATTTTGCATTACATCTAGTTATTTCCCACTATCTTTATGTCATTGGTGCTAGGGAACCCTAGGCACATCATTACACACACAAAGCACATAGAACTATATTGGGTCTATAATGTAGTGCAATGATTAGTTGTAAACCTGCCATTTTGGACACTAAGGAAATTCTAACCCCTTCATATGCATATTTATTTTTAGGGATTTGATGTTTTGTATGGGGTTTTACAGGTGAATCTTCATTACAAGTTTAGAGAATCATTAGCAAAGTTACTATGAAAATCACATGATAAAGATTGAGACATTATAAAGATCTAGCAACAGTTCAATATTTAGGTCTTGAGCTATTCTCAGACCGAGAGAGCCCATATTGTAGACTAGGGCACCCTGATCCTCTTCCAGGCACCCCATTCTGGTCAAATCTTCATCTACTACAATTTCTTGGGTTATACCATCATACTCTACTTCATCCACACATCATCCTGTTCAGTCCCAAATCTCAGTGAGGTAAGTCATTTTTAGGTTAGTACCTTATCCCTCCTATTTCAATTATTTCATTTCATTTAAATATCAAACAAAATTACTTAGCATTCATATTTCAGTTCATATCAGTTATTATATTTTTGTACTTTCTTAGATTAACTTAGATAGATAGAAATAATTTCTTATTTTAGTTAATTAGTGTTGTTAATATATATTTCCTAAACTTGTGAAGCCCGTACACCATTGATAATTCCTTATGCTCTCGTAGTTGTACAATTTTTTCTGTTGGTGTCAAATTTTTTCTTGTAAAACAAATGGGATGATCAACATTGCCTTCCCAATCTGAGCCTAAACTTCTCTAATGGTTATCCAAGAGGCATCTACATGGACATGAAATAGTAGATTATAAGAAGGAAAGAGCAAGGTGGGTGTTACTTTCTCTGCAAAGTCTCAAATTTTATTGTTATGCATCTCCCCAATAAAATTTTCCTTTATCTTTCAAAAAATCTTCCAATGGTGTAGTGATCTTGGCATTACCCTTTATGAATTTTTCAGTAATAGACTATATGTAAAACAAATCCACGTACTTCGGTTTTTGGTTGGTTCTTCTAACCCAAGAATAACTGCAATATTGGTGAGATCTATCAAAAATCCTTCTTTACAAATGATGTTTTCAAACAAAGTACAAAGCGGTGTCACAAAAATAAACTTCTTAATGTTTCAAGATATGCTAAGTTGTTTACATCTCTTGAACATTAACCTCAAACAATCATAGTGGTCTTTAACCAACCAATAAAAAAATTCAATCATCCAAATATACTTGAAGAAACTTGTGAATGAAATATTGAAATTCTTGAATAACAATGCACGAGAACATCGTTGGTGCCTTTTTCAATTCAAAGGGAATGACCATATAAGTAAAACATCTCCATTCAATCGTAAATTCCGTTTTCTCCTTATCTTCATGTGTAATCCTAACCTAATGATATCTTGAAGATCCATCAATGAAATAATAGATCTTGTGCCCTACAACACCCTCTATAATATCCTCATTGAATGGTGTGGGAAAAGGATCAATCACACATGAATCATTTAAAAATATATAGTCAACACAAATCCTTATTCTCCCATCCTTTTTAATACTAGTAAACATTGGGCTTATCTGTTATGACTCTTTAATGGGCTCAATAATACCTTCCTTAATAATTTTTTCCATTTCATCCTTCACCTTGACATGTAGATTAGGATTCATCTGGTAAGGCCTCTTATAAATCTGGTTGCATGCCTTTTTTAGCTTGATCCTCATTTCACCTGATGGTGGATGGACACCCTTTAACTCATGGTATCCTCTTGGAAAGAGATCCTAGAATTCATGCAATAGTTAAAATATTTTTACAAATTCTACCTCAGAAAAATAGTCACCAATTATTTCCTCTTTTAGCACATCTTGATGACCGATATTAACTTTGTTTATTTTTAATAACACATGATATGTGAGCACCTATTCATATGTAAAGTCCAATACTTCACACACACCTTTTGTGTGCTCAATGTTAAGGTCCTCAACCTCTTCATCATCTATAAAATAGACAAGCTTCCCCTTTTTTCTTTCCAATCCCATTATAAAAACTCTCATCAGTCTCTAAGTCGGCGCATGTGTCACTACTCTCTTCGGTGGTCCATCCCATCATACAAATGAGTCATGATTTATTCAACCCTCATGATATCACCCAATGTAATGCACCTCATAATTAAATTTATGAGTAATAACTGCAATAAAATCACACTAATTCTCTCTTCTTCATGTCTTTATTTAACTTTAGTTTGTAATTTTCTCTAGTTCTTTGGTTCGTAAGAGATCTTTTGTGCATAATTTCTCAAATAGTAAGGTAAGAATGACTTCTCTCGCACACTTTTATAGATGTTTAATTTCTAACTACATTAGTTACACTCACCTACCACCAATTTTTATTTTTAAAGTGTATTTTTTTATTTTACACTTTTATTTATGTTTTCCCACATTTTTACACAAGCTTCCTCTGTGTGCAGAAATTCATAACCTTTTAACGCGCTACTAATTCCCCATCAAAACACTCACTTACACATACCCTCATGTGCCACACACATTATTTTGCACCACTTTCTAAGTATTTTCCATATGTTTTTCCTCCCTCATGTTATATGGTGTGTTTTATCTTCCATCATGGTTTCATGTGAGAAATATCACCAAGTCAAGCATAGCTGAGAAAATCCACAAATCTACACACACTCGCGCCTTATCAACTAAATCAAAAGAATACTTTCACATACACCTTTACATTTCTCCTAAGTGCATGCATTTCACATTTTCCCATTGTGAACCTTACCTTCCTATACAACACTTAAAAGTGTGTGTGGTCCTCTGCACAACATTCTAAAATAAAATGATTAACTCTTGTGCGTGAACATGCTTATTACAAAAAAAAAATCAAAACTAAAGCTGAAAGGGAACCTATTCTACTAGAAATAATACCTTATTACAAGAATAAAGAAAGAATATCATTTATAATAGGGATTCATCTAAATCCCATTGAATTAATCAGAAACGTGGTGTCATCCAAAGACTTGTAACTAACACACACTTGATTCTTGTATCTTGGTTACTTTATATGGGCCTAACCAATGAAATTTCAAATTCCTAGGGTGACACACAAACATTGATTAATATAAGAGCACCATTTTCCTTGTAGTAAAAATGTGTTCTTAATGTTCCTATCATGCCAATCCTTTTGTCTCACTTTTTATGTCCTATAAATCCATCATGTGATTATTCGTCATTCATCTAATCACATCATTTTATCAATGTGATCCTTTATATCTTTTTCATCAGCAAGTCCTCGTATGCACGCTATACACAGGGAGGGTAACATGAATTCCAAGGTAAAATTACCTTCGTGCCAAATACCAATTGAAAAGGTGTGGCATTATTTAACCTCTTATATATAGTCATGTATGCTAATAAGATGACTAATACTTTTTCATCCCAATCCTTTCTGCTTACATCACAAATGTTTGTCAATGTATGTCTCAAGATTTTATTAAAGGCCTTTGTAGTACCATTGGCTTATGGGTGATAAGGTTGAATGTTATGATGGGATACCATAAACTCTACCAATAATATTATAATTGTCTCATTCAAAAAATTAGTTCCCCTATCACTAGTAAGGCTCAATGGACAACCATACTAATTAATTATGTTTTCCCATAAAATTCTTGTTAATATAGTGGAATTATAATAAAAACTCCTCTCTGATGGGATCTTCAATTTATTGCTCTCCTTGACTGATTTTCTAGTTTTTGGGCGTTGCTTATACCCACCTTGTCAGATAATCAGTGTATGTGATAATGTGTGTGTTCTGTACTCCATCCATTTGGTACAATTGGGCCAAAAAGTCTATTTCCCATTTCTCAAAAGGATATGTGCTTGTTATAGGTCAATGTGGAATTTCATCATGGTTTAATGGCTTCCCTATTCATTGACAATGATAAAAGGTTTTGACAAAGGCCTTAGTATCTTTATAAAATTTCTCCCACCATAATTGGACAAGTAATATCTTGTGTGTTGTAGCTTCACCTACATAATGACCTCCTTTTATCCTATCATGTGTTTCCTCCATGATGGCTCATGTTCCTAAACACACGTGTGTAACACTTCATCTCTACCCATATTATACAGGTCCCCTCGCCTAATTGATAGGGTGTTGCGTGAATGGTGTGTTGTTTGTTCTCTAGTGTTTTTTACCTCAGGTGTAACTATTATGCGTAATAATATTGCAATGTCTTCCAAATTAGTGAGTGTGTGTTACAATATAGATAGTTGAACATACGGGATAATGTTATCTATTTTTGCACATCCTCACCAAATTTTATTCGTGACAAGTGGTCTGGTCCCAAGTTACATTTTTCAAGCTTGGCTATAACTAAAAACTCAAATTCCTGAAATAAAAGGATCCAACGGCAAATGCGCCCTTGCAAAAATGCATTGTTAAATAGATATTTAAGTACCATGTGATGAGTGTATAAGATAAATGGTTTGCTAATAGGTACTTCCTAAACTTGTGAATCCCATACACCATTGATAATGCCTTGTGCTTTGTAGTTGTGTAATTTTTTCTATTGGTGTCAACTTTTTTATCGTAAAACATATGGGATGATCAACATTTCCTTCCCAAATTGAGCCAAAAATACTCCAATGGTTGTCCGGACATGAAACAACATATTCTAAGAAGGAAAGAGTAAGATGGGTGTTGTTAGTTTCTCCTTCAAAGAATCAAATTCTTGTTGTTGTGCATCTCCCAAATAAATTTTTCCTTTAGCTTTCAAAATCTCTTCTAATGACACATTGATCTTGGCATAACCCTTTATGAATTTTAAATAATATCCTATATGCCCAAGAAATGCACACACTTTGAGTCTCATGACTGGTTGGTTCTTCCAACCCTAGAATAACTAAAATATTGGCGAGATCTATCAATAATATTTCTTTATAAATAATGTGTTCAATAAAAGTACAAAACGGTGTCACAAAAATACACTTCTTAATATTCAAGGATATGTTAAGTTGTTTGTGTCTCTCAAACATTAACCTTAAACAATCATAGTGGTCTTTAACTAGCCAATGACCTTAACATTAACCTTAAACAATCATAGTGGTCTTCAACATTAACCTTTTCATTTTTGTATAGGTATTTTCCATCATACATTTTAGCATCATCATTACCCAATGACACACTCTTGTGCTTTGGTTCACACTTGACTATTGAGGGATTACTACACATGAACCCCACACACTACACTCTAGGCATTACATACCACATCTAGTCACACATCGCGTGTCATACACCATACACCATACATTCTCCACGTTCATCTACAACATTGTGTCATTTCCACATTCATACATCATACATTATACTAGTCCTCATCTTACATTTTACATCATACACTATTAGGCTATTTACACATATTTCCTCACATCCTATACATAGTCATATACCATACATCATACATTACGTGTCTTCATGTCATATATTTTATAAATACTATATTAGTCTTCATTACATATGAGTCTAACATAATTCCATCATACATATTACATTATTATTCTACCTACACATGTTACATCACGCACTATATATCACATTTTATACATTCTACACATCTACCATTGCATTTTACAAACCACATTTTTAAATATTCTCTTCATCACATGGTCGTCCTTTATCATTACATATACTACATTGTCTTATACGCATTGCACTCATCACCCTATGATGCACTTTACTTCCTCGGTCCATACTCGATTTCCGAGGGTTTACAAATCAAATGGACCTACACTTATCACTCATGTGAATCCTAGGCTGGTGACATATGCTTTAGGATAAATTTTCACCTATTATATCATTTTGTAGTGGTATACACCTTAGGTTACATCACCACTCCTTTTTTTCATCTTGTAGTGATATACACTTAGGGCTAAATCATCACTCATCCATTCATCTTATAGTGATATACGCTTAGGATAAATCATCACTTATGCATTCATCTAGTCGTGATATATGCTTCAACTATAGAGTTCATGAACACACGTCGATATGTCATATATCATCACTATATTTACACATTCATCATAACATGCTAGACACAACACACACTACTCGACCATTTCCCGATAGCACACTCTCATTTATGGTTCACTCTTGACTACTGAGGGGAAAAAAATGAACCTCATTGCATACATCTCCATTCACTTTGGGGTCACGTGGATCCTATCATCCCATTCCATCCATCCACAAGTATATTACATTTTCTTGGGGAATTTACTCTTGTTTACTAGTGTTTTTACATTATCACTTTACTAAACATGTTAGATTGATTTATTCTATGTCATTATCTATACCATCCACACATGCATATTCACATCTTTGTTTAGTTTTGATTACGAGATATAGATCTTTTACACATAACACGGATGCTCATCTTCTACCCTTCCTTCACAGTCGTTGGGGGTATCGACATTCATCTCTTCTAGGTGTTATTATTTCATTTTGTACTTAACAATGCACATTACTAGGTTATACATGCTTTTGACATACTAGTTATCTTTCTAACATGCTAATGAGTGCTTCATATGCATAATTTGTTATGCATGGATATTTTCTTCCATACTTGTTTATTCTATTGTTTTCTATTGTTTTCTCTTGTTTGTGGGCCTTGTCCTATGTTTGGTATGCACAGTTTTTGTTGTTTGTGGCCGGGATGGTGTTGCATGTCTTGTGACATCGTGAGTGATGTCCCAATTTTGTGACCCACTTTGTGCTTAGCTTACTTTGTCTTCTTACATGTTTACACTACTTTTCTTGGTATATTTTACATTGTATTCATAGATTACACATTGTCTTCTTACATGCATGTTTTTTTGCACTAACACTTGTTTTAACTAACAATCCTTGTTTTTGTAAACTTTGGTTTCTACTAAGTGCATTCCCTTCCCCATGCAAGGAAAATTTACAGAGTACATACGGTTGGTCCTCTTTTGGGGCCGCATTCTCCTATTAGTGACGTCACATGCACCCCCAAAGAGGGGGCATCATTTGGGGTTTTTACATACTAACACAAAGATTCTACACTGGTTCAGTTTAGTTATATATAATGAGTGGGTTTAGAACAGTCTAAAAACCCCATACATAGTGTATTTTATAGAATATGGTGTCCTTAGCATTCTGGGGAAGCGATTCTGAGGCTTGGAGGTTATAGTGGTTGTGCCTCTCTACACTACTTCGTCTAGTGGCATTGGATCACCCAAAAAACTAGGATGTACAGAGATCTCTTCACACACATTTTAGGGAAGTAGTTAAAGGTTGGAGGAAAACTCATTTTCTCCTATACTTCTTCAACATATGGTGTGAGATTACCCAAAAAAAGCGGTAGTATAGGATATCCTTCTATAATCTGTTTCTCAACATGAACTAGGTACACATGTTCCATTTACACTTTACATTTTCCATTTACATTTTCATATTTTACATTTACATGCTTTCATGTGTGTGTGTGTGTGTGTGTGTGTGTGTGTCTTTTACATTACATTTTATACATACATACATATTTGACTACTTGATTGTTTTCTCCTTGCAAGTCTAGCCGTATGAGAAACAAGTAGTCAAATGGGGGTAGAAACAATAAAAGTGTCAACAAAAACTTCACAATAGCACACACTTTAATAACCATGCAAGTACATCACACACCACAGTAGTTACATGCGTGTTTCGCCCTAGGTTCACTCTCATCACTTTTTATTTGCACATTTTTCATCTTTAATTTCCATGCTATTCCATATTTTTATCATTCCACACGTTATTTAGTCCTTCGTCACACCTTCTTCACCATTCTTCATGTACATTGGGTATACATCTCTATCTACTTTATGTTACCAAGATTTCCGCTCACTAACATAAAGTGGGGGAAAATGTAGTCACAAAATCATGCACTTTAAACATTATTTATCCTGGTCTCATACTACTATTTAGAATGTTCTTGAGTGAATAAATTACTAATTAACCCATGTCTTTTGGTCATCTTGTTTTATTTTATTTCGTCATTCGACCTCTTACACCCATATGCCCAGTCAAATTTTGTCATCCTGCATTATTTTATCCTCATTGGGGCACCGTTGGTCCCACCAAGGGTGCCTCGGTCCCTTTTGCACTTTCCTACCACTTTTTGACATCATTCTAGCTATTTTAAATCTTTATCTTTTTTGGTGGTCGGGCATTTTAGGGTTAATTATGAAATTAGATCAAGAGAACCCTATAAATATAAAGTTATGAGACCATAATGAGGGACCTAACATCACTTAATACTATCACTCATCTAGAGTTGTATTCATCTATTGCATTGGAGATCACTTACATCCACACAACTCCATCATCAAGGCACAAGGCTAGGACATATATATCACACTTCATAGGGGGAGGGATTCTATTATATTCCATGCACACATTTTATTAAATTTTCTTCACATATTTATTTCTTGTTACTTCACAAAGTGTGACGGCACAAGAGCAACTTAGGGAATGTACACACACAATTTCATATAGAACTACATCTGGTCTAATATGTAGTGCAACGTTCAGATTAGTAATTTCACCATTGTGAAAGCTAAGGGAAATCTGACCCCATCATATACATTCTTCTTTTTAAGGGTTTAATGTTTGTTTTTGGGTCTTACAGGTTTTATTTCATCTTATATTATTGACAACATCCCACACAGGATAGAAAATTTGATGCGATAAACATCAAGTGTTTTGTACCATCTGTTGAACCAATGAAGATTAGTTTTCAATCTTTTGAACATGTCGAGGTGCCCAGATTATATACCATAGTGCATGCAAGTACCCCAATCCTCTCTAGGAACTCCGGTCTATCTAGATCCTCCAGATTCATCCTTTTTAGGACTTCTACATATTTATTCCTAATTCTATATTTTCTAGTCATCGTTGTGACACTTCCTACGAGCATCTATTATTCAATTTGAGTTCTTTCCTCTTCTTTTTGCAAATTAGGGTTAACATTTTTTTGTATAGTTGCTTAGCTTACTTACATAATTATTTACTCTATTTATTTACTTTATTTACAGTTGTTCATAGCTTAGGTTAACTATTCCCAAACTACATTAGTTATATAATTTTAGTTAATCACCTAGCTCAATCATTAAGATCTTTGTCACTAACGATAACATACATAAGTATGATCCTTTTGACTCTTTTAAAAACTAGAACTCTACTTCCTCTGGGCATGATTACATTGATATTTTGTATTCCAAGGTATAATTACAAAACACACCTTCCTAAAAAATTGTCTACAACAAGCTTCCATGGTTCATTCAAATCATAGAGTGCTTAGTATTGTTTCTAGTTCAAAACTTGCTTCTTTCCCTATTGGATACCTCTATTCTATTGTGTACGCTTCTAACCATTTGTATAAATCTACTAGGAAGAAAATATAAAATTTACCATACAATAAATCATGTTAATTATCTTCCACCCATTTACACAAATTAAAACATCACCTAGTGTGTGTGTCTGGGAAAATTCATCGTGACGATCATATACCCAATGCTCAATATTCTCTAATGACATTCAAAACACTATTTGAATGCCACATCATGATGAATAGAATGGAAAGATGTCCCAAAAATGGAACCAAAATGTAGAATTTTATTTACCAACACCTAGTTGGGTGCACTAACATATCACTCAGACAAATGACTAAGCACTCACCTAAAGCGTGTGCAACTACTAGGTCCCTCTTTGTTTATTCATGAAAAATGTGGATTCATCAATATACCAATGTGTGACATGAGGTAGAAGATAATTAAATAAGAAAAACACAACCATTAGTAATATCAATAATATATTTGATCATTCATCCATACATAACTAACAGTGGAATCGAATGCTAATTACATCATGTTCACTTCTTCTAGCCTTAGAAAAACCATACAATATTACCCATTACAAACACATGAACAATACATAAAAATAATATTACATATTCAATAACAATACATGCACCTCATACAGACTCCTTTATCTCACAAAAACCTAACCACCTTACAATGGGTACGACATACCTATTTATACACGGTGGGAACTTTTCCTTCACCGCTTACATGCTTTAACACTAATAATAAACCTCATAACTATATTTTTTCATGCCTTCAAACTCCTACTCTAATATTAAAATCATGTTATAAATAGCTTGATATTATCCATGCTTTGATCCTATATTTAGCTTTGTCCATGTATCATCCTTTTCGATCTCGTGCATGTGCTTTATCTAATGTCGGTGCCTTATCATCTCCAAGTCTATTTCTGGAATTGTCTTTCTTGATACACCAACTCTACTTTTCCTATTTTTAATCTCTTATGGAAATCCACTATCTCCTGGAACCTATCTTTTGTGTGTGCAAAAACCTTTTCACATTGATATCTCTTCATCTCTCGCACAAACCTTCACATAGTGACTTATACGTATTATTTCTTTACTCTCGTGTGTGTTCTTGTGTGTTCCTTCCTAGTCCTTTTTTTTTTTTCATAGCCTATGGATGCCCTCCTACAAGCATCTTTAACCACCACCCATGCATTTTACTTTGTCAACTCAACAAATACTAGGGAATGTTAGGAAATTATTATTGCTCTTTGATAATTGGTGATTTACCACATAGTAAAAGAGTATGTATAGTTATGTTGATTAGTCATAACAATATATTACTTAAGATTAATATATATGCATGCTACAACTCTATTAAGAATATAGGATTGTGATATTTATAAGGGGAGAGTAGTTGTAACAACATCCTAAAATATAAGAGTTGTCTCTCATATATAACAGTATGTACTATTTCATGAATAATATTGAAAATAAAGTTTGTTGTGTTAAACCAATTGAGGAAGTATTTAATTGTGAGATTTTGAGCCAAAATTTGTAGGATTTTCCATCAAATTTGTATTGTGCACCCTTGGAAGAGAGTATACATAATTGATTCTAGAATGGAAGAAAATTTTGATTGGATGTTTTGTAGGAAAAGGATATTATATTATGTTTTCATGATCCTAATTGAGGTTTACTTATATCAACCTAAACAGGGGGGGGAGATATAATATTTTATTCAAGAAATCATGACAAGTAGTTGTCTTGAAACTATCTGGAATTAGTAAGAAATTTGCAAGCATTATAGTTTCCTCCCATAAATGGTGGGTTCATTACCTAAACACCTTATCCCATGGTAATGTATGAGAGTTATTTAATAATGGATTATTCAATTTTGACATATTATATTTCTTTCTCCTTGGAAAATTAAGCTTAGTATATGGTTCCATGTGAGTATAGAATTTTATTTAGTTTCATGTTTGATAGCTAGATATTGAGAGATAAGGAATGTTTCCTTGAAATTATATCCTATATATTATTTTGGTGTTTTTTTATCCACAAAGATAGAATTATATTCATATATGGCATTGAAACTAATCCTTTGTAAATGTTCATATAATGTATCAAATTTCTCATCATTACTACCATAATAATTAGAAAGTGATCTAACTTGTTTCTCAACATTGAATTATGGATATGCTCAAAATATATCTTTATGATGTACCTTGTATGTGACACTGAAATATCATGTTGACTTTATTATTAATATCATACCACTTTTTATTTCAATTTATGAATAATTTAACTATTCATTATTTCATCATGTTATTTAAACATAGATTTAATATCCTTGAGTAACCATTGAGAAGATTCAGATGACCATGTAGGAGATAACCCTCTCATAGAAACAACATCCAAAAAGAATAAGAAACTAGTTGCTCATTGTGAAGGGCATCATGGGAGATCACAATATCCACAAAGGGATGCCTCATAGAAGGATATGGGTATATATGAGTTTTCAAGAATGAAAAGAGATAATTCCCTTATTCTCAAGCTATATATCTTTTGATGTAAAGCATAACAGTAATTTTCATGTTGTCCATTGATTCTATGATAGTTGTAAAATGGTTTTCCTTTGAATTAATCATGAAAATGGATATGATGATAATGGTTAGGTAATACATTAACTAAGAAACAATCAAATAGAGTATAAAAATATCATGTGCTTTTGATGAGGCTTCCTTAGCACACGAGGTTGATTTTGGGAATATAAAAATTGTTTCCTCTATGTAGGACTTAAAATTGACTTGAAGTAGAAGATATATAATTTTTATCATTTATATTAGATTTATTTCCTTTGGCTTTATATTTAGATTGACTGTGATGCATAGAGACGTAATTTACCTAGTTGTGTAACATATTTCTTAAATATGAAATCTCATCCTTAAGTAATTTTATCTTAATAGTCATATATTGAATGTACATTTGAAATTTTCTTTGCTATGATTGGATAGATAACATGTTCAATCTAATGATTGACACTATTTTCACTACTTTCTCCTTGCTAATCATCACCTTTGATCACACTAATGTGATACTTGGGTTTATCCCTAATACAATACACATCCCTACTTTGATTGATCAACACCTTATACACATAAGTTTTAAAAGCACTACCCTACATAATATGTATGTTGTCAAAAATTACACCCTTTGTAATTTTGTACAACCATTATAAGGACTTAACTATTTTTCATGCTCTATAAAAGTCACGGAAACTAATTTAGTTTATTGTGGAATGTAAGAACTTAGTGTTTGGTGGGTTTTCTCAAACCTGTGGAATAAAGAAAATAGAAACACGAGGACTTGGGTAGAAATTGATGAAGTTTAGTGTTATGTGGTATCTTTTAACACTTTTTCAACACTAAAAGAGCAAGCCCCTAGTAGGTAAAGTAGGATGAAGTACCACAAATTTTTTTATCTGTGGGGGAATCAAGAAGTTGTCTAAGTTCTAAAGAAGATAAAAACTAACTTGGTTTTCTACATGTTCACCAGATTATAATGTCCCACAAGATTTTTAAAACCTACGCAATAAATTAAAATAGTCGAAGGTCTTAAATCTGCGCAAACTAAAACCATAAAAAAACTACCCTCAACCACTAGAATTTAATAATGTATGGATCCCTCGTGACTAGTCTAATGGTGCGAGATAAAATAAAGGGGGGATGTTATGGTTGTTGATTACATTTTTTGAGGTGACCATGCCTATACTACAAGAAAACTCTCGCAGGATTTTAGGGCACCCAAACTCATTCAATGCATTTTCAAACACAATCAATTCTATCTTGGAGGTCCTTTTCCCTCTTTTTTATCTCTCTCCTTGGAATGAAATTGTGTAAATGTAATTGATTATGCACTTTGAAAGGGTTATTATCCTTATTTCCTTCCTTGGCATATTTTTGAGCTCTTCTTTGTGAGACTCAAAACTCCATGTGTCGACCTCTATAACTCGTGGACTGGTGTTTTCTTACCTCGAATCTATATATAAGCTCTTATAAAATGTTTATTACAAGTTTGATTTTATTATTTCCTTAAAATACATTGTGTTTGGTGTGAATATTTTCCCCTTTTACATATTTTGTGATCTTTTATTCCCTTGCATCGAAATGGGCATATTCTTATGACCCCAACTTAAAATCCTTTGTTTGTGTCATCTAGATTTGGGAAACTTTCCACATTATTTTAGTGATATAAATTCCCTTTATCTTAGGATTTACCTTTTCTTATATCCTTATCTCCCTTGTCCCTTGAAAATGTTAGTGTAGGATTAGTTATAGGAATACTTTTAGCATTATAAATAGGTTTTGTTATGCAATATTTCCCAATCCACGTAATGAGGAAGTTAGCCTTCTCTAGAGGTTGATATAATTTTTAGAAAACCCACATTGTAGAAATAATCCCATGTTTTCTCAAAATATTAGATCCATGTGATTCAATGCAGGGTGTAATTTTGAGATCCAACATGTCTTTTCACACTGGGGACAACTTGATAAAGCTTAAAATTCATTATTGCTAAGTTTTGTGTGTGACTTAGTAATTTCATCCTTTTGAGGTAGTTCTTCAAAAATATGGTAACTCTAAATTTTAAATTATGTGATTTTGATCATTCCAAAGTGCCCATTTTCATGAGAAGAATACAAACTAGACAATGTATAACAAGAAGTGAGTCTTTTGAGTATTTGCATTTATCACCTAGAAGAAGAAGAAGAAGAGGTAGAAAAGTTCATATATCACCATCTCCTCTAATTATAACTCTTTATGATCCTCCCCTAATAGGATTTTATTATTTTCCTCTAGGGTTTTAAGACCTATTCCATTCATGGCACAACAAAGAAATTTTCCCTTTATCAGTTTCAATGGTGGTAGTCCTTTCGCATGAAATTCACAACATGATATACCAATTCCTACCCTTAAAAGTATTCCTTTTTTCAGTAGTGAAAACTTGACTACTCTAGCTAACCATATTTAAGATGTTGCAAATGTGTGTTTAGTTAATCTAGTCATAGAAGATGATGTTTCAGCTAGGATTCTTACTTATGCATTAAAGGGTAAAGCGCTTTAAGGGTATAGAACTTTGAGACCTACTTCCATTCACTTCTAGGATGAACTTGGTACAACCCTTTATCAAAAATTCGAGGAGAAAGCAGATAACATGTCCTTATTATATCAACTCACGATAATAAAATGATCTCCAAATAATATCATGGAAGATTTTAACTTCAGATTCTAGATAAGATGGAATAGAAATCTAGTGCTTCTAATACCAACCCCACAAGGTGAAATCTTATACTTTCTTAGATCTCTAAATTTTGATATAGCAATAATGATCCAATCTAAAGGTGTTTTCTAGTTACCAAATGTATATACAATATCCATTAGGGATGAAAATTATCTAATCCAAGTAGGAAAATTGGCCCCTAGATTTATTATGCCCATTTTTCCTAAAGCATCATATGATGCCCAACCCATTGTTTCTCACATATCCTGCTTCAACATGTGGTTCCTCTATCAAACACAAAGAAATTGAAAGTCTTAGTGTTAAGCTTAAATATATAACAAATGATATTTTCACTCTTAAGATATGTCAGGATCGAGATCCTAAAAATTATCCTTACCCTCCTCATGGTTATGTGCAATAAGGCTATCAGTATCCTAATAAAGGATTTTCACAAAAAAATTCTCCAAGAAAACCACTAAATATAAATTTGCAACCCCTCACCTCTCCTAACTTAAGAAAATTCATTGTTCTAGTCTAGACCAATATAGTAAAAGGCTTTGAAAGGTGTTGTCCATGTGATCAATCCCATAATAAATATAAATATGAGGATGGAATGAATTCCTTACAAGAAAATGATATTATGGTTCAAAATATATTGTGCTTATAATAACATACCTGGATTCATCAATAAGAAATATAAACGAGGTTTAATATTTTTCTTCTAAACCCAATTTCATGTTTTTTGGACCTAAAGATTTTTGTGTTATTAATCAAGCCACATGTAACTAAACTAGGTTAAAACTTCATGTGATGGATCATATAAGATCTAAGAAGTGGAATATGGATGTGATATCTCCTCCTCATGATTCCTCAGCTCCTTGTGACACCTCCCATTAGTACATGGACTTGAGAAAAACTCATCTTCGTCAGGTCACTCCTTGGTCACTTAAAAACTACAAAAATGAAAAAGTTCCACGGGACACATAAAACCTAATCAAGGAGCCTCTATGGGTAGAGAAAAGAAACAAAGATCATGTTTCACCTTCATTACAAAAATCTACATTTATTCCTCTCAACATTTTAGAAAAAGGAAGAAAACAAATCTCAGTTTAAGTAATGTGGGATGCCTTGTCTATCCCATCTCAAAGGGATTTTTGAAAGAAGCATTGAAAAATATTCCATATCTAGAACCCACCATGCAAAAATAATATGTTGTAGTCAACATATGATAGCCAAAGTATGAACATGTAGGTTTAATTTCTAAACCCCCTCCTTTATATGTGTCTATCATAATTGAAAATTGGCTTGTTCATAATTTCATGATATATTTGGGTGCTAGTAATTAATTCATGCTAAATAAAATATAAGACATTTTAGGGATTGAGTAAAATTCAAATTCTAAGGGTGTTCTACAGCTTGATGGGTTGACAATGCAATTTTTGGGAGTAGTAAAAACTTTAGAATTAACTCTTCATGCATGTCTAATTTTAACCATAATGTAGTACATTTTTTATTGACTTTCCACCTTTATCTTGTCCCTTTTTCTTTCTAGCTATTTCATTACTAATATGGGTGGATATATTTATTCAGATTGGTCTCATATGCTTCTTAGAACAAGGTATGAAACTAGGTTTACAATCAAGGATGAACCTATTTCAACTTATCATGTGGAAGTTTATGACCCTAGTCCTATCAATGTTAATTGTATGATAAAAAAAAGTAAGTAGTAATCTTGAACCAATTGAAACATTGCATTCATCAACTTTAATTTCATATAATATGCTATATGAATCAACAAAAGAGCATAATGAAATTTTATCCATATGATACAACTATGCAAATTGGTCTAAGTACTTATTATATCCATGAAGAAAATTCACTACCCCATGCCACAAAAGGAAGAAGAAAATGATGCTTCTAGTCTATGGAAGTTATATTTTGATGGTTTAAGAAGTAGAAATGGAGCTGGGGTAGGTGTATTTCTTGTTTCTCTTATGGGTAAAAATGTGTCTTTGCCCAAAGGCTAGAATTTTCATGCTCCAACAATGTGGTGGAGTATGAGAAATTGGTCCATGGTTTTTTTATTATAGAAAAGAGATGAATCAAATATTTTCATGTCTTTGGGGACACCAAGTTGTTCATTCACTAAGTTAAAGGAAGGCGTGTAGCTATAAACCATATTCTAATAGCTTATACGCACCGAGTTTGGGATCATCTAGAAAATGGTAAAACTATGAATCTTCATGTGGTGTCATGGAAGTAAAACAAGGAGGCGTATCAGATGGAAACCATTAGTTCTCAATTCTCTCCTACAAGGGGTCTTATCCAATGGAAACAACATGTCAAAATTATTATAAGGCCATCCATTCTAGATAATGATGTCAACTGGAATTTTTTTAGAATGATGTGTATTATGTATTTTTGGGTTAGTGTTATCAAATGTAGAAAGTACCTAAAACTAAAATTATGGTAGGGTTTAACGATACATGTACCAACATTAGACATGTCGGGATAATGGAATGTGAAAATGAATGAGTGTTCCTTCTCTATTCTCCAAGTGAAGAGATCAGTAAGAAAAGATGACTAGACAAAAGATATTAGATAAATTGTATTATGAGCTACTCGAAAAGGTCAATCCCAGGAATCTAAAGAGACTTCCTTGAAGGATGTCAGCTCATTTTGATATAATTAAGTAGGTTTCTAAAAATGATAAGATAGATAATGACAATAAAGAGTAAGCTAGAACTCAAGATGAAATGGGAGATCTGTTTTGGTTTGTAGGTGGCCCGGGATAGGGTGGCGGTAATATGGAGGGATTCAAAGTTGTTATACCAAAGTAATCCACAGTCACTTTGTAGTTTTCATGGAGGAATTTGATTTGTTCCCCAATGTCTTCAATGTCAAGTGTGAATCGAGATAGCAAATAGAGTAAACTCATGAAGGATATTAAACTTATCCCACATGAAGGGTTTTTGGATGATCCAGAGGTAATAGATACTTGTGATCGATGAGACTGACCTCAAATAGTCATCTACAATAGAGACATGCTTAAAAATAGCCAAATTAATTCAGGGATATAAATAATATTTGATAAAATGTAATGAGTTTATGAAGAAAAACTAATTTTATGTAAATCGCATGTGATTCAAAGGAGTCATTAGTGATTAGAGGGAATTGCACATGATTCCTTTAAAAGATTAATTTTATTGAAAATGATAATTTAATTGAAAATAGAGGCTTAAACTTTATTTTTCAATATTATTTTTTAATAAATGGTTGTATTAGGAATGATAAGATTACCTTGTTATGTGGAAAGGACTGGAAGAATTTCCACGATGGGTAAATCACAATGATTTTTTTCTCTACGATTGTCTAAAAGTGTGGCAGAGATGTTAAGGACTTGTAAATGCACAATGATGGTGTGTTATGAATCCTTGGAGTGATATATCTCATTGTTAGGCTTTGGAGATAGAAAAAGTGACAGATTCTTGTCATTGGTTCTAAGAAAAATTGGGAATGAAGATACATAGATGTCCCAAATTCCCTAAAATAGGGGTTTGAGTTCCTATTTATAATCGCATGTGATTTATTGGAATCTCTAGTGATCCCTAAAATTCGGAAGAAGCTATTTATAAGTGGTTTCAATAACTTCTAAACCGATATTTTTTCGGGGTGGGGACAAGGAAAAATGGTTGAGGAAGAGGTTAGGTGATGTTGGGAGGTTGTGATGTAAGGGTAAAATGGTTAGAATATGGTTAAATATGGTTAGGATGTTTTGGGGGAGTTATAGTAAGTTTTGAAAAGTAACTATAATTTCATGAGGATAAATAATTGTTGTACAGAGTGAGTTTGGGTGGCTCATGTAATGTTTTAATGTGATAATTTTAGTGGAAAGATGTGTATTTATGGGATGTATGAAGGTGAGAAAAACCCAAAGTGCCTACATTTTCCCCTTTTTGTCAAGGGTTTTTTATGGAAAACCGCCGAGACAAAAATGATTTGAGATGGTTTTTTTTTGCTTGGATGGGTGATTTCCCCTCAAGTGGGGGTGTTTATAATGAAAGGAAAACAATCGCTAGTTTGATGGAGTTGTTTGGATGAGATAGATTTGTTTTGATGTGTGTGTTTCATTTTGAGTTTCCCCAATATGAGGTATGGAATCAAGACTGTTGTAAATGTGGATTTGATGCTACCATGGAATCAAATAATAGGGGAACTAAGGGGTTCGTGACCTACGGACATATGATTCACAATAAAAGAAGGCGGGGAAGATGATCCTACTTGGGTATGTTATGGTGTGGCTACAAATGTGGGATTTTGAGACCAGGTATTAAAGTGATAAGGGAACCAATGGGTTCATCTCCTATGGACATATGACTTACGGTGCTAAGATTGTAACACAAATCCGAGATAGATTTTGATAAAGGTAGGATTCGATCCAATTGATTGGTTTATTGATATTGCAAAGGGTTTTAGGGTCCTGAAAGGAATCACATGCTATACAAATGTGTTATTTTGATAAATATGATGAAGATGATGGTTTTATGACGTTAAGGGTCTAAAAATATATGTTTCAAAAAATTATGCTTACGCGACCAAAATTCAAACAATAGGGGAACCAATGGGCTCTCGACCTATAGACGTATGACTTATATGAGGCGACGAAAAATATTTGGAGAGATATAGATAGAGGGCTGGATAGTGGTCCTACTTGTGAGAAGGGAAGCACCGCCCTGGAAGCGTCACGGTTGACGGATATCCAGGTTTACCCCGTAGCTGATATTTTTATGTATGTGGATCTTTTGTGAATCCTATATTGGATTTATATTTTTGATACATAGATTTTGATACTCATGATGATGTATACTAATACATTGATATGATATATATAATTTATATTTATATCTTCATTTATTTCAATGTGATGTTTGGATGTGATAATGTAATATTCAAATGTGATCATGATATTTGAATGTATAGATGTTGATAAATGTTTTGATCATATTTTAGGTGATCTTTGAGATAGATTAAATGTGACGTTTATTTGATTGTGGTGTGTCCTTTTATGTAAAAATGTATTATAATCATTTATGGGAATAAAATGTTAACTTGTTTCATTTTGGAATGGATTTGATACATACGTGATGGTAAAATGTATAGTGAAGGCTCTTGTACTTTTTGGTCTTATAAAAGATATTAATACATGACTAACCATAGGCGGTCACATGTAGGACCTTAGATACGAGATGAAAGTGAAATTTACACCTTCCTAGCAGATGAGAAGGAATGACATATGTAATTTGTTTAGGAGAATAGGTTCTCTCTCTCGAAAAGATTCGTAAGCTCATGCCCGAGTTTATGGATTTTTATTTTGATGCAAACTGATCAATAAGGGAATCTTCCTAGGATATTTTTGATATTTTGACTTTTTAAGGCTGATCGATGTGGGAATACTTTTTATAATGATATGGGTAGCCATCCATTGAGTGAGTGGTCTATAGTTTTTTTATTTTTCTCTCTAGATAGTCATCCTTCGAGGGATCAGTTTGTTTATCTATCCATAGATATTTTCTCTTCATTTTTATGTTGAGGGAAGGCTCAGTAGACCATTTTGAGGAGGGGAAAAGATGTGTGCATAGACTACACATGTGTATCCCATAACATGTCTTTAGTTGGTAGATAAGGTGGATGGATGTAATGATTGTGGGGTTCCTATTGAGGAGGAAATTTTCCATGTGAAATATGTAATGAAAAAATCCATGGTACTCATCTTTAAGGTTTTGAGGATAATTATGGTGAACGACATACCTTCAAATCATTATGATGATGAAATGATGGGTGGAAGTGGAATAAGACCTTTGATGTAACTATTGTCATGATGGTCAATGTATTAATAGTAGAAATTTCGTAAGTGCAAGGCATCCAAAGGTTCTTTTTCAAGTGTACCATTTATAGAGGATATATGAAAATATCCCAATCCATACTTGTGAGTGATGACATATGCACCGATCTAGTTAGGTAAGTTTACTCCTTTCCCGAGTAGTGAAATTTTGCTTTTATTTTAGTACAAAATCATTGATGTTGAACTCACTCTTTCACATGTTTTATATACACACTCTTGATAGACATGATGATGTTCAAGGGTTGTTAGGAAATTCTCATCTAACAACTCTAATTGTGCTAGACATTCTTGATGATAATCCTCATCAAGGATAAAATCTCTGAGGGATACGTGGAGTGATGGGATTTGAAATTCAAGGGTAAGACCACCTTAGAGCCATATACTAAAGAAAATGGCATAGATATTGTAGGAATATGGATGGTGGTGTGATAATCCAGGAGATAAAATGGGATATGGAGATACCTATTCCTACTGTTTGATTGATATATTTCCTTATAATTTGTTAATTGTTTTGTTAGAAGCCTCGGCTTGTCTATTTTCTTGTGGATAATAAGGTGATGAAAATCTCAATTTTATGTTGAATGTATCACATAATTTCTTAACTTATTTATTCTTGAAATATTTTCCATTGTCAGTGACTATCTTGTGAGGGATACTAAAGTGACTTATGATATGTTATATATAAATCCAACGGTTTTGTTTTGTTTAGTATAGATTACTATAATAACCTCTACCAATTTAGCAAAAACTTTAGTGGTTGTGATGATAGAGTGATGTCATTGTGATGAATGAGGGTTGATGAGGCCAATGAGGTCTAACCCCATTGCGAGAAAGGACATAGATCTTGGGAGAGTTGTAAAGCCCGACTAGGAATTTGATTAAGGTTAAAATTTTGTTGAAAATTTACACATTTCTTGACATACGTACAAAATTGTTAATTAAGAGTAGGCTAGTAATATCCCATTTGTAGGATGCATTTCTTGATGATTATACCATTAAAGTTCCCACCACATATGTTGTCGTGGTCTTCCTAGATAGCTTTGGTAGATTCATTATATTTGAGACAACTTAACAAGAGATCATAAAATCCACGTTTGTATAAGAAACCACCTATGATGACATATCAAGTAGTGTGTCAAAGGAAATATCATTTATTTTATTTTGAATAATTAGGATGGAATTTTGGACTCTAAGAGATAATTGAATGTTTGAGTGTATCAAATATCTATTGGATTTCTTTCAATGATATTAACAAAAGGGATTTCATTATTTTGGGATTTTTTTCCAATATATGTATAACAATGAATAATTTAGAATCATTATTTGATAGGGGTGAGTGATGCAAGGGAGGCCATGGTGTCGATGAACTTGTTATATGTTGGCAAGAAAATTTTTCAGGTAGACAAACTTGTGGATTTCTTGCCAATGCTATGGGAATCTAAGTCCCTCTACTTAACCAGGCAACTTCCGTATATACATGTGCGATAAAAAGTGGATTTCTATAGTGGCCTTTCGACCGGGGATCCAACAGGGGCACTCCACTAACCTGTAGTAAAGCTAGCAATCTCTTGCTAGGGAAGAATTTTTCTAAAAGTGGTAAAGGGAGTGAGAATAGAGGTAGGAGAAAAATGCTACAGGTAGAAAATCATATTTCTGCACACACACTAGTTAGAAACTTTAACACATGCATTTATGGGAAGAAACAACTCTGTGAATAACAACAAAACCAAATAGAATTCACTGATCACCAAGTATCAAGAAACCCTTTAGTCAAAGAAATATATAAACTCCTTCTTGTATTGATTTCCCAAATCAAAGTTGTACATAATGTGAGAACGGAAGAAATTGAGAAGTGGAGGACATTAGAAGAAAATTGGCTAGCTCCTTCTCTTTCTCTAGGTACAATGCACTCTTGAGTTTACAAGATCAATCACCCACTTTTACAATGGTGAGAGGAAGCCATTAAATATCTTGTAAGAAATGGTTACAACTTCTTCTTTGTTAGCAAGAAACAGTTTACAATCTTTTCAATCATTTACGTTTATTCAAATTCTTGATTTGTGAAGAAACGCCAATGGCGAGAAAAACCAGACTTTTCATAATGTAGCCATTACACTCATTTTGTAACTTTGAATTTGAACCATTTATCTTTCCTTTGAAACTTTAAACCAGAGTCGTCCATGTGAGAGAAATTTATTGGAGTGGGTGTGGAGGATAACTTTTCCATTTTGTGACTTTATAGAGATTTGGCATTTTTTACATTTTTGGTCCGCCCTTCCACTTTTGATATAAGCCTGACACGTGGCTTCACTTGATTGGCAAAGGAATCATGGCTCGCTTTATGAATTTTATCCCTTTTTACAAAAAGGATCAAAACCTCAAAGTTCTCCACCGACCGCTTCCCTGCTTTGACTTTCAATGCGGGCTCAACATTTGACTTTTTCCTCATAGCATGATCGGTGTGGGTCACTTTATGAATTTTAGCCTTTTTACAAAAAGGCTCAAAACCTCAAAGTTATCTCAGACCAACTTCCCCTCTTTGACTTTCAATGTGGGCTCAACATTTGACTTTTTCCTTATAGCATGATCAGGGCTACAGTTCACTTTATGACTTTAAGCCCTTTTTACAAAAAGGCTCAAAACCTCAAAGTTGTCTGCGGACCCACTTCCCCACTTTGAATTTCAACGTAGACATCAACACGTGGCATCACCTAGATTCCCGTGGGGTTTATCTTCACTTTTACAAATTTTATCCTTTTCACCACAATTCCTCAAAATGCAAAAAGGAATTGCCTTTCCACCAATCCGCCAATCAGAGTCTTGCGGGACCACGGGGCCAATCTGACATTTTTGCTAAAATAAAATAAAAAATTTAAGTTCAAAAAAAAGGACCCATCCTGCCACATCCAATTAGATATGTCCACGTACCCATGGATAATGGGGCCAAAATTTGACGGGGAAGAAAATTCCCGTCATTCATGATTGTGGAAAAATGCAGAGAAGAAGAAAACTCCACCATTTCACGCGTGATTTTCAAATTTCTTCTACAAACCAAGGAATTGAAAAAATAAAAGGTTAGATGATCTATGGCCATAGAAATATTGAAAATTTCATTCAAATGAGGACAATAATAAAATTTTCATGTGTCTAGATAGGAAAATAGAAAATTTATCAAAACGTGCAGACTGGAGAGTTTAAACAACTTTAAAGCATGAATTTCTCTATCTTTTCAGACTTCCAACTTTACTTGAACACTTCTAGAAGGCACAAGCTCAATTTTTTTGAATTTGACTTACAAAATGAGGGGGGGATTTTGAGGGCGACAATAATTGGCTCGGCTTGGGGACATGACATGGAGTGAGCATAGTGAAGACATGACATGGGAATCTAGAATTCAATCTCTAGACATTGTAATTCATTGACCAATGCCTTATCCATTAGGCCTTGCAGAGTCATGCATAAATTTGAGAAAGAAATATTAGAAGAATGAAACACATAAGCACATGATGGGAAGGAAACACACGACACACAATAGAAGGGGAAACAAAACCACACAACAGAAATGGAAACACACCTATGGTACAAGGCGGGGAACAAACTGCTTTCATTGATGATACAATTTCAAGTATTTCCGCTCCGAGGCAATTCCATTGGTGTTCCATCCAAATATAAGATAAGAAAATCGTTATCTCTGCAAGCTTCACAAATCTAGAATGGGCTGAGCCATAATGAATCGAACTTTCCATGGCTACATTTTGGTTCTCTTTTCTTGTCCCATAGAAGATGAAGTCTCCAAGTTTGAATTCTCTTGCCTTGGCCTTCTTATCAAAAATAATTTTTACTTTCAATTGGTGCTCCTTAATGTGATCCACCACTTGGAGTCTATTTTCTTCCAAGCTTCTAAGAAAGAGGATCCTCTTATCAATGGAATCCTTATATCGACCATCTTCTATTTCTGTAGTAGCTTGAGAGTTGGCATCTCAATTGTGAGAGGAATTTCTACTTTTACTTCATACATGATTTGGAATGGTGACATACCTATTTCCTTCTTGGGAGTGATCTTATCCACCCACAATGTGTCGTACAACCTTTTGTGCCAATTCCTTTGATTCTCATTTACAAGCTTGTGGAAAATGGTCACAATGTTCTTGTTGCTTGATTGTCCATTTCCTTGTGGATAGTAGTTAGAAGAATGAGATAGGGAGATTCCATAGCTATAGCAAAACTTGGTCAGCTCTCTTGAAGAGAAATAGGTAGCATTATCTGCTACAATCTTTTGTGGCACTCTGAAATGGACTATGATATTCTCCTTGATGAAGTTGCATACTATTTTAGTGTTGGCTTGTTTGGCCAGAATGGCTTCCACCCATTTGGTGAAGTAGTCTATTGTTGTGAGTACATAGGTGTGCCTGCACTTGAGTGAGGTTTAAAACATCTGAAGTCCAGCCCCCAGGTGTGAAATGTTCTTCAATAACAAGTGGTTTGAGTTTTCCAACAAACTGTTGGCATGCTTTTCATTTAGAAACCCAATCTTGAGTGTTTGTAAAGATATTGGGACAATAATACCTTGCTCGGAGGATCTTGTGTGCAATGACCATTCCTAAAAAATTCCACCACATGCTTGGTCATGGTATGCTTTAAGAAACTTTTCTTATTGCTCTTTATCTACACACTGAGGAAACAACCATCTAGGCCTCTTTTGTAAAGCACATGATTCTAGATTACAAATTTAGTTGCCTTCATCTTGAGTGTTCTCCTTTTCTTGTAATCAAGATGGGGAGGGAATTATCCATAAGTTAGGTAATAGGAAATATCAGCATACCACTCATCAGTAGTGGTGACAAAGAGAACATGTGGGTTGTCTTCTGAACAAGTTGAGAAAGTACAATTTTCTTTCCATGTTAAACTTTGAGTGTTTCATCTTCAGCAATCAACTTACACAAGCCATTTCCCTTACTTACAATAGTTGATGGTTGAATCTCCAAGTCATATTCTTGAGTCTTTACAATCCAATTTCCTCTTTTAGCTCTAGGATCCTCTGCGTGTCAAGATGGACTTGATTACATTGTGGGGACCATCACCACCATATGGGAATTGAGGATGTAAAACATGAAGTTTTTTACAACCTTGACCACTGCATAGGCATGCTTCTCTAATTGGCTGTATTTTATTTCATGCTTTTTCAAAGGACAACTCATGAAATCAATAGGTGCTTCCACACCTTAATCATTTTTCTGAACAAGAATGGTAGAGAGTGTATGTTCTGATGCATAACAATACATGATGAATTATTTGTTAAAATCTAGAGATACAAGAGTCAAATCCTTGGCAATGGATTTATTGATCTCTTCGAATGTTGCCTTCCCTTCATTGTTCCATTTGAAGTTTTCTTGTGGTTTCATCATGGAAGTGATGTGCTTTGTCAACTCAGAAAACTCAGGCACAAAATGACAAAGAAATTTCACCTTTCTGAAGAATGAATGAAATCCTTTCTTGATTTTGGTGGGCAGGGCTAATTCTTGAATGGATCTAATCCTATTAGGATCAATGTGTGCTCCATTTTTGTTCACAATGTTCCCCAATAAATTACCTTCTATGACTCCAAAAATGCACTTTTTTGGATTTAGTGATATGTCATGTTTCCTACACCTTGCAAGTACCTATTCCAAGTGATAGATATGATCTCCCTCTTCTTTGAAAATATTATGAGATCATCAAGATATATGACAATGCAATGCTTCAAATCTTTGAAGGCCAAATCCATCACCCTTTGGAATGTATCTCTGCATTTATTAGGCCAAAAGGCATTATGTTGTAGGAAAAATTGCCCCAAGGTGTTGTAAAGGTTGTCTTGGTGTAGTCCTCCTTTGCCACTTTGATTTGATTATATCTGAGAATCCATCAAGTAATGAAAGAATTTCAGATCCAGTGACTTCTTGTAGGATATGGTCCATGATAGGAAGAGGATAATTGTCCTTTAGTGATGCCTGGTTCAGGTTGCAAAAATATACACATATCCTTATTTCACCATTCTTCTTCTACACTGGCACAATGTTAGCCACCCACGTTGAATGGTGGATGGGAAAGATGATCCTTGCATTAAGCATCTTTGTTACCTCCTCCTTGATGGTATAAGAAATATTTGGGTTATATGGCCTTTGTTTCTTCCTGAAGGGCTTAACACCCTACTTTAAAGGAATTGAGTGATGCATTTCCTTTAGCTGGAAGGATTTGAGTTCATCATAAGAGTAGGCCAAGACATCTGAGTATTTCTTGAGTAATGCAACAAACCTTCTTTTTCTTTCAGACGAGCAAAATTTTCCAATATTGACCATCCTTGGCTCCTCTTGGGTACCAATGTTTTCTTTTTCAAAATCATCTGGGCACCGAGAAGATTGCTTTTCTTTCTCTTGAATGAATATGTCATGTTTGTCAAAGAAGTATTCTAAAGAAACTAGGCCTTTGGGAATTTTGTTCCCTTTCAATTTTATTACTCCCTCACCATCAATCCCTTCAATTCCTACTTTCTCTTCTTTGGTGACTACTTCTTGGTGTGGATTTTCACCTCCTTCAAAGAAGAGATTATTGAAATTATCCTTTTCTCTAAAAAGGCTATAATTTGGTTATCATAATTGAATATATTGCCAATGATTTACATTATCGGTACAATAGGCTTGAATACCATTTCAATGATCACTTTGTCTTTACTAAAAGAAGGATGAGGTTTCACTAGGGAAGCTGACTTTGCAAGATAATCAGCCTTTTTTTAATTATGTTCCATTGGAATAGCTTCAATGGAAAATGCATCAAAAGATTCAATATAGTCCCACACTATTTTTGTAATGCCGAAGTCTTGGATTCTTCACACGATATTATTGGTGGACTGCTTTACTACAACCTTTGCATCACCTCCGCATATCAATTTCTTGATTCCCATGCCCTTTGTTGTACTCATGCCTAAGAGTAGTACTTCATACTCTATATTGTTATTTGTGTTATCAAATTGCATCTTGTAGGCAAATGGATACAACTCATTAGAAGGAGATTACAATACTACACCACTCCCGAGCCCGCACTGGAATGACTACCATAAAATTCCATTTTCCAAATTTGATCTTCCTCTTCCTCCATGAGATGGAAATTTATCCTCTTTTTTGATGAGAGGAAGTAGTTTCCTAGACCAAAATCTTGAAAGAGAATGTTTTCTTTCGGATCATCGACTTTCATACTATGAACTTCATCTTTCTTTGGTAGAAACTTCTTCATCTCACCTTTACTGGGATAGTTCAAGATGACCAATTCATTTTTATCTCTCCACCCAGATCTCTGCAAAAAATCCTACTCAATAGAATACCAAAGGATGTTGGGATGCTACTACCAAGTATAGTTAAGAGCACCTTCTTGTCTAGAAAATTAGCTAGTGCTACTGTGCATCTTTGATTATTCCTACCAATGGAACTTTTTGGATTCCATTGAGTAGAAGGTGCCATTTACCTATGTCAAGGTGAGGCCTAGAGAATTTTCAACTTTGGCATGGCATCACATTGTTTGAGGCTCAGAATCTATGATACAATTATTTAGTTGGAAGCCTTTAATGAGGTGTGACAGTACAAAGGTTCAACCCTATTGGTGTTGGAGGCATTGAGGGCTAGCATGTTTTGGGAAGGTGGTGTGGAAGGTGTGGGTAGTAAGAATTTAGAATTAATCTAGATAGGGTACCAATGTTTTTTTTCAAAATCATGGGGCACCGAGAAGATTTTGTTTCTTTCTCTTGAATGAATCATGTCATGTTTGTCAAAGAAGTATTCTAAAGAAACTAGGCCTTTGGGAATTTTGTTCATTTTCATTTTGATTACTTTGATCATCAATCCCTTTAATTCCTTAATTTCTCTTCTTTGGGGATTGCTTCTCATGTGGATTTTTCACTCCTTTGAAGAAGAGATTATTGAAATTATCTCTTTGCTTTAAAAAGGCTAGAATTTGGTTATCATAATTGAAGACTTGCCAATGATTTACATTAAGACTCGGTACACTAGGCTTGAATACCATTTCAATGGTCACTTTGTCTTTACCAAAAGAATGATGAGGTCTCACTAGGAATCTAACACTGCAAGAGAATCAACCTTTTCATTATGTTCCCTTTGAATAGCTTCAATGGAAAATGCATCAAAAGATTCAATATAGACCCCACACTATGTTTTTGTAATGTCGAAGTCTTGGATTCTTCACCGATATTATTGGTAGACTGCTTTACTACAACCTTTACATCACCTCAGTGCATATCATTTTATTGATTCCCATGCCCTCTATTGTACTCATGCTTAAGAGTAGTGCTTCATACTCTTTGTTATTTGTATTATCAAATTACAGCTTGTAGGCAAATGGGTACAACTCATTAGAAGGAGATTAGAATACTACACCAGCTCTCCGAGCCCACATGAAATGACTACCATCAAATTCCATTGTATAAATTTATCTTCCTCTTCCTCCATGAGAAGTGGAAATTTCTCCTATTTTTTGATGTGAGGAAGTAGTTTCCTAGACCACAATATTAAAAGAGAATGTTTGCTTTCGGATCATCGGACTTTTGTACTATGAACTTCATCTTTCTTCTTGGTAGAAACTTATTCATCTCACCTTTTATCGGGATAGTTCTAGATGACCAATCCATTTTTATCTCTCCACAATAAATTTTTGGTCTCGAAAAAACTCCTACTCAATAGCATACCAAAGGATGTTGGGATGTCTCGCTACAACTATGGTTAGGAGCACCTTCTTGTCTAGAAAATCAGCTAGTGCTAAATGTGCATCTTTGATTCTTCTTACCAATGGAAATTTTTTAGATTCCATTGAGTAGAAGGTGCCATTTACCCGTGTCAAGGTGAGGCCTAGAGAATTTTCAACTTTAATGGCATCACATTGTTTGAATCTTCAAGGAATCTATGATACAATTATTTAAATTTGGAAGCCTTTAATGAGGAGTGACAGGTTCAAAGGTTCAACCTATTGGTGTTGGTGGCACCTGAGGGCTAGCATGTTTTGGGAAGGTGGTGTGGATGGTGTGGGTAGTAAGAATTTAGAATTAATCTAGGGTACCAATGTTTTCTTTTTCAAAATCATCTCGGGCACCGAGAAGATTTTTTTTCTTTCTCTTGAATGAATCTGTCATGTTTGTCAAAGAAGTATTCTAAAGAAACTAGGCCTTTGGGAATTTTGTTCCCTTTCAATTTGATTACTCCCGATCATCAATCCCTTTAATTCCTTATTTCTCTTCTTTGGGGACTACTTCTTTATGTGGATTTTCACCTCCTTCAAAGTCCAAGAAGAGATTATTGAAATTATCTCTTTGCACTTCTAAAAAGGCTAGAATTTGGTTATCATAATTGAAGACTTGCCAATGATTTGCATTATCTGGTACACTAGGCTTGAATACCATTTCAATGGTCACTTTGTCTTTACCAAAAGAATGATGAGGTCTTACTAGGGAAGCTGACACTACAAGAGAATCAACCTTTTCATTATGTTCCCTTGGAATAGCTTCAATGGAAAATGCATCAAAAGATTCAATATAGTCCCACACTATGTTTCTGTAATGTCGAAGTCTTGGATTCTTCACCTGATATTATTGGTAGACCTTCTTTACTACAACCTTTACATCACCTTTGCATATCATTTTCTTGATTCCCATGCCCTCTGTT
This sequence comes from Taxus wallichiana var. yunnanensis, assembly GCA_018340775.1. Classification (NCBI taxonomy): domain Eukaryota; kingdom Viridiplantae; phylum Streptophyta; class Pinopsida; order Cupressales; family Taxaceae; genus Taxus; species Taxus wallichiana. The sequence goes on along the minus strand of CM031235.1, from coordinate 431,369,312 downwards.
GTACTCATGCTTAAGAGTAGTGCTTCATACTCTATAGTGTTATTTGTATTATCAAATTGCAACTTGTAGGATATAAAATGGGTACAACTCATTAGAAGGAGATTAGAATACTACACCAGCTCTTTCCGAGCCGCAGGAATTTGAAATGACTACCATCAAATTCCATTGTCTAAATTTATCTTCCTCTTCCTCCATGAGAAGTGGAAATTTCTCCTATTTTTTTGATGTGAGGAAGTAGTTTCCTAGACCACAATATTGAAAGAGAATGTTTGCTTTCGGATCATCAGACTTTTGTACTATGAACTTCATCTTTCTTAATGGTAGAAACTTATTCATCTCACCTTTTACTAGGATAGTTACAGATGACCAATCCATTTTTATCTCTCCACCTAGGTCTCTACAGAAAATTCCTACTCAATAGCATACCAAAGGATGTTGGGATGTCTACTACTAGTATGGTTAGGAGCACCTTCTTGTAGAAAATAGCTAGTGCTACATGTGCATCTTTGATTCTTCCTACCAATGGAACTTGTTTAGATTCCATTGAGTAGTAGGTGCCATTTACCCAGGTCAAGGTGAGGCCTAGAGCATTTACAACTTTGGCTAGCATCACATTGTTTGAGGCTCTGGAATCTATGATACAATTATTTAGTTGGAAGCCTTTAATGAGGAGTGACAGGTAGAAAGGTTCAACCCTGTTGGTTTGGAGGCACTGAGGGATAGCATGTTTTGGGAAGGTGGTGTGGATGGTGTGGGTAGTAAGCCTTTAGAATTAGGACTCGAGGATACAAGGTTACCACCACGAACTGCATTAATGAACTTGTCAAACTGGGTAGGGTGTGTTTGTAGGTATTCTATTTTTGAGAGCTGGACTTTGGTTTTTCTTGCATGTTCCACAAAGTCAAATGGGGTTATGGTGAGTGAGGAAGAGGTTCTGGTAGAGGCTTTACTACTTTGGGTGTTGAATTCTCCTTTTGGGTGTAGAAATTGGCTTAGAAGGGGGTGAGGGTGTAGCTTTTGATTGAACCTTAGATGTTTTTACAGGAACAACATTTAAAGGAGAATTTTTCTTAGAAACTTTTGAGATGGGAGAAGAATTAGATGACTTACTTGGCATAGTAGCATGATCCCTGACAACCAGTGAGTCTAGTTTTTCTTTGGCCGACTCCATAGAAGGTGGTAATGGTGATCCTCTGCTAATGATTTTATTTTGTGTGACCTCTGGAGGAGAATCTTCTTTATTATTCTTATCCTTTACCACAACCATTGAGGATGAATCACCTTTCTAGATTGTGCACGAGTGAAAACAACACATGAGAAACTTGGAGCTTCTTCATCATCCTCATCTTCATCATCAACATACTCAATTAGGCCATTTTGCATATCAACTTCCTCAACCTCAAGATAGTTTTCATAGTCTTCCATATTTTCTTCTTCAGTTTCATCAATTTCTACTTCCTCCTCCAGCTCTTTGTGTCACAGATGGCATTGACTGGTGGTGCTTCAAGAGCAAGTTGATGAGGAGGTGGAGCAATCCTTGGCCTATCTGGAGGGTTTGGTTTCTTTGAAGCATTCCGCATTGTGATCTGAGATAGCTTCTTCTTCAAGGAAACCAAGTCATTTTCCATTTTTTGGAACATCATATCTATGGTGACAGAGTTTGAATTCTGACCCTTTTGCTTTCCATTGGGGCCTTTCACCTTTCCAGAAAGGATTAGATCATCATTGATTTCTATTACATAGTCTTGGGCTTCCCTTAATGTTCTTGGTTGGGCTTTTCTAATGGAAAAGCACTAATGCACGATGAAAAACCTCTTCAAATCATTTTTAGGAGGCACCAAATCTTTAGGGATCCTTCTTATCACTCTATCATATCTTTCTACGAATTCTCTCATTAACTCGGAGGTTTCTTTCTTCATTTATACCAATTGGACCAAAATATCTGAAAATATTCTATGCTCTTGAATCTATGTTTGAATGCACTTCTTATATCCTCCCAACAGGTGATGGACCTCGGGGGTAGCATGTAGAACCATTCGAAAAATTTCTCTTGAAGTGACTCCATAAAAATTCATACTAACACATCTTCATCCTCAACACCCAACACACCGCAAGTAATGATAAATGTTACTACATGCTCTTCAGGGAGTTGAGAACCATCCCCTCTAAATTTTGGGAAGTTTTTTCTTGAGCCTCTCGGTAGCTCATGGAGTGGTTGAGAAAGAGCCAGTGGACCGGTGTTTCCTCCACATGGTACATTAGTCCTACAGACCTCATGATCATGTTCACGCTCATGATCAAGATCCCCATTCTATTTATATTTCTAGCTTCCAACCTTGCTAAGGCTGTGGCTTATGTTGCTGCTCTTTCATCTACCTCGGCTTGAAGTCTCTCGATTTCTTCGAGTTGAGCTCTTATTTCTTCTTTGGGTCTCGCCTATCTTTCTCTAGATTCTTCTTCGTTCTCCACGTCAGTGAATTCTACAAGGTTCTCATTGATGTATGGAAATTCATTGTCTAAAGGATTAGCAACACTTAGGTTCCCAACATGACCAATTTCTTGAAAAGGAAGCCTCTGGATTCAAATTAGCTCTTATATCCTTTGAAATTCATCAAAAATGGGATCGGTTTATCCTCCTTGTCTCTATTTCCTTGTGTATCTTCTATTCACCAACTTGAAAATCTATGCCCTTCTTTGCGGTAGTGGAATTTTTCTTTACCTCTCTCAATTCAAAAGCGTTCTTCTTCTAGGTGTGGAAGAGAAATTTTGGAATTCTCATGGCAATGAAGTAGTGATTTGAACTTTGTCATTATACCAGATAACTTCCCTTAAATATTAAGCAATGTATTCTTAGATGTAAAAGGTCAATTAAGGTCTTTCAACAGGAGGGTTTCACAAAATATGTTGGCGAGAAATTTTTAGGTAGACAAACTTGTGGATTTCTTGCCAACGCTCTGGGCATCTAAGTCCCTCTACTTAACTCGGTGTAGCTACCATATATGCATGCATGATAAAAAGTGGATTTGTAGTGGCCTTTTGACCTGGGGATCAACAGGGCACTCCATTGACCCTGTAGAAAAGATAGCAATCTCTTGTTAGGGAAGACTTTGTCTAAAAGCGGGAAAGGGAGTGAGAATAAAGGTAGGATAACTAATGTCATAGGTAGAAAATCATATTCTTGCACACACACTAGTTAGAAACTTCTACACATGCATTTATGGGAAGAAAAACTCGCGATGAGAAACAAGACCAAATAGAATTCACAAATCACCAAGTATCAAGAAACCCCTTAATCAAAGAAAGATAGAAACTCCTTCTTCTTGTATTGATTGCTCAAATCAAAGTTGTACATAATGTGAGAATGGAAGAAATTGAGAAGTGGAGGAACTTAGAATAAAATTGGTTATCTCCTTTTCTTTCTCTAGGTACAATGCACTCTTGAGTTTACAAGATCAATCACTCACTTTTACAATGGCATGAAGAAGCCATTAAATATCTTGCAAGAAATGGTTACAACTTCTTCTTTGTTAGCAAGAAACGGTTTACAATCTTTTCAATCATTTACGTGTCTGTTCATATTCTTGATTCGCAAAGAAACACCAATGGTGGAAAACCAGACTTTTCATAATGTAGCCATTACACTCATTTTGTAACTTTGAATTTGAACCGTTCATCTTTCCTTTGAAACTTTAAACCAGAGTCATCCACATGGGAGAAATTTACTAGAGTGGGTGTGGAGGATGCCTTTTGCATTTTGTGACTTTATAGAGATTTGGCATTTTTTACATTTTTGGTCCACCCTTCCGCTTTTGATATAAGCCTGACACATGGCTTCACTTGATTGGTGAAGGAATCATGGCTCGCTTTATGAATTTTAGCCCTTTTTACAAAAAGGCTCAAAACCTCAAAGTTCTCCACCGACCCGCTTCCCTGCTTTGACTTTCAATGCAGGCTCAACATTTGAATTTTTCCTCATAGCATGATCGGGTCACGGGTCACTTTATGACTTTTAGCCCTTTTTACAAAAAGGTTCAAAACCTAAAATTTCTCTACCGACCCACTTCCCCACTTTGACTTTCAATGCGGGCTTAACATTTGACTTTTTCCTCATAGCATGATCGGGGTTCAGGTCACTTTATGACTTTTAGCCCTTTTTACAAAAAGGCTCAAAACCTCAAAGTTCTCCACCAAACCACTTCCCAATTTGACTTTCAACATAGGCATCAACACGTGGCATCACCTAAACACCCACGAGGTTGTGTTTCACTTTTACAACTTTTCTCCTTTTGATCATAATGCCTCATAACGCAAAAAGGATCCACCTTTTCACTAATCCGTAAATCAAAGTCTTCAAACCGCGGGTCCAATCTAACATTTTTGCTAAAATAAAAAAAATGTTAAGGTCACAAAAAAAAAGGACCCATCCCGCTGCATCCAATTAGATATGTCCATGTACCTATAGATAATGGGGCCAAATTTTGATGGGAAAGAAAACGCTCTTCATTCTTGAGGTTTAGATCCTAATCCTATTCTAACTTGCATGGAGACATGGGGACTTGTAGAAGTAAAAAATCTAACTAGAAGAGGCTGGTTCCTCAAACTCCTAAAGATGATCCAAAAGAGAGTGGTGAAACATATTTGTCATGCAAAAAAATGAAACTAACCAAAGTTCATAACATAAGACATACAAATAGATCGATAATGTATAATCTTTATCGAAATCAAGCAAATAATACAAACAGAGGATTGAAACCCATTCACAGAGCTTGCATTATCATTTAATATCAAAACACATTACACCCTCGAGAGAGGTAAAGAAAACTGTTACAATCCTTGGAGAGGTCTGATCCTTCATCAATCACTTGCTGGAGGTGAAAGAAGAAGTCTGCTATGCCCAAAAATGTTCCCCCCTTTGAAATGAGCCCAAAACTGGCTTTTAAAATGCAAGGGTCGAACCCAGGGAACAAGAAACGTACAAAGGCATGGGAGCCCATTCTTTCTTGACTACAGGTGTATTAAAATGGCATGGAGGACCTTACAAACCCATACCCTATCATTTTGACCGGATTACAGGAGAATGCGACCCATTCTGCATTAAATCAGTCATTTGGAATGTCATTTCTGGCCATGAACACGCGTCAGAGCCGTTTCTCAATTTTCTTCCTCCAGAATACTCCAAAACGCAAGATTAATCCTGGAATCGTGTAGAGAATTTTACCAGCTTTCCGTTGATATAAAGAACATGCAAATCCGAGCTCTGGATCGAAAGTTATGGTGATTTGAAGATCTAGGGCACAAAACAGGCGACAACGTGTTTTGAAACCTTTCCCGCGCTCTGCCACCTGGATGACACGTGGCAGGTGCTGAGTGGACGAGCAATTCTCTCTCCTCCATCTTTCACGGGATTTCCTTTGAAATTTCCTTGTGGGGCCCTTAACTGGACACGTGGCGCTATTTCATTGGTTCGGGCTGACCCTTTAAAACTTGCCCTTTGACTTTTGACTTTTTTCCTTGAGACACGTGGCGGCTTCTGATTGGTTCTCGGCCCTGCCGGCTCTTTCGTGCCCTTCGCACCTTTTCGGCCCACTTGTCCCATTTTGCTTTGGACTGTCTTGACCCTTTTCACCCGGTTCGGCCGGTTCGCGCCTTTTCGGCCCGCTTGTCCCATTTTGCTTTGGACTGTCTTGACCCTTTTCGCCCGGTTCGGCCGGTTCGCGCCTTTTCGGCCCGCTTGTCCCACTTGTCCCATTTTGCTTTGATCTCTTTCCCTTTTCACGGTTTCGGTTTGGCCGGTTCGCGCCTTTTCGGCCCGCTTGTCCCGAACTGTCCCTCTTAGTAGTTAGTCGATTTTCTCCCTCCTTCGGCCGGATCGGCTTTTCGTCCCTTTGTCGATGTCCCATTTTGCTATTTTGGACTGCCTGTGCTCATTTCGGCCGATCCGCGCCTTTTTGTCCCAAATGTCCCGACTGCCCCCTAGGACTAGGACTTAGCCAATTTCCACAAATTTTTCTGGATCAACCTACTTGCTTTCTGCAACTTTTTTCACGTTTTCTCAGAGCTTGCTCCTTTCTTCTTTGGCCAGGGGAGTTAGAAAAATATCTGAGAGAACCTCCGAATCATGATGTTTGCTCTGAATCAATCAATGTGCCTAGGACTTGAATATTCTGATGCATGTTATCAAAATTACCCTGGGGGGGTGAATTTTGGATAACAATTTGGTGACTCAGCGGGATCATCTGCCTGCTAGATGGAAAGACCAGTTTCCTGAAGCAATCCATTGGGCATGGAGTCATCAAATATTCTGTTAGAATCCAAACTGACTCAGAATGTGCAAGGGGAAAGATGGAATGTGACCTGATGAAAGCAAAGACATGCTAAACATCTCCATGGACAGCAAGCTGTGCCAAGGCACTTAGGGAAAACAAAACTAACCTACAGCAAAACAATGTGCACAAGCACTTGGAGGAAAGAAAATCTAATCTAATATTTACAGTGTAGTGAACCTCCCTCTAGAAGCAACGCTTGAGATAGATTCCATTTACTGGAATCTGCAGTTCTTCACCATCCAATGAGGCCAATTGGAAAGCATTGTTGCTCTTGCACTTTGTGACCATGTATGGGCCACTCCAAATGGCATCAAATTTTGAATGCCTTCCTGGTTTTGCTCTGTCCACATCCCATTTCAACACTAGATCTCCTACTTGAAAAGATCTATCTTTGGCCTTCCTATCAAAGGTCTTTTTGATCAAAGCTTGATCCTTTTCCATTGCTTGGGATGCCTGATCTCTGATCTCTTGCAGCTCCATCAATTCTCGCATACCTCACCTCCATGGGCTCAAACTCTAGCAACTCCAGCTGTTTCATGAGTTCCAACGTTGGCAACTCAAGTGACATGGGCAAGATTGCCTCTCTTCCGTAGACAAGCCTAAATGGAGAGTTACCCGTGGATCTTTTGGGAGTTATCCTATCAGCCCATAAGGCTGATTTCAGTTTGGTATGCCAAGCCCTCTGATTCTCATCAAGAGTCCTCCTAATGATCCTCAGCAAGTTTTTGTTTGTAGACTCGGCCTGGCCATTACCTTGAGGGTAATAGTTTGATGAAGTGCTCAGGTAAATCCCGTTCTTGACAGCCCACTCAGTCACTTTAGATCCGATGAATGCCAATGCATTATCAGAGACTATTGTAGCAGGTACACCAAATCTGGTAGTTATCCCTTCGTAAAAGTCCAAGATGCTAGACTCATTCACCTCTTTGAGTGCTACTGCTTCTGTCCATCTGGTGAAGTAGTCTGTGGCTGTCAAAATCCATTTGTGCCCTTGGCTCGAATTGGGATTGATGACTCCAATGAAGTCCAAACCCCACTGCATGAATGGCTGATCTACTGTAATTGGATGCAATGGAAGGGCAGCGAGTCTCTCTTTTCCTGTGAAGAATGCACAATTCTTACACCTCTTGATCCATGCATAGCAATCACTGAAGATTTTAGGCCAATAATAACCAGCCTTCATGATTTTTAGAGCTGTCACTCTTGGTGCAAAATGGCCACCAGCTGGTCCATTATGAAATTCTTCCAACACCCTTTGAATCTGACCTGTGTTAATGCATCTCAGCAGCACTCCATTCACGTCCTTCTTGAACAAAACTCCATCAATGATGGTATATGGAATTGCCTGCAACCTGAAGTATCTTCTTTTTGCTTTGCTCATTTCTAGAGGGCACATGCCCGTCTGTAGGAAATGTATCATATTCTGAGTCCAACAGGGAGTGGACACATCATCATTTTCCTGTTTTTGATCATCTTGTAATAGCAGGACAACGTCTTCTTCATCTTCTGGGTTGTCTGGTTGTTTGGAAGTGAGCTGCTCACACAAACCTTTGCCTCTTACCAGCTTGGTGATCTTGATCTCAATGTCATACTCCATGACACGGGTGATCCAACCTGCCCTTTTCTCATTCAAATCCTTGTTGAGGAGGAAGTCCTTAACCCCAGCATGTGAGACCAGCAACTGTACCTTGTTGTTTGAGACTAAATGCTTGAATTTCTTCAAGCTTCTGATTACTGCAAGCACATGCTTTTCAATAAAAGAGTACCTCATTTCGCAGTCACCTAGGCTCTGGCTGAAGAAGGCAATCGGCTGCTCATCATTATCTTTGTTCTGCTGTACCAGAATGGCAGAAATAGTGTCATCACCTCCAAATGCATAGAGGATGAAATCCTTGGAAAAGTCTGGGTTGATGAGAGTGGGTGCCTGGGAGATGGCTTCTTTGATTGCTTCAAAACTCTCCTTGCCTTCTGCCGTCCATTTGAAAGCCATGCTTTTTCTTAACATTTTGTTGATGGGCTTGACAAGGGCTGCAAAATTTGGGACAAACCTCCGAACAAAGTTTATCCTTCCCAGGAAACTCTGAAGGGCTTTCTTGTGACTTGGCAATGGTAGAGCTCTTATGGCTTCAACCCTCTCTGGATCAATTGCTAATCCTTCCTTGGAGACAATATGGCCAAGGAGCTTCCCTTCATGTGCAAGAAAGATGCACTTCTTAGGATTCAAAGACACACCGAACTTTCTACACCTCTGAAACACTTGCCTGAGGTGAAAGAGATGGTCTGCAGCATTCTTTGAGAAGACAGTAATATCATCTAGGTATATCAGCACTATCTTGTTGATCAAGCCTTTGAATGCCATATCCATAGCTCGCTGGAATGTTGCTCCAGCGTTCGATAGTCCAAATGGCATCTTCTTGTAAGCATATGTGCCCCATTTGGTTGTGAAGGCTGTCTTGAACTGGTCTTCCTCCTTTACCATAATCTGATTGAAGCCTGAGTAACCATCAAGTAGTGAAAACCTTTCTGAACCAGCTACGACCTGCAATATTTGCTCCATGGAGGGGAGTGGATAATGGTCCTTGAGAGAGGCTCTATTCAAATCTCTGAAGTCAACACATAGCCTGATCTCTCCACTTTTCTTTCTGACTGGAACTAAGTTGGCAACCCAACTAGAATGCTTGATTGGGAATATAATTGCTGACTCAATCAGCTTGTCCAATTCTTTCCTCATGAGAGGCTCCATGTGTGGATTGACTGGTCTCTGTTTCTGCCTGACAGGCTTAGTATTTGGATCCAACTCGATTGTATGCTGAGCTAAGTTGGGATTGAACCCTTTCAAGTCTTCATAACTCCAAGCAAACACGTCAGGGAATTCTTGACATAGCTGTATGAACTCATACCTTTCCTGCTCAGTTGTCATCTTTCCAATTTGCAATGGCTTGTTCTCTTCTACCAAGATGGATACCGAATCTTCTCTCTTGACCTGAATGTTTGCTTTCTCCTTTCTAAACTGATCATTGGGGTTAAAAATGGACTCCAAAGTGATAAGTCCCTTGGGCAGCTTGTCAGTTCTCAGCTGTATTACCTGGTCACCATATTGTTGTTCCAACTTTTCTTGATTCTTAGCTGAGAACTCAGCTTCTTCTTGCAAGAAGTGGATGATTTGTTGGTCATTCTCAAATACTTGCCAACTGACATCGTTATCCGGCACTGAAGGCCTCACAATCACGTGGATGTTTGGCTGTACCTTGTCTTGTTGAATGTTTTCTATAATGTCAAAGGCTGCCCCTACTGCTGCAAGCCTGTCAGCAGCTTGATTCTCTTTCCTAGGGATGGATTTGATGCCAAAGCCCTCAAAATCTTCCATGAGGTCCCATACCCTGTTCTTGTAGCACCTGAGTAGATCATTTTTGGCGGCATGTTGTCCCTTGACCTGATTTACAATCAGCTCACTGTCCCCAAAAACTTGCAAGTTCTTTATTTTTCTCTTTATTGCCCAATGCATCCCTTGCACCAAGGCTTCATATTCAGCAGTGTTATTGGAGCATGCAAATTGAAATCTAAAAGCTGAATAATACTTTACTCCTTGAGGTGAAATAAGCACGGCTCCACCTCCTGCGCCTTGTCTACTCCTTGATCCATCAAAAAACAGTTGCCATACCTCATTGTCATCCTTGTGGTTTGGCTTGGTGATGCTAGGAATAGGTTGACTTTCTTCGTGTATACAATAGACCCCTAGCTCAGATTCTTCTACTTCTTGATAAGGATCAAAAGCATGTACCTTGTTTGCCCATTCATCAAGAGTCAAATCTGGGATACTTCCAACCTTAGTGTCGGCTTCATCAGTGCCAGGGTGATCTTCTTGATCAAATGCTGAGCAATTGGTATTAATATGACTTGGAGTATAGGGCTCAATGTGGAAGTCTGCAATAGGTTCTGACCTAATTGTAGCCTTAGTTCCATACCTCGTTCTGAACAGCATGTGTGACCAATCAGTGGACAAATATCCCCCAATCTTGGCAGTAAAGTCCCTTGACAAACAGAGGGCAAAGAGTGGTGGAAGGTCTATGACTGATATATCTTGTAAGACAACAACATTTGGACATGCATGCAAGGTAAGACTCAAATTTCTAATCACTCCAACTGTTGCTATTGCTGTCCCATCCAGCTGCACTACTCCCTTAGATGTTATTTCATACTGGAGCCCTAACTGATCAGCTATCTGTTTAGGCATTACTGAGCTACTTGCCCCGGAGTCTATCATGCAATTATGCACTAGCTGATTTCCAATGATTAACGAAACATAGAAAGGGGGAGGCTTCAGCATTCTATCTTGTTGTGCTCCATGATTTCCTTGAGGCTGGGCAGCATTTGTGAGTACCTTCTCTTGCATTTGGACTTGTTGATTTGAAGTTGGCCAATCTTTCATGGCAGCTTGTAGCAGATTTCTTTGGCCTGGGATGGATAGGGATTCCCACATAGATATATTGACGTTTGTCTTCTTCATCTGATCAATGATACTGAATGGTGATGAAGGATCTCTCTGCTGTCCCTTGGTTTGCACATTTGCTCCTTGTATGTGGGCAGCAACAGCTGGCATTTGAGTTGGCCTAGGGGCTGTTCTTGGCTGCCCTTGAGCATTTGAGACTGGGTTTTGCTTGCCAATCATTTGTGGAGCCATGGAAGGTTGTGGATTGGCTGGGGTTAATGGTTGTTCTTCACCCAAATTTCTCCTTTTTGACCTTGTGTTGGCTGCAACACCTTGAGAAACTACCTGATTCATGCCACAGAAATCCTCTGCTTGCCAATTTGCCAATGTGGTTTCTGTTGGAGGTCCTTCTTGTTGCGTTTGTTGCTGTTGATTCTCCTCCTGGCTTGGATCTTGAGCAACACCAATGGTTTGCACCATCAAGGCCTGATTAAGTGCACCATTGAAACATGCTGACTGATTGTGAGGTAGATTGCAAGGGTAGCACCAGTCGTACTCCTGTGCCATGTTATTTTGTGTCGGGACCAAAGCTCTTGAGGACGTTATTGCATTTGGATCATACGGTCGAAATGGCCTGGAAGCTTGAGGTTGTCCTTGGTTTTGGTTTCGATTTGCAGCCTGAGGTGGTGGTTTATTTTGTTGGTATGGGGGCCTAGCTTGGTACTGTGCTTGCGGTTGATACGGTCTAGCACTTTGAGCTTGCTGTCTTTTGATAGTCACTAGCTCATTACCTAAATTTTGCAGTTGCTTCATGACCTCTTGAAGCTCATTTGGGGCACTTGGAGATGAAGTGGAAGCTTCATTTGAACTCTGATTCCTAGGAGTGGGAATAGGAGCTAAGACAGGTGCTTGACTTGTACTTGGGCTCTCTAAACTTGGATATAATGGCATTGGAGGCCTAGGAGCTAGCTTGCCAGCTTGAATCAGACAATTTTCAGCTCTAATGGCAATACTATAAGCAGCAGGGATAGTTGTGCCTCCCATAGATTGAATCAACATAGAAATATCAGAATTTAAAGCTTTAAGGTAATATAGAAAAGCACTTCTTCATTGTTGGTTGACTACTATCTTTGGAATCCTATCCCAAGACCTTTGAAATCTGAAGTTGAAGTCAGTTAGCTGCTCATTGGAAGCTCTCTTGATGGTTGTCAGCTGCTCCAAAAGAGACAAGTTGTCTCCCTTCTCTCCAAATTGATTGTGAAGTGCAATACACAGCTGATTCCAGTTTGTGATAGAGCCAGCTTCAAGGCTCCTAAACCATTGCAATGCTTTTCCCTTGAATGAGGATGCCAGCAATTTGACAGCTACTTGCATTTCATTAATCTCATGGATTGCACAAATGTTAGCAATGTCTTTGACATGATCACCAGGAGTGGTCTGATTTTCTCCAGTGAAGTATGGAATGTTCTTCAATGCTGCAACTGGGATTGGATTTTGTGCATTGAGAGCAAGTGGGCTGCTGCCTGTGAAGTTGACATAGGGGTTCACTGGTTGCGCCATTCTGATTGGTCTTAAAACCCTTGTATATTGAAAGAAAGGCCGCTCAGGTGGAGGAGTTGAGAGAGTTCTGTTTGGTGGAGATGGGGACCTTTGAATCCTTCTTCCTCTTTGCCTTCTTCTTGGAGATAATTGCAGGTATTCAAACAGCACTTCTTCCTCTCCAACTCTTGACCTTGTGATTCTTCTCATAAGCTTTTAGGCCTGTACTGCTGAAACCAGTTGATTCTTCCCCTTGGAGTCGCCAGATATGCAAATAATAGCTCTTTTTAAGCAAGAAAATTGCAGCAGATGCACATCAACTTTGCTGCAATAAAAATGAGACCTCTGGTCCCACCGGGCGTGCCAAAACTGTTAGTGCAAAATCACAGCACCCCTGGACGCACATCAGGCTTCTAGGTTGATGTTCAGGCATCCAGTGTGATTGCACAACATGGAAACCTCTCTCCAAGTGTGGGGACTTGTGAAACTGAGAGAGGAATCTCCAGATTAGAGGCTGGTTCCTCAAACTCCTCTGATTTAGATCTATATTTTGCAAAACTACAGAGGTTTAGATCCTAATCCTATTCTAACTTGCAAGGAGACAGGGGTAGAAGTGCAAAAATTGAAACTAACTAAAGATGGTGATGCACCAAAAGGAGTGGTGAAACATATTTGTCATGCAAATAGACACAGACCAAAGTTCATAACATAAGACATACACAGACTGATAATGTATAATCTATTATCTGAAATCAAGCAAATAATACAAACAGAGGATTGAAACCCATTCACAGAGCTTGCATTATCATTTCAATGTCAAAACACACATTACACCCTCAGAGAGGTAAAAGAAAACTGTTACAATCCTTGGAGAGGTCTGATCCTTCATCAATCACTTGCTGGAGGTGAAAGAAGAAGTCTGCTATGCCCAAAAATGTTCCTCTCTTTGAAATGAGCCCAAAACTGGCTTTTAAAATGCAAGGGTCGAACCCAGGGAACAGGAAACGTACAAAGGCATGGGAGCCCATTCTTTTGACTGCAGGTGTATTAAAATGGCATGGAGGACCTTACAAACCCATACCCTATCATTTTGACCGGATTACAGGAGAATGCGACCCATTCTGCATTAAATCTGGTCGCTGGAATGTCATTTCTGGCCATGAACACGCGTCAGAGCCGTTTCTCGATTTTCTTCCTCCAGACTGCTCCAAAACGCAAGATTAATCCCGGAATCGTGTAGAGAATTTTACCAGCTTTCCGTTGATATAAAGAACGTGCAAATCGAGCTCTGGATCGAAAGTTATGGTGATTTGAAGATCTAGGGCACAAAACAGGCGACAACGTGTTTTGAAACCTTTCCCGCGCTCTGCCACCTGGATGACACGTGGCAGGCTCTGAGTGGATGAGCAATTCTCTCTCCTCCATCTTTCGTGGGCTTTCCTTTGAAATTTCCTTGTGGGGCCCTTAACTGGACACGTGGCGCTATTTCATTGGTTCGGGCTGACCCTTTAAAACTTGCCCTTTGACTTTTGACTTTTTCCTTGAGACACGTGGCGGCTTCTGATTGGTTCTCGGCCCTGCCGGCTCTTTCGCGCCCTTCGCGCCTTTTCAGCCCACTTGTCCCATTTTTCTTTGGACTGTCTTGACCCTTTTCACCGGTTCGGCCGGTTCGCGCCTTTTCGGCCCGCTTGTCCCATTTTGCTTTGGACTGTCTTGACCTTTTTCACCCGGTTCGGCGGTTCACGCCTTTTCGGCCCACTTGTCCCATTTTGCTTTGGACTGTCTTGACCCTTTTCACCGGTTCGGCCGGTTCGCGCCTTTTCGGCCCGCTTGTCCCGAACTGTCCCTCTTAGCAGTTAGTCAATTTTCTCCCTCCTTCGGCCGGATCGGCTTTTCGCGCCCGCCGCGTACTTTTGTCCCAGATGTCCCTGTTGCTATTTTGGACTGCTTGTGCTCATTTCGGCCGATCCGCGCCTTTTTGTCCCAAATGTCCCGACTGCCCCCTAGGACTAGGACTTAGCCAATTTCCACAAATTTTTCTGGATCAACCTACTTGCTTTCTGCAACTTTTTTCCGCGTTTTCTCAGAGCTTGCTCCTTTCTTCTTTGGCCAGGGGAGTTAGAAAAATATCTGAGAGAACCTCCGAATCATGATGTTTGCTCTGAATCAATCAATGTGCCTAGGACTTCCCTAGGGAGGTATGATAACAATACCATGACCTACCACTTACTGACATTTAGATCCATCAAAGAACAACTTCATTTTCATGGGAGTATATTCGTGATTGATAGTGTTAATTCATTCATTAGTGGATTATTTGTGTGTTGTTTGATTTTCGAAAGGGGGATTCGGTGAGATGATTGGAAATGGCGTATCCTTTAATGAATTTTTATGATATAAATTAAAGGTCAAACGCAATCATGAGCATGAGCCATTTGAGAGATGTAGTCACTGTGATATGTCTTGGAATGCATGGTTTTGAGAGGATTAAATTTGGTAATGACATATGTCTTGTGATTAAGTAGATAAGGATGGATTTTAGATGTTGTTAATTATAAGGTAAAACAAAAATTTTGGTCTTTCTATAATGAGTCATGTAGTCATGGAGAGTTTGTATTATGTAATAAACGGCATATTCATGACCCTTCTTGTCTCGATGAGTGAGCATGGCACCCAAGGCATGATTAGTAGTGAATATGTAGAGGTAGAATGTCTCTCCCTCATGAGGAGGTGTAAGCATAGGTGGAAATATGAGGTACTTCTTGAGGTCATCAAATTCCTTTTCACCATTGTGATCCCACTTAAAATGTACGTCCTTTCAGAGGAGATGATGGAAAAGGCTGACAATGGTCTAAAAGTTGTGATATGAAATGGTGGATCAATTGAAGTCTACCTTGAGGGTTGTGAAGTTGTTTGAGGTTTGATGGATGAGGCATTTTGATGATGATTTGATTTTTTTGTGTCTACTTCAATGCCCCAAATAGAGATGATGAACCCTAGGAGCTTGTCAGTGAGAACACCAAATACACACTTAATATGGTTGAGGTGAAGAAATTATTGGATAAGATGGGTGAATATGATTTCAAGGATAATAAGATGATCCCTATGTTATTTATATTTTTCTAAGAAGTCATCAACATAATAATCTATAGTTTTACGGATAATATATTAGAAAATGTATGTTAATGCGCATTGATAAGTGGCTTTGGGGTTTTTAAGTCCAAAGGGAATTACTTGATAACATAAATTCCCCTAAGGAGTGACAAATGAATTTTTTTGTTGATTGTTTATAGCGATGAGGATCTAATTGTCACAAAAGAATCCATCAATAAGGGAGAGAATTTCATATCTGGAGGTGAGATCGACAAGTTGGCAAATGTTTGGGAGGGGAAAATCATCTTCAACACAAGTGAGATTGAGGTCTTAGAATTTTCTACAAATACAAAACTTTCTGAGGCCACAGTTACAAGTACTATATTAGAGACCCAATGTGGATAGTTAATGGGTATGACGAAATTAGCAGAGAGTGGGTGTTGTAAATCTTCTTTGATGAGAAGAACTATACGAGGGTGCATCCTTCATATATTATTTTTATAGGATTATCATTCGAATAAGTGACGATATTGTGAACAAAAATTTTAGGGTCAATACACGGCATGTTGTTATATGACCATGTGAAATATTGATTATGTTTAATGAAGGTGGTAAATTACCTTAATTCTTCTTGACCTAAGGATTGGTGACTTTGACTATTTGAGGATAACGTAGAGCCCCTATGTTAATGTTGATGGTGGATTCATTGAGTAGTGTGGATGTGTCAGGTGGTAAAGTATTTTTAAGGTAATGGTCCTTTGCTCCCATATAAGAGAGGATGGATTGGTCATCATGGAATTAAATAATGTCAATGGTAGGGGAATCCTCTTCTATCATTTCAAGTAAAACAAGAGGAAGGGTCTCAGTACCATGGCTATTTTGATAAGTAAGTGGTCCTAAGGTGATAGTGTTGACTAAAAAAAAGTTAGATGGGATTGAAACAATGTCATATGTTTACATGGGTGCATCATGTATAGAGGGGGAAGATGGTTTTGGTTCTATTATAGATCAAGATGTGGTATTTACGAAGGAATATTAAGATGGTTTTTCAAAACCTAACCCATATTTTTCGTCAGGTTTGTGGGAATGATCAAGGATTAGGTCGTGGATACCTTGTTCATATTTTCCAAGTCCAAATTCTTTCTAGGAAAAATGATGGAGTTAAATTTGTGTGAAGGCTTTGTTATATAAGAATGTGAAGTTTGATCTAAATGGTTTGACTTGGCATCGATTGGTACAATGTGGAGAATGGTGATTGATTCCTTTTGTAAATGAGATTAGTTTTAAGATGTGGTGTCTCAAGAAAATAACACCTCTAATATTAGGTTCATACATGGGTATTTTCACATATTCCATATGTCTTTGGTGTAGGTGTAGAGCTAAGTGTAAAGAGGTGATACTCCACTAGTGAAAGGTGTTGCATGAAATTGTCAAAAGATGTATCATCGATGTAGTTTTGATGAAGGGATAAATGAAGTGGTAAATGCTTCAGATAGAGGTGCCCAAATTTATTTTTGGGACAAGCATGTCATTCAATCGATATGTCATATGAGAAGCTTTAAAATGGTTTGTATCAACAGGAGAGTGATATTTTTACCCTCATGTTCATATTTAAGTCATCGATGGAGAATAGATAGGATGCGAATGCATAACGTGTATGCGGGTTGACCTAATAACATTTTATATTGAAATTATTATTCTACCATATAAAAGATCTTGTGGATTGTTTTGACACTGAATTTAATTAGTAGGATAATTTTTCCTAATGTGGTAGTGACGGTGTCATTAAAAGTGTGCGATCGCATGTGAATGGGTTACAATGGTGTTGGGAAATTGAAGTTGGTCAAAGGCATGTGATGATATAATGTTAATATTTGGGTTGTTATCAATCATGACTCTCTTAACAAGAGTGCCATCGACTTGGGTGGTGATGAATAATGGGAGCTCACAGTTTTGGTTGTAATGATGGGATTTCAGAGTTGTCAAAAGAGATGCCAACCGACATTTTGAGTGTACCGACTCAGTTCACAAATGGATGTGGATTGTCTAAGGGTATTGATATAGATTGGAGTGATTTTATCATAGTTTTTCAATGTTGTGGTTAATTTTGTACAAGATCATAAAGAGACATCTTAACTAGAGCTTGATGAAGTTTTCGGATAATGATATTTTATACAAAAGTGGTAGATTGGGTATGTAGCGCAACAAGGATATATATCTTAGCCTTGGAAAGATTTGTTAGATTAAACAACTTGAGAGTAAGGGGGATGGAGAATTTGGACTTACTTTGATCCAAAGTCTTTGGGTCATAGTACGAGTCCGGTGGTGAGATGTACTACATTGATTTGATGAAGAGGGGCTTTCTTGGAGGAAGGCTCACTTTTTATAAATGTGGATGATGGTGAAGATTTAGATACAATAGTCTTAGATGTCTATTGGATTATTTTTATGGTTCTATATATGTAGGGAGAAGGAATTTGTTATTAAGATTTTGAAGGATAACATGAAGGTATTTACTGAGTCCTCATAGAATGTCCTAGTGTACAATGATAATCAAAAATAATTTGAAATCATACCATGAGGGATTCCCCTCGAAGTCAAATGGATTAGGGGAGGTAAAGAGATGATGGACTATTGGATGAGATTTTCAAGGATTATTGCATAACATCCTTTTAAGGTTGAGTTCAAGGAACCAGTGGTTTCTTTCATGGTACAAAGTTTGGAGGAATTATCTTTTGTGTGGGAACAATCTTGGACTTTATAATAGTAATCTGATAGTTTTGATGAGTGATGCAACCCTAAAATAGAAGGCATGGATTTTGGATTGTGATTTGAAGAGGCTGTAATATCACGTGGAATGATTGTCACTTTATTAGATGGAGGGATGGGAGGTCATGTAACAAGATTTTCAAGGTTGCACACATTATTTTGGGTGATATAATCGTCATAGGAAATTTTCACATATTGTAAGATAAGTTCCCTTTCCGAGGTTTTTGAAGAGTTTGTAGATGGGTTTGAAGATGGTGTGGATGAACTTGTGTTTTTGGAGACAAGATCAAGAGAATTGCATGATTTGTTAGGTGTTTCTAAAGCAGAAACATAGGGTGTAGATGATGTGGAGGATTCAATCGTCGTGATAAGGTCACTTGCAAATGACTCAAATGGTGTTTTATTGATAGGGGAACTAGAAACTAAAGATTTGGTTGACCGATCTTTGATTATGTTGAGGGTATGATGAGAATGAATGATGTTTAACTATGGTTCACTAGTGGATGGCACTTGGTTTAGAAAGGTTGTTTGAAGACGTCAAGGTTCTTATTTAGATGTGTATTTGGGTTATCCAATTGTAACTCACCTATTTTGATGAGGTCCTGAAGGAAGTTTCGAATGACTCAAACATTTTGATGTCATGGTCTTCGACCCTATTGTATTTTTAGTAATAATTTTCTAGATACCAAGAGGGTTTTGAGACAAATGTGTCAATTGGATTAATAGATGGAAGGGTGATCATAGATGTAGCTAGGAGTTTATCAAAAACCACATTGTAGGATTCACCGATAGGAATATAATTGTGTTGAGGACAGTTATGTTTGGTTGTAGGATGTTCTTTCAGAGTAGTATTAATGACGAGTGTTTTTTATGATGTCTTAGATTTTTTGTGATAAGAGGATGGTTTGAACAAGGATTCAAATTTACTTTTTTTTATCTAAGCTTGACCCTACCATCCTCAAGAGTGCAGATTTCAAGTTTGTGATCCATGGTGAAGGATTCACAAATATTTTAAATAATTGGATTTGTAATGTGGATGATACATGCATGGAACATGAATGAGAAAATAACTTGATTAGTTATGTTTGTGGGAGGGAAAAGGATAATTGATTAATGATACCTCTTTAGCGAGTAACGAAATATGTAATAGACTCATCTTTGAATTCTTTAAAGTCATATAGATTGGTGATAGTGACTTTATGAGTGACATTAATTAAAAATTGTTCTAAAAAAAAGAGTTGTGTGAATTGTGTAAATAAGAAGAGTGAGTACTAGGGGATACTATTGTACCAAAGTATAATTGGGGCCAACTAAGGACATGGGGAATGTTCTCATCATAAGTTCTTAGTCATGTTTAATGAGATAACAAGTGTTTCTCAAGGATAGAATGTGTTGTTTAAATAATTGGATTTGTAATGTGGATGATACATGCATGGAACATGAATGAGAAAATAACTTGATTAGTTATGTTTGTGGGAGGAAAAGGATAATTGATTAATGATACCTCTTCAAAATGAGTAACGAAATATGTAATAGATTCATCTTTGAATTCTTTAAAGTCATATAGATTGGTGATAGTGACTTTATGAGTGACATTAATTAAAAATTGTTCTAAAAAAAGAGTTGTGTGAATTGTGTAAATAAGAAGAGTGAGTACTAGGGATATTATTGTACCAAAGTATAATCGGGGCCAACTAAGGACATGGGGAATGTTCTCATCATAAGTCCTTAGTCATGTGTAATGAGATAACAAGTGTTTCTCAAGGATAGAATTTGTTGGTGAGGGTATTATTTACTGTAGAATTTGTGTAAATTAGGGATTTTTCCAATATGGAGGATATGGTTTATATGGTACAAATGGATGGATGGGTTCATTGTAAAAAATTTGTAAGAGAGAGTGTTCTTGGGACCCATAAAGGAATCTTCAAGGTTGGAGATATTATTCATTAATGCTTGTAAGGTATTAGTTTGTGATGGTTATTGTTGAGGATTGGATGAAGAAGGGCCCAACTGATTGTATGTGAGTGTATTTGGTTGTTGGTATGGAAAAGGGATATTATGTTAGAGAGGGGTATTCATAGGAATGTTGTATGTTGGTTGTGAAAATAATGGTTGTGATGGTTGGATGTATTTGTATTGGATAGATATATATGTGTTCAAAAAAAGATTGGGATGGTTGACGTACGTGTTGAAAATGGGTGGATGTATGGATAAGGGGTTGAGATATTTGAAGTGAGTATTGAGTAGATATTAATGGATGATATTTTTGAGGTGTGTGGTGGAAGGGAATAAAAGTGTGGATAAGAGGTTGAGATTGTTGAGGTGTGTGTGGAGAGAATGTTTTGTGAAACGGGGCCGGTTAATGAGGGCTATGAAGAGGGGTAGACCGTAGAGATGGAACTAATATTAATGAAGGGTGCTAATGTTTGGATGGACATGAGCTTGTTTTAAATATATTTTTGGTTTTTTGAGGTGGGATAGGTTGGGATACACTAAGTGGGATGGCTACTAAACTTACAAGAGGTGTTTGGATAGTGGAGGATACTAAAGGACTAGATGTAGAAGAGGATGTGTTGATATTGTTTTGGGATGAAGCGGATAGATGAGGGATTTATTGAGGATGATTATTGTTGATTAGTTGCGTCTTGTGAAGAAATAATGTTGAGGTTGAAATTGATAATGGGTATTGATGATATAAGAGTTGATGTTTCGATCTACTAGTAGCGGGATAGGGATGGACTTTTTAGATGTCTGGCTCAAATTTAGAATCCATAAGCCAAGAAAATTCATAAGTGGTTTTGGTGATATGGATTCATTCTTTAGGTGTATATTGTTGAATAAGGACAATTTTAGTAACTAGGTAAGTGTTGAGGGAAATGGGATTTGAATCCAATATCTCGCTTAAGATTGGATCTCCACTATTGAAGAAACAAGGACTAGGTGGATCAGAATTTTGATGTGGTAGATTGACTACCAGACGGTGAGGTGGTTCTTTATCATGTATTAATGGACATCAATGTTGATTTATTATATGAGAGATGTCTTCAAGGTGAGACTATATGTTTTCCAAGGAATGTTGTAAATGCTCAACCATGTTTTTAGAGTTTTATTGATGGGACGATTGTTGGATTAAGACCATGAAAACAAAAATCACCTGAAAGAGAAAAGTAATCTAGTGAGTTGATTACAATCAAGAAAACAAGTCACACAAGAAATTTTTATTATCTATATTAAGTTAGAGAAGGTGAAATGTGAAAAATGGTTTATAAGGTCTTAGGAAGTGGCAATCTATGGCTAGTTTCGGGTGATGTTAAATTTTAGAGTCCTTAATATACCCAAAGGTATGTGAGGCCCTAATTTTTTTGGTTTCAATATGAGGCTTGGTATTTAGGTCTACCCCTCACTTCACGGTCTTATATTAATAAGGGTGTTAAGTGCTTACCCAATATACCTCCCACTAACTTATTTATACTTAGCTAGAACACTGATTTGGCTTATACTCTTGGTGATGAAATCCAAGTAGATCGACTTGGGTAGGAGTTTTTATGCAAATTATGTTCAACATGATTTGTTTATGTGCGAGGTAATTAATTGAATGCAAATTTTTGATCCCCTAATTAGACTATATGATCAAGTAGATATGAAGGGTTCATTTCAAATCCATAAAATAAATGTTGATTCAATGAAGATGATAAATGAATGTGATGCTAAGAGGGAAAATAATGAATAATACACACATGTTATTGCTTTCTTGATTTTATTTTTTATTTTTAATTTTTATCTTAGTTGATATCCATGAAAACCACTCCAGAGAGAAACCTATAGTGGTTAGGTAAAAATAGAAAGTAGAAAAGAACAACATATTCAAATGCAAACCGACTTCATAATAACGAACAATCCACAAAGATCATCGATTTGAAGGAATTATAGGTGATTCACCAAAATGTATAGTGAATTTACTTAAAGTGTTAATGATTATGAAGCAGAGAACTTGACAATGATTATAAGTCAATTTTTTAATGGAAATAAAGTGAACAGAGTCCCACAGTGCATGTCAGAATGTATTAGGTTTTTTTCAAGTTAGTGCTATCGATGTAGAAAGAACCTAAAACTCAAAATATGGAAGGGTTTAATGATACTTGTGTTGACAATCACAATTTCAGGATGATGGGATGTGAACATTAAATGAGTGCTCCTCTTTTCACCAAGTGAAGAGACCTACAAGTAAATATGACTAGACAAGATATATTAGATAAACTAGATGACAATATTCTCGACAAAGGCCGATCCCAAGAATCCAAAGGGACTCCATTGAATGATGTCATCTTGTTTTGATATAATTAATTAAGTTTTTAAAATTGATAAGATAGATAATGACAATAAAGAGGAAGCTAGAACTCAAGATGAAAGGGGAGATCTAGTTCCGCTTTATAGGTGGCCCAAGATGGAGTGGAAAAAATGCGGAGGGCTTCAAATTAGTCAGTAGTGAGAATCCACATCGCTTATTGGGTTTCATGGAGGAGTGAAAGTTGTTTCTCAATGTCTTCAATGTCATATGTGAATATGATAGTGCATAAAGTAGGCTCATGAAGGTGTTTCATCATTTTCTTTACATTTTTAATGACGAAATAGATAGGGTTATGGGCTAGTAGGAATACCTATTATTGTTGTTTGGTTGATGGTTGTTGTGCGCATTCGACTTCTCACCCAAAGTGTCAATTGTGAGAGATTCCTTTTGACTAGGAGGAACTACTTGTAATAGAAAATAAGACCACAAAAGAGAAGTTAAATGATATATGACAATGGACTGCCTAGTGTACGCTAGTTTCGAGAAGTGTGATGCTTCCTAGATGGCTATCAATCCATAGTTTAAAACAAATTAATGCGAGAAATAAATAAATTCCTACTGTATTTGATATGATTTAGGTATCTCATTCAAGTACAATAAGAAAATCTAATATAATAGGCTAGGCTATAGTTAGATATGAAGGGTTGGTAGGTGTCGTGGTACTAAAACCGGTCAGGTCAAGTTCGGGTTATTTAGGTTATTTGGTAAAAAGGTTGTTTGGTTTTGTTATTAACAAAGGGTATGAAATACAAATACCGATGCTGGTTGGATATAACCAACGACGGTTATGGGTAATCAACATCGATACAAAGATGGTGACAATAGTTCAATGAAAATCTTATTGTAGACTCTGAGTGAGGTTAGATGGGGCTAGAGAAGGGGATGGCAAGGTCTATGGGAGTGTAGAGAACACTCGAGAGGTGGAAGGCTAGGATAGGTGATTTGATAAACAGTGAGTGAGGTTTTTTGAGTTTATCGTAAAGGATACTATAGAAGAATGGGAATGATAATAGAAGAATGATAACATAAATGATAATAACTCTATGAGCAGAATAAGAATGGAAATGATTAATGATAAAAACACTTACCAATCTTATAGGTCCAATGGTTGGGTGGTGGTGATGATCGGTTGGTGGAATGGATCTTGTTGCATTAGTGATGCTTCTAGGAATGTCATCGTGAGTGTAAATGCTTCAATCTATTTTGGTGTTGGCTATGGATGTACGAGTGTGTTAAAAGACCATAGTTTTGCTTGTATGTAGCTCTCTTCTCTTCCTCTTACTCTCGAATGTGCCAACCTCTTGAACTAGGTTTTTAAGGTGAATAAAAGGTAACCGATGACAATTCCATCTTTACCGAGAATCAGTTTAGGTCTGACCGGCGTTGGTTAAGGCGAGATTCCATAGGTTTACTAAAATAGGCAGATATTTCTAATTTTTGGGCCAAGTCGGTTTTGTTGTCCCAGCATTAGAACGGAAGCTTCCATTCTAATGAGTAGGAATGTGGTTAGAGAAATCTTAGGCATTGATTTTAGGGTTAGACCAAATCTTAGCTCATTAAGGCAAGTAATACTTAGTTATTGTTAGTTATGGAAACATGCCAAGAATAGGTCTAGGGTGAGGTGGAAATTAGGTCAATTAAGGTAATAAAATAATGGATATTGTGAGGATGGGTATTTAATTTAATTAAATTAATCATTAATGTGGGGTAAAGGGGGCCATGGTTAGGTGTCCATGTTTAAGTTGGTTATCTGATCAGGGGCTAAGGGGAATGTAACCAAATTTAGGTGTCTACATTTTCCCCTTTTTTCATGTAGCTTGTATTGGTAAGCGATGCTAACAAAAATAATAAGTGGGTGCCCCATTTGTTGGTGAACTTGATCCCCCTCAAACCAGGAATTGGTGAGGTGGAAGACGGAAGTAGTGAGTGGTTTGATAAAAGGTGGATGTGGTGAAAAGGAGTGTAGATGTGGGCAATCTGTTGGAAAGGGTAGAGGTCCAAAACTAGGAAAATAGGTAAATGGGCGAGTGGTCAAAGGTAGTGGCGAGTTAAACGCACACACACGTTATAAACTACAACACGGTGCCAAGTTGAATATCTTGCAAACTCTACATCGTCAAAGGTCAATAGGTTTATCGAACAAGGTTTAAGTGATTTTGGTATCCAAGGCATAGGATATGGTGTGGAAAAAAATGTAGGTCAAAGTGCAGGAACATTTAGGTATGTTCTGGTACACAAAAGGTTGAGTCAGGATAAAAAAACATGACAATAGGAAAGGTAATGTCATTAGGTCAAACAACACAGTAACTTGATGTCGCAAGGTATAGCAAGCACATGAGTGCACATGTCACTAACAATGTTTTGGGTCTAGGTAGCTAGGTCATCACACGGTGTAGGGATGAGGTACATGTAAAATATAAAGTTCTTAAATGTAATTAAAGATGGGGATTGGTAAGGTAGGCTTAGAGGTAGGTTTTGATAAGGGTGGGTAAGGTGAAATGGTGGTGGGCTAGGGCTGTACCAAGCTGAGGTGGAGAGATCCAGTTGGAGAGGAGATCTAGGTAGACGGGTCCACAAGATCAGGTAGAGGGAGGTGATTGGTAAAGAGGTTGGAGGTTTATTTGGACATGGAAGAGGTAGGAGAGGGTTTGAGTGGACCATTGACACGGTGGCCATATGTGTCATCATGGAGGTGACATTGAGACAAGGTAAGATCTAATCCTTTTATTGTTATTTGATATAGGAAGAAGGAAATGTAGAGGGGTAGAGGTAGGGAGGTTAAAATAATTGAAATTTGTGGTTAAATGGATGAAAGATTTTGTGGGAAAGGTCAGAGGTAGGGGCAGAGGATTGGGGAGGGACTTAGGTGAGGTGTGGGTAGGTTCATAGGGAAAATGGGAAAGAAATTAGGTAAAGGAAATTGGGGTTTTGGGTTTGGGCGTGGTAATAGTAGTGACACCGGTCAAGGTATAGCTGACGCGTCATTGGTATTTGGCCATAATTGGTCAATTAGTAGGTGATTGATGTTGGTTAGAATGGACCGGTGATAGTCGGGAGTAATCGATTCATTAGGGTGAAAGGGATAGAGGTCTAGGAAGGGTAAGGGGAAAGTGGTTAGGGTAAAGAGTGTAAAATAGATAGCGGGTGAGGGGCTAGGAAGAAGGGAGGGGTTAAAGGTCAATGTTGGGTAAAATCAAGTTTTAATAATGTGTGTGATTGGTTGAATGCAAAGCCAGGACCAGCACGAATGTGGGATAAGGTACCTCCCTTACTCATAGAGGTACGAGCGAGTGCCATGTTGTAGAGGTTGGCCTGATTGGGGTTAGACACTACCGACATGTAGTCTAGGAGCCAAGTTTGATGGTCACTCTCATCGATAGATGGGACTCAATGACCAATACCTTCCATCTGTCGATGGGTGAGATCACAGTCACCCTGGAGGATGTGTATAGGATCCTGTGGCTACCAATAGTGGGGATGTAGGTGTATTCTATCTCCTCAGAGGCATCTGAGGAGTTGATGTTGACCGTGTTTGGTGAGGGGCTGATAGAGTTGAGGTTCCATAGTGCTAGTATGAGCTACGGGATATGTACTGGGCCCATCCGGAGGAGATGAGGCTAGTAGTGTTGTTGATGGAGGCATTTTACTTGCTTTGACCGCCCGATGTAAAGGATGGGAGATTCCCACAATCATTCATGGGGGTTCTGCATGACATGGTGGAGGACAATAACCATTTTACATGGGTGCCCACATTCTGGTATAGTTATACAGAGAGCTATGGGCTTATGGGTGGCTATGGAGGTTTAGCCTATGTTGTACTTTCCTACTTCATTATGGGCATATGAGCACATTGTGTGTGTGCGTCTAGTTAGTATGCCTCAAGATGATGAATTTGAGCTAGGTTTTGTTCGAGTTAAATTCAAGCGATGGGTACATGTGATTGGGAAGTGCTGAGCTACTAGAACTACACACGATGTAGCCTATTACAAGTGATTGCTAGAGGGGTTGTCCAGCATGGACATCATTTAGAGGCCCTATGTGGGTTTTCCATCATATAGGCGGATGAAAAAGGAGCTACAGGAGCTATAGTTGCTCCGATGGATAGAGGGGCAACGTGTAGGAGAGCACAAGATGATACCCATAGAGAGGGTTAGACGATAGTTCGAGCTACTTCAAGATATACCTCCATCCTTCCCATAATATAGGAGGGATGATGTGGAGAGGCTCTACCACCACTACCACACCAATAGTGCTTGATAGGCGGGAGGAGCAGGTGATAGACCAATAGATTGATGATGTTGGGGTGATTGATAGATACAGCGGTGGTGGGCCGCACATTTACGAGTAGTACCATCGAGGCCGGGGAAGCTAGATTTAGCCACCATCATAGTGTAGAGGGACACCCTATAGGGAAGGTGGCTACCCTAATTACATAGTTGGGGATAATGCAATGACAATGGTGATAGGTTCAGAGGCATAGGTTATTATTTTGTAGGCACAGATGGCCACTCTACAGCCCAGGCAAGCGCAGAATAGGTATTAAAGATAGGGTGGAGATGGGGATGGGGTATAGGTAGCCACCCTACAGGTGCATATTATAGGTTTTCAGGGCTAGTTGGCCATTACACAGTGTAGGTTATGGCCCTTCAGGCCCAGATACAGGCACAGGTGAGACAGGGTCCCTCAGGATAGGCACAAGCATAGGGACATGGTCCCTCTTTACAGTACCAATGGGACAAGGTCCCAAGAGATAGGCACACATAGGCAGGCCGATGGCATTACCACGGCACAATATCAATAGGTAGGTTGAGGGATGCCTTAGGTGAGGTGAGGTATTATCAGGATCAGCTGATGGCCGCAAGGATAGATTTTCTATCCTATGGGGAGTATAGAGCACAACAGGCCTCGAGTGAGAGGACCAGGTCATGTACCCATAGTGTAGAGAGTACAGGGGTTGGAAAGCCTCAAGATAGGGTCGGGGAGAGACTACTAGTACATGGAGGCCAGGCTTAGGTGGACCGACCATCAAAGGATAGATCAAAGTGTGAGGTGGAGAGAGGTTGGCGGGGCATCCCCTTTGGAGGGAGAGAGAGGATACTCGATGAGACAAAGATGGATATCCTGTGGGGTGATGATTATTTATCATTGATGATTAGTATATCCATTTTTTGACATATTTTTGATATGTATATCGTCCTGTGTGCCGAATATGATGAGGATGTAGATGAATTTTTTGTTATTTTTGATCATATAATTTGCACCATTTGAAGATGGTGAGGCTGTATATGAGAGATTTTGAGAGATTGTGATTATTATTTGTATCTATGTTCACATGTATGTTTACACAGACTTTTGATTTATAGATGATGGTATTTATAGTATGGATGGTGTACTTGTTTTAATTTTCATTGTTATATATACATATGTGTGTGTGTGTGTGTGTGTGTGTGTGTGTGTGTGTGTGTGTGGAAATCAAGTGGATTAGGCATGATAGAGTCAAGGTCATGTAGGCATGGTAGAGTTAGGTCGAGTTAGGCATGATGGAGTCAAAGTTGGTTTAGGCGTGATGGAGTCGGTCGGTGTGGGCATGATGGAGTTAGGTCGAGTTAGGCATGGCGGAGTCAGGTTTGTTTAGGCATGGTGGAGTCAGGTCGGTTTAGGCATGATGGAGTCAGGTTGATGTAAGCATGGTTGAGTTAGGTTGTTTTAATGTCAAAGTTTTTGGTAATATGAGAGACAAATGTTGATGTAGATATTGGGTATGGTTTTAATTTCCAAATTTGTGCCATAATGGAAATGTGAAAATGATAAATGGATAATTTGATGATGTAATAAAATGTGTATGAGTTGATGTTTATTAGGTTTAATTTCCAGCTATTGATATAAAATGGAAACTAACTAGGGTAGAATGTGAATAGAAAAGGGAAAGGGGGGAATTGGTTAGGGTAAAGAGTGGCCGAGCTAACCTCCAAGGGCCCCATGCCCTCGAGTGCTACCTACATAGTCCCAATGAAAAGGGACCTTAGGCCGATGTAGTTCTCCCATAAGCTAGGGAAGATTGTGATGAAGTAAAGGAATGGATTGATTGGTGTTTAGGCATGGGTGAATGTAGGTCATAGGCATGATTGAGTGGTTGTTAAATATAGGTGTCGATGAGCTGGTCTTGTATAGGATAATCAATAAGTAATGAGGAAGGTGAATGGTAAGAGGTGGTAAAAGAGCCACTTAATTGATAAGAACCCTAATGATTCAACCATACCTAAGAGGGGCTCATGAACATAAGACCTTAAAGGTGTTGTATAATGGACCAGTATAAGGGTGAAGAAATTCACATAATCACATAATGTCACATTTGCAACAAGTCCCTTGAGTAGTGAGAGAATTAGGCTAAAAAATTTGAGGTGAGAATGGGTGATTTAGCGTAACTTAGTGTACTGACATCTGTCTTTCAGAACAAGAAACCTAGGATCAAGAATAGGAAAGTCCATGACGAAAATTTCATCTTTTTCTTCATTTGTTTGTTTTTAATAGACTTGATCGATGTGGGAAGTCTATATGGGATGAGTATATTATCTCCTTGAGGTCTTCGTGAAGCTGATTGATGTGGGAAGCTTCTGGATATTTATTACATTTTTGTAATGACTTTATATAGCTGTCCTTCAAGGGAGTAGTCTATTTATAGTGGTGGAATTAGAGTGAAGAGATGTCCCTTTTGAGGGAGTCATATTTTTCTAGAAGTTTGACTCAAGGAGTTGTATCCCTTTTTGTTTTTGGACATTTAAGTCATGGACAAGACTATAGAGGAAGATTAGGTTCTTGTTTAGAAGACAAGACCGTAGCACACAAAGATTAACTATGAAAGAGGTGGTTTCGAGTGATGAATGACCATGGGATTCCATCTTGAAGAAGATAAAAATTATCCATGAGAATCATGCTATGAGTAGAGCCGTGGTACTCATATTGAAG
The DNA here is from genome assembly GCA_018340775.1 of Taxus wallichiana var. yunnanensis. Classification (NCBI taxonomy): domain Eukaryota; kingdom Viridiplantae; phylum Streptophyta; class Pinopsida; order Cupressales; family Taxaceae; genus Taxus; species Taxus wallichiana. The sequence continues at coordinate 431,339,842 of CM031235.1, read as the reverse complement.
ATAGGGCTAAAAGGTGACAGAATCACATGATTCTTTTTGAGTCGTGGATCCTCAAAAATAGGTAATATGGAAGGTGAACAACGCTCAAGGGATGAGCAATCAACTGATAGAAAGTGATATAGGACTTGATATCAACAATAAAATGGTTGAAGATGCAAGGCATTAAGGGGATCAGGTTTGGGTTTACCTTCGAGTGAAGACAAACGATAAGCACCTGATCCATAGGCATGGGTAACGATATAGGGTCCAAGCCAATTAGGAGAAAATTTTCCCGTTTACTTTTCTCCTCTTTGGTTACATGTTGATTCTCTTTCAGGATGAGGTCACCGACCTAGAAGGTTTGTTCGTGAATGTGTTTGTCATATGCATGTTTGATACATTTTTGGTAAATTTGGAGATGGTCGAGAGCATTGAGATGGCGTTCATCTAATAACTCAAGTTGTGCCAAACAATCTTAGCAAAAGTCATCGTCATTGAGCATGTCTTGTAGTGAGATGTGGAGAGATGGAATCTAGACTTCGAGAGGTAAGACACCCTCAATACTACATAGACCGAGAGAAAAGGGTGTGGGAGCGGTTGAAGTGTGAATAATAGTATGATAAGCCCACAAGGTAAAAGGAATGTGTGTATGCTAATCTTTCCCAATATCATTGACTACCTTTATAAGAATTTTGTTCAAGGTTTTATAGGTTGATTCTTCTTACCATTGGTTTACATGTAATAAGGTGATGAAAAACTAAGATGGATGCCAAATGTGTCAAAAAAAATTTAGGGTTTTGTTTTTTAATTGCTTTCCATTGTCGGTGATGAGGTGGTGAGGAACACCAAAGTAACAAATGATGTGATGGTTGATGAAATCACATATTTTCTCATCTTTTTATAAATGAGGGGAATGTCCTCTACCCATTTAGTGTAATATTCAAAGTGGTTATGATCCATTGGTGGTGTTGTGAAGAATGGGGTTGATCTCACCGACAAGATACAAACCCCATTGAGAGAAAGGCCAAAATTCTCTTGTGACTGTAAGGCATGAATAAGAGTGTGGTGGATATTAGTATCCTACTATAATTTTATGAAATGTTTAACATAATCACAAAAGTCACAATTTAGGTTTGGCAAATAATAGCCTAGGCAAAGGATGCATTTTGTGACAGCTAAACCACTAAAGTGACCTCCACAAATTCCATCATGGAATTCCTTAATGGTGTAGGGAATTTTAGAACTCATAAGGCATCGTAAGAGAATTTTGTCAAAGATGCACTTGTAAATAAGACCACCCATGATGACATAATGTGAGACACTTTTAAGAAAGGCACGTTGTCCATTATGAGTGAGATCAGTGGGTAAAATGGAAAGGGAAAGGTAGTCTGCATATTTCTTATACCAAAGGTCACGTGGGTCAAGGGCAATGGTTCTGACGGAGTAAACTTCACAAGGTAAATAATAGGGTGATTATAGCCTTTGTATGGTGACAAAGATTTTAGAGTCAGTGGGTGAAGCAGGTATCTGAGAAGCCAAGAAGGCCATGGTATCCGTAATTTTATTGGTAGAAAGTGGGGTGGTTTTAAGTGTATAGCAGTCAAAGGTGGTCATAAGTGTGTCTACGTGTTGCTTATACTTTTGAAGGATCTTATTATGACATTGGTATAGACCATTGACTTGGTTTATGACTAACTGAGAATCACCAAAGATATTAATTGTCTTAACATATAAGGCATGTACATGTGCCTAGATCCCCAATATGAGTGCTTCAGTATTCCGTAATATTGTTTATACAATCAAAATTGAGTTTTAAAGACAAAGGCATAGGTTCACCCTTAAGGGTAATGAGTATAACACCACCCCCACCCCCATGCTAACACTTAGAGCCATCGAAGAAGAGTGTCATTTGGTAAGCGAGTTCATCCAGGAAAGGGAAGCTATAGACTCATCTAGGAAGTCAAAGTTAGATGGTTGATCCTCAAAGAATAGGTGTGTCGGCCGAGTTGGTCAGCAATTTTCTATCCCTTAATGGACTTTTGATGAATAAATTCAAGGTCTAGGTCAAAAAGAAACATAAGCCAACATGTGGCACATTGATTTTGATAAGTTTTGGCATACATATAGTGTAATGGGTCAATATTAGTAATGACGAAGGTTTTTTGATTGACTAGGTAATGGCAGAGTTTGGTGGTGATGAAGAATAAGGATAAGCAGAGTGTTTTGGCATGGGCATATCTATTTTAATAGTTCATAAGGGTACAAATTATGTAATAAATTTCTTGTTTCTCTGTGCTTTGCTCATCACGATGACCGAGCATGGCACCTAGAGAATGGTCGATGGCATAAATATATAGATAGAAGGGGTGATCATCCTTAGGAGGAATTAGCAAAGTGGTGGTTGAAGGATGTATTGTTTTAAGGCTTCGAAGGCTTTATGACATTCATCATCCCATTTGAAGGACATGTCTTTCTTGAGCAGATGATGGAATGGTTGACAATGGTCAGAAAGTTGTGAGATAAAATGACGAATGGATTGCAACTTTCCTTGTAGGCTTCAAAGTTGATGAGAGATTTTTTGGTGGAAGCATTTCCAAAATGGCCTTGAATTTAGCAAGATCAACTTCTATGCCATGCAAAGAAATGATGAAACCTAGGAGTTTTCTAGAAAGTACCATAAAGACGCACTTCTTTGGTTGAAGATGCACACAATACTTGATGATTCGATCAAAGATGACTTTAAGGACAGACAATTGTTCAGTTTGATGTTTATATTTTTCCGAAGATCATCTACGTAATCTTCTAGTATATGATGCATGATGTCATGGAAGATGTAATTCATGGCTTGCTAATATGTAGCATCGGCATTTTGAGGCCAAAAGGTATGACTCAATAGCAGAAGTTCCCCAAGGGTGATGAAGGTAGTCTTGTGGTGATCCTCTGGAGATAGTAAGATTTGATTATAGCCTAAGAAATAGTCCATGAGTGATAACATTTCATGGCCAATAGTGAGATCAACTAGTTGGTCAATTCTTGGTAGTGGGAAATCATCTTTGGGACATGAGAGTTTGAGGTCATGAAAGTCTTTGCAAATGCAGAGTCCCCTTGTCACCTTAGTAACAGGAATGATGTTAGAAATCCATCGGGGATAATCAATAGGTAGAATGAAGGAAACCGAGAGAAGGTTCTGAATTTCTTCTATGACCAAAAGAGAAATGTGAGGATGTATTTTTGAAACTCTTGTTTGATGGGTTTGGCATCAAGGATGGTTACAATATTGTGGACCACAATTTTTGGGTCAATCTTTGGGAATATCGGCATAGGACCAAGTAAACGAGTTTCTATGGTCCCTGGAGGAAATAGGTGAAGGCTTCATATTCGGTAGTGTCTAAGGATTGGCTGATCCTTAGAATGTGTGGGTTTTCCTAAGTGTTAATGTTGATTTTGATGGTCGATCTGATTCAACATGGTTTGCATCTCGAGAGGGTAACAACTGATGAATATAAGATTCTTCGCACCAAGGTAGGTAAGGATGAACTCATCATCTTGAAATTAAATGATGTTAATAGAAGGTGTATCATCATTGATCATGTCAGGATATAGGAATGGGAGAGAAGAGGGAGCTTCGCCATCACATTGATAGGTTAGTGGTCCCAAGGAAATGGTGTTTAAAAAAAAAGTTAGGAGGAATAGATTTGGGATCTATGGACTCCATGGGTGAAGATGGTAATGTGGGTGAATGAGATGGGGAAGATTTCCCATCCTGGATGAGGTCAACACAAACCTTCTTGGAGGGTGGAGCGTCAAAACCAATGCCACTACGGTCATTGTGTTTATGAGAGGTACAAGAAATGATAGTATGGCAGCCTGTTCGTAAAAGCTGAAGCCAAATCATTTCCACACACACCAGAAAGTGTGAGAAAAGTAGCAGTTAGTGAGGGAGTGTAGGTCAAACAAAAATGGTTGGGCTTGGGATGGAGGTTTGAGTTTATAGGTGGTAATATCAAGTCCCCCATATGTTAGATTAGTGCAAAGGTGGGGAGGTCCATAAGGAAAAACATCACTAATGTGGATGTCGTAACTAGGGTGTTGACATAGATTCCCATACTCTTGTGGGGTGAGGAAGGTGTTGATATTGTATAGGAGGTATTCCCTAGAATGAGGCATTGAAAAACTATAATTGAGAAACAAAGGGGGAACCCGATTAGCTTTATTAATCTCAATCAACCAATTTACAATAGCAGGACTGCAATACTTATAGGTATTGTACAGTCATGTGTAGACAAAAGAAAAGGTTACACAGGTACAACCAGAATTACAACAGCTTCCATAAAACATCCGGGAAGCACACAAAAATACAACCAACAAATTATATTGTTAAAACAATATAACAACATCCGTGATGTTGGAAATAAAACAAATAATATGGTTAATAAAACCAAATAACAATATTATTTAATTAATGTTATTAATTAAATAATAAATTATATAATGCATAATTAATTAGGATATTTTATCCTAACATTCCCCCCTTAATTGTGCATTGTCTGAAGGGATGAGGAGAGGAACTCCCTGAACAGCTCGAACTTGTCACATGCAAGTGACTTTGTGAAGATATCTGCTAGTTGTTCAGCTGTTGGACAAAATTGAAGTTGGATGTTGTGCTTCAACACATGTTCGCGTATGAAATGAACTTGTACCTCAATGTGCTTTGTTCTCTCGTGAAAAACTATATTGTGAACAATTTTGAGAACACCTTCATTGTCAACATACATGGTGGTAGGTTTGTCCTGTGGTACTCCAAGTCTTTCCAGTATGTGACGTAGCTAAATCACTTCACAAACAACTTCTCCTGCAGAACGATACTCAACTTCTATGGAAAAGTGAGAAATGAAGTGTTATTTCTTGCTTTCCCATGATATTGCTCTAGATCCCATAATGAATACAAATCCAGAAGTGGATTTTCTATCATCAATGTTACCTACATGATCTGAATCCAAATATCCAATCAAGAAGAAGTTGTCATTCTTCTTGTATTCTAGACCAAGATCCACTGATCCTTTGAGATATCTCAAAATGCACCTTGATGCTTTCCAATGACAAACTTTGGGTTCCTACATGAACCTGGATAGATAGCTCACTACAAAGCTAATATCTGGTCTAGTGTAGGTCAGGTAAATGAGACTCCTAATTAGCTATTGATAGAGAGTGGCACTTACCTCAGGAGATGGATCTGAACGAGATAATTGTAATCTGTTCTCCATAGGTGTAGCAATTGGTGTGAAATCCATCATCCTAAAATTCTCGAGTGTTGTCTTGGTATATTTCATCTGAGAAACAAAAATGTGATTCTCTTTCTGCCATACTTCCAATCCAAGACAGTAATGCATCAGCCCGAGATCGGTCATGTCAAATGATCGATTAAGATCTTTCTTCATTGCATCGATCATCCTCACTGAACTACTAGTGATGACTAGATCATCGACATAAACAACGACAATCACAATCTCCCCCTTGCTTTTTGAGGTAAATATTGGGATCGTATGGATTTCTAACAAATCCATGTTGTACGAGATGCTCATCAATCTTGATGTACCATGCCCGGGGTGCCTGTTTGAGGCCATACAGATATTTCCTGAGTCTGCATACCTTTTCTTCTTGACCAAGTACTACATATCCCTCAGGTTGAGTCATATAGACTTCTTCTTGTAAATCTCCATTTAGGAAGGAAATTTTTACGTCCATTTGGTGGACTTTCCATCAAATTGTGCAGCTAGAGCAAAGATCATCTTGATCATTTTGATCTTAGCTGTGGGAGCAAATATATCCTCATAGTCAATGCCTTATTTTTGTGCATACCCCTTTACTACAAGTCTTGCTTTATACTTGTCCATTGTCCCATCTGATTTGTACTTTATTTTAAATATCCATCTACATCCAATGGGTTTCTTCCCTGGTGGAAGATCGACAAGCTACCAAGTGTTATTCTTCATCACTGATTGATATTCAGAATCCATGGCATCTTTCCAAGCTTTTGACTGTAGGGCTTCCACAGTCCATAGAGGGCTCATCTGATTCAATAATTCTACCCATCAAAGCAAAGTTAACTTCTTCTCTTGCTTTACTTCAAGTCCGTGGTCCATGGGTGGATGTATCCGGTGGAGCATCCATTCTTGCATCTCGTAATGTACTTGTACACCATTTAGGCATACGCTTAACTTTTCCCATGGGTTATGGTTCTATCCGATCAACACCATCAACCCATCATCACTTTCATCTTCCGAGGGAACATCAGCTTCAATTTTACAACTTGGTGAAAAATCTACATCTTGTGAGTCCAACAGAGGAGTCTCTACTTCCTTCTTCTCAAAAAAACTCAACATATCTACTAGTGTAGAATTTTCTGGTCTTAAGATCCATTAATCCATACCCAAGAGTCTCTTCACTATACCCAATGAAGATGATTTTCTATGACTTCATGTATAATTTATTTCTATTCGGTTTGGGTATGTGCATGCTTACTTTGCACCCGAATACTCCGAGGTGTGTAATAGATGGTTTTGATTTGACCATGCTTCTTGTGGTGTTATTCTATCAAGAGTAGTTGTGGGCACTCTATTTAAAAAATACACTACTAGCTTTACTACTTACGCCTAGAATGTCTTTGCAAGTATGGAATCATCGATCATGCATCGCACCATTTCCATGATAGTATGATTTCTTTTCTCAACAACACCATTTTGCTGCAATGTGTGTGGAGGAGGCATCTGTCGACAAATCTGTGAGTTTATAGGTAGTCTCTTAACTCATCACTGGTGAATTTCCCACCTCGATCCGAGTGGAGAGTTACGATGTGACAACCAGTTTCTTTCTCAACTATTACTTTGAACTTTTTGAAGGTTTCAAAAACTTTACTTTTCTTGTAAAGACAGAAAATCCACATTTTTCTTGAATAGTTGTCAACACAAATCATGAAGTACTGAAACCTAGAATGACTTGGCTGCATCAGACTGCAAAGATCAGTATGAACCAGGTCAATTTTACCATGAGCTCGAAATGTACTTCTTTGGAATGAAGCTATGTGTTGTTTTCTGCTAGGCAGTGAGGACACTTGTCTGTATCCTTCTGAAGAGATGGTAGCCCATGTACCATATTACACCGGTGAAGTGTTTCAAGATATTTGAAACTTACATGACCAAATCTCCAATGCCACAACTATGTTGAGGTGGAGTTCTTAGCCACAAGTGCTTGATCATCTTTGTGAACAAAATCAAGTTGGAACATGCGTCCCACATTGGAGGCTTTTGCAATTATTTTTGAGCCTCTTGATTTGTCTCGAATCAAACACATTTTCTTGCTGGATTGACTATCAAAGTCAATTTTTAGGTTGTGATCTAGGAGTTGACTGACTGAAAGAAGATTCTTTATCAACCCAAGGACATATAGGAAATTTGATAGTCTACATTTTCATGAACTAAGGGGTAGAGAAATGTTCCCAATCCCCTGAACTATATATGAGGAATCATCTCCCAACGAAACATGATTTTTGATGGCATGTCCCTCATTGAAATAAACTAGTCTCTGTGGCCGTTCATGTGTCAAGTGGCTCCCGAATCAACATACCAAACATCACTAGATGACGTGGATGGTTCACTTGATCGAGCAGTGAACAAGTAGTCTTCATTGTCTGACTGTTCTTGTTGCTCAACAATATTACCTTGTTGATGGGGTCTTCTTTTCTAGTTCCCCTTTTTCTACCCATGATTTGTTAGAATGTCCCTTGTAAGATTGTTGTTGTTGAGGTCCAAAGTTGTTGGATGAACCTTTCTTGTAGGTATTATACCAATAATCTTATAGGTTATGTCCTCTTTTGCAGATTGGAAATTACTTCTTCTGTTGTCTATCCCCTTGATACTGATTTTGATTTTGGGATTTTGATAGGAATTAGGTTTTCCTTTACCTTTTCCTTTCCATTTTTGATGTGAAGATAGTGCCTGCTCCTCTTCATCATCCTTATTGTGCATTGTTTCCTCTTGTTCTTTGTAGGTTTACCGATTTGTCAAAACCAAGCTGTCGTATTTGGCACGTTTAGTGTTCGACAAAAATGTGGTAAGAAGAGGGGATTACTCTCAAAACAATGGGAATGAGAGCATCATCTGTGACTAGTTCTCCCAGGGCTAGAAGTGAAGCCCTCAATTTTGTAACTCTTCTTAAGAAAGCTTCAATTTTTTCATTCTATTTGAACTTCAGTGTGTGTAACTGACTCTACAAATTCAATATAACATTCTTATTTTTGGCCTCGTATACTATGCTCAACTTATCCCATGCTTCTTTGGTTGTTTTGGCATCTCAAATGTGGGGTTGCACATCGTCGAGACACTCCAAACAAGATGATGAGTTTGGCCTTCTGATCTACTTTATCAAACTGCCATTGTTGTGTTGTATCAGTAGTTGATCTGGTCAGAGTACCATTCACAACAGGCCATATTTCTTCAAACTCAAGTTGTGTCTTGATTTTTGTCTTCCATGCAGCATAGTTGTTTCCTCTGAGTAGTTGTGAATTTGGAAGAAAAAATTTGGGGGCATTGGTTCCCATTTTGCAGAGATCATTGATAGGGTTTGGCTCTTATCACTCTAGGTATAAGGTCTCCCAATCTATATACCATCAATCTGATATACCAAACCTTTCTATATACGCACCCTTCTGATATACCCGTCAGTACGTGGAAGAAGCTTGCCCTTTCTATATACCCAGTGGTACGTGAAAGAGGAATTAACGTACATGAAAGAATTCAATACATGCTACCAAGACAGTATTGATGGGGTCTGTGTGATTATTGACACCGACTCAAAAAAATATCCTCATACGCGTGCGTAACTTCACTATATGCCCAGATAATTTCTCAGTCGGATTTATGTCGTGTAATTGTTCACAGACATATGGGATGGCTCATAGTGTGTGCATTGTGACCTTATTACTCGTTTTCAATTTAAAGGGTCGATTCCTAGATGACATTGTTGCAGCTATATTAGGTGTTAAGTGCAATAGTAGTCATGATGGCTTTACCTGTAAATGCTTCCTAGAGGCATCGTATATACCAAACGCTGCGAATGAGATCTAGGATCTCGTGGGTGTTACAGAACCAATTGTATATTCTTTTATATTACAATTCTACCATTTTCAGAGTAGTTACAAAGTTTAGAATTGACTATGGCAACCTGCAAATTAGTAAAATATAATGTAGTATACAAATTACATTCAAAGTTATGAAAAGATTGAATGGCAGGAAAAAAATTTTTGTTTTACGAGCCCTGTGGCCTCCGGAGCCCAAAACGACCCAAAATGCTAGAAATCGTTAAAAAAGGCCCAAGATGAAGTTTTTGGATGGTTTTCCTTTTGCAAATGTTGCCCAAAATGAAAAAATAGGCCTATTGGAGAAAAAAATTACCCTAAATTTAGGGTTTTTCTCACTAAATTTAGTTAGTTATAACTAAATTCAAATTTTTCACTAGTGGTTCCACTAAATTTTCCACCAAATTCGAAAAAAATAAGTTGGGGGTGAGATTCAAACCCAACACCTCCCACTTCTAAGTTGTGCCTCCTATATGATTAGGCTCTATGAGCACTTGTAGTATGAAATGAAGGAAATCATATTTAAACTGTATTGAAAACTACTAACCTTTGAAAAATGTGACTTGGATGAGTTTCACATGGACCACATGTGTGGATTAGGGTTTTTCTCACATTTTCCTTGTTTTGTAGATCCAAACGCCTTTTTCTTTCTTTTACGTTTGTATCTTCCTTTTTTATTTATGTTTCTCCATGTAATTTTTCAAGGCCACTCTGTATATATGCTTATGCCTTTGTATGATTTATATCTCCATGCTTTTTTTGTTGTTTCCTTTGATTTTTTGAAGCTTATTTTTTTTTGAATGTAGGTTAGACGCAACTCATGGGAGTGGAGCAGTCGCTTGATGATCACTACTCAGGAGGTCCGATTCACCATTTTTTTATTGATCCACGGTCGGTTTGTAGCCATTTCTTTGTGCTAGGTTTCGATGCCACATTTTGGAGAACACGAGTAGGCCTGAAGACTATAAGACTACAAGAACATGCCAAAATAAATGACGAATCGGCCATCTAGTGGATGCAGGGGAAATACGCCAATGTGTTTGCGGAAATCACCAGTGGCAGAGGGTGGAGCCGCTATGTTCACTGTAGCTCAAAGATATGCAACAAATGACCACAAACCTTATGCCCTGTACACCAAATAAGTGGGAGAAGAAGTAAATACAATGGTATTTTGGCTTTGAATGAAGGGGTAAACATTTACAAGGAGCTTGGCCTAATGAATGTTCTCGATTGCAATTCAACTTTTTCCACCAATGTAATGTTGGCTCGAGAGGGGGCTCAGTCATACCTCCAAACTACTTGCCTCCAACCTTAACACAATCTCCTCTCAATTTGATGCTACTTCCACTATTAGTTGTGACTAACAGGGTCACTAAATTTTAGTGAGAAAACCACTAATGGGGAAAAATAAATTATTACAAAAAAATTTTAAAATTCCAGTAGTAAATTTTTCTGTCTCTGGGTGCACTAGTGCAAAAAAATTTTCCTTCCAAACACCTAGAAGGAACATGAGGATGTGAGGAGGTAGGGATGGGGCTAGGAGGTTGTAGGAGGCTGCACAAGCTCTCGATGCTACAAACACTTCTCCAAAACTCCTTTATCTTAGTTTCTCTCTCTTTCCACTCCATAGCTTCACAAGTCCAGAATCTCACTCTGGTACCAAATGTAATTGACAAATAAGGGCGGGAGCTTGATTAGCTTTATTAATCTCAATCAACCAATTTATAAAGAAGACCTGCAATACTTATAGGTACTATACGGTCATGTGAGACAACGAAAAGGTTGCATAGGTATAACCAAAATTACAACAACTTCCATCAAACATCCAAGAAGCACACAAAAATACAACCAACGAATTATATTGTTAAAACAATATAACAACATCCGTGATGTTGGAAATAAAACAAACAATATGGTTAATAAAACCAAATAACAATATTATTTAATTAAAAAAATTAATTAAATAATAAATTATATAATGCATAATTAATTAGGATATTTTATCCTAACAAAAACACCTTTTAAGGGATCGTGTAGTCGGTATGTGGGTTACGGGGATAGATGGCTCACTAGATGATGAGGAAACATGTGCATTAGTAAAGTAGAGGCTACAAAGAAGGTTAGATGCAACTAAGGTAGTGGTATTTTTGGTGGGTGGGATTGTAGGTAAAGGTGAAGTAGTGATAGTGTCAGATGTTTTCACTGGTACAAGCATGTCATTGGCCGATATAGCATGTTACAGGTCTTGAAAGGTGATGGGTTAGTAGGGATGGTGTAATTATGTCCCTCGTGTTCAAATTTGAGGCAGTAATGTAAATTCAAAGGGACATAACCCATGACATGGATCCAAGGTCAGCCAAGCAGCAAGTTATATTGGAACTCCCCTTCTAGGACATAGAAAAGTTCTAGGATAGTGCAGAACCCACGCGGACATGGAGAACAATGGTACCTAGGGTAGATATCATGGCATCATTGAAGGAGTGCAACATAATTGGGTTACCATGCATGTAATTAGCAGGTATCCAAATTTGGTCGTATGCATGGGAGGAGATGATGTTAATGCTAACACCACCATCGATCATAACATGTCGTATGCGTATATTATCGATAAAGATGGAGATGAAAAGAGTGGGGTCGGGGTCATCAGACTGGAAGGGAGCAATCTCTTCATTTGAAAAGCGAGGGCGGCCCCTTGGTGAGTAGGTGGAGGTGTAGAGGAAGGTGATGACCTAGTGAGAGAGGTTATGTGGTGAGGGGTAATGATGGAGGATATGGGTGTGGGGTCATTTGGTAAGACTTCAATAGATTGAAGAACCTACATGAGGGCTTGAAAATGTGACTCTGAGGTTTGGACAAGGTCATATAAAGACATTTTGAGGGGGGATTGGTGTAGTTTTTTCACATTGTGCGATGTGTGACCCCATCGGAAATAAGATATGCAAGAATTCGAATGATGACTTTGGGTATGGGTACGGATGGTATATTGGGTACGAGGTTTGGTTGATGGTCCAGTTGCCTTTTCTTTTCCCTTGTCTTTCCAAGCATAGGTGGCAACATTGATCATGTTAATCGAGGGAGGTGGATGAAGAGGGTGTTTCATGGAAGGTATAGTGGCATTAGGGAAAAAACCCTAGTGGGGGATATGATCCTTATGAAATGAGTAGGGCACATTGGCATTTTGGTGGTGGTTTGGTAAACTCTCTTATACGAGACCATGTTAATCTCAAATCTTGGGGGTGGATCAAAGAGTTATGGGGGTGGAGATTTTGGTCACTGAGTAGGTAATGGGAGAATATTTGTGGAAATTGGTGAAGGTAAAATGGGGTCCTCATCAAGAAGATCGTCGTCATCAAAATTCTCTTCAGGAGGACACAATTGGACAAGAGTGGTTTTAAAGCCTTACAGTTCTCTACATCGTGTCCTAGCACATGATGGTAGGCATAAATTTTGGTTTTGTCAAACCATTTTGGTTTGGGTTTGAGTGGGTTGTAAGGTCTAAGAGGTGGTAATGTGATGACAGAAGTTTCAAGGAGATTGGTTAATATTTTGGCATAGGATCCTGTTAGTGGATCACAATGGGAGGTGAATGTGGGTTTGGGTATAGGTGTGGTTGATTATGGAGGAAGATGATTTATAGGAGGGGAATGGTTTGGTTTACTAGTTTGGTGTGTGAAGTGGTCTTAGGTCTTGGTTACATCTGCTTGGGTACAAGCATGGTAGAAGAGCTAGCAGCGGAAGGTTTGGTTGGTTTAACTACCTTATTGGAGGGTAGCAGATTTTTAGCTTTAGGTTACACATTTTTGGGAAATGATGACATGAGTGTGTGTGATGTGGAGAGAAACATGGATGGTAGAACATGACGGGTTACCCACGAGGGTAACTGAGGTGTTGTGGAGGTGGGTGGTGTAGGTTGGGTAGAAGGCATGAGTGAAAGAGAAGAAAGTGTCATGGGTAGTGAAGAAGTTATGGATGGTAGTGGAGGTATGGGTGGTAAGAAGGTTACGGGTGAGGGTAGAAGTTGTGTGGGTTTCTTGGGTATATTAGAGGTTTGTGATGAGGAAATGGGTTGTTACATTCTTGGTTTACTGGTGGATGGGGGTTGCTTGGCCAAGGTTGAGGGGTGAGATCCTAGGATGGACGGAAGGGGTGAAGGTGATAATGGCATGGTAGGTGAGGTTGGTGTATGAGGCCTAGGAGGTTAGATCTTCTTTTTAGGGGTTGGGGTAAGTTTAGTGTTAGTTTTGGAAGATGTGGCTAAATCTAATTTGATGGGTGGGTGAGTAAGGCTAGTTTTGGTATGACCCTAAGGTAGTGATAGTTTTAGGTAAGGGAGATGATATAGGCGTGGGTAGGTGTTTGGGTGTAGATTTATGTTGGGTTATGGGAAGAGGTGTGAGTTGGTCCATGTGTGGTAATATGGAAGGTGTTTTAATAGTCATGGTTGTGTTTGGTTTGGTCACTCGAAACACTTTTGGATAGATAATGGAAGTGTCAGCGAGTCACAATGCTGTATTTGAGTTGAAACATGAAGTAGAAGGCATCCCCAAAGTAAGGCTCTATCGACCTAGTCCAGGTGATCAGCCAAACATGAAAATGGTACTATCGTAAGTGGGGCTGATGTGGATTGAGTATAAATCCCCATAAAATGTGTTTAAGATATGGGGAAATGGCTAGCCTCGGACTCTGTGGATAAGAGAGCCGAAAGCAGATCAGAGGGCTCTTGAAGGTCCGATGGTGAATGGTCATCTAAAGGCAATGGTATTCCTACAAGATCCTCTATGGGTAGAGGAGAGGATGGTCAGACAAGGTGGAATCTCCTTGTGATGGTGTAGGTGGTGGACATGCATCTCCTATGAGTAGGAGAGGTGCCACTAAAAACTGCTTAGAAATTTGAGGGGTCAAAGGTGGTGTGCTAATTATAGGCTCTTCCATGGGTGAAGGAGAAAATGAAGGGGGTTCCTTTGTGGGTGGAGGAGTAGATGAAATAGGTCCTTGTGCAGGTAGTGGAGCTCGGGCTAAGATTTCATCTATGGAAGGAGCATGAGGAAATTGGGAAGCAAATGGTATGTCATCGAAAATAGCATGGACCTCACAGACATTTCTATCATTTTTGAAGTGTCACAAGATTGGTTGGAAGATGGGGCATGATTATGGAATGGCTTCTTGAATATGTGTAGGTTTTGGTTAGTGGGTGAATTCAAGCTATCCAGGACTATATACGTGTTGTCTAACATTTTCTTGAATGATATTCTTGAAGGTGATGCGGTTATCATCGCTATGACCTTTGACACGACGATGATAGTTACAAAATTCCCGTTCCTTATACCACGTAGGCATGGGGTACTCAGGGTCAAAACTACTATGTGGTTTTATAGGTGGAAGGGTAATGGCACCAACCTTAACAATATTTTCTAAAATAGAAGAATAGTATTCCCCTATCAAAGTGTACTTTCATTGTTCTTGTCTGAACTAGAAAGCTTGGATGAGAGAGAGATTAGAAGGAGGTTTAGTTGGGTTTGATTGATGATGGGGTTATCTTTGAGAACTATGGAATTGATAGATCCTTTGAATTTTGAATAGTTGTTTTGGGGTTTTGAAGATGAAGAAGCATCATTTGATTTGAATGCAATGTTCTTGTTACGAAGTTGAATTTTCTTCTCTTCGATAGCACGAATTTCCAATTTCCGTGCCATGGTGAATGCCTCATCAAAAGTGTGAAAGGTCTACACTTGTAGGGTTGGTGAGATGTGTCTTGCACAATCCTGAGTAAATAACTCTATGAGTTTAGTTTGAGGTAATTGAAATGTGATCTAGTTAATTAGCTGTGCCGGCGATCAAAAAATTTAGCAATAGACTCATCGGCATCTTGTTGTGTGGAAAAAATATCAGTCATGATAACATTCTTAACAATGTTGATGAGAAGTGATCTAAGAAGTCTTGGGCTACTTGATTAAATCTGTAGATGAAGTTTCTTGGTAGCCTTTGTGCACCAATCCAATGCAGGTCCTATCATGGACATCGGGAAGGTCCATAGGAGTAAAGTGTCATCATGGGCAATCAGCTAACACCCATGTTTGAAAGACTACAAATGCTACTGCATGGATATTATTTACTATTGAAATGGTTGAATTTTGGCATTTCCCAATGTATAGGGTATGGGAAAATAGGGATGGATGGATGAATGGGATCATTATAGATTTCATCATAGGTGAGAGAATTGCACGAGCTTGAAACCGATGCTTCTAGTGTCTACATCCTTTCCATCATTAATTTGATGAGGTCATTAGTAGGTTGTGGTGGAAGGGATCCTCCTATGGCATAGGGGGTTGGTATTGAACATGTGATGTGGGTGGAATTCCAGTGTATGGTGATATCGAATAGGGAGGTTAAGAATAGGGGACCGACATAGAGGGAATATATTGATAATGGGTAAATGAGGGCGAGACATGGGGTTGTTGATAGTATGTGTATGTAGGTGGGACGGTTGTAGTGACTCTAGTAGCAATTGGGGGAAGTGTTTTTGGGATGGAGAGGACAAGATTATGGAATGGAGTAGGGGTCACCAACACCATGGGTGGTTGTGTTGTAATTGGTATCTATGAGACAATGGGCATAGATGAGGTTATGGTTTGGGTGGTTAATGAAGGGACAATAGATACTACATGTGCCACTAATACTCGCATGACGCAATGGTCATGGCAGGTATGGGTCCTAGTTGTGAAACCACTGGGGGTGAAGTAGGTGAAGGTAACACCACATTATTAGGGGCTGATACAGAAGTGAGAATAAGGGCGGGAGAGATGGATACAGGCATGTCATATATCAATTGACCTGAGGAGTCCCGGGTGGAAGAGTGGGAAAGGTAGAACTACAAGGTTGTGGGATTCTGATCAAGGAGTTGTGTAAATTATTTATCACCTGCTTGCAATGGTGGTAGGTAGGGTTGGATCCATGGGTGACAGGAAAGAGGGTGGTGAAGGAATAGGTGGGAGTGGTTGACAACTTGCGTGAAATGTAAGAGCGTTAGCTTGATTGTGAGTCAACACCATGTGAATGAATATATATCAAGTGATGTTGTATCCTATAGATAAACGCTGTATGAGTGAGAATGAATAAAAAAGTGTCTATGGGTAGATTTGGGTAATATATCAGTTGATGTTCAATACAGGTTAACCGACGCTAGTTAAGGATGACCGATATTGGTTTAGGGGTAACCGAGCTTGGTTACTGTGAGACAGGAATAGTTTTATCAAATGAGGAAAATACTTGGTGACGGTCAGATGAACAATTTATATGATGATTGTTTATCAAATAAGAGAGAGTATAGAGACTCATAGGAACTCTAACAACCAAGAAAACAAAATAAGGTTTCTTTAGGTAATTTAACCCAAAAGAATAGAAAATCGATGCCGGTTAATAAAAGCGATGTCGGTCGGTAGAGGTAGCCGTCTTTGTCAAGTTTTGTGAAAGTTGAAAATATGTAGAAAATGAATTGTTGTGTATTTTAGTGAGATAAATAATCAACCCAGAAGTCTGGAGATGATGCAATGAAGTCCTGACACACTCAGAAGAAGTCAAAATACTCCAACTGTGATTGTGGAGTGTGTAAGGCAACATGATGGAAAAATGGAGAAGCGTATCCTCACACCTCAAAATGCATGTCAATCAAACACTAAAAACATGTACCTAACAAGTGATTTTTAATGTGTTGATCTTATGTTATTTAGAAGACTGACTCATGAATTTAGAATAGATTTTTGGTGAGGAAGGCTTCCTATGAAGAAGGATATCTAAAAGGAGAGGTTTCAGGTATGTTATGGTGGGGGTGGGCCATCCTCTGAGATAATGACTCAACAAAGGTAACAAGCTAGGGAGTACCTGTCAATCTAATCATGTGATCACAAACAAGTGTTCCCAGGTAAGATGTTGTTTAAGAAAGATGTGTATATTTCAATTTTGTGTAGTTTGGTAAGACACAAAGAGAGAGAGAATGTTCTTTCTACGATTCTTTGTGTCAACCATCAGCTAGGCATAACTTCCGGCATATAGGTTACTCTCATCTTAGTGTGAGCTAAATGCAAAAATCAAAATGTAATGCAACCAATTTTAAGCCCAAATCGAAAAGATTACATTCGATGAAGCAAATGATGAATAGGAGAGGGTATGATCTTTCACTAAATGCAGAAAGCAAGAAAGAAGAATGATTCCTTTTAAAATGCACCAAGAAAAATATTTCTTGTAGAGCTATTAGAAAGAATAGATAATTACTAGGGAAGAAAATTATTGTGTAAGCCTTGTAAAGGGAAACAAACATACAACTTTCACCTAGAAATGAAGAAAATGAAATAGAACCCTTGATGGGTCCCACTAGGCATGCCAAAATGTTTCACCATTTTCTTTATGTTTTTGAATGATGAAACAGATAGGGTTATGGGCTAGGAGGAATACTCATATTGCTGATCAGTTGATGGTTGTTGTACATGTTCGACTTCTTGCTCCAGTGCAATTGTGAGAGATTCCTTTTGGCTAGGAGGAACTACCTGTAATAGAAAATAAGACCAAAAAAATGATAACAACTCTATGATTAGAATAAGAATGGAAATGATTAATGATAAAAACACTTACCAATGTTGCAAGTCCAATGGTTGGGTGGTGGTGATGATCGATTGGTGGAATGGAGCTTATTGCATTAGTGATGCTTCCCGGAATGTCACCGTGAGTGAAAATGCTTCTGGATCTATCCTGGTGTTGGCTATGGATGTATGGGTGCGTGAAAAGACCCCTGGTTCTCCGCTTTCATGTAGCTCTCTTCTTGTCCTCTTTCTCTCAAAATGTGTCAACCTCTCGAGCAAGGTTGCTAAGGTGAATAAAAGGTAACCGAATACAGTTTCATCTTGGACTGATGTCGGTTTAGGTCTAACCAGCATCGGTTAAGGTAGGATTCCCTAGGTTTACTAAAATGGGCAGATCTTTCTAATTTCTTGGGCCAAGTTGGTTTTGTTGTCGTGGATCAGAACGGAATCTTCCCTTCTAATGAGTGGGAATGTGGTTAGAGAAATATTAGGCATTGATTTTAGGGTTAGACCAAATCTTAGCTCATTAAGGCAAGTAAGACTTAGTTATTGTTAGTTATGGAAACATGCCAAGAATAGGTCTAGGGTGAGGTGGCTAGATGAGGTGTCTAGGTGAGGTGGAAATTAGGTCAATTAAGGTAATAAAATAATGGATATTGTGAGGATGGGTATTTAATTTAATTAAATTAATTATTAATGTGGGGTGAAAGGGGGCCATGGTTAGGTGCCCATGTTTAAGTTGGTTATCCAATCAGGGGCTAAGGGGAATGTAACCAAATTTAGGTGTCTCTAGAAGGATATAAAAATTCTCCCACATGAAGGGTTATTTGATTATTGGGAGTTCGTAGATGCTCATGATCAGATGAAGCTGACCTAGAATAGTCATCTATAGTAGAGACATGATTGCAAACAGATATATTAAGTCCAAGGATATAGATAATATTTGATAAAATGTAATGAGTTGATGAAAAAAACTAATTTGTCATAAATAGCAGGTGATTCAAAGGAATCTTTGACAATTAGAGGAATTATGAGTGATTCTGTAAAAGATTTATTTTCTTGAAAAACAATAAGTTGATTAAAAATGGAGGCTTAAAATTGACTTTTCATTGTTCTTTTTAATAAATGACTCTATTGGGAATGATATGATTACCTTGTTATGTGGAAAATATTTCAATAATGTCCACAATGGCTGAATGTGTCGATGATTTTGTTCTATTGATCATCCGATAGTGTGGAGGAGATGTTGAGGGCTTACAAATTCACAATGATGGTGTTTTATGACTCCAAGTGATAGATCTCGTTGCTTTAGGATTTGGAGATAGCTAAAGTGACGAAGGAAATGGTTGAGGAAGAGGTTAGGTGAGGTTGTGATGTTTTTATGTAAGGGTAAAATGATTAGGATAGGGTTAAAGATGGTTAGGAGGTTTCAGGAAAGTTATAGTAATTTTTGACGAGTAAATATAATTTACCCAGGATAAATAATGGTTTTATGGAGTGATTTGGGGTGGCTTAGGTAATGTTTTAAAGTTATAAGTTTAGTGAAATAATGTGTTCATGAGACACGGGAGGGTGAAAAAAGCATGGTGTCTACATGAAGAGTAATTTAATTAGTTCATTCAAAATGAAACATAATTCTCTTCTAACTTGCAACCTGCTTTACAAGACAGTTATCGTGATCAAACCATTTAGTTGAGAAAAAATAAGCTACCTAAATGATTAATCATGATTGAATTCATATTCAATTTGGATGATGAATTCAAAGAGAAAAAAGGCATATCTATGGGTAAAAATATTACAATTCGGTCACCATTGCACAATGGAGAGAGCTTTTTTGGAAAGGTATGTAGTATTAAAGAGGAGCATGCTTTTATTTCTCTTTGTCAAAATTTCATGATGTATTCTCATGGAGCTATGAGGATCTAAAAGGTTTTTACCCCAACACTACTCAACATGTTATTGATTTGGATCCTGATGCCAAGCCAATAAGAAAAAAGAAAAGGCCTGTGAACCCCAAGATTGAGCCCCTCATGAGGAATGAGTTATCTAAACTCATTAAATCAAAAATAATATTTCCTATCAAATACTCATCTTGGGTGGCCAATTTGGTTCCGGTTAGAAAGAATAATGGAGAAATAAGGCTTTGTGTGGATTTTAGGGACTTAAACAAGGCTTCATTAAAATATCATCATCAATTTCCATCCATGAAAAAAATCCTTCAAACAATGGCTGGATCTAAAAGATTTTATATGCTAGATGGTTATTTAGGCTTTAACCAAATCAAGATCAAAGAGGAAGATCAGTACAAAACTACATTTACAACCAAATGGGGAATATATGCATATCATAAAATTCATTTTGGTTTGTCAAATGTGGGTGCCACATTTTAGAAGTTAATAGACATTGTTTTTCGGGCTCATCAACCAATTTTTCTTGGTGTATCTAGATAATATCACGGTTCTATCTAAATAGGTAAAATAACATATGGATCATTTGAATAAAGCATTTAAGATATGCATATATTTTTAGTATCAGTGAACCCCAAGAAGTGTAATTTTGTAGTTTCGTACGGTAAGCTATTGGGTCACATTGTCTCAAAAAATGGTATTCCAATTAGCCTAGAAAAATTCTTTGAAATCCTCTCTCTCTCTCTTTTCCAACTCACAAGAAGGATCTTCAATATTTCCTTGGCAAGATCAATTTCATTAGGAAATTTATTACTAACTTATGGGATTTTTAAGGTTGATCACTCGATGTTGAGAAAAGACATTGTTTTCAATGGAATGCAAAGGAAAATAAATATTTGACAAGATCAAATCCATATTTCAAAAAAAAAATTATCCTTTATTCTTATGGCATGGATCTTAGTATAGCCACATTTCTCACTCAAAAGAAAAACGAATATATAGAGCAGCCTCGTGAATTTATTTATTCAAACATTGAAATACTTCGAGATCAAGTATATTTATTTGTAAAATCAAGTGTTTTCTATATCATAGGTTCTCAAAATTTTCAATCCTTTCCTATCCTCCAACCACATCAAATTCATAGTCACATATCCTAGCATGAAATATTTCATTATGGGAGCATAAATTGGTGAAAAGAGAGCCAAGTGGGTAACCAAAATAATGGATTTTTATGTCACCATAAAATCCACAAAATTGATGACAGAGAGATAATTTTGTGAGCATCTTCCTATAGATGCTCAAGGTGATCAGGAGACTTCTTTCTTTATGAAGAATGAGAAATAACAAGAATAAATAGTAAAAGATATGCATGACAAAGGAATTCAACCTAGACGTGATAGTTGGATGAACAACATAGTTATTTTCTTAGAAATTGGTGATTATGCTTCTAGTTTTATCAAGACAAAGAGAAGACACCTCATGTTACAATCAATTCCTTATGTTTTAATTGATGGCATTATTTTCAAAAGGAATTTGGATGGTGTCTTGCTAAGGTGTATTAAGGAAGAACAAATAGATAAAATCTTGGTAGAGTTTTATGATGGTTACACTAGCATACATTTCTCAATTAAGGCCGGAGCAATGAAAATTATTAGAGTGGTATATTTTTGGCCCACATTATTGGCCAATTCATATCAATGGATCAAAACAATTAAAGAATGTTCTTTCTTCACAGGTAAGAAAATGTGTGCATCCCTTCCTCTTCATCCTATTTAGGTGGAATAACCCTTCTCCTAATGGGGGCTAGATTTCATAGGTATGATTAATCCTCCATCTAGTGGGTAGAAGTCACAAATGGGTATTGATAGCAACACATGACTTCACCATGTGGACAGATATTTTATCTCTCAATGAGTCTACAGAATCAATCATCCTTGATTTTTGGAGGACATTACAACAAGATTTGGGATTCCTCTAAACATCATCTCGATAATGTTAAGGTATTTTTGGGATCAAAGGTTTTTAGTGGGATCTTTAAAATGGAGTTTAATTGAATAATTCCTCCAATTATTACCTGCAAGATAATGGTTTGGTAGAATCAACTAACAAGAAACTAAAAAATTATGAAGAGGACCATATAGGTCAATAAAAAATGGTGGTACACTAAAGTAAAAACTACTATTTGGGCTGATAGAATCACTCCAAATAAAGCAATTGGTAATTCACCATTTTTCCTTGTATATGAAATAGAATCTATACTCCCTTTATCACTTGAGCTACCTTCGGTGGAGATATAAAATAAGTTAGTATTTAAAGGTGCAAATCAAATAGAAATCATAATGGCGTAGCTGATTAAACTTGAAGAATTAAGGAAGTCTATCATAGAAATGTTAGAGGACAACTAGAAATCAACAAAGAAGTAGTTTGACAAAAATCCTAAGCCACATATTTTCATAATAGGAGATTTGGTCCTTAAATGGTACATGGATAAAGCCAAGCTAGGGAAAAATTACAAGTTTCATCCACTTTGGAGTGTGCCATATATTATCATTGCTTGAAAAGAGGCTAACTCTTTTGAGTTATCCAGTCTTAATGGAGAGGTATTCCAAATCCAAGTCAATGGGATTTATCATAAGAACTCTCATGAAGTTATCCTATTACATCTTGTAAATACTTATGCCTTATGTTTTGAATATATTCTCCTCTTGTTTTATTGATCACTTCTTGGGTGTTATGTTTCCTCTATCCTTATGGCGATCTCGCTTATTTGTAATAATTTCTTATGAACTTTCTACATGCTTCACTTGAAACATGAATGATATCCTATTTTTTACATAATTTTATGGCCACTTGTATTCATACATGGATCATATTGCAGCCGGAGTTTTATGGAAAAAGTTAGATAATTTGAACTATTTTTTAGTGTGTGTCCTTCAAGACTAAGTAGATCAATTCCAGTCCAATATCAAGTTCATGTGAATTCCAGAGATTGTATTTCAAGGATGAGATCAGTTTCTTCAAGAATAAAGTTGAACTCCATGCCCAATGGATGCATCAAAGTAGCTGGTATTCATCATATAACAAGCAGATGTCCCCCTAAAACTATCCAAACTATTGTTCAAAATTAAACCCTATGTGATATTGAACAACCCATCATAAGGACTTAACCATTTTTCATGCTCTATCAAATATGTGGGAAACTAATTCAGTTTACCACAGAATGTAGGAACTTAGTGTTTTGTATATTTTCTCAATCTCATGGAACAAAGAAAAGAGCAATGCACGGACTCAATAAGAAATTGATAAATTTCATTGTTGCACAATATCTTTTAACACTTTTACAAAACTAAAAGATTAATCCCCTAGTAGGTAAAGTCAAATGAATTACAATAGATTTTTTTATCTTTGGAGGAATCAAGAAGTTGGCTAATTCTAAATCCACAGAAGACTAACTTTGTGTTTTTAAGGTTCACTAAAGTATAACATCCCACGAATTTTCTCAAAAACGTGGAACAAAGGAAAATAGTCATAAGTTCTTAAAGTCACGCCAAACTATAAACAAAAAGGAAAATACTCCCAACCTTCATAATTTAATGAAGTATGGAATTTTTTTCGACCGGTCACATGGTGTGCAATAAAATCAAGGAGTTCGTGATATAGTTGTTAATTACATTTTCAGAGGTGATCATCCTTATAGTACAAGAAAACTCTACAATATTTCAGGATGCCCACACTCATTCCATGCATTTTTCAAATGCGGTCAATTCTAGTTTGGTGATTATTGTCCCTCTCTTTTCTCCTCTCTCTCCTTGGCATAAAATTGTATAAATGCAAGTTCTTATGCACTTTGAAATTATTTTTCTCCCTCTTTCCTTCCTTATCATATTTTCAAGCTCTTCTCTTTGAAACTTGAAGCTCCATGTTGTCAACATTTGTAACTTGCAACTAGTGTTCTCTTACCTCATATTTGTATGTAATATCTTACGAGAATGATTTATACATATTTTGTTTATTTCATTCCTTCGAACACATTGTTTTAAGTGTGAATATTTCTCCCTTTTCCATATTTAATATTATTTTATTCCCTTACATCTGAACCGAGCACATTCTTATGACCCCAAATTTACGTTTCCTACATCTGTGTCATCGCATTTGGGAAAATTTCCACCTTCTTTTGGTTTTATCACCACCCTTTAGCTTAGGATTTACTATTTCTTGCATCCTTCTCTCCATGGTCCCTTGAAATTCTTAGTGTAGGATTAGCTACGGGAATAGTTTTAGCATTAGAAGTAGATTATGTTATGAATTTTTTCCCAAATCTGTGTAACGAGGATGTTGGATTTCTCCAGAGGTTGATCTCATTTTTGCAAAACCCGCATTGCATATATCATCTCATGTTTTCTCAAAATCCTATATCCACTTTATTCAGGGCAAGGTGTAATTTTGAGCTCCAATAATGTGCACTTTTCATTTTCAACACTCTCGTAGGTATACTAAGAATGATTTCAATGTTAAAATTTTTGGAATTCTTTAACATAAACTACACTTAATTTTTTATATTTCTACATGTAGACATTTTATTTTATATATAAAATAAATTGTTCTCTTCCTTACTAAGATTCAAAACTTTGGGTCACTACTCAAGACCCATCCTCAAGAATGATTCAAATAAATTTCATCTTCTAGGTACATAAAAATCACTTCCAAGCACACCAAATAAATTATGCCTCTAGCACTTAGCCAATAACTCCCAACCCAAAGTGCATAACTAATCTCAAAATGTAAAACAATCCTCTAAATGCATAACTATGCTAAAAAATGCATAACCCTAAAGGCTTCTACAAAGTATGTTTAAATAGAATAATAACAATTTGGAGCATGTAATACGATTATGTCATGTGGCATGCTCAAACTTTTGAAACCCCTAAAACATCACACACCCTAAAAAAATTACAATCCCACACAGAACCCACACCCCTTTATTACACACTAAACTAAAATTTATAAATGCTCTTGCATTAATTGACATCTCAACTCAATAACCAAGGAATATAAAAAATTAAAATCATAAATATAGAAAAATAAATAGAATCATATCAATAAATTTCCATTCAAATATTACATAACTTCTCATAAGCAATACCATCCTTGCATAATAATAAATTCCAAGGTGGTTGGCACACTTCAAGGCAATAATGAGTGTCCTTTTGAGCCACCAAGTACCCAAAATTCCTAAAAGCGTATACCTACCCCATGGGTAGGTTCAAGGAAGGGTTTTAGGAGTGTGGGACAAGTGTTATTTTTCCCAAACACCACCAAAACATGACCTTGAATGTAAAATTTGAAAGTACTATAAATGCTAAGTAATTCAAAACTAGCCCAAAGCGGTAAGTATAATCAATACACTTAAACCATAATTAATTTCACATAAATAAGATCAAATCAAACAAGGTGAAATAAATTATGAGTCTCATGTGAATGTTTCCACTCCAAGAAAATTTTAAAGACAAAAATAAATACAACATCATCACTTAATCAATTTCCTAAGGCCTAATTTTCAATATTGGCCGACCTATGTAAACCAATTATCCTTATGTGATTTATTCCCCTTTATCCTCATTTTGTATGTTTTTGGTATGATCGGGTAATATCTCATGCACATGTTTATCATTTTCACACTCAATAAATGAAACATAGCTTCGTGAAATGATATGTAACAATTAAATCTAACTATATAGCAAATGCTCATGCATCCATGCACACACACACACAGACACAGACACACACACACACACACACACACACACACACACACACACACACACACACACATGTTATTCATTACACATTTATAATCAATAAAAAAACTTTATAAAACTCAATAGCAACGGATCTATATAAATTTTCATTTTAAACTCCTTTGACTAATAACATAACTTAACAACAATCGTGATCAAAAATACTTCACACTCAAACGTGAAATTCCACATATAATCTTTGAATTACATCATTTAACTAGAACACTTGAAACTCACCCAAAAATTCATCAAGTATACATCATTCGACAATTAAATTAAAACACGTTATAATTCATTAAAATTTAAACCTTTTCATTCCACCAATATTTTCAAATCTCATTCTAGAAATTAGGATTATTACAAACAATAATTTTCTCAATTTTGTGATTTTTGAAATGTTATAATATAGAGTGACTTAAACCAAATAACACATATGCACCACTATTTCAAGCTATATATATGACATACCCAATCTTGAAATTGTTTCTAGTTTCCATAATCAACACCTTGTACATATGATTAGTCCAATTATTCAATCAAGGTGTAATAACAATAGTTGTTAACCTAATTCATTATGTTTTCTAGTAACTTTATTTAATTTACTTGTTACTTCTAATGATAATTTACTTTATCACAATTGTAACCACATTCACGTTTAGTATAAAGATATAGGAAAATTAACTCATACATTTATTATCATGGTTTACATATTACACATCATAACACACATAAATCAATATTAATTTCATCATAATATTTATATATATAATGTTTGACAACTTAAAATATATTTCTCTGAAAACAAACAAGTTAGGCCTCTCTCGTGAGAAAATAAAAGATAGCCAAAAATTACGAAAACCCCTTTTAATCATAGTCTAATTAAGGTTTAAACAATGCCTCGTGAAAATGGGCATTACATTAGGATCCCAAGTAATACATAACTAAAAATTAACACTAGAATATAAATTAGGTAAATGAGCAATAAACCCTAAGTTAAGAGGGAGATCATGGAAGCATGATAAGATAATAAGTAGGTTATAATTTGGTCATAACTAGGATGTAAAAAGGTTGTATACAGTATAATAGATGTAAAGGGGAAAAAATTATGTCAAACTAAATTACCTATAAATAGAAATGATTTTTTAGGTGTTAGTCATCAACAAGGTATTAATTAAACTTAAAGTCCTATAAATAAAAATTTACTAGGATGTAAGTCTCAAAATACGTAAAATAAATATGAGTAATATGAGAGAGGAGATATAAATTATTGAGAGAGAACATCATGAAATCAAAGAGATGTAGATGGTAATAAAGTAGGGATGGAATAATGTAATGTTCCTAAACCTTAATGTTTGTCACAATGCTAACATGTCTCGAGAAGGGATGGAGAGAAGGATATAAAGGAGATGGGAAAGAATTAGAATCAATATTATTTTTATACTTTAATATAAATTGAATTTTGATCAATTAGGTTTAAAAGGGTTTGTAACACGTTGTATATTTAAATTTATTAATTAAATAATCAACATGAAATTATTAATATAGCTTCAAGAAATAAATCATAGAGGTAAAAATTTGATATAGATGTGTAGAGTGGTAAGAAAGACTCATAAGAACATGTAAATGATTCATTTTAGAAAATGGGTTTAGAAAATATAAGTCGACATAACTATACATATTGGGATTATAGTGGAGTATGATATGATCCTCTTCTATATGGTTTCATATGTATTCATGTTACGTGCCCATGCACTGACTAAATTATAAGTTTTGTGGGATACACAAAAATAATAAGGATGTAAGGTTTGTAATTTGTGTACTATTTTGATCTAATTAACTTAGAACATTAATCATACACAATCAAAATAATACATACATACATGTAACAATTGATAAATGATAATTACTTGTTAAAATACAAGAGAGAGAAGAAAAAAATTAGTTGTACATGGAAGATCATGGAGGATTTAGATGTGTGTGATGATAGAACAAGGATATTAGAAGATGGAAATGCTTTGATGTTCGTTCTATAGCTAAAAACTGAATAAGGGTAGGATTGTATAACTACAATACAATCTAGGATATAATTGTATGGACCATTTGAAATTTTGGATCTGAAACTTCCTATGTGGTTCAATTTTATGGAAATGATCTTTGTTTTATATAATTCTCACTTTCATAACTTCAGGATGACTTGTAATCACTTGTAATAAATTTGAAACCATATAAACCTACAAAACACTTCATCAAGGCATTATCAAACCAAAAAGATAAAATATGCATGTGTGGTTGAGGTTAGACTACCCTTGGTGATCAAACTACTAGATTCTTAACTAATCCAAGTGTTACCCTACATTCCCTCTTTATGGGATAAAACATCATGTAGTTCTCTTATGTTCTTATTCAAGTTTGAATAGCTAACTAATCCCTTGGGGGTGTCATGGTGTCTCTTAACACCAAGATAGAAGGATATTTATACATTATATAATGTACCCAACATAGTAGTAGTGTAATAGGGTGTGCCTCAACTACGTGACTTAACAATTTTCTACTTGAAACCCTTGAAACATTCTTGGATTTGCATGGATCTTGCTAAGACATGACTCTATGACCTTTTCATTCTTGGAAATGTATTAATCTATATTATTTGACCTAGTTGAGTGCTTCATACATATATTACGGGCTATTCCAAATGAAGTGCAACTGATTTGGGTATATTTAGGAACCCTTTGAGTACTTTTGGAATAATATTTTTAATAAGAGCTTGTAAGAGTGTTAGGTGAGTTATAAAGTGACATTAACTTGATTATATAGACTTCCATAGGTGAAATTTTCTAAGTAAGCCAACTCTAGGAATATGAAACAACTGAAATAAGGTATTCAAATTAAAAACAAAGTCGGTTAACTTAAGGATCCAAGATCATACAAGTCAGCAAAGACTACACCCCACATCTTAACCTAGTTGTATGGTTTTGGAAAGCATATAAGAACACAAAAACAAAAAAATTAGACATGAAGAACTATGTTATTTACTTATTTTATCAATAGTATTCCCATAATTGATGATAGAGTAGAGTGTAATGGTAATAAATTCACATGAGTGCTAGAGAGAAGAACTAGTTGGATTCCAAATGTGAGAATTTGTCTTTGCAAGGTAGTATGATCAAACTTATCATTACACAAGAGTAAGTTACCAAATTTTATTGTCTACAATAGGTTTATGTAACTTTTGGTTTTCATCGATTTTTGAAAATTTGATTCATTATTTTAGATTAAGGTTCACTTAAATGCAAAAATCCTGTAATGACCTACAATATCTAGGAAAACCTAGATACCGATACTAAACTTCATGTAAAAATTAGATAATAAAGGAAAAGTATGTGTGTGGTGAGGTCAAACTGGTATTCAAGGTCAACCCATATTAAACCAATCTAGGCATTGCACTATATACCCTTAAGTAGGATAAATCCTCATGCAACTCTCCTAGTGTGGGTGGAATTTTGAATGCAAATCTAATCCAACCCCTAATGTTCCTACCGATCTCTTGACCCAAAGATGGTAGGCGTAGTTATAAATAGAATAAAATGTACCCTTCATGATTGTGTATATAGTGCTAGTGTCTACTGGACCTACCGTGAATTCTATTTGACCCTTTTGATGTTTTTTATGTGTAACCTTGGCTTGACCTTGACTATAGCTTGGCTCATGAATAGGGAAGTTAGACTATTTGACTTGGTTGAGTGCTTGATTTAATGTATGTGCTTGCTTCTAAGGAAGTATTTCTGATCTAGATCAAAATGTTATTCAAACCTAATTCAATTTAATGTGGTTTATTTAATTAATATAATTAGGATTGAATAAAATTAGAGGAAATAAGAAAAATAAAAAATTATATATATTTGAAAACATTATGGAAACTAAGACATTGCAAACACTATAAATTGGTGAAGCAATTGAGTGTAAAATTAGGGTTTGAGAGATGACTTTTATGGTTTTATTTGACTTTTGATTGTGTCATTGGCTGAATTTGAGATGTTCACAAAGTATAGATTGTTACCATTTTTGAATTCCCAATAGAAAGTGCAGAGAATAGACTATACATAAAGTTACATGACCATACTCCACTATTACATGTATTTGTATGGTTTTGAATCCATGACTAGTGTGATTCTATATTTTTATATGTCACTTCACCTTCACCTATGTCACACATGGATATATTTATATATTTT
This sequence comes from Taxus wallichiana var. yunnanensis, assembly GCA_018340775.1. Taxonomy (NCBI): domain Eukaryota; kingdom Viridiplantae; phylum Streptophyta; class Pinopsida; order Cupressales; family Taxaceae; genus Taxus; species Taxus wallichiana. The sequence continues at coordinate 431,310,220 of CM031235.1, read as the reverse complement.
ATAACCCTGAAATTAATACCTATAACGGAAAAATAAAATATTATCTTTCAACAAATAACCTCAAGCACACATTAGATAATAATAAAAATATGAAGTGCTTGAGTCATACTAATCTTGGTGGTTTCACCATTTTTGATTTCTTGTGAACTATACTACATTTTAAACTCCATGTAGTTATCATAGTGAATTTTGCATGTGTGTACAAAACTAATCCCTTGACCTATATTTTCCCTCATGCTTTCACACCAATAGTTGGTTAAGTACTTTCCCTAATCAAAACCCTTATTTGCTGAAGTAGAAATCAGATTTTTCCCCTTAGGATGTGTTATGTAGTATGTTGTACCATTTACTTGATTTGTATTATCTCATAGGTGTTAGATATAACATTTTTGATAGATAATAAATGATTACATAAATTGTATATAGGACTCATTTACTTTTAAATTTGAACCTAATGATGTGTAAGGCCAACACAAAACATAACTTGTGAAAGTGAAAAGAGTAAATGGGAAAAAGAGACCCAAAATTAAAAGGAGATGAGACTGTATGGCTTAGGACTAGACCATACAATGGTCTAGACCAGGTTATATGGTCCCACACAAAATTCAAGAATTCAATAAAAAGGCCAAATATCTCTATGACATGACATAAAAGCACATGAAAGATTCAAAAAGCTAAAATTTAGAATTCAACCAAAATAGTACAAAAAACAAAACAATAAGGACTTGTAATGCTAATTTTTAGTTTCATTATTTAAGACCCACATATATATATGTTTTCCAAAATCATGATGTAATAATGATTTTGTGCCAATTTTGGTATTTATATTTCCCCGCTTTAAGCTAGTCAATAATTTTTTCTAGTTTAAAGTAATCATACTTGATAGTGACGAAGTCAAGAGAGATACACAGGATCACTGAGAAATTAACTATAGTGTGGTAAAAACATGGGTCATTGATTAAACCATGTCAAAAGGGAATGATGTCTCATGTACCCATAGTGCATTGTGTGGGTGTGAATTAGAAATTGTAGTATTAGTAGTTATAAGTTTGATAATTGGTGCCCCTATATTTTTTTATAAATATAATGAAACATTCATTTGGAATTTGCTAATTTAAGTATTCGGTGCATATTTATAACTATATTTTACCATTGAGTCATTATATTTGTGTATTGATTTGTATGCAAGGTTATTTTACATAGCGGTCCATGTATTTCATCCATTTCAACAAAAGGGGTAGAATGAAGTGAAATCATATGAGTTGAAATTAATTGATGATAGAGATGTAGATATCAAGTGAAGTTGATTAGGTATGCCGAGAGCTGGTATGAAGAGTAAAATAGTTCTTGGAGTAATGGTGATATCATTGAGTTATAGTATAGAGACAAAACACATGAGTAGATAAAAGTTATGCCATGACTGTAATAATTGTGAAACGTAGTGAAGTCATAAAACAATGCCAAAATTAGATAATTATGGTTTCATTGCCATAGATGAAATGAGAAACTGATAAGTAGAGTTTAATATTATGCTTTGACAATTTTGAGGCATTAATTGAGTAGAAAAGGTGGATTACATAGGATAGTAATAAACCAAAGGGTCCAATTTCTATAAATATTATAGTAGAAAAGTAAAAATAAGTTCATTTGAACAATTATTTATAGAAATTAGATCTATGGGATATATAATATGACAAGTTCTAGGGATGCCTTGATATTTCAATTTGATTACATAGTTGCTACCATCCACACGCACAACTAGTATGTATGGCCAAATTATGGTTTTGGTTGAAAACAATAGCAAATATTTGAAAATTTGTAAAAGTGTAAATTGTTTCAAATTTTAGTAGGATATGGTCAATAATGTTGGAGTATACAATTTCATCTTATGGGTTAGAACCATATAATTTGGGATGGTTTCATCCCCTTCTATATAGCACGGTCATATTTTGTATGATTTGGTACTAGAGATAATGTGAGTTTGTAATAGAATTTTTCATTGATTGTACACCTAAATAAAATGTTATTTAATAAATGATGATTATTGATTGACGACTAATGTTATATTTATTTTCATTTTTGTTTGATTTTGTGATTATGGTGAGATGTTCACATGAGAGATTTTTATGGAGGGAAATACATAATTAGATCTCAAGGAAGATGGATGGGATATTTTAAAGATGGATGGATTATAGAACATGGATAGATTAGGGAGGTGCCTCCTAATATTCACTTGATTACAATATTATGTGAGTAGTTGAATGTTGATACATATGAATTTTATCTCCTAATAGAGGAGATGGCCATGGTATTAGAGGATGTATATCGAATTTCAATATTTCCTATAGAATAATGATTACACATGTATTTAATACACATATTATTACAATGATATTAGTGACCCTATCTCTTCCACCATACCAACTAATTTTATTTTTATGTGGATAAATATAATAATGTAAATGACCATGTTTGGATTGATGCTAAAAATATGAATTTTTAATGTTGATTATCATGATTATTTGGATGTGTGCATTATTATTGTTAATAAAATAAATAAAGTTAGAAATATTAACTCTAGGAAGGTTGGAATTTCATATTATACTCAAATTTAAAGTATATATCCCTCACAAGTTATCTCCTATCATTGTTGCATCTCAAGTATCAATCCATCATGAGTCTCATTTTATCTTTGGTACATCTAGAGGATATATCACTCGTGAATCTCATCCTATAATTTTTGCATATAAAGGATATATTCCTCTTGAGTCATATCTTATCATTGTTGCACCTAGTGGACTTATCACTAGTGAGTCCCCTCTTATCATGGGTGAACCTCGAGGATATATCCCTCATTATCCCCCTTATTTTATTGGTACATAAAAGGAATATATCCCTTGGTATTCACCTCTAATCATGGGTGCATCTATAGGATATAGCCCTCACGAGGATTCACCTAACACTATTGCAGTTTGAGGCTCTATCCCTCATAAACATCCTTATATCATTAGTGTATTTATAGAACCTATTACTTGTTATTCTTCTCCTATCATTGGTGTATCTAGATTATTTATCCCTCATGATTTATTGCATATGATTAGTTCATCTAGAGGATATATCCTTCATTAGCTTCCTCCTATCACTAATGAATATAGAGATATATCCCTTGTTATTCATATCTTATCTTGGAACATTTGTAGGATCTATTCCTCTTAATTCATCTCCTATCATTGGTGTGTCTCAAAAACATATCCCACATGATCCTCCTCCTATCATGTGTGTATCTAGAGGATATATCCCTCATGATTTGTAACCTATCATGGTTGCATCTCAAGAATATATCCCTTATGATTCATATCTTATTATTGGTTCATCTTGAGGATCTATCCCTCATGAGTCTCCTGCTACAAGGTTTCATCTTGAGGATTTATACCTCATGACTCACCTCCTATCATTCATGTATCTAGTAAATATATCCCTCCTCAACCTCCTTCACATTCATATGTACCTCTTAAGGACCATCTTTCACTAACTTGGGGACATTTTGAGTTTCATATTCCCAATTCATCTTTCACTCGGACTAACTTTGGTTATATTCGTGTTTCTCATAACATAACCCAGCTCCACATGTTCCTAGTGTCATTTCACCTAGTTTCTGTGGACACTAAATCACACACTTTGGGTACATTTCTAGGTCCTAATCACCTACTACTACTATTCATGTCATTCCTAAGCAATAAAATTACTAATTGACCATTGTCTTTGGCCTCTTTTCTTTCTTTTTGGTTTTCTTCTTTGTCTTGCACACCCTACTTCCTAGTCTGACTTTTGATACTTCATTTTTCTTAGTCGAACACTAGCACCACCTAGGGTGCCAAAGTGCTTAGGTGTCATCATCCCTTATGGGTGCCCTCGACCTCTTTGTATCTTTCTCACCTATTTTGGGCCTCCTTTTTTCTTATGGGTCATTATTTTAGTGGTTAATTACAAAATTCAAACAAGGGAATCATATAAATATAAATCTATGTGACTATAATAAAGGAAAAAGCTCGAAGAATTTACTTTCACCACCTAAGGTTACATTCAAAGGACATTACAGGAGCATCAAATCATTCATCTAGCATCCACTCAAGGGACAAGGGACAATATTCTTCTACATACATGCATAGGAGGGGAAGTTAATTTTGGCATCAACACATTCTACTAAATTTCTACATCTAGCTACTTATTCATTATTCAAGAGAGTCGGCACAAGAGCTATCTAGGAATGATTCTACAAACACATAGAACTACATGGAGTCCGAGATGTAGTGTGCAACGACCGGATCCTAAGTTCACTCATTCGGGTGATCGTTGGGGTCAATCTGACTCCCCATTTACATCTTTTTCTTTTTAGGATTTGATTTTCTTTGGGGTTTGTGAGAAGGTCTTCCATTTTTCAGGTTACAAGTGAGCTTGGAAATCATATAGTGAAATACAAGAGAAAAAGTGTGAAGTCCAACAACATTGAAGTGACACTGTAAAAATCACTTTCTAAGGTTCTGAGTAGTCATGGGCACCCAATAGAGGTCTGCGGTGCCCCATGCACCCCGATCTGATCTAGGCACCCTATTCAAGCTTATTCGACACTTTTTCATTTTTTTGGGTTTGTTGGTGACAATATGCACTTCTATTTTATTAATTTTCCATTTTTGCACACCTCAAGGATGATTATGAATCAACTAAGTCTCCTTTCCTCTCTCTTGTACTTAGGGTTTTCAATTTATACTTGTGTATTGCTTAGGTAAGATTTTTACTTCATTTCACATTGTTTCATTTTGAATTTACAATTAGGGTTTTACACAAGTTTATTTTTATTAAATCTGTTTCCCACCTCCCCACAATAGCTTCTCTAATATTTGTTAGATTAAAACCTTGTTTCTCTTCCTTAACCTACCTAGATTGATCCACATAATACTCCAAGTAAATCATTTAGTCCACATTCCTATTATTACTATCACCAATATATCATCCAGAATATAATAAATGTTATAAGTTTTAATGTATTATCCAAGACTTAATTGATGATGATTTTATTGTGTTCAAGATATCTCCTACGATTGATCCTCATATTAGGAAACTCATTTTTACTCATAATGTATATACTTCTATGAGTAGTGACCATGCCCTTGTATCTCTTTCTACCGCTAAGCCCACCTTTTCGCATTATGCTAAGTTGTACATTCATATTCCCATCAAATCATACCATGATATTCATATATTTCAACTTGCTTACTATACATCAACATCTTCTCCTCCTAACAAATATCCCCTTATCTTATTGTTACTTTCTCTTCTTATTTATATTATCATAGTTCTTTATGATATGCATCTTAAGTAAATTTTCACACATATTCCTCATCATGGGATTCCTCCAAGTTATGATATTAATATTGATTCTTTACTATGCCTCACAAAGTGTTGGATTTATGTAGTATGCATCACTACTCACACTCTTGTTTAAGTTACCTTTTTTTTGGAATATTAATTGAAATAGTTTTTATTTATGTTTCTCTCTATATATCACATGCATCTTAGTAACCCATTATTACCATTGGTGTCTTACTCTACACACATTTCAATCTTGGGACTCTATCTTAATTTTGTGTTATACCATCTACGTCGTCTTTCTAGTTATTGAGTTTACATTTGGTTACTTTCCCATCAGATTTGATCCCTAAATAGAAAACTCACTTTATATTTGACTTATCTTGCTTATTTTTATATAGCATATTCTCTAAAATAAAAAAACATTAAAATGTTTACAAAAATATAAAATTTGTAACTGACATATGACTAGATATGTTAGCATTACACTTTATACATTTTATTTTTCATATTACTTTATGTAGTCACTAAATCATGCACTTATTATGTACATATTTCCTCTAAATACTTTGTTTATATGCATGATTCCTAAGAAAGAGAACTAGTCATTAACAACCCTTTTACTTTCCTTTGACATTACTTTTATTTTTTTAATCTTTATTGTTTATTGTTTCAAATTTGTAACTTACAATTTTACATACTAGTTGACATCTTTCTCAACTCTAATTTCACTATTTACCTAATTTTAAGCACCCTATACAAGACCGCACATTAGGGACAGGAGTGCTTGAATTTTATTGTCTTCTTTGGGTGATTTTCTCCACTACCTCTCTTTTACTAATTTTTCAAGTGTTACTTCTTTCTTAGATTTTTATAGCTCTTAGTCATCCTTTCACTTGTTAATGACAAAAATTAAATCATCCTTTCACTTGTTAATGAAAAAACTTAAGAAAAGGTATCATATATATATACATGTATTTCTCACCTCATAAGGGGGAAAGCATTCAAGAGGGACATACTATTACAATGAGCTAATATTTTCAATCGGTTACACCAAGGACTGCATTTTGGGCTTCATTATTCATTACATAAGGGGAGACTATTCTAAATTCCATACCACACATCTTACATTGGGACAAAGTAGTTGTAGTCTAAAATTCTTTATGCAAGTCGACACTAGGGAATCATCACTCAAGGGACACAATTTCAATCACACGCCACAAGAGCTACATGGAATTTGAAATGTAGTGTAGTTCTTGGCAACAGGATCACATTAGGGTAACTGTTGATGTTAGTATGACTCTATCATATGTATTTTGTATTTAGTATAATGTGCACTTGAGTCTTCTTTAGGTAGTTAGGGTTTGTTTTTCAAATACAAGGGAAAAAGAAGTAGTAAATCAAACCTAACATGATCTACAGTGAACAAGAAGTGAAAATAAGTAATAAATAAATAACCATTATTGAATCACTTTCACATACATTAGTTTCCAAATTAGACGATGGCATCTAGACAGCATTGTCTTTTCCCTGGCACTTTTGTCCCTAAGATTATTGCATCCCATAATCAAATATATATCTTACCATCCCAAAATTCACCTTTACATATCTTTCATCAGCATAAAATAAAATTCATACCTACATAGGCAAGCTAATTCATTCTACACACCCTATATATCACTCTCGTTTTTACTTCTTTAGCTAGATCTTGTATGTTATAATTATTCTATCTAATTAGTAGTGTCCTTACATTAAATTCAATTTTAATTAAATGATTTGGTAAACCCATACCTTACATTCCCATTATGATATTTTACATGGCTTCTGATACCTTTGATTCCTATTCTTCCCCATTTTATATCTGGGTTTAACTTCATGATCTCCTTATTAAGCATGTCCTTGTTGACCATGGATCTGGTCTTAATATATGCACTCTATCCTTTCTCCATAAAATATGACTTTCTACTACTCATCTCAATCCATCTACTTTTTTATTCATGTCTTTGATGATATACCTAAGCAAGTATTGGGTACAATCTCTCTTCCCCTTACTGTAGGATCTTGTACTCTTGATGTTTTATGTCACATTATGCCTCATGATGTCCCTTATACTATCCTTCTAGGACATCCTTGGTTACATATTATGCATATAATTCTTTCTACCCATTCCCTTGCTACACCTTCTTCCATGTATACTGCTACAGTAGATTCAACACCTCATGTTTCGACCCCTTATGGTATTCCCCTCATACATGATACTAATGACATTACCTACATTGCATATCATTCTCCTCTTAGGATGAACCCTAGTGTTGTTGATTTACAAGATCAATTTTTTATAGGCACCCATGATACTCCTCCCATTATGTATCACTCTTGATTCACTTCTATTGATCATATACTTAGTGTTTCCCATGTTACATCTCTTTCCATGTAATCCTCATCACAAGTTACAGCACCATATCATGATTCATTAATGATTCCTAATTCTCTCACTTTCTAAAATTCTATGCATGATTCATTTACTATGGTTGCACCTTATCTTGTTACATCCATGAGGGAAATCAATTCCTCTCTTTACACATTTATGTTCATGGTCATAGGGCCTAATTCATATTATTGTATTACTTCCAATATTCCCAAATTACACCTATTGCTTGTTGTTAGATCTCAAAATTTCTACCGTCCTAAATAAAAATAATATAGGGCTTTTAGGAAACATGGGACTGTCTCAAGTTATGGGAATTGAACTCAGATGAACTCTATAAAATGTTTTCTTCCTCTACTTAATCATATTTCTAAAACTACTCCTAATAAGGTAAATGTAGCAATCCAACTCTACTCTATCATTTCAAGATACCAAGGTGAGAAGGAGATGCATAAAACTGAAATCCTAAACTAAAGGGAGGTGATAGCACCAAAAACAAGGGAAATACACTCTCAAATGAGGGTAAATGGAATAAAATGAGGAGGCAAGGGAAGATTTGAGAACCTTTTAGCATATGGATTTGCACGCATGCAAATGACATACAACAACAGTGTGGGAACAAAGTCCCTCCTCAATGAAGGTGAGGTTGCCTTTATTGAAAACCAAAACTATATTTACACTTTTACATTCAAAATTGTATGTGGGGGTGTTTTGAAACATTAATGGAAAGAAAATTTAATGATGGAGATGGAATGGAATGAAGGAAAAGAATGAATGGAAGGAACATGCAAGAGTTAGGTAAAAGCAAATCCTAATATTGTATGGAGAAGAACAAACAATAACTAACACAAATAAAACAAATTTTGCATCAGCTAAATGAGAATGAGTAAAAGGGAACACACATGAGCAATTAAATAACAGAACTTCATCATTGTGAACAAGAATAATACCTTAATAACATTGACAATAAGATCAAAGACAATATTTGCATGCAAGATTCAAACATCTAACATATAATGAACATATGAACATCAAATGCTACAAGAGACAATGAATGAGACACAAAGTTCATATTTCATTAACTCTAAAATGTTTTCACAAAAGAACACAAAGTTTCTTCTAGAAACAAATCTTGCACACAAAATTATTTTTTTCTCATCTCTCAAAGTCACCCTTTACAAATGAGCCCCTAACTTCCTTTTATAACCCAAAAGTTGGTTACAAAGTACTTAGGGTTTTATATGAACATTAAATAAGGCACTTATGTGACCTTTGAATTTTTCAACCAACTTTATTAAAATCAACTAAAAATAGAAACCACTTAAGTTAAAAATTCATTTAAGGAAAAATACATAAATAAAAGAAATGGGTACATGTGGACCCCACTTAAATGACTTGGACACACACCTAGACATCGTAGTCAACAATGTGCCACCTAGATCAAAACACCTAGGGTTAGTGCCTTATCCATTGGGCCAAGAGTCCACCTATCCTGGTCGTATGGGAATGAACTCATTGATCGTGTTCGCATGATCCTCCGATGACAAGAGAGCCGATCTTGAAACTTGAGCAATTCATCCACCCCTCTGTTTGAGCAACATCCTGGTGTGAGAAAGTTTGTCTTCATTCGTATTCACATTCAAAATTACACACAATTCTCCACATGCTCTGAATATCCTTCCATGATGAATTATTCATTTTTTAGAGATTGTAGTTATTATGCAACCTTGGCTTGTCGAGAATCGACTTTTTTTCTTTCCCCATTGAGAAGATATTTCAAGAGGCAAAATTGTAATTCACTTCCTGGAGTTATGTATTTTGTCTTTGTCACCATCCATAAGTGTTGGCATTCTAATTTTCTCATGATCATCCAATTCAAGAACACTCCAACTTTAGGAATGACCAATGAAGTATTGTGCATGCTGCTAACTAAGAGCTGACAGGGACACATTGGAATGATGTGGCCTTGCTTGATGATCCACACAATTGTATTTATCATTGGTCTTGGCTTTTTGATGAATATCTCCATACAATGATCAAGGGAAAAAAAAAATTTAGACAAGATTATCCCATTATCAATCTATGCCGATAACAATGGCTTTTGACTCGAAGAAACCAATGCCAATAGCTACGACTTATACCGCATAATGAGAAAGTTAGAGGTTGCTTCCACTTTAGAGTTGTTGGAGTTGAATCACCACACTATGCAGGTTTCGTGGTGCATCCATGCAAGTGATTACCAATTCAAAAAAAGCGTCAGGAAAATTGTGACTCGCCTTCGGTTGATATGCGATGCAAAATTGACCTATATCGACGTGTCTAAAGTTGGTATCAACAATATTATCATACTCTAAATAGATCGTCGAGGTGAGTAGAGTGCCCTGGAACCTATACCAAAACATCATTTTGTTTGGAGATGACATGATTGTGACAAGAGCGTGATTTCAGGGTATTACTTCCATCTTACAAAACTACACAAATCACCTTTAAAACTACCCTTGGAAAAATGATAAATCTTGTTCTGAGAAGTTCTCACTAGATGAGGGAGTTTATTAAGGTACCACAAGTTTGTGTGTCAGAGAATTTTTTTCAATCAAATTCTTTAGTCAAATATTAAGGGTCAAAGTTGACTCTTCTGAAACTGCTAGGAAAATGCAAGTGTAAAATTACAAAAATCCTGTTTGGTTTTAGCCTGGTAAAAATACCAAATGTCACCCTGAGCATCTAAAACTTGGCAAGGGAGCATATGAAGGTGAGAATAATTGAAAGAAACAATTCATTTCTCTTGATAATCATCTGAGTCCAAAATATCAACTTTCAAGGTGAGTCACCTTGACAGGCTAAAAACTGCGGGCACAACAAAGTCATGTAAACTGTATTTTATTTGACTCCATGAAAATTATCACATGAGGTGCTACGCTTTTGAAATTTTGAAAAATAATAAATGACGTTGAGAAGAATTCAATGAACAAAAATTTTCTCATGATGATCATTTAAGCTCGAGAAACAGATTCTCAAAGTAGGCCTTCCGCCAAGCTGAAATTGTGCGCTCGACAAAATCGAGCAAACTAAGTTTTTCTTGGGTTCATGAAAAATATCAAACAAGGTTATGTTTATTTCAAATTTTTTAAAGGAGTACATGAGTTTGGGCATAATTCAACAAACCAAACTTTTCTTCCCAACGATCATCCAACTTCAAGATATCGAGCTCCAAAATTGATTACTTCAATGAATCAACCCACGGCAATTTCTTTCCGCATCTCATCATCTTCTTTATTAAATCCATTTTATTTTGTGCCAATATACATCATTCATGTGTTTGAATGTGTGATATTTTTAAATAGTTTGAATACTTCTCACAAATGCGTTATTAAAATGAATTTTTTTAATTAAATTCTCCCAATTTTTAATGACTTTACACAGGATCGATTTGAATTATTTTTTTTCGCCTTGCTCACGTTCCTTTGTTGTGTTTCCTCCACGCATTCATTGGAGCTTCATTTCACTAGTGGTTTAATTTCTTCTATCTTTCACATGCTTGATCTCTACATTACTCTCCACGCTGGCTATGACTTCTATCTTCTTTACACCACGCTAGGAATGCATTATTCTACACACTCTTTTAAATAATAGCACATACTTTCTTGTTGTCCACGCTGATTTTAGACATTATTTTAATGCATGTGTGGGCTTCTCTCCTTGTTCCTCTTCCCACGTGGCTTGCTCAACAAAACAAATGATTTCTTTTCTTGTTTTCTTTGTCCTCCCACACATGGACGAAATTCTTGGCCGCTTGGAATACTTGATTTGGACAAGTGATGTGAATGACATTTCACCCCTACGTTGAAATTTTTAATTGATATAAATTGCTATCCTCCTTCAAAATGTGTGGAAACTTGTATTTGTTAACTACTTTTTTTTTAATATTCTAACTGCTGCACTTAAATTCCTCCTGTTATGTGGGTGTTCTTATTTTCTTTGTCTTTTTATCCTTTGGCTGCGTTGAAATTTCTATTCCCTCTCCTCTTCTCTTGCATTAAAATTGTTCCAATTAAACCAATGCTTGGATTCTTGTGTTTGGTCTTATGCCCAGCATGGATTCTCCATTTTGGCCTGCGTGGTCTTTAATGTTATCTCTCCCTGCTGCATTGACACTTGTTGTTACTTTGTGGAGATGCTTGGAGAATGCGTGGAGGGAATTTGGAGAATATGTTTTGGAATTTTCCCTTTTATTTGCACAAACCAATGCATGTAAATTCCTTTCTATCCCGCATGGTCTTTGGTTGTTTGTTTTTATATTTTGCTTCCTCTTGATGCATAAAACAATGTGTGGTCTTCCTTTACCTACGCTACGTGGAAATTGTTCTTTCTCTCTTCTTTGGTTTGTGAGTAGTGTGGTGATTTGTTGAGGAATGTGATAAAATATTACTCTAAGACATTCTTTCAAAAGAAATAAGAAGAAATTAGAAAGCTTCACACAACTTCTTCCAACGATTTTGACGGAAGGATTTTATGAGGATTTAGGAAGTTTCCTAGCAATCGTTTCTTATTCATCTCATTAAAACAACTTCCCTCTTTCCCGGGTAGTGGTATTAATTGCTAGGGGAAAGTGGGGAAATAAATAGCCATTTTCCAGTGGAAATAAAAAGGTGGGCTGGTAATCCTCATTTTATTTCCCCATGTGGGAAATCGGGATATTTTTATCCTGTTTTCCAATTCATTAATTTGGCAATCAGGGAAAGAAATCCCACAAGCGGGAAATTAAAACAAAATTGCCAGGAAAAGGGAAATGCGGGTCTGGGAAGCCAATTTGGCATCCTCGGCAATGGAAAGTGAAGGCTCATTTTTACCTTGAAAATTAAAATAAATCTTGTCGAATGAATTTTAATTAATATTTATTTAATTAAAAACCCCGTAATCATTTAAAAATTAATTTAATCAACAAAGAGTAATTAATTAATTAATATTTAACACAGTTAGAGTCCTAGCAGAAGGAGTTTTCGCTTGAAAAGGAAAAAATGAAGACAGAATGATCACAAAAATGAGACGATCGAGATGAGAGCATTAGATCACACAAAGTAACACTTTTAAAATTTTCATTTTTTTCATTTTTTATTAATTTTGCGAGTCAAAATTGGCTAATAAAAAGCGGCTTTAATTGGGGAAAAGGACTTCATGGATGCGCAACAACGGACCCAGGACCAAAATATTGATGAACATGATCTCAGAACAATGGGGCACAAAAATGGACTGAAAGATGAGGAAAATAAACAAACCAAAATCCTAATTACCTATGTACATACGGGGAACAACCCATTTTCAATTTTGATAGTGCTTGAGATATTGCCTGTTGTAGGGAAAAGGAAAATGAGTTCCATTAGGATATGCCAAGTAATAGGTGTTATCTCCACATAAATGTCTACGATCTTGAAAGGGCCTCAAAGCCACAAGTGAATCAAACTTCCCATACTTTCCTTTCGATTCACGTCTCTTGTCCCGAGAGAAAAACCAAGTCATTGATTTGAAATTGTCTCTCCTATTTTTCCTGTCGAACAATTTCTTTACCTTGGATTGATGTTCCATGATCATTTTTGCCACTTGACTTCTTTGCTCTTCAAGATTTCTTATGAACATGATCCTTATATCTAACGCATCGCGAACTCGAGCCAATCGTAATGAATGTAATTTGGTAACTTCAATGTGATGGGAATTTGAGCATCGGTTCCATACAAGAGTTGGAATGGGGACATCTTGATTGCTCTTTTGGGAGTTATGCAATCAGCTCATAATGCATCATATAACTTTTTGTGCCAAACTCTTTAATTTTCTTCGACTAACTTGTGCACAATAGTAATGATGTTTTTGTTACTGGATTCTGCTTGATCGTTTCCCTGAAGGTAGTAATCTAATGAATGAGATAAAGATATCCCATACCCATAACAAAAACCTATCATCTCTGTAGAAGAAGAATTTAAGGCATTTTCCATCACGATCTTGTGTGGAATCCCATAACGAACCAATATATTCTCTTTGATAAAGTCACAGATTACCGCAGTAGATGTTTGTCTTACTGGTATAGCTTCAACCCACTTCATAAAGTAGTCAGTTAGTGAGCATGTGAGTATAACCAGCACTGGAGTTCGGACTTATAACTCTGATGAAATCTAAACCCCATTGTTGAAAGGGTTCTTCAATGAAAATTGGATTTAAAGGAAAAGTTGCTAATTTTGGTCTTCCAACAAATTGCTGACAAGCTTTGCATTTTGCTACCCATTTATGAGCATCGGAACACATAGTGGGACAGTAATAATATGCTTGTAAAATTTTATGAGCCATCACTAGGCCAGAGAAATGACCACAGCAAGCATGATCATGAAAGGCTTCAAGTAACCTTGGTTGTTGTTCCTTATCGACACATCTGAGGAACATGTCATCAATTCCTTTCTTAAACAAAGTGTTGTCCCAAATGACGTACCTGAAATCTCTTAATTTGATAGCTCTCCTTTCCTTAGCTGTCAGATTCTTAGGACATTTTCCAAATGTGAGAAAGTAGGCCTTATCAAAATACCATTCATCTGTGGTACTAATGAAAACTACCAGTGGTAAGCCTTCTTCAACTGGTTCTTCTTCAGAGTCATCTCATGGCTCATTCTCTCGTGATTAGTTGGTAGAGTCTTCTTCCATGAACTAACTTGGTAGGCTTGATATCCAAATCATACTCTTGAATCTTGGAGACCCAATTACCTCTTTTAGATCTTGTTTCTTGTTGTTTTATCATCGATTTAATTATGGTGTCTGGTACTAACACTTTAGTGTGAGAATTTTACACATAGTACCTAAAATGTTTCAATTCTCTCACCACCATGTATGCATGCCTCTCAAGGGAGTGTAATTGAGTTTATGTTTCTTGAATCCAAAACTCATGAATGTAATAGGGGATTTGATTCTCCTCTCGATTGTGTACAAGCAGAGCATAACAATAGATTATAAAATCCTTTTAAAATTGGGACACACCGATGTAGGGGATTTATCAATAGCACCCTTGATTTATTCAAATGTTTCTTTACCTTCCTTCAACCATTTGAAGGATTCTTTTCATTTCATCATATCAAAAATATCTTTAGTCACTCGGTGAAATTGCACAAACATTATCAAAATATTAACCTTCCCAAAGAATGAGTTGATTCCATACTTACTTCTAGGCAAGGAAAGATTCTTGATCGCTTGGACATGCTCGGGATCAATTTTAGTTCCCTCCATAAAAACAATATGACCTAGGAGTTTCCCTTCCGTAACTCTGAACATGAACTTTTTGGATTCAGAGAAATCTTATGAATTCTACACCTTTGTAATATTTTCTCTAAATATCTTAGGTGATCTTCTTGTTTCTTTGAGAACATTGTCAAGTCATCTAGGTATATCACGATGATCTTGTCTTTATAATCTGTGAATGCCATATCCATATCCCTTTGAAAAGTAACGCTGACATTGATCAAACCAAAAGGCATTCTTCTATACACGAATGTACCCTAGGGGGTGGTGAACATGGTTTTATGTTGGTCTTCTCTAGCCACTTCAATCTTATTATAACCAGAGAAACCATCTAGCATGGATAGCATTTCCAATCTAGTTACTACCTGCAGAATATGGTCCATGACTGGTAGTGGATAATTATCTTTCAAGGAAGCTTGATTAAGATTGTAGAAATCCACACAAATCCTAATTTCTCCATTTTTCTTGTGAACCAGTACAATATTAGCTATCCAAGTCGAATGTCGAATAGGAAACACTATCCGCGTGTCTAACATATTTTGAACTTCATGGAATATTGTTCCCACTATCTTGGGATTATACTGTCTTTTCTTCTACCTAAATGGAGTTGCACTAGGTTTCAAGGGTATGGCATGCTCCATTTCCCTAGGTTGGAAGACTTCAAGTCTTCATATGAGTAAGCCAAAACGTCAAAATATTTGGTAAGGAGGCTTATGAATTTCTTGTGCTCCTCAGGTGAGCAACACTTATCGATGTTGACTAGGTGAGGTTTATCCTTGGTACCGATGTTAACTTACTCATAGTCAACAATTCACAGGTCATGCCTTCTCTTTCTCTTTGATAAACCTATCATGTTTATCAAAAAGTTCTTCAATTAAAACCAATCCTTTTGGAATTTTATTTCCTTTGAGTTGAATGATGCCATCACCAGGATCTTCATTCTCAACTCCTTGAATGGGTGAGGTTGTCAATTCGTGAAATGTAGAATCACTTCCTTCAAAGTACAACTGATCAAAATTATCCCCTTTTTCCAAAAAAGTAATAATTTTCTCGATCATCATTGAATACTTGCCAATTTCTCATTGTTAGGAACACTTGGCCTAAAAACCATTTCGATGGTGTATTTGTCTTGATCAAACTCTAAATGAGGAATCATTAATGAAGCTGAGACTGCTAGAGAATCCACATTGTCATTATTTTTGTGAGGGATAAATTTTATGGAAAGAGCATCAAAGACTTCTCGTCGCATTCAACACTTTCTTTCTATAGTGTCTCAAATGATCATTCTTTACTTGGAACTGATTTTTAACTTGTTTCATGATCAACTCCCCATCTCCAAAGACTTTCAAATTTTTGATCCCTTTCTCTTTCACATCTTGATGGCTAAGGATTAATGACTCATAATTTGCAGTGTTGTTAGTATTTGAAAATTGGAGTTTGTAAGAAAAAGGAAATATTTTACCATTCAAAGATATGAGCACTACTCCTACACCGGAACCTGTTGAGAAATAACTTCCATTGAACTCAAGAGTCCATATCTCATTGGAGTCTTGGCAAGTGACCTCATGTGCATGAACCTATGTAGTCATCATATAATTGCCCATACTTGAGTTTTGAAACAAGACCTATGCACAAGGATCATTAGTTTTTCGCCACCGTGAATTTTTCCTGAGTTTCTGGAATTATCTTCTTCATTTCTCCATTGATAAGGATCATGGCGTGATACCATTCCATTTGAATCTCACCACCCAAATCTCTGCAAAATTTCCTTCTCAACAACATACCATATGAAGCAGGAATGTTAGCAACTAGAATGGTTACCTTAACTTGTTTATGAGGAAATTGGGCTAAAACCATTTGAGCATCTTTAATATTCCCAATCGAGTAAATTTTCTCATCTCCATTGAGTAACATGATGTGAATATTCTCGTAAAATTCAACCTAAGAGCATGTGCTAATTTTATAGGCATCACATTATCTGAGGCTCCATAATCTATAATGCAATTACTTAATTTGCATCCGTTGATCAAAAAGGACACAAAGAAAGGTTCAATATTTTGAGTCTTCCCATCTTTGGGGTTTTCATAATTCCATTGGAGGATTGAACAGTAGAGTCTCCTTTGATAAACTGGACCAATTTATCGATTTGATCATCATTGGACTTCAAGTACTATACTTGTGACATGGAAATTTTGGTTTTATTGATATGATCAATGATATCAAATTTTGGCAAAGTAAGCGTACTTGATGTCTCGATTACTAGTTCTTTTGAACTTGATGATGGCACAATTTTTACCTTCACTTCAGATTTGGTTGATACTAACATGGAAGAAGAAGCTTTCTTCATATCTGATTTATCAACTGATTGACTTGACAAAGGCCCTCCTTTCTTTAAGATAGTTTTGACCTTTGAAATCGCAATCACCTAGGGACTATTTAGGAGTCTCTTTTGTCTTAGATTCTTTTGGAATATCCTTGGAAACCTCTTTATCTCCTGCCTTGGTGGTATTCTCGCTCCTTTTTCCGAGACCATGTGAAGACAGACATAAGGAATGACTATTCATATCTTCCATAGTTTCTTCGTATTCATCTTCTTCTTTTGAACGGTATTCGAAGAAATGATTATTTATTTTTCCCTCAAGATCTTAAACTTCAGGTTCAGATGTTCTAGAATCGCTCTTCCTCATCAACCTCAATGACTTCAACTTCATCATCACTTTCTTCAATGACATCACATTTTGAGTTAGTTGCAGGAGCTACTTCAATAGCAAGCCTCATTGGAGCACCTGCAATTCTAGATTTTTTGGGAACGTATCCTTTTCTTGGGATGTATTTGTAAGGAGAAGGTTTACTACTTTGAGAAACTTGATTTTTCAAAGCCAACACATCATTAGCCAACTTAGTGAGTATATCTTCTGAAGCATTGGGGGTTTCTTGACTCTTTCCCTTGAGGGAAGTTTTCTTGAATTTTTAGGCATGATTAATTCATCTTCAATTTCTATGGCCAAATATTGAGCAAGTTCCAAAGTAGCCACTATATCCCTTCTTAACTAATATCACACTTCTGGTTGTTTTGCATTAATAAAGAAACATTTTTTTCCATCAAGGTTCGGAAAAATCCCGACACGAAATTTTCTCACCATTTTGTTGAACTTAGCCATGAAATTCCTCATGGGTTATGTTGGCTCTTTCTTCACCTGAGATAGTTGGGCAAGAAGATTATGTTCATCTTCTACCGTCTTGAATTGATCTTCAAACTTAGTTTTCATATCATTCCAATTTGTAATACATCCATTTGGAAGATGATGAAATCAATCTGCAGAAACATTATGCAATGTTTTGACGAAGAGGCAAATAGAAACATCTTCATATTCTATTGAAAAAACAACACATGCGGTTAAGAAGGTAGAAATATGGTCATCTGGTGACGTCTTCCCATCTCTATCGAACTTGGGAAGAATATTCCTCAATCCTCTTAGGAGGTCATGTCAAGCTAGTAAGGCTAATGGGCCTATGGCATTTCCCTATGGTACATTGACTACCATTTTGGAAAAGGTTGTATGTGAAGGAAAAACAACGTGAACAAGGACAAGTTCTTGACTGGTAGTGATTCCTTCCTTGCTTGCTATTTTAGGACTTGATGCAAGGCTTACAAATCTACGAGGTGTGTTCTTCTTTAGAGGAGATAACTTGAAACCAAACTTTCCTTGAAAATCAAAAATGGGATCAGATCGACCTTTAGCTTTTTCTCCTCGTGTAAACCTCTTTCCTACCAATTTGAAATCTTTACTGTGAAGGGATCACTGACATGTTTTGATCGGCTCTAGCCTTTTCTCTTCACTCTCTTTCTTGAGCTATTTGTGCCTGAATAACTCTAAAGAACTCTCACAGCTTGCTCTTCTTTGTTATCTAGTACTGATGTGGCGAGATGAAAATGATAGTTGTTCGTGTGCTTTTCCCAAATAACTTGCCTCAAATCTAATGATATATCTTCTTGAGTATCTAAAAAAAGAAGATTTGGTTGCAAGATAGGTGGGTTACCTATAATAGTCATATAGATTATTACCTTGGTGGAAGAGGACCACGTCGGTGAACAATGATCAACACGTGTCTAGGAGGTCTTCTGGCCACAAGTGTAGGTGCTCTTCTTCTAAGGTCTTTGACATAGATTTCTCTGTCAATGGATCTATCAATAGCCACAAATTGTTACAACCTTTCTTGGTTTTCCTAAGCTATTGTTCGAATGTTGGAAGCAATGTCTCCTTGAAAATATTCATCAGGCACAAGGTCCGATTGAATAACTAGAGCTTGTGTAGAGGGGATAGTCATAAAGATTTAACCAAGCACTAGTTAACGATTCTTGAGTCCCCATCGAGTCTCTAAAAATATTATCGTATGGATTTGCACGCATGCAAATGACATGAAACAGTGTGGGAATGAAGTCCCTCCTCAATGAAGTTGATGTTACCTTTATTGAAAACCAAAAGCGTATTTACACTTTTACATTCAAAATTATATGTGGGGGATGTTTTGGAACATTAATGGAAAGAAAAGTGAATGATGGAGATTGAATGGAATGAAGGAAAGGAATGAATGGAAGGAACATGCAAGAGTTAGGTAAAATAAGAGCCTAATATTGCATGGATAAGAACAAATAATAACTAACACAAATAAAACAGAGTTTGCATCAGCTAAACAAGAATGAGTAAGGGAACACACATGAGCAAGTAAATAATAGAGCTTGATCACTTTGTGAATAAGAACAAAAATTTAATAACTTTGACAATAAGATCAAAGACAATATTTGCATGTAAGATTCAAACATCTAACATCTAATGAACATAAGAACATCAAATGTTACAAGATAAAATGAATGAGACACAAAGTTTGTATTTCATTAACTCCAAAATGTTTTCACAAAAGAACACAAAGTTTCTTCCAGAAACAAAGCTTTCACACAAAAATATTTTCTTCTCCTCTCTCAAAGTCCCTTTACAAATGAGCCCCGACTTCCTTTTATAACCCAAAATTTGGTTACAAAGTAGTTAGGGTTTTATATGAACATTAAATAAGGCACTTAAGTGACGTTTGAATTTTTCAAAAATTATTATTAAAAGCAACTAAAAATAGAAACCACTTAAGTTAAAAAGTCATTCAAGGAAAAATACATAAATAAAATAAACAGGTACATGTGGACCCCACTTAAATGACTTGGACACACACATAGACATCCTAGTCAAAAATGTGCCACCTAGATAAAAACACCTAGGATTAGTGCCTTATCCATTAGGCCAAGAGTCTTCCTATCCCGTTCATACGGGAATGAAGTCATTGACCGTGCTCCGCAATCCTCAGATGACAAGAGAACTGATCTTGAAACTTGAGCAATTCATCCACCCCTCCGTTTGAGTGACATCCTAGTGTGAGCAAGTTTGTCTTCATTCGTATTCACATTCACAATTAAACACAATTCTCCACATGCTCAGAATAGCCTTCCATGATGAATTATTCATTTTTCATGCGATTGTAGTTGTTACACCACCTTGGCTTTTCGTAATCCGACTTTTGATATTTCGCCATTGAGAAGACATTTCAAGAGCCAAAATTGTAATTCACTTCCTAGAGTTATGTATTTTTTCTTTGTCACCATCCATAAGTGTTGGCATTCTAATTCACTCACGATCATCCAATTCAAGAACACTCCAACTTTAGGAATGACCAATGAATTATTGTGCATGCTGCTAACTAAGAGCTGACAAGGACACATTGGAATGATGTGGCCTTGCTTGATGATCCACACAATTGTATTTATCATTGGTATTGGTTTTTCGATGAATATCTCCATACAATGATCAACGGAAAACAAATTTTTTAGACAAGATTATCCCATTAACAATCTCTGCTGATAACAATGGCTTTTGACTCTGAAGAGACCAATGCCAATAGCTACGACTTATACCACATAATGAGAAAGTTAGAGGTTACTTCCACTTTGGAGCCATTGGAGTTGAATCGCCACACTATGTAGGTTTTGTGGTGCATCCATGCAAGTGATGACCAATTCAAAACAAGCGTTAGGAAAATTGTGACTCGCCCTTTGGTTGATATGTGATTCGCAAAATTGACCTATATTAACGTGTCTAAAGTTGTTATCAACAATATTATCATACTCTAAATGGAGCGTCGAGGTGAGTAGAATGCCCTGGAACCTATACCACAACATCGTTTTGTTTGGAGATGACATGATTGTGACAAAAGCGTGATTTCAGGCTATTACTTCCATCTTACAAAACTACACAAATCACCTGTAAAACTACCCTAGGAAAAATAACAAATCTTGTTCTGAGAAGTTCTCACTAGATGAGGGAGTTTATTAAGGTACCACAAGTTTACGTGTCAGGAAAAAAAATTCAATCAAATTCTTTAGTCAAATATTAAGGGTCAAAGTTGACTCTTCTAAAACTACTAGGAAAATGCAAGTGTAAAACTGTAAAAATCCCATTTGGTTTTAGCCTGGTAAAAATACCATACGTCACCCGAGATTCTAAAACATGGAAAGGGAGCATATGAAGGTGATAATAATTGAAATAAATAATTCATTTCTCTTAATAATCGTCTGATTCCAAAATATCAACTTTCAAGTTGAGTCACCTTGATAGGCTGAAAACTGCTCACACAACAAAATCATGCAAACTATATTTTATTTGACTCCGTGAAAAATATCAAATGAGGTGTTGTAAATTTGAAATTTGGAAAATAATAGATGATGTTGAGAATAATTCAACGAACCAAATCATTTCTCATGATGATCATATAGGCTTGAGATACAGATTCTCAAAGTAGGCCTTCTAACAAGCTAAAATTGTGCGCACGGTAAAATCGAGCAAATTGAGTTTTTCTTGGGTTCGTGAAAAATATCAAACGAGGTTCTGCGTATTTCAAATTTTTCAAAGTAGTACATGAATTTGGTCATAATTCAATGAACCAAACTTTTCTTCCGATGATTATCTAACTTCGAAATATCAAGCTCCAAAATTGATTACTTCAACAGATACAACCCACAACAATTTCTTTCCACATCTCATCGTCTTCTTCATTAAATTCATTTTCCTTTGTGCTGATATACATCAGTAATGCATTTGAATGTGTGATATTTTTGAATAGTTTGAATACTTCTCACAAATGCGTTATGAAAATGATTTTTTTAAATTAAATTCTCTCGATTTTTAATGACTTCGCGCAGATTGATTTGAATTTTTTATTCACCTTGCTGACATTCCTTAGTTGTGTTTCCTCCATGCATTCATTGGAGCTTCATTTCACTGGTGGCTGACTTTCTTCTATCTTTCACGTGCTTGATCTTCTACATTACTCTCCACACTGGCTATGATTTCTATCTTCTTTACACCACGCTAGGAATGCATTAATGCACACTCTTTTAAATAATAAAACATACTTTCTTGATGTCCACGCCGATTTTAGACATTCTTTTAATTCATGTGTGGGATCCTCTCCTTGTTCCTCCTCCCACGTGGCTTGCTCAACAAAACAAATGCTTTCTTTTACTATTTTCTTCGTCCTCCCATGCATGGATAGAATTATTGGCCGTTTGGAATACTTGATTTAGACAACAATGTGAATGCCTTTTATTCCCTACATTGAAATTTGTAAATTTTATAAATTTGTATCCTCCTTCAAAATTCTTGGAAACTTGTATTTGTTGACTTTTTTTTAATATTCTAACTGCTGCATTTAAATTCCTCCTACTACGTGGGTGTTCTTATTTTCTTTTTCTTTTTATCCTTTGGCTACATTGAAATTTATATTCCCTCTCCTCTTCCCTTGCATTAAACTTGTACCAATTAAACCAATGCTTGGATTCTTGTGTTTGGTCTTATGCCCAGTGTGGATTCTCCTCTTTGGCATGTGTGGTATTTAATGTTGTTTCTCCCTGATGCTTTGAAACTTGTTGTTCCTGTGTGGAGATGCTTGGAGACCGAGTAGAGAGAATTTGGAGACTGTGTTTTGGCATTTTCCTTTTATTTTCACAAACCCATGTGTGGAGATGCATTTCTATCCTGTGTGGTATTTGGTTGTTTGTTTTTATATTTTGCTTCCTCTTGATGCATAAAACAATGTGTGGTCTTCCTTTACCTACGTTGCATGGAAATTTTTCTTCCTCTCTTCTCTGGTTGTGAGTAGCATGGTGATTTGTTGAGGGATGTGATAAAATATTACTCTAAGATGTTTTTTCAGAAGAAATAAGAAGAAATTGGAAAGCTTCATACAACTTCTTCCAACGAGTTTGACAGAAGGATTATATGAGGATTTAAGAAGTTTCCTCATAACCATTTCTTATTCATCCCGTTAAAACAACTTCCCTCTTTCTTGGGTAGTGGCATTAATTGCAAGGGGAAGTGGGGAAATAAACATCCATTTTCCAGCAGAAATGGCAAGGTGGGCTGAAAATCCCCATTTTATTTCCCCATGTGGGAAATCGGGAGATATTTTTCCCGTTTGCCAATTATTTAATTTGGCAATTGGGTAAAGAAATCCCACAAGTGGGAAATTAAAAGAAAATTGCCAGGAAAAGGGAAATCCGAGTCCAAGAATCCAATTTGGCATTCCCGGCAATGGGAAGCAGAGGCTTATTTTTCCCCCAGCAATTAATATAAATCTTATCGAATGAATTTTAATAAATATTTATTTAATTAAAAACCCCATAATCATTTAAAAATTAATTTAATCAAACAAAGAGTAATTAATTAATTAATATTTAATGCATTTTGAGTCCTAACGGGAGGAGTTCTCGCCTATAAAGGACAAAAAAAAGACCGGAATGATCACAAAAATGAGATGATCGTGATGAGAGAGATATATCACGCAAAGTAACACTTTAAAAATTTCAAAATTTTCATTTTTATTAATTTTGCAAAGTCAAAATTGGCTAATAACAGTTGGCTCTAATTGGGGACAAGGACTTCATGGACGCAACAATGGACCCAGACCAAAATATTGATGAACATGATCTCAAAACAATGGGGCACAAAAATGGGATGATACAAGAGAGGAGACCGAAAGACGAGGAAAAGAAACAAACCAAAATCCTAATTACCTATGTACATACGGGGAACAACCCATTTTCAATTTTGGTATTGTTTGAAATATTGCCCACTGTAGGGAAAAGGCAAATGAATTCCATCAGGATACACCAAGTAATTGGTGTTACCTCCACAAAAATGTTTGATCTTGAAAGGGCCTAGCCACAGTGATTCAAACTTCCCATACTTTCCTTTCGGTTCATGTCTCTTGTCCTATAGAAGAACCAAGTCATTGATTTGAAATTGTCTCTCCCTAGTTTTCTGTCGAACAATATATTTACCTTGGATTGATTTTCCACGATCCTGTTTGCCACTTGAATTCTTTTCTCCAAGCTTGTTTATGAACATGATCGTTATATCTAGTGCATTGACAAAGCATTCATTGTCAACTACCTGAGCCAATCATAATGTTGGTAACTCCAATGTGATTGTAATTTGAGCATCGGTTCCATACAAGAGTTGGAATGGGGACATCTCAATTTATATTTTGGGAGTTATGCGGTCAGCCCATAATGCATCATATAACTTTTTGTGCCAAGCTCTTTGATTTTCTTCAACTAACTTACACATGATAGTAATGATGTTTTTGTTCTTGGATTCGCTTGATTGTTTCTCCGAGGGTAGTAATCTAATGAATAAGATAAATATATCCCATACCCATTATAGAAACCTATCATCTCTCGCAGAAGAAAAATTTGAGGCATTATCCGTCACGATCTTGTGTGGAATCTTGTAACAAACCGCAATAGATGTTTATCTTACTTGGTATAGCTTCAACCCACTTCGTAAAGTAATTAGTTGCGGTGAGCATGTGAGTATGACCAGCACTAGAGTTCGATTCAAAACTCGATAAAATCTAAACCCCATTGTTGAAAGGGTTCTTCAATGACAACTGGCTTTAAAGGAAAAACTACCAATTTTGGTCTTCTAACAAATTGCTGACAAGCTTCACATTTTGCTACCCATTTTTGAGCATCAGAAAACATAGTGGGCAGTAATAATGTGCTCGTAAAATTTTATGAGTTGTCACTAGGCCAAAGAAATGACCACCACAAGCATGATTATGAAAGGCTTCAAGCAACCTTGGTTGTTGTTCTTTATCGACACATCTGAGGAACATGTCGTCAATTCCTTTCTTAAACAAAGTGTTGTCCCAAATGACATACCTAGCAGCTCTTAATTTGATAGCTCTCTTTTCCTTAGTTGTCAGATTCTCAGGACATTCGCCATATGTGAGAAAGTAGGCTATATCAGAATACCATTCATCTGTGGTACTGATGAAAACTACCAGTGGTAAACCTTCTTCAACTGGTTCTTCTTCAGATTCATCTCGTGGCTCATTCTCCACGATCAATTGGCGATTATTCTTCCATGAACTAACTTGGTAGGCTTGATATCCAAATCATACTCTTGAATCTTGGAGACCCAATTAGCTCTTTTAGATCATGGTTCTTGATGTTTTAGCATCAATTTAACTGTGGTGTTTAGTACAAAGACTTTGGTGTGAGAATTTAACACATAGTACTTGAAATTTTTAAGTCTCTCACCACCGCGTACACATGCCTCTCAAGGGGAGTGTAATTGAGTTCATGTTTCTTGAATCCAGAACTCATGAATGCAATAGGGGATTTGATTCCCTCTCGATTGTGTTGAGTCAGGATGGTGGAGATTGTGTGCGGTGAAGCATAACAATAGATTATAAAATCCTTTTTAAAATTGGGACACACCAATGTAGGGGCTTTTGCAATAGCACCCTTGATTTTTTCAAATGATTCCCTACCTTCCTTTGACCATTTGAAGGATTCTTTTCCTTTCATCATATCAGCGATTTATTTGGTTAGCTCATCAAAATCTAGCACGAACCTTTTCAAAATATTAACCTTCCCAAAGAATGAGTGGACTCCAGGCTTACTTGTAGGCAAGGAAAGATTCTTGATCACTTGGACACACTCAGGATTGATTTTAGTTCCCTCCTTAGAAACAATATGACCTAGGAGTTTCCCTTTCATAACTTCGAACAAGAACTTTTTGGATTTAGAGAAATCTTATGAAGTCTGCACCTTTGCAATATTTTCTCTAAATATCTTAGGTGATCTTCTGTTTCTTTGAGAACATTGTCAAGTCATCTAGGTATATCACGATGATCTTGTCTTTATAATTTGTGAATGCCATATCCATATCCATTTGAAAAGTAACGTCGACATTGATCAAACTAAAAGGCATTCTTCTATACACGAACGTATGTTAGGGGTGGTGAACGTAATTTTATTTTGTTCTTCTCTAGCCAATTCAATCTAATTATAACAAGAGAAACCATCTAGAATGGATAGCATTTCTGATCCGATTCTTGCTGCAAAATATGGTTCATGACTGGTAGTGGATAATTATCTTTCAAGGAAGCTTGATTAAGATTACAGAAATCCATGCAAATCCTAATTTCTCCATTTTGTTGTGAATCAAGTAGAATATTAGCTATCCAAGTCGAATGTTGAATAGGAAACACTATCTGTGTGTCTAACATATTTTGAACTTCATGGAATATTGTGCCCACTATCTTGGGATTATACTATCTTTTCTTCTTGCTTGAATGGAGTTACACTAGGTTTTAAGGGTATGGCATGCTCCATTTCCCTAGGTTGGAAAGACTTCAAGTCTTCATATGAGTAAGCCAAAACGTCAGAATATTTGGTAATGAGGCTTATGAATTTCGTGTGCTCCTCGGAGAGAAAAACTTACCGATGCCGACTAGGTGAGGTTTATCTTTGTTACCGATGTTAACTTTCTCATAGTCAAGCAAAATTCATAGGTCATGCCTGCTTATTTCTCTTTGATAAACATGTCATGTTTATAAAAAAGTTCTTCAATTAAAACCAATCCTTTTGGAATTTTATTTTCTTTTAGTTGAATGATACCATCGCTAGGATCTTTGTTCTCAACTCCTTCTTGAATGGGTGAGGTCGTCGATTTTGAAATGCGAAATCACTTCCTTCAAAGTATAATTGTTCAAAATTATCCCATTTTCCAAGAAAGCAATAATTTGTTGATCATCATTGAATACTCATCAATTTTCCACATTGTTAGGAACACTTGGCCTTAAAACCATTTCGATGGTGTATTTTTCTTGATCAAACTCAGAATGAGGAATCATTAATGAATCGAAACTGCTAGAGAATCCACATTGTCATTCTTTTCGTGAGGGACAAATTTTATGGGAGAAGCATCAAAGAATTTTATCATGTCCCACACTTTATTTATGTAGTGTCTCAAACGATCATTCTTTACTTGGAACTTATTTTTAACTTGTTTCACGATCAAATCCACATCTCCAAATACTTTCAAATTTATGATCCCTTTCTCTTCTGCAGCTTGAAGGCCAAGGATTAATGCCTCGTAATCTATAGTGTTGTTAGTATTTGAAAATTGGAGTTTGTAAGAAAAAGGAAATATTTTACCATTCAGAGATATGAGCACTACTCTTGCGCCAGAACTTGTTGAGCAACAAATTCCATCAAACTCAAGAGTCCATATCTCATTAGAGTCTTGGCAAGTGACCTCAGGTGCATGAACCTCTGTAGTCATCATAAGACCAGTTCACGGGGATCATTAGTTTTTCATCACCATGAATTTTGCTTGATTTTATGGCATTAGCTTCTTCATTTCTCCATTGATAAGGATCATGGCATGAGACCAGTCCATTTGAATCTTGCCACCCAAATCTCTGCAAAATTTCCTGCTCAACAACATACCATATGAAGTAGGAATGTCAACAACTAGAATGGTTACCTTAACTTGTTTATGAGGAAATTGGGATAAAACCATTTGAGAATTTTTAATATGCCCGATCAGAGGAACTTGTCTTATATCCATTGAGTAATAAGATGTAAATGTTCTCATACAATTCAAATTATTCGAGGCTCCATAATCTATAATGCAATTACTTAATTTGCATCCATTGATCAGAAAGGACACAAAGAAAGGTTCAATCTTTTCATTTGAAGGTGTAGTGGCCACCACAATATTTTGAGTCTTCCCATCTTTGGGAGTTTTCAAAATTTCTTTGGAGGAATGAGTAGTAGAGTCACCTTTGATAAAATGGACCAATTTCTCAAGTTGATCCTCATTGGACTTCAAGTACTCTTCCTATGACATTGAAATTTTTGTTTCATTAATATAATCAATGATATAAAATTTGGGCAAAGTAACCGTACTTGATGTCTTAGATACTAGTTATTTTGAACTTGATATGGTACACTTTTGACCTTCACTTCAGGCTTGGTTGATACTAATGTGGAAGAAGAAGCTTTCTTCATAGCTGATTTATCAACTGATTGACTTGACAAAGGCCCTCCTTTCTTTAAGATAGTTTTGACCTTTGAAACCTCAGTCACCTTGGACTCTTTAAGAGTCTCATTTTTCTTGGATTCTTTGGGAGTTTCCTTAGTCTTAGATTATTTTAGAAGTTCCTTGCAAATCTCTTTATCTCCCGCCTTGGTGGTATTCTACTCCTTTTTCTGAGAGCGTGTGAAGACAATGAAGGAATGACTATTCATATCTTCTATAATTTCTTCGTATTCATCTTCTTCTTTTGAATGGTACTCGAAGAAATGATTATTAATTTCTCCTCAAGAACTTCAACTTCAGGTTCAGATGTTCTAGAATCTGTCTCTTCCTAATCAACCTCAATGACTTCAACTTCATCATCACTTTCTTCAACGACATCACATTTTGAGTTAGTTGTGGGCGATGCTTCAATAGCAAGCCTCGTCGGAGTATGCGTAATTTTGGCTTTGTTGGGAACGTATCCTTTTCTTAGGATGTATTTGTAAGGAGCAGGTTTACTACTTTGAGAAACTTGTTTTTTTGAGCTAGTAAGGCCAATGGGCCTATGGCATTTCCCCATGATATGTTGACTACCATTTTGGAAAAGGTGGTATGCAAAGGAAAACAACGGGAGCAAGGACAAGTGCTTGACTAGTACTAATTCCTTTCTTGTTTTCTCTTTCAAAACTTGATGCAAGGCTTACAGATCTATAAGGTGTGTTCTTCTTTGGAGGAGATAACTTGAAACAAAAATTTCCTTGAAAATTAAAAATGGGATCAGATCAACCTTTAGCTTTTTCTCCCGCATAAACCTCTTTTCGCGAGTTTGAAATATTTCTTGTGAAGGGATCACTAGCATGTTTTGATTAGATCTATCCTTTTCTCTTAACTCTCTTTTTGATCTATTTTCACCTAAATAAATCTAGCAACTCTCATGTCTTTCTCTTCTTCATTATCTATTACTGATGTGGGGAGATGAAAATGATATTTGTTCATGTGCTTTTCCCAACTATCTTGCCTCAAATATGATGATATATCTTCTTGAGTATTTACAAATAGAAGATTTGATTGCAAGATAGGTGGGTTACCTATAATAGTCATACAAATTATTACCTTGGTGGAAGAGGACTGCATCGGTGAACAATGATCAACATGTGTCTAAGAGGTCCTATGGCCACAAGTACGGGTTCTATTCTTATAAGGTCTTTGACGTAGATTTCTATGTCAATGGATCTATCAATAGCCACAAATTTCTGTAAGCTTTAGCAGTTTTCCCAAGCTACTATTTGAAGGTTGGCACCAATGCCTCCTTGAAAATATTCATTGGGAACAAGGTTTGGTTAAAGAACTGGAGCTTGTGCAGAGGGGATAGTCATAAAGATTTAACCAAGCACCGGTTAACGATTCCCGAATCCCAGCAGAGTCACCAAAACTGTTAGCATATAGATTTGTATGCCTGCAAATGACATACAACAGTGTGGGAATGAAATCCCTCATCAATGAAGGTGGGGCTGCCTTTAATCAAAACCAAAGCTGTATTTACACATGTACATTCAAAATTGTACGGGGGGGTGTTTTTAAACATTAATGGAAAGAAAAGTAAATGATGGAGATTGAATGGAATGAAGGAAAGGAATGGAAAGGAATGAATGGAAGGAACATGCAAGAGTTAGGTAAAAGAAGAGACAA
The DNA here is from genome assembly GCA_018340775.1 of Taxus wallichiana var. yunnanensis. Classification (NCBI taxonomy): domain Eukaryota; kingdom Viridiplantae; phylum Streptophyta; class Pinopsida; order Cupressales; family Taxaceae; genus Taxus; species Taxus wallichiana. The sequence goes on along the minus strand of CM031235.1, from coordinate 431,280,043 downwards.
ATATTGTATGGATAAGAAAAACAATAACTAACACAAATAAAACAAAGTTTGCATCAGCTAAACGAGAATGAGTAAAGGGAACACACATGAGCAAGTAAATAATAGAGCTTGATCATTGTGAACAAGAACAACAACTTAATAACGTTGACAATAAGATCAAAGACAATATTTGCATGCAAGATTCAAACATCTAACATCTAATGAACATAAGAACATCAAATGTTACAAGAGATAATGAATGAGACAAAAAGTTTATATCTCATTAAATTCAAAAAAATTCACAAAAGAACACAAAGTTTCTTCTAGAAACAAAGCTTGCACACAAAAGTATTTTCTTCTCCTCTCTCAAAGTCACCTTTTACAAATGAGCCCCGACTTCCTTTTATAACCAAAAAGTTGGTTACAAAGTAGCTAGAGTTTTATATGAACATTAAATAAGGCACTTAAGTGACCTTTGATTTTTTCAACAAACTTTATTAAAATCAAATAAAAATAGAAACCACTTAAGTTAAAAAGTCATTTAAGGAAAAATACATAAATAAAAGAAATGGGTAAATGTGGATCCAATTTAAATGACTTGAACGCACACCTAGACATACTAGTCAACAATACGTCACCTAGATCAAAACACCTATGGTTAGTTCCTTATCCATTGGGCCAAGAGTCTACCTATCCCGTTTTGTACGGAATGAACTCATTGACCATGCTCTGCAATCCTCCAGATGATAAGAGATCCAATCTTGAAACTTGAGCAATTCATCCACCCCTCCACTTGAGCGACATCTTGGTGTGAGAAATTTTGTCTTCATTCGATTCACATTCACAATTACACACAATTCTCCACATGCTCTGAATATCCTTCCATGATGAATTATTCATTTGTCACGAGATTGTAGTTGTTACGCCACCTTAGCTTATAAGAATCCGACTTTTAATCTTTCACCATTGAGAAGACCTTTCAAGAGCCAAAATTGTAATTCACTTCGGAGTTATGTATTTTTTTCTTTGTCACCATCTTGAAGTGTTGGAATTCCGATTCACTCACAATTGTCCAATTTGAGAACACTCCAACTTTAGGACTGACTGATGAAGTATTGTGCACTCGCTAACCGAGAGCCGATAGGGACACAATTGAATGATGTGGCCTTGCTTGATGATCTCGCATTATTTTATTTATCATTGGTCTTGGTTTTTGATGAATATCTCCATACAATGATCAAGGGAAAACAATTTTTGTAGACAAGATTCTCCCATTATCGATCTCTGCCGATAACAATGGATTTTGACTCGAAGAGACCAATGCCAATAGCTACTACTTATACCACATAATGAGAAAGTTAGAGGTTTCTTCCTCTTGATTCATTGGAGTTGAATCAACACACTATGCAGGTTTCGTGGTACATCCATGAAAGTGATGACCAATTCGAGAATAAGCGTCGGAAAATTGTGACTCGCCTTTGGTTGATATGCGATCACATAATCGACCTATGTCAACGTGTCCCAAGTTGGTATCAATAATGTTCTCATACTCTAAATGGATCGTCGAGGTGAGTATAATGCCCTGGAACCTATACCGCAACATCCTTTTGTTTGGAGATGACATGATTGTGACTGAAGCATGATTTCATGTTATTACTTCCATCTTACAAAACCGCACAAATTTCTTGTAAAACTACCCTATGAAAAATAGAAAATATTGTTCGAAAAGTTCTCACTTTGGATGAGGGAGTTTATTAAGGTACCACAAGTTTGAGTGTTAGGAAAAATTTTAATCATATTCTTTTTCAAATATTAAGGGTCAAAGTTGACTCTTCAAACTACTAAGAAAATGCAAGTGTAAAGCTGTGAAAATCTCGTTTGGTAAAAATACCAAACATCACCTTGAGCATATAAAAATTCACAAGGGAGCATATGAAGGTGAGAATAATTGAAAGAAACAATGCATTTCTCTTGACAATCATCTGAATCCAAAATATCAATTTTCAAGGTGAATCACCTTGAGAGACCGAAAAACTACGCGCGTGGCAAAATCATGCAAACCGCATTTTATTTGACTCCATGAAAAATATTAAAGGAGGTGTTAGGAATGCATTATTCTAGGAATGCATTATTCTACACTCTTTTAAATAATAGCACAAACTTTCTTGTTGTCCACGCTGATTTTAGACATTCTTTTAATGCATGTGTGGGCTTCTCTCCTTGTTCCTCCTCCCACGTGGCTTGCTCAACAAAACAAATGCTTTCTTTTATTGTTTTCTTTGTCCTCCCATGCATGGACAAAATTCTTGGCTGTTTGGAATACTTGATTTGGACAACAATGTGAATGTCTTTTCTCCCCTACATTGAAACTTGTAATCTTTATAAATTGCTATCCTCCTTCAAAATGCGTGGAAGCTTGTATTTGCTTTTTTTTTTTTTAATATTCTAACTACTGCATTTAAATTCCTCTTTCTACGTGGGTTTTCTTATTTTCTGTGTGTTTTTATCCTTTGGCTACATTAAAATTCATATTCCCTCTCCTCTTCTCTTGCATTAAACTTGTTCCAATTAAACCAATGCTTGGATTCTTGTGTTTGGTCTTATGCCCAGCGTGGATTCTCCTTTTTGGCTTGCGTGGTCTTTAATGTTGTCTCTCCCTGCTGTGTTGAAAATTTTTATTCCTTTGTGGAGATGCTTGGAGAATATGTGGAGGGAATTTGGAGACTGTGTTTTGGCATTTTCCCTTTTATTTGCACAAACCAATGTGTGGAGATGCCTTTCTATCCTTGCGTGGTCTTTAGTTGTTTGTTTTTATATTTTGTTTCCTCTTGATGCCTAAAACAATGTGTGGTCTTCCTTTACCTATGCATCATGGAAAATATTCTTCCTCTCTTTTAATTTGTGAGTAGCGTGGTGATTTGTTGAGGGATGTGATAAAATATTACTCGAGATGTTCTTTCGTAAGAAATAAGAAGAAATCTAAAAGCTTCTAACGACTTCTTCCAACAAGTTTTAAAGAAGGATTTTATGAGGATTTAAGAAGTTTTCTCATAACCGTTTGTTATTCATCCTGTTAAAACAACTTCCCTCTTTCCTAGGTAGTGGCATTAATTTCCAGGGGGAAGTGGGGAAATAAACAACCATTTTCCAGTGAAAATGGCAAGGACGGATTGACAATCCCCATTTTATTTCCCCATGTGGGAAATCGGGAGATTTTTTTCCCTTTTACCAATTCATTAATTTTTCAATCAAGGAAAGAAATCCCACAATCGGGAAATTAAAAATATTGCCAGGAAAAGGGAAATCTGGGTACTGGAAGCCAATTTAGCATCCCCGGCAATGGGAAGCGGAGGCTTATTTTTCCCCAACAATTAAAATAAATCTTGTTGAATGAATTTTAATTAATATTTATTTAATTAAAAACCCCATAATCATTTAAAAATTTAATTTTATCAAACAAAGAGTAATTAATTAATTAATATTTAACACAGTTTCGAGACCTGGAGGATTTCTCACCCAAAAAGGATGAAATGAAGACCGGAACGATCACAAAAATGAGACGATCGCGATGAGAGCGATAGATCACGCAAAGTAACAATTTTAAAAAAAAATTAAAAAATATTTTTATTAATTTTGCAAAGTCAAAATTGGCTGATAATAGATCCACAGTCCAAAACAACACTCAAACATCCATTTTCACATAATGCACAACTGAAATGAACTCTGCAAAATGAATAAACACACACAACATACCTACAAGTAGATGAAGACAAAAGGAAATACAGTAAAACACCAGCTAGATCATAATAATAGCTACAAAACAAGTATTTTATTTTCTAGGAAGATGTACATATCATTACAATAGAGGAAGAAGGCATAAACACATTACAAAATCCAAATTTGAGGCCTATAACTCAAGAAAACTTGTGCAGCACTTTGAAATGATTCCCTTGCATTATAAGAGTATCCAACATTAAAAATGAGTATCATTTTACAATATATAGAAGATGGGAAAGAGATAGGAGTGAAGAGAGAGGGAGCTCATATTTCCACCTTCAACCACCAACAACATGCATTAAATGACTGAAAATAGGCATGGGAAACCTTCCAAGACCATTCCCCATGGTACCTTGCTTGTAGGAGAAATAATGGGCACCATACATCATCAATTGTGGTAGTTGAGCTACATGGAACTATTCCTTTTAATGTTGGAACATTATTTCTACTTTTTCACATACTTAACCTCAATAAAATTAAGAAATCCATATTCTATGGTGTAAAGGATTATGTGGAATTTCTAAGGTCCAATTTTATGAAATTTGGAGCACCAAGGAAAATGATATGCCCATTTGAAGTTTTGGGGGTTAGGGAGTTCCATGCATCCTCCTATAGTCTACAATAATGTGGATCATTCTTTGCATGAGATAATTTTCCAATCAGAAAACTCACAAAAGGGAGGAATAATTCCTATCGTGATTTTTGGGCCCACCTTAGCCACAAGGGTCGTTAGTTCTTGTGTTTTACGGGTGATCGAGTTCGGATGAAGCTATGGAATAGTTCCACACGCTTCATTGGTTTCTTCACAATCTACTTCTCCCACAATGCTCTACCTCCACTGCTTTGTTATTCACATAGTCGTCTAACTAAGCCATATGGGGAACCAAATTCCTAGAGGAATATTCCATTTGTACCATCCGCATATGAATTTCCCACAAAACATTATTATTTTATCTTGCGGTTGGATCGACGTTATTGGGAAATTAAAGCCGAGGGAACTTTTCCTATTACACTCGAAAAATAAAATTAACTCATAAAACATTTCCCTAAAATCCTTTTGCAGTTGAATCAACGATGTGGGGAACTCCTTGTTATGTGCAATTGTTCCTCTAGTTCCCCAAAAACCCAGTTTTTCTACGATACACTCAAAAGACCCTAATTTTCTTATTTTTTGGCTAGGAGTTAGATTGAGGAGCTATGTAAGGGAGAGGGTAAGCCTTAGAACATTAAAATTCTCCATTTTATCTAATTATACATGTCTAAGTTCAAGAGAATTACATGTTTTGCCAGTTTCTTCTCTTAGGTTCAACCATATTTCCTTAGTCCAAAGATGTAATTTGGCCAATTTTCGAGCATGCAAAATTGGATAACACTTTTCATTGCTATTGATGAGCCTCCTATCATTACATATGTTGCATATCATTTTACTCACATATTAATCCTTATATTCACACTTGCTCCTTCCACTATTGCCAACGAGCCAAAAGTTACATCTATTCTATTTTCCCCTAATGGATACACTCTTATTAGTTATAAACTTCATACTCATGTTTTCGGGATCTTGGAATCTATAGGGGTTTCCCCTCACTATATTTCCATCATTCTCTGGTATCTCTTTTTCTTCTTAATGTTACACATATTCTAGTTTCTCTACATGCATGACACAATCCTACTCCACATACTATGATACAAACACTTTCAAACGAACCTTGGTCCTTGCCTCATGTTCACCTATGTTCATATTTTTTAACATATCATGGGCCCTTTCCTAATACTCTTATTGGATAGATCATTTTGGCATCTAAATTTGGGGACATCCTAATTCCCCCACACTACCCGATAATGTACTCTTGTTATTGGATACTTGGCTATTGAGGGATTCCTACATGAACCCCACTTTACGCATGCACACATGCACACACACACACACACACACACACACACACACACACACACACACACACACACACACACACACACACACACACACACACATCGGGGGAATCCTTATTCCTCCCGTCTTTTTTTCTCTTCCACATATATACATTTAAAAATATAAAAAACATATTTTATTATATTTTGATTAGATGTACTCTTGTTTCCTTTTACTTACTATATGTTGCACATTTATTTATAATGTTGTTACAGTTAATAGTATTCTCTCTCATTTTTCATACCCACATGCATGTTTTTATGGTATCTTAAGATGAATACAAGTCACTTACAGGTTGTTACATGATGTATGATGTTTGGATTTTTCATTACCATTCCCAATTACTATTAAGTTTTATCATTACATTATTCCACATTTTCATTCCTATATTCAAATATTACATTATGTAATACTATTTATGTTATAAATTTTCAAATTACAAGTGCATGTTTCTAAATTTAGTTAAATATGATTTCTATTTATAGAAATTGACTACAATTTATATTATAGGTTTCATCATGGAGCATGCCAAAACTAATGCAAGAACACACACAATGTTCAGTGAAGAAAAAGTGTGTTTCCACATGCATGTAAATTTTTTTAAGCTTGTAATCATATTTCATACATTATACACATAAAATTGGAAATGATAACTTTGAATTCATCCCAACACTATGAATTATTCATGCATTCTAATCCTAGGTGTCATATTCATGTTCCCATCGTGTGACTTGTTTTATTTCATTCTCTTCTTAGTCATCAAAACTTTAGATTAATTCAAAGTAGAGCACAAATCCCATGCATATTCTTCAAAACTTTAGATTAATTACATGAATTGCCTATACAAAAGCATACAAGATTTGGTTGAGCCACACTATGGATTAGGCCAACATGTATCTCTTTGTCTTTTCATATCCAATGATTATTTTCTTAATTTAATATATTTATTTTGATCATTTCCTACCCCTTAGGTCAGATTTAGTATGAATTAGTAATCACAAACACCTATATAATCAATTCTAATTGACCATTTTAAATCACCTAGAACTTTGAAGAGACACTCTTGTGAATATAATTCCAAAGTACTCTTAACATCTCCTCTTTCTTTCTAGAGCAACAACACATACTTAGGATCAACCCATACATTGAATCTAAAGCACTCAACTAGATCAAATACTATATATTCCATATCCACGAGCCAATCCATAGTCAATATCAAGCTAATTTTGCACAATACCAAACATATATATGGTCAAGAGAATTCAATCTAGGTCTACATACACTAGCACTATATACATAATTACAAAGGGTACATACCAATCTATCTATAGCCACGCCCAATATCATTAAGTCAAGAGACTCAAGGGAATATTAGGGGTTGTCTTAGATTTGTATTCACACTTTCTCAAACACTATGTGAATTACATGAGTTCTTCTATAACTTGAGGAGATGTAGTGAAGTGCCTAGAAATTTAGTAGTCATTTACCAGCATGGTCAATCCAACCTCACCACATATGGATTTATCCTTTTATTATCTAATGGTTGCATGAATTTTATAACATGTATCTAGATATTTCTACTTTTAACAAGTCATAACAGTAAGTTTCACACTTTTGTAAACCATAATCCTCAATAGATAAGCATACTTCTAGGCCACGGTGAACACACAAAAATTTGTATAACCTTAGCAAAAAAGGGTCTAAAACCATAAAAACTAGAGAAAATTATAATATGTCTCTGTCATAATCCATACATATTTGTATTAGCTCATCCTCTAGATCTAGTTCCATAAATTAAGAATCTTTAGATCCCCTTAGTCTACATACACAGTCTTCATATCAAGATTACATCTTGCACCTTTGTATCGACTAAGTGCATTCCCTTATTTTCATTTAAGAAATTATATATTATACTTTATAGTATTTATTTATTGGCTATATATTTTGATTTGCTTATTAATTGTTAAATTAATAAATATAAATATATAACATGTTTCAAAACCCATTTTAATCAAATCTAATTTTGGTTGAATCATTAATAAATAAATATTTATACACAAATATTAAAGTGCATTCAAAAGATTAAGAATGTTTGATTTAATTATGGAACACATTAAATATAGAAATTACAGAAGTATAAATGTGCTTAGCTTTCTTATTCTTTGAGTTTCTAAACTAATTTGGGTTTTCATAGGGAGAATATGAGAAAAATGATGTGTTTTCTCCATCTCTAAAACTAGCATTGTACTTTTCTCCTAGAAAATAGCACCGGTGGGACAATAGAGCCTATAACAACCTATCTAGAATTGATTAGTTATGTCTAATTGATTTCTCTACTTATGGTTCATTTTATGTATAGTCTCCTCTGTTTGTAATGCCCATTTTCAATTTCAATTTATTTTATGTGCACAAATGTCATTTTAATTAGTGATCTCCTCTTAAAACCATATTTCTTGTGAAAGGACCTATAAAAAGGGCCCACCATTTTGGGTGAAGGTAATTGTGTGCCACCTACATCGAAATGATGTAAAGAGGCCTTAAATACACATATTTTATCACCTATTGGAAGTGAAATTGTGACAATGAAAATACATGAATGCAACTAGAATTTGACACTTGATGCTTCATAATGTTTCTTTTGAATTTAAGTGGAATTTTTTTACTTGTCTTGGAATGTACTTGGATAAATTTAGAGTGATCCAAAATATATTAAGGGTTTTTATTAATATTCACTCTTAATTTAGGTAAGAATATGACATATTTATGATTTTACAAATATTAAATTTTGTGAAATCCTAATATTGCATAGTCACTTATGATAAATAAATGTTATAGTAAATATTTGATGCAAGTAATAAGATAATGAGAATTAAAACCCTAAGTGCAAGAGAGGGAATATAAGACTTAACTAATTTCATAATAAAACCTAAAGTGTGTTGGATCAAGAAGAAGCGATGAACATGAGGAGGAAATTATCGCAATCGTCCTCAAAAAAATTTAATCGCTGAATAAGATGAACTAGGGTGCTGGAATGGGACTGGGGCACCTAGGCACCAGAGACCTCTTGTAGGCATTTATGACTACGCAAGAGCTTAAAATATGATTTTTTATATCACAAGTTGGTCACTAACCTTCATTTTTTGTCACATGTATGTCATTGGATGTCCACAGAATTCACCTATAGCCTGTAAAAAATGATCTCTGCAAAACCCCAAAACACATCAAATCCTAAAAATAAAAAGATACAAATGGGGATTCAAACTAACACCTTTGGTGGTCACTTGTGAGTGAACCTACGACCGAGCATTGCAATAATTCTCAAAACCTTATATCTCTTGTGCGTGTGTGTAGAAATTGTGCCCTAGGAAGCTCTTATGCAAGATGCACTTGATAGCGAGTAATAGCTAGATGTAACAATGTAGATAGATGTGTGGATGGAATAAATAAACTTTTCCCTCTTATATGTGTATATAGAAAATACAGGCCCTTGTCCCTTGAATAAAGCTATATAAATGCCTTTAGATGCAACCTTAGGTGATGATAATAGATGCTTAGAGCTTGGTATTTTATTATGGTCACATAGCTTTATATTTATATGATTCACTTGGTTAAATTTTGTAATTAACAACTAGAATGCCAACTCATAAGAAAATAAGATGCCCAAAAAGATAAAATATGTATAGAGAGGTCAAGGTGCCTAGAAAGGCGGGATGCCCGAGAGTCGGCATCCTATTTGGGTGTTAGTTTCTAAAGTCATAAAATATAAAACAATAAAGTGTCGACTAGGTTGTAATGTGTAAAGGACCAAAAAGAAGACATGAAACACAAACAAAATGCCAAAGATAATTATCAATTCCTATTTTTTTCACTTAGGAATAATATGAATAGGAGTATGTGATTAAGACTTAGAAATATACCCAAAGTGTGTGATTTAATGTCTACATTATCCCCCTTTATGTTTTTGAATGAGTACTCGATAACATAAAGTAGTTAAAATTTTGTGTACCTTGGTTCCTTGTAGATCGATGGTGAAAACATGCCGCTCAAACAAGTGAAAGCTGTGGAGTGATAAAAATGAAACGTGGAATCTAAGAAAGAGTAAGTGACCCTAGGGGTGAAAAGCATAATGTGTGTACTATATTTTACTTGTTGTTGTTCTATCTTGGGTTATGCTTTGAGACTGCTAATTCTTATAAGGATGGACCTGAAAAAGAAGAGAAAATTAGTATTTAAAGTCATATATATGAAATTTTTATCCAAGTATGTAAATATATGAAAAAGGTAAAAGGAAAATGTGTACTGATCCATGACAAGTGAAAAGGATAGAAAAGGTCTTGAAAGTGTTGTAGAAGAACAATTTTTTTGGGTGATATCACACCGGGAGAGTTTTTTCTGTGATCTCATGCCAAGTATGAGTTTTTTGGGCGATCTCACCCCATGAAAGAAGAGTGTTGGGGAAAGAGCTCGATTTTACTCTCTATATATGATTGCTTCCCGAAGTTTATACACCATTTCAGATTGTGTGATCCTTCTTTGTTCCATGTTCGATCCAGTTCAATCCAAGTAGAAAAAGAATATAGAATTTATTCGATTGCTTTGGAATATTGTGCCTATGTTTTGCAAACTTTTCTATAAACTATTGAAAGTATTCCAATTTGAGAAAGTACGTAACTTCCCCTAGTCATAGGTGCCCGGGGAAAGGTCAAGAGCACATAGGGACTCATGTCTATAATTGGGAAATGGTGTCTATAATGAATTGATGACCCATGTCTAATTATGGGACATTTTTGTAATTTTATATTATATTGTTCTTGTGTTATGATTTTATGTATGGGGTGACTGATTCACCCAATGTATACCCCCTCATTTGGGGTGCATGTGAAGTCACTAGGAGGATGCGGCCCAAAGGAGAGGACCTGAAATTTATTTGAAAATAAAATGCTACAAGGGGAAGGGAATGTACATGGTATAATCCAAGGCACATGAAAATAAAGTGGCCAGGACATGTGTTAGTACAATCAAGAAAAAGATGCATATAGAAGACAATGTGTAAGCTAGCAAGCAAGAAGACAATATAGACCATAAAAAGTGGGTTTCAAACATGGTACATTGCTCACAATGATGCAAGACAATTGGGGATGAAGCATCCAAAATTATACAATGAATGAACAAGCAAGACATAAGGTACAGCCCAAAAATAATAGCATATAAGGAAAGAAAAAGGAAAATAGTATCAAGCAAAGTTTCAAACAAAAATAATGGAAAATAGTCCTACAAAGAAAATGTTGCACATGAAGCACCCATTAGCATGTTAGAAATATAGGAAGTATGTCAAAGAATTTATGTTCGATATAGAGTAGTGTTATAGTAATAATATGAATTAGTAAAAATAAAACAATCACACCTATAGTGTGTAAGAGTAGCAATGTAGATTCCCTCATGAGCCTCGGTGGGAGTGGTAAGAGGTACAATGCCAAACATCATTATTACGTGTAAGTATCTATAATAAATCTACATTAAAAACTAGAGAACAAGTGAATGTGCACTTGTATATGATAAAGATAATTACATATGAAGTATACATCTTACATAGTAAGCGAAGTTTACATGTAACTAATATAAGAAAGTAAGAGCATGTGCAATCAAGATATGCAGTATGTTGTGAATGAGTGATATGGAATGATATGAAATGTGAATGTGATAGGATTAGTGTGCCCCCCAAGAGAATTTCTATCAATGTGTATGAGATGAGGTTCATATATAAAATACCCTTTTATAGTCAAGAATGTGTTGGTACCCAAATCAGTCCTCCCTTTGTGGCCAAGTAGAATCAACAAAATAAGAAGGATTCTTAGAGGATGATGGATCTATATTTGTTTCATTTTGTAGTCGAGGAAGGATATCATTTTCACTCGAGCTTGGAGGATTCAGGTAGCACCGTGTTGAGGGTATGACCTACCCTCCTACTTTAGGCTCTGCGTTTAGCCAAGGTGAGAGGAATAATTTTTAGTTTGTATTTATGGGTGGAATGGATGTATCAGCAATATTTAGCACTCCTTTGTATTGTAATTTTAAAAATATCCTGAAAGACATGGTCAATTCAGCAAAGGCTAACTCTCACGAGTTGTCACTTCTAGACAGTGTAGATATCTTCTAAACAAATCTCAAACTACTAAAAACACTATGGAACCAGCTCATTTTAGCATAATTTTGGCTTTAATGATGCAAGCATGGGTAGTTCACGTAGGATTAGTTGGTTTTGGCTATATTTGATTGGGGAATTAAGCGGGATAAATTTGACTATACAAGATTTCAAAGAACTTTTTAAAAATGTTGGGAGATCTATGAAGTACAAGACAAAGACACCTTAAATAGCTCACAATGAACCTTCAACCAAAAGATGTACACTCATAGAAGCCCAAGAATACATGGTTTCACATAATATTTAAGGAATCAAACACAAAATATCATGTTGAAGACTTAATAAAACATCAAAGATTCACAATTTAGCATGCCTAAGATACACTCAAAGGATTACAAGCAACATTTAACAAAGTGGAGACATAATGACTTTAAAATTGTTTATTACACAAATGAAATGAAAGCTCTTCTCAACAGTGCAATTGTAATTTCTAGAATGCTACCAGAATGATAAAATTTTGTGTGACTTAAAGGATCTCTAAAATAAGATTACAATGGGAGCATGAATAACTATTTTAAAGTATTTCATCTTGAAATTAGATACAACAATGATCATGATTAAAAAATTAATTCAAGGTTCTTCAAATTTATCAACAAGGGAACATATATCTACGGTCTCAATGTTTGTCAATGGTTGTACACTTGCAACCATCTTGACATGATATAATTTGAAGGCTCAAATAAAATAACAAGTTTCTCATATGAGTTCTTGGAAAATTAGTTTTCTCTCAATTTTCCTTTCTCTTCTAAAATTTCAGAAAATTTAACCCCCTATGCGAGAGTATTCTCATCACATTTATACAATTCTATTTTCTCACTTACTCCCCAATTTTCCCCCAAAAACGTGGATCTTCAAAATAATATCCTTTTTACAATATATAATTTGATTTATGTTATTCTCATGGAGATGACTCATCAAATGCTATTAGGTGTGAGAAATATGAGATTTTCACATATTTTGCTCTGTTTACATATGACTAGGATGTTATGTCATCACTTTTGGCCATTTATTTAATTATTCTTTTTCACTTGGTGATTGGATATCCACTTTTGATGATTTTTAGCACCTCCAGGTGATTTGATTTGACAGATGCTCTCATTTTATTTTCAAGAATCCATCTTGGATGTTGTGTATTTATTTTCATGCCTTTATGGGTTAGTTATCACATATGGTTCTTGTCAAATCATATCAATTCACCATTTTTGCTCAATGCCAATTCATTTCAACTTTTAATTTCCTCGTGTAGATATCTTATTTGGATCTCAGAGGTAATTTTACCATAATTATATCCATCTCAACTCATGTGTCTCGAGATTCCTATAAAATCACACCATCTACTTCACCAATTCATACTTTCTTTTCTAAGTATAGGCATTTTGAGGAAATTCATCTGCATTATGGAAAAAAAACCAATAGCATCTAGCTTGAAGGAGATATCCTCTGAAGATTTGCATTCTATTTTTGATTTTTCAGGTCTAAATGAAACATTTGTGAGAATTTTGTTTGAGATTGATGACCCGAGGACTATACTAGGCCTTTGACAACTACAGCTATTTGAGTTGCGTTGGTTAGAAAACTTATCAAGATAAATCCACGTTTTATGCCTTTCAGATGATGTATTTTCATCTATTTCAGCTTGAGTATCAAATACTTCTTGATGATTTGAGGATATTTTGGATGGTGAGCAGGCCTAGTGTGCATGGTATAGGCAATCGTGTATGCCCATTTATTTGTAATGAAGCATTTGTTGTAAAATATATCCCCCTAGGATCATATGTGTTGGATGGAGATATCTCACTGAATACAATGCCTTCCCTTTACCGTAAGTTGAATGCATTGGAACAACATTTTTAGTCTTGAAGGAAAAACATCCAATGAGTACACCCTCCAACTCTTGAACCATCATTTCCTTTTTGAAAAAACATAAGGGTGAGTCTAGCTTCTGACCTTCTACTCCAATTACTACCTTCATGCTTTATGCTCCAGTTACTACCTCCATGCCTTATGCTCAAGTTACTACCTCCATGCCTTTTACTCTAGTTGTTCCAGGGTTAGTTGTGGTTGTACTTCTAGTTCAAGCTTCTCAACCAACTTCTTCTACCAAAACTAGAGGGAAAAGGACATTTTCTAAAGGTGGTTTGGATATGAGTGAATGGGTCTCTTCTTACAAGAGGTGGTCAAAATTGCTTAGTCTGTTAGATAGTCCCTTGTCTAGTATGGATGATATTTTTCAATGGGCATGTCTCACACACTAGCAGGAGACATTATTTTTGTTCAAATGGCACTAGGGACAGATGAACATGGGCCTAGGAAAAACAAATTAGTGAAGAAACTTCCTCTTTGTAGAGAGGATTTTATAAAGGAGTTTGTGGTATTAGATGCCTAAAGTTTCTTGTTATTGTCCCCTTTTTTGTGATACAAATCTTAAGGATATATGTAATCTTTCTTTTCATGGGTGGGGCCCCTATAGATCCCCATTTTTCCTTTTTCAAAATATAGAAATTACAAACATCTCATTAGTTTATATGATTTTATAATGGACATAAAATTTCATCCAAGCAATATAAAAATCTAATGCATTGTATCAAATTACAATTTATATCTAGAGAATAACAAATTTTTAAAAGTAATATTCATCCTTCATGAAGCAATATTATCAAATGAAACATCAGTTACAAATGAAATATGAAAAGAATATAAAGTTTTAAGAATGACAAGCCTAAGCTTGTTCATCATCTTTCATGTCTCGCATCCTTTTCTTCTTTAGTTTCTTATCTTGTTTCTTCTTCTTCTGGTAGCCTTGCCACATATGCATCATACCTTCGAAAGAGCTCATTGATTTATTCTTCATTTGGTCATGTATAGTGTTGGAAAATCAATGTTTGTCTTGTTATTGCATTCACACTAGTAGCCCATTTTCTACTTGTATTCCAATGTCCTGGCTCTTAACTCTATAATTTGGTTCTTAGTTTTCCTCGTTTCTTTAATAATTTCATAAGAAAATTCATCTTTTTGAATGTTTTTCTAAAAATAACTAAACAAAAATTCAACCTTTAGATCACCATAGATTTTCTTGGATTTTTCAAAAATATACCTTCAAGTTTATAATCAATAGCATCTAAGGTATCATCAACCCATTTCCTATTGGATCTATCTTTTCTTTGATTCCATTCAAAACTTCCACCCTGATCCTTACTAAATCCTCCATAACATGTTGAGTTCCCCTGAATTTATATGGAATAATCCCTTCTTTTTCAATCAATTCATCACTGAGTTGAGTTATATAGTTTAAATTTGGAAAGACTCCTTTAAAGTAGAATATTTATTTATCAAACTACTTGATCAGTACATCAATTTCATTAAGCTTATTCTTGAGCTCTTCATACTTTGTCCTGGCTTCTTCAATTACTTATTTTTCCCTTTTCGTCAACTTCTCAACCCATGTATCCACAACCTAAACTTTCTTAATAGCCTTATCAATCATTTCCATTCCTTCAAGAGTATTAGTAGAGGTACTTGCTTGAGTTTGACTAGACTACCCAATTAATTGTTCTACAGACTAGAACTCAAAGATTTGACTTGTTCTTTCAATTGTTTCTTAGTTATTCTATCCTCATCAACCTTTTGCAAAAACACTTAATGCCTTTAATACTCTTTGTTGTAATTGATCTCTTGAAGGATTTCCTAAGGGAATAAGTTGGACACTATAATCATTGGTTCTTATATTTTCTCATGTCTTTCCCTCATTAGGTATTTCCACTTCTAAAGTTTTAGATCCCAATGGGTCAGTATGAGTTTTGGTGAGAATGCTAGCCCTTTTGGAGGTTCTTATTGGTTTTGGAAAAGATAGAGTTGTGAGATCTATAGACTTCACAGGGATAATTTCCTCTTCTTCCTTTGAGATTAACTCTCTTATCCATCCTTTTGTAAGAGTGGTCCCAACTTTTGTTTCTATAGTTCTTTTTGGGTTTTTTGGGGATAACCACCAACTGCTTGGACCCCTTTTGCATATTTTATACTAATGGTTCTTCACACTTTTCTTTTTCAAATAAATTTTTTTCTCTTTATTCTCATCCTGTGTTGGCACTTCCCTTGACTATTTTACTTCTTAATCTGAGTTTGGGACTGGCCAATCTTCTTTGAATTACATCAATGATTGAAGTTTGTTATTTCTTTATTTCTTCAGCTAATGCAATATTAACTTCAACCTTTTCCTTGGGATTTTCTTGAGTTGGTACCTCTCTTATAGGCATTTCCTTTCCTTCCATGATTTCCACCTCTTTTGGAGGCTACTTGAGCTGATGCATTATTCTCTTTTTTACTTGTTGATAGCTCATTTTGTACCATGGTGGGTTAGCTTTCCATTACTAGTTCCTTATCCTTACCCAAATCTTGTACATTCACATTATCAACAACCTTATCCTTAAGAGTTGCATCTTGTGCAACCTTTGTTATCTTTTCATCTACAGATCTTGTTTGAGATGGTTCATTATCCTTAGTGACCTTAAATTCATGGGAAGTCTTTTTCTCAATTAACACCTCTGTGTCTGCACTCTTTCCACTAGGTACTTCTGGTTTGTTTGATTCTATAACTGTTTGGTCTACAAAAACATTTCGATGACTGAACCTTAATTTTAGTAGTTGGCACATGAGTAGTTTTTTCTACTCCTTCACTCAATTGAGGATCATTTATACCCTTTACTACTTGTTCATCAATAGATATGTCAAATGGATCCAATGTGGAAAACGCCTCACTAATATCAACATCCATTATCTCCACTTGACTCTTTATTGATTCTTGCAATTGTTCAAATAAAGGTACACTGACATTTTCAACTGACATGGTTTCAGATGTTTCCACACTTTGATTCAAGACATCACTATCTACTGGATCATATAAGACATTACCTTGAGTTGTTTGTTCCTGAGTGCTCCCAATTGTCACTCCCTCTAGAAAAAGATGAAAATAAAGGCACTGATGCTACATGTTATACTTGGGAAACATCATTTATTTCATGTTCTAGGGGATCAATCACTACATCATTGTGCTTATGTTTCTTGTGTGTATGAGCACCTTCTCTTACTAGAATTGGCTCATACACAACCTTGTGTCTCTTGTGTGCCCTCTCAAATTTCTTAATATCTCGGTGCCACCTTTCTTTCAACACTTTGTGATTTAGATTGGATGTTGCCACTAGTTATGGCTCCTCTCATTATCTTTTCAGTATTATGAGATTCTAAAAACACTTCTGGAGGGGCCCTTTATGTAGTTGGACCCTTTCCTTTTGATTGTAGTGGAGCTGCAAAAGTGATAGTAGCATTTTTCATTGATTTTAGGAACATTTCTTCAATTTTCTACTTTAGAGAAGACATGGAAGTACCAGTTCCATTGGTATCAGAAGTTCATTCATCCACTATTCCTATGGTAGGCATTTTTGAAGGAAATCAAGGGGAATTTCCTCCTAAGGGATCCATTCTGTCAACTCCTTCTTTCAAGGGAGGAAGGTCATCTTTAAATTTTCCCAAATCCCTGAATTTATTAAGAACTCTTGTGCTTTGAATTTATTAAGAACCCTTGTGATTTGAATTAATAAATCAATGTTTTTAAGGATAATCAATTCAATGTTATTCTCATTACATCAGTTATTCGGGCATACGAGTCATCTGAATCCTCTTCATTCCAATTCAAGGGGACCATTGGTTGTCCCTCCACCTTTTGATCAAGATAGTATTGACTCACAATATGTGGATCATCCATGATTCCTCAGGGATAAAAACAATCTTGAAGTCTATAATTTGGGTGAGGGTCATTCTTGAGAAGTCTCTTAGCCTAACCTCCTCCTCATCTCTGTAATTCATCCAATAATCTTCAAATTGAGGCTCATGTTCAAAAGTGTTTGCAAGATTGTTGAATACCCACCTGATGTCATAATTGGTCCTTGCCTCAAACCTTTTCATCTCATCTTCCATTAATATGGCCTTTATAATTGAAGGGAAGGAGTACCTTCTAATATTGATGGGGAACTTGATGTTTGTCTTGTGTTTTCCAACAATTAGTTTGTGAACTGGTGTCAACTGTCTTACCAATTCACACAAGGCCATTTTTCATCTAAATATCTAGGTAACTTACATGGTTGGCCTTCAAATTCACTAACCCGATGTATGTAAACTTCTTGTATTGAATGAAATAACATCCATACTCCATGATTACTTGTCTAGCCTCCTCATAAATCATGTATTGTTCCCATTCTATCCTGAATAAGCATATGATTGGTGCAAAGAAGGCATCATTAACCAATATCACATTATCTTTCCAATTACCCAATTGTAATTGAGGGAAGATCTTATGTATTTGGAATTTTTAAAGTTAGCATGTGGCATAAGGCTAGGGAACTACCTGTGGCCTACAATATTATAAATCAAGTAGGTCATCATGTAAAATTCCAATTCTAATATCCATGCAATTTGGCTCTGGTTCAAAGGATTTTCAATCTTTGATTATCTATTCATGTTCTACAATCAATCTCATGTTGTTCTCCAAGAAATTATGCTAATAATGGCATCAAGATCTCAACACACGAATGCAAAAATCTCAATGCATTTGAAGACTTAAAAATTCCTCCTTGATTTATGGTAAAACACATTAATAGTAGCGAGTCATTAATGGGTTATATCATGGCCCTCCATTCCCCTTTCCCAATTTTAAATATGAGTCGTCCACGTGGAATAGCCTTATGTAATGTGGGCTTGGGGAAACTTTTTGCACTTTTGCATCATGTTTTAAATGTAGACATGTTTATTTATTTGACCTAATCACCCGCCCTTGACTTCCATCCTGAGTTTGACATGTGGTTACATCCCAAAGGTGGCCGAGTTGCAGGCCATTTATAAATATTTTTCTCTTTCTCAATTGAACCCAAAGTTACCAATTTTCTTTGATGACCCGCTTCCCTGCTCTTTGCATGAGAAAGTGCCACATGTCCTTGGTGGGTCTTGGGAGATTCTTTACACTTTTATACTTTATCACCTTAGTGTCAAGAAATACAATCAGGGCCCGATCCCCCGCATTCAACCAACTTGTGACACATGTACTTCTTTAGAGGTGGAGTCAATTTCTTTTTGCATTTTTGACTATGAATATTCAAAGGAATATTCATCGGGCCTCGGGGCCAAGTTATCAAATTGTTAATGTTATATGATTGTTGTAACTTTGCAACTTAAATCCATCATACCACAACCAACTGGAGAATTCCACGTATCATCGGGTGATGGAGATAAACATGAAATTTACAACATGACCAGGAATGGTATACAAAGGAATTTTTCATGGTTTAAATACTAATTCATGATCAATTATTTGTAGGTATCTTCAAAAACAACATGTCTAGCACAATCCCTGACCTAAAAGAGAGGCCTAACATCCTTAAAATAGGATTTTCAGATGGATTTAGCATGAATATAATGTTTGAGCTTGTATTTTCACATGGGAAAACCAAATAATGTAAAAAAAAATCAGGTATGTTCAAGACAAAGGAACGAGATCATTTTGAGCACCAACAAAATGAACCATAGAACAAGAGTGTGTCATCGGGAAATGGTTTTATTTGTGTGTGTTAGAAATATATGATTAATGAAACATAGAGTGTAAAGAGTGTGAGTGAGGTGAGGATCATTTTGGATTTAGATCCTTAGTAGCCAATTATGAACCATTTAACTAGAGTTCATCATAGGGTAGTGTGAAAATGTGATGCCTACATGATTTATCGTGAATGAGTAGAGTGAAAAGTGTGTTGTGTGTATGATGTGAGTTTCATGAATGTAGTATTCCCTAAATAATCGAGTGTGAACCTTATCTTGAGATTGAGTCATAGGGTAAAGATGATACTAGTTATGTGTATCAAGCTGTATAAGATGAATGAGAAATACTAGGTGTGAATCATAGAGTGTAAGATTAGAAATGTGAGATACCTTATAATGTTGAGAGTGAGGAGTAAGCATGATAGCCATAAGTGTATGATGATGAATAATCTATATGAAAAAATGAATGGAAAGGGTCCTCCACCTGATGCTTGCAGATAAAAAGGCATGTGACCATGCTCTAAGATTGGTGATGGATGAGACAAATGATGTATTAGTGAATGAGACCAATGTACATGAGACCTAGAAGGTGATGAACACCTTTGTGAAGGAGGCGAGGAGGTGATGAGAACCTATGTGAAGGAGACCTAAGAGGTGATATGCACCTATGTGAAGGATACCAAGGAGGTGATGTACACCTAAGGGAAGGATCCCTACGAGTGGTGGACCTCGGATAATGAGATGGACTAGTCAACTGATGAGGACCGAGAAGGTCGTAAATCTAAATGTAGAATGTTCCTTATATTTAAGATGTCTAAGGGATCTAGATGATCTAGCGAGTGCAATGGAAATGTTAAGGGTATTTTGTGGCCACGGTGTGCATGGCGAGAACACCTTTGATTGTGATAACTTACATGTTGTGAATTAACTTTAGACACAATTGATTTATGGAAATGATAGCTTGAGAGCCATGGAGCTAGGGAAGACCTAAGAGAATGTCAAACAATTTGATTAAAGGTTCCACAACTAATGTCACAAGCATGGTAAGAGGTCGACTCTAGCTGGATGTTTGACGTAACCGTAAGATTTGGGACCTAATATGTAATATGAGAGAGAGGATAGTTGATAGCGATAAGAAGTGTAATAGAGCACATGCCCATATGAATTGATGGATTGATCATTATATTATTGATAGCATGAGGTCCAATAGAAACATTAATATGTAATGTATCAGAAGAGAATGTAGCATGATAATCATGATCAGAGAATGTGATGAATGGTGGAGATGCATCAACGTGAGAAATAAGGAAATCAAGAGCCCTCAATGAAGAAGGAGGCCCGCAAGATACGTATGATTGGAAAAAGAGTCAATGTCTTATTTGTCATGCTTAGGAAGAGGATCATTAAATATTTTGATATTTTTGTTTTCATTGACCAAAGCATAGATTTTGAAGGCGGGAAGTTCGATAGCATTTTTTCAATAAGATCTTGAATAATATATCAGACTTTGAAACATTAATCGAGTAGAATGCCCAATCCATTAATGATAGTCACATATAAAATTTTCATTATAATTTCAGCCTTTAAGGTGAGTTGGATCCAAATTAAATGGAGGAGGAAGATTAATAAGATTAGTTTCAATAATTTGTGGCAATAGAATATGCAGAGCACAAGGAAATTTAATGGATGTATGCTTTAGATGTTTCCATTGAAGCTTTTTAGGAGTAGAGACATCGTTGACACTATTTTTTTCTTCGATAGGTTTAGTAGATTGCTTGAAAGTTGATTTTCTTTGAAACTGAGTAGAAGATGAAGCTTGATCATGATATTTAAGCTTTCTCATAAATAGTAGTTTTATTTTGTGTAGCTTAATAGTATGGCATAGCTAATCAAATGATAGAGAGGTCTCAAAGATGATGCTCTCTTGAAAAGGAGGCAAAAGAATTCAGCCAAAAATTATCTTACAATTGATTCGGTGAGTACATTAGACATCTTAGCTAAGTTGTTCTTATATCATAAAACATAGTCCTCTAGATGCTCATAGGATCTTTGTTTAATTTTTCTAGTTGAGCATAGGATATCTTAGAATTGGTATTGATTGAAAAATTTGTGATAATTGCATCAGCTAAATGCATAAATGATGTTACCAAGTAGACAGGTGGATCATAAAACTAACACAGTGTAATCTTGAAGACTTTTAGGAAATATATTTGCTAGTAAAGTATGATCATCCACATAATCTATACATGCCACATGAAATTCTTGGAGATTATTTTAAGGGTCACCATAGCCATTGAAGGTGGGAAACATAGGAGTGATGAATTTTGGAGGAAGTGGATAGGTTGAAATGGTGGATGTGAAAGGATTATGAAGGAGTAAAGTGAAATCAAGAGATGGAGATGCACGAGAAGTAGCCTACTGAAGTTGATAGATTTGAACTTGGAGATCTTGATAGAGATAGGCTAGGTCTTGAGTGCCAGCAGAAGAGACATTCCACATGTGAGAAATAAGAGGTACAATGAAATGGTTGGTGGGGATAGGAGCAGATACGGGAACTCAAGAAGTAGGTGGAAGGGTGGAAGTAGGGGGTTATGTACTAATATGCATAGAATCAGCAATGGATGTGGGAACATTAAGCTCACCAAGATTGGTGGCCTCCTCACGAGAAGTGAATAAGAGAAGATCTAGATCTTGGGGATGTTTAGGAAGATGATAATTGAGCTCCCTAAGGTGGGTAATAATAAATGGTACATAATATTGAGCCATGATAAAAAGATGAAAAAATACCTAGAAGCAAGGTTGGGTTTGAGTGATGGGTTCACAAAATGATTTAAGAAATATTAATTTTATGAAATCCTAATATTACAAAGTCACATATGAGAAATAAGCGATATATCACAAATTTGACACAATTAATCAACTAATGAAAATTGAAACCTTAAGTGCAAGAGAGGGAATAGAAGAATTAATTGATTTCTTAATAAATCACAAAGTGTGTTGGTGGAGAACTAATGAACATGGGGAGGAAAATTTCATAACCATGATTAGAAAATTTTTTAACTACCATAATAAGTTGGACTACGATGCCTGGAATAGGATTGGGGTGCCTAGGCACTAGATACCTTCTAGAAGGCACATGTGAATACGCAACAAAATGAAATATAATTATTTTGGTGTTGCAAGTTGGACACTAACCTTCATTTTCAGTCTCATGTATATCATTGTATGTCCACATAATTTGCACGTAACCTAAAAACAAATGATCTCCTATAAAACCCCAAAGCACGTCAAATCCTAAAAATAAAAAGATGAAAATGGGGAGTCGTACTAACCCAAAGACAATTACCCGTGAGTAAACTTACGGTGAGCACCGCACTACATCTCATACTGTGTAGTTCTTTTTTGTGTGTAGAAATAATTCCCTGGGAAGATCTTGTGTAATATGCACTTGATAGTGATCAATACCTATATATAGAAATGTAGACAGGATGTTTGGATGGAATAAAGAAACTTCCCCTCTTATGTGTGTAAGTAGAAAATGCAATCCATTATCCATTAGATGAAGCTAGATGAATTCCTTTGATGCTCTTAGATTCCTTTGGATGAAACCTTAGGTGATGATAATAGATTCTTGGAGATTGGTATTTTATTATGGTCAAATAACTTTATATTTATATGATTTCCTTGGTTGAATTTCACAACTAGCAACTAGAAGGAAGGCCGACCCATAAGATTATAAGATGCCCAAAATGAGTGAGTAAAGTAAAGAGATATCATGGGCACCCAAAAGGTTGGGGACGTCGGGTCCCAGTGTCTAGAGTCATAAAAGATAAAATAATAAAGTATTATCTATGTTGTAAGGTGTGATAGACTAGAAAGAAGACATGAAACATATACAAAATGCCAAACATAGATATCAATTGTTGGTTTTCTCACTTAGGAATGATATGAATAGTAGTATGTGATTAGGACCTAGAAATGTACCCAAAGTTCATGATTTAGTGTCTACAAATTTCTTGATATTTGGAGATGAAGACCAATTGTATTCCCATTTAAGTATTCAATTTTCCAAGTTAAAAATAAGTTATGACCAAGTGATTAAACGATTGGGTTTATCATGTATTTATATGACTCCATGGATAATATTTTGTACTAAATCCAACCTAGGAGGGGAAATAGATATAAACATTAAAACATCTAAATATTAGGAAGGATGTGGACAAAAATAGTTAGAAGGCCAAAAATCCATGCAAAACTTGTCATACTAGATAGTTTTATCTAGTAAAGCAAAAATATATGTAAATACCTGGAATTTTCTACATATGATATGTGAGGATATTTTGACTAATAGTAGTGTTACTATGGGTGTTTGAGTACTAAAATAAGATATTTTAATTTAGTAAATGTATAAGTGCAATGTGTTTTATCTTTATTTGTATGTTTTATTCATGTGTAACAATCCAAATATATCATAAGTACCAAAATTCAAAATTTAGGTATCAATATTATGTGTAATGTTCCTTTCATTTTATAGATGCTCAAAGTATATACACAACAACATGGTGATTAGCATTCCTAGTGACCATAATGAGTATCCTATTCATCCTATAACAATTCCCACTTCAAAATCTACCCAAGATGAAATGTCCCATACTAGGACACAAAATTTTTATCCCATTATTTAGAGTCTTGACTATATTTCTAGATAGATTATGTAATACACAATGATACATCATTATCGTGAGAATATTGTTACATATAGTCCTCTTTAGATTAACTATGTGTTATATATTAGTACATGACACAATAGTTTGGCAAGATCCTTGTAAGCATGACCAGTATGGGACGTTAATGCAATATCCCTATAATCATTTAGATCCTAAGTTCACTACAATTACTTGTGACGTATAACATAGTTATAGGCATGATAATAAGGTTGAGATCGTAAAATATTATATCACATACATGGCTACACACTAGATTTAAATAGTTATTACACGATCATGAGCATTGTTCCTTTATGTTGTTTTCACCCAATGCTCCTTATGTTAGGATATGTTAAATCATCTCCTCGACAAGATCATAAGATATCATCTTGTAATTTATGTACTCATATTTTGAGTGTAGTCACTTATATAGATTATTGCACACACATATATCCTTATTTTATCTTGTCACCTATGGTATTTTATCTAAGAAAAAGTATCAATCATTTACATATTTTTCATTAATTCAAGACTAGGGCATAGCCTAATGATGTAGCACATTTCATAGGTTTGATGTGATTATTGAAGGAATAATTATTACTTGGGACCTCACCTTGTCTCTTCTATTTGTTTACAACATATGCCCCGTTTCTTTTAGTAAAAAAACAATTTGGAATTTCATCATTATCATTCTCTTATTACATAAAACACACACACACACACACACACACACACACACACACACACACACACACACACACACACAGAGATATATATATAATGGGAAAATATACAAAACAAGGACCTACATGTGACTTGTTCATTCATTGCATAGAATTAAGCATTTTTATTCAAATTTTACACTCTCAATATCTCATATCCTTACACATTTTATCATCATAGTAAAAATAATATAATTGTGGAAACCTTAATCTATGGACATCATACATACATTGTATGTCTTCTCAAGCCTTCAACCCTAGGGGTAGCCCACAACATTGGAAAAATTCTTACACTAAGGGGTCATATAATTTACATTATGTAGTTTATTACAACCCTATACTCTTAGGAATACCCACCACATTGGGGGAATCATACTACTAAGCTCATATAGATCACATATTTACACATTATTCCAATGATGATACAATGTTATGTTTGCATATTATGAATCACCTTATATATAATGACATGTGTTATATTGTGTTTCATACAACAATCACATTGTTCTTTTCTAAATATTGATTAGACATGTTCCATGCCTACTAGTTAATGATCATTTAATTTATTATTTTCTTATGGCACACTATTGTACTTGTTTGACTATTATCATCATGGTCTCCTATTTTTTGATATTTCAAATTGTTTCATACATCCCTTACGTATACATTATAGGATTCATGTATGATTTTATGATCATGTTTGCTTCCATGCACTTGTACGCTCTATGCTCCTATTTTCTTCTATTCTCTTGTATTCTCTATCTTGTACATTTTATGTTCCTTTTAACTTTTATACTTTATGATTTACACTTTTGTATAATTTATGTTTTATTTTTCTATGCATATGTATTCTTTATTTCTTTTCCTCACATGTTATTATTTTCTCTATGCATTAATGAATCACTACTTGTTTGTTTTATGCTCAATTACATACAATGTTATCTACCCATATTTTTTATGGACACATTAATTACTACATATATATATTAGAACAAATCTCTTGTGAAATATTTCTTGATACACATATTTCCTAAGGCACTTCTTTTAGACACACATTGTTTAGGTGTAGACACTCAAATTTTCTAACTTATCCTTTTACAAAAACAAGTTGATTATTTTCCTATGTTAAGAAAAATACTGGCATTTGAATCTCCATTTAAATATATTTCTATCTTTATCTTGACTTTATCATCTCTAATCATTTCTTTTTCCTTCATCTACGAAATATTAGTAATCCATATCCATACATGACTCCCTAACTCTATATTTTCTATCACTAGATACATATTGAAAATTGTACACCTCATGGCTATAGTGGAGTACGATCCTAATCAAATTGAATAGTCCTCTATTCTTCTGAATAAAAATATTTTTCCAATTTGAATATATTATGTGTGTCATTTCATCTTCCTAGATCAGCCTTAATTTGAATGTTTAACCTATGGAATCCTATGTAATTGATTCAATAGCACTTTATAATTCACCTAGCATTCTCATAAGATCCTATTAAAAATATTAACCCTAAAGCACTCAAGAATCTCTTAAATATTCCAAAATAACTTACACATTATTTAGAGTAGACATCATACAATTCTAAAGTACTTATACCATGTTCAAGAGTCTTGTTGGATCCTAGATTTACACCCTAGTTGCTTGGTAGAAATTCATAAGCAAATGGATTAAAGAATGGTAGATGGGAGGTATGTCATTTGTATCTAGGGATGAATCTAGCATTATTTTTATAACCAAATCTTTGAAATGACTATTAGGAATGGATAAAGGGAATGGATAACTCCTGCTACTTTTGGCTCTACAACAAACTCGAGAGGACCCAAGGGGTATCTTGAATGAAGGAGATATTTTCTAATTCTATCTCCTATAAAGTATTGGTAGGTCAATATGAGTCCATTATATCCATGAATGTGATATCCACTCAAATATTTTTCACACACATATCACCCATACTCAATACATCAAAACAAGCTACCGAAGACAAATAAAATATGATTCGTAAATATCATCTTTGTGTAAACAAAAATAAAATGGATCTTGATGATGTTGGAATACTAATCTTCATAAATAAATGAAAATAGATTCACGATATGCAGGCATAATGTAATTTTCAAGGGGTGAGATAGTAGGATACTTCATTTAGAAAAAGGGGAATGGATGATGGATGATTCATAATAAAAATGTTCCAATAATTGACATGATAGCATGCTACTTTTAGGATGCATAGAACATAAAATCAAGTAAGAACAACTTTCAAGGGAAATTTTCATTCGTTGATACCTAATTCAAGAAAATGTAACTAGACAACCTTCATAACCCTCAACACAAACACTTGTGACATAATTATAATAAAATGTTCATTTCTTCCATATTTATACACCTAAGATATACTCAAATGCTAACAGATATATTTCCAAAAGAGAATTACAATAAGGGTTTAATAAATGGAATAAATATTGCAAGTAAATACTTTAACACAATATTTATTCAGTAACCAAGAAGATGTAATAACCAGAGGTTAATCCTATGTATTAGATATATATGCAACAAACAAAATATTTCAATAAAATTAATATTTCATTGATCATATTTTCAACATACTTATCCAAAGGCATGACTGAATCAAAACATATTGTTCTATTTAATATAGTTTAAACTAGGAGACATAGACTCGATGCCCCTAATTCCTAGTAATTGTTGTACAATTTAACCACATTATCATTACAACTTCAAACTTATAAATTATACACTTTTCAGAAAATGAAAACCTAGAACCAAATCAATCAATCACAATAAAAACATAGAATGAGGACAAACCCTCATTCTTATACAAAATTTCCATAAAGGAATATACCAAAAGTCCCAAAATTAGACTGAGAGAGAAAAATACATAGAAAGGGATCTTATGCATGCCAAAATGGAAGAGAAGAATTTCAAACTGAAAATATCCCATCTTTATTCACCCAGCTAGAATGGTTATGTCTCATGATTTTTTCCATGGAGATCAAAGAATATCCCTTAGTGTGAATAAAAAAATTGTCATTTTGTGCCTAGTCGCTTATAGGAAAATATGTCACTTTTATGTAATCATTCTTTTTTTCTTTACCTTATAATTGGTTACTCATGCAATCATTGGATGGATTTTCATTCCTTTGAACAAATACAAAGAATGGAACAAGTAAAGAATAACTAAATAGAAAGAGGAGTGAGAAACAATGCATGATCTAAGTTGATTGGCTCCCCTTTTTTATATTGTTCCAACTTTTTCTGTAGAAATCCAATATTTTAAACATATTAATGAGAAGTTCCTAAATAAGACTAACATCGTAAAGAAAAACAATTTATTTTTTTGATAAAACATTGTCAAAATCAATAGAAATGTATTTTCTCTTCTTTGCCCTCTTAGCCAATTTGTTTATACTTCCTTCTAAATGAATAAATTTTTAAATTGAAGAATAATTGAAAATTGAAAAAGTGTCTAGTTCACCCCCAACATGTTGTTGAAGAGTCTTTATCATCCTATTAGCATATGTAGCTCATGGGGTATCTCAGTATCCTGTATTCAAAACATCTTCTCATGTTTTGAATCCAAATCATCAATATACTCCCTAGCATTGTCTTTCATATCATAGAGTTTATTGATACATCCTCCTTAAGCAAATCATCCATAATTTTTGTCTTTTTGGTACTCATACCACCTACCTTAGAAATCTAGGGGTACAATACCTTCATCTTCAACTAATTGTTCATCCATGGCAATTATGGCCTATAGCAGGTATTAATTCATCATAATAATCCATTTCATCATGGCATTTTTCAATATATTCCTTGGCAGCTTCCATTTGATCATATACTTTTTAGCACTCCACAATGTTTCTTATGGCCTTACTAAATTTCCTTAGCAACTCCTCTTCCTAGTTCTTAGTTGCACCAACTCTTGATTTTGAGTCATATGTAGTTAATAATGCATATGGGGTTATAGCTTACAATGATCTCTTAGCTCTCAACATGGGGATATAGCCATTTTTTCACATAGGTTGATAAAATATCAACATTTTCCTTTAATTACTTCTTGGTCTCTTTATTCTTATCAATATTTTGGAAGAGACCTCCCATAACCACTAAGACTTCATGTTTTAATCCCTCTGTGGCGGGTATTCCTAAGGGTATAAGTAGGGTGGCCTCAATTCTTGAGATACCCCCCTTGGGAGTTGTAATCTCTATAGACCTTTCCCCTTGAGTACTTATAATGGTATTTTATAGAATTTTGGCCTTTTTAGGGGCCCTTGGTTGTCTTGATGAAATAAAACTTTCAAGGCTAATAACCTCCAGTTGAATTTTTACATTTTCTCTTCTTATAAGGGTTTCTCCCAACCATCATGTATTTGGATTGTTTTCTTCCCTATGAGTTTGTAGTAGTTGTTGGGATTTGTTTGGTTTGCTATAATTTCTCATGAGATAGAGGGGTAGTCTCAAGAGTAGGAATTTGTAATTGTTAAAATTCTAAATCTTTCTCTACTTTCTCAGGGTTAGATTGTGCTATGTTTGCATCAGTTGGCCTAGCTCCTTCAACATTGGTCTTAGGATCTTTAAGTGGAGCTACTTCATGAGCTGGATCTTCATGTTTTTCTTGAAATTTTTCCTCTTTTTCTCCTTGGAAAATCCAAGAGTTGTCAATACCCTTTAAACTACCTCTAATGATTTTTGGAGAGGATCACTTGGGATGACCTATTCTTATGACTAGAAAGGTTTGTTCAATCTCGGTATGTTCTTCTCTAGATAATATTATCTCTATTAAGGTTGTTTCCACTAAACTTTCTTCCACTGAAAATGCCTCAACTATAGGTTTTGAGACAATATGGAACCTTCACCCTACCTATCAATTTGCATTTTTGGGACACTTTATTATTGGCTATCAGGAAGAGAAATATTATCTCCTTTTTATTTTTTAAGGCCTTACAGAAAATCACTAAAAACCTTAGTGTGTGTTACATCTTGTTTCCAAATATCCACAACCTCAAATTCCACAAATGGTTTATCATGGGTAAATTTTGTAATAAGAGTTTCTTGTGTTGTTATGGGTGGAGTAGAATTAACTACCTTAGGTATTTCCACGTCTTTGACATGTATTTGGGAACTTCTATATTCTCAATAATAGTTACACTTGCAATTTCTTCTGTTGTAGAGTTTTCAACTTTAGTTTTCTTACCTCTTACAAAGTGCCTAAGTATAGGTTATTCATCATCTTTTTTCTCTTGTAAGGATCCCATTATTGAGCCAAGTCTTTATTCGATATGTGGAAAATATCCCTCATTATTTTCCCTTTTCTTGGGGTTCCTTGAGGAATTTAAGGGGGCACACTTACATGACCCTCACCATGTGAAGTGGATGTATTTTTATTTGATACCTATGGAGACATATACTAAACTGGAATTGCTTAAGTAATGGGTTCATCTTTCATGGTCCTCATAAACATTTCTTATACCTTTTGCATTAGATGAGACACTAAGTTACCTTTTTACTTTTTATATCATTCCATTCATGCATTATCCCATAATTAGGCCTCTTGAATGAGACTTGAGGTTCCTTACCTTTTAATGGATCCATGTTGGTTACACCTTCCTTAAAAGGATGAAGATCATCCTTTAGAATACCATGACCTTTGTATTTTTTTAATACCTGAAAATTCCATTCCTTTATGCATGAGCCTAGTTAGGGTTCTTCTCATGACATTAGAAATTATATCCTGTATTTTTGTTGACTTTTTCCTACTCCAATAAATTGGCTCAATTGGTTGTGCAACTAATTTATTATAAACATAATATCTTCTCATTTATTTATCATCATCCAGAAGGCCTTGTGGAACAACTGCAACCTTGTATTCAATAATTTGTGGCAAGGTCATCCTAGAGAAGTCTTTAATCCTAACCTCCTCTTCATCTATACAATCCATCTAGTAATCTTCATAGTGATGCTCATGCTCATATTAGCTCCCTAGGATTGTATGTATTATCCATTTGATATCATAATTGGGCATTTCTTGGAACTTCTACATCACCATTCTATTCATTTCTTCCTCCACGAGTCTTGCTTTAACAATAGTTAAGCATGTATATCTCCTAATTGTAATTAGGAACTTCATATTTGTTTTATGCTTTCTGTAACTAGCCTATGTAACTAAGCAACATCCCTTGAAAATTCAATGAGTTCACACCCTTCATCTAGGTACCTTGGTAACATATATAGATTTCCTTAGATGTCACTCACTCTAATGTAGGTAAAGAATCTAAATTGTATAAAATAACACCCAAACTCATTGATCACTTTCCTTGCACTAGAGTATATCTTTTATTGTTCCCATCTCGGATTAAATAAGAATATGATGGGTGCAAAGAAAGCATCATGATATTTTTTGAAGTAATCCCTATGGTTTTCCAAATGCAACTAATGGTATACATCATAAACTCTTAAATAAGAGAAATCCATCCTTTTTTGGATGTTAGGGAGAGATTTGTGACATGCTACATTGTATAAAAGATAAGATGTCATGAAGAACTCACTCCTATGTTTTGATCCCTCCTAGATTTGTCTTGTAATTTTTATGAGTTGATCATGGATTAATTTACTAATGATTTTTTCCAATAAATACTCTCCTTGAAAATGAGAATAATTTGTATGTACTTAAACATCTTGTTGGTGCTCAATTATAATCTTACCCTTTATTGATTAAAAAAATCCATCTGCTAGCTTGATGTAATTTTTGTCTTCCTATGTGGAAGTGCGTAAATTTTGCCTTCACTAAGGTTTCATTGTTAGTCTTTTTCTTGGGTTGTGGATCACGCTGAGTCTTGGTATTATTTATAGTTTCTATCTATGGTGAAACTTTTTAGTTGGGAGTGTTCCGCAATCATGTATCCTTTGTGTGGCTCTATTTTTAAAAGTAAGTAAAGTTGTAGAAGTAATCTACTACCCCACCGATGCCTAGGTAAAGCCACATGTTTAGCCAACATCAAAAGTGGAGGTGCAAATTTCTCAGACCCTAGACACGTGGAGATCCTACGCTTGTTTGGGGACCTACCCCTGAATTTTACCTTTGAAGTTGTGTTGAAGAGACAGGTGGAGTCTTCCCTGGATCTTCCCATGCTTGGAATTTTCAATGGTGATGAAACTTTCTTAGACCCTAGACACGTGGAGAGCCTGCACTTGTTTGGGGACCTGCCCCTGAATTTTACCTTTGAAGTTACACTGAAGAGACACGTGGAGGCTTCCATTGGCTCTTCCCATGCTTGGAATTTTCAATGGCTGATGCAAATTTCTTCATACCTTAAACACGTGGAGATCATGAGCTTGTTTGGGGACCTACCCTTGAATTTTACCTTTGAATTGCTTCGAATAAACACGGAGGATTCATTTGGCATTTTTATACTTAGCCGATTCGAGCCTCAAGTGAACAAATCAAAATCAGAAGGGAACATTTTAGATGACCTGCCAAAAGTGAAGACCGGATCTCCCAGTCAAACGCAAATGAGATACATCAAAAAGACTCATGTTTCATACACCTAGCCATATGGGATGATGTTCATAAATATCACAGGATAGAGCACAGGATCAGTAGTTGGGTAGAGAGTGGAGGGAAAAGAGCAAAGGGACAAGCTGGTTTTAGACCCAAACACTCAACCATTGATCATTGTGTCACACTCAGACATCTAGTGGAAAATGGGTGGGATCAAAAGGAGGATGCTTACTTGTTGTTTTGTGGACTTCAAAAATATTTTGACATGGTTCCAAGGAACAAAATGTGGAACAAAATGGAGGAGTTAGGGGTTCCAACACATTACAGGGCTATCATTCATAGACTATATGAGCAAGTGAAAGCTAAAATCAAAATGCATGTAGGGTTATCTAAAGGTTTTGGGAGTGATATAGGGGTTAAGAAAGGCTTCCCTCTCTCTCCAACCTTATTTGGATTGTACATAGAAAAATTGGAAGAAGGGAATAAAAAAATTGGAGGTAATGGAGTACCCCTGGCTAAGTATGTGGTGAAACTCATGTTATATGTAGATGATCTAATTCTAATGGCAGAAACAATCCAAGACCTGAGGATCCACCTTTTCTCTTTAGATCTTTTCTGAAAAGAGGTAGGAATGCATGTAAACATTAGAAAAACCAAAATTGTGATTTTTCTGTAAAGAAGACAAGCCAACAACCCGAATTTCAGTTTGAAGGTGAGCCTTTTAGATATAGTGTCAGAGTAAAAATATCGAGGCATTGATTTTCATGGTAGGATCAAATGGAGCATATGCAGGATGAAAAAAATTCAAGGAGGATGGAAAGCCCTCTTTGTGCTCCAAAACAGGTGTAAAACTCGAATTATGGGATTGGATGTGAAACAGGGAGGTGGAAAATACCCAAGGAGCTGTGGGGAGAGTGAACTTGTGTATTGTGTTGTCAAGGGAAATTGAGATGGAAGCACACTTTATTCTCCAATGTCCTAAGTTCACTGGTATTCAATCCAAATATGAATAAATCCTAGCCAGTGCCATGGTGGAACTATTTGAGGAAAATAGAATAAAGAGCTTAGGGGAAATGTTGTCACAGATCAGTCGGCAGAGGAGCAGCCTCCTAAAAGAGGTCAAAAGGCCCACTTTGATCTAAGGCGGTCTAGTAAAGCCACGTGTTGAGCTAGCATGAAAAGCGGATGGGTGGACTAAAGTGTCTAAAAGTAAATACCCCTAGGCTCACTTTAGTTAAAGTTTGTTCCATGTGGAAGCTTCCGTTGGATCTTCCCATGTTTAGACTTCTCAATGGCCGGTGCAACTTTCTCGAGCTCTAACCACATGGAGGGCTTGCACTTGTTTGGGGACCTTCCTCTAGATTTCACCTTTGAATTTTCACCGAAGAGACACGTGGAGGCTTCTGCTGGCCTTTTTTATACTTACCCAATTCAGGCCTTGAGCAAACAAAGTATTGCTTGGAATATTCTTATTTTTGGGGGGGAAGCTTTGAATTAAAGTGAGTAATATAAAAGTATGAAAAGACCATGGAAGAAAAAGGGGGTTAATCTTTCTGAAATTTAGTCAGAGAGAAAAAAGGAGAGAAGAGCCGAGAGAAGCCATTTTTCTGGGAAATTTTTTTGAGAAACCAGTTATTTCTTGTGTGCCTTTCAAAATTGATCATGTCAAGTTGGTTACAGATGTATAGCCATTGAAAAACTTTGAGATTGTAAACAAACTTTCCCTTATTGATCAAATTTGAGAAACCTTGAGTAATTCATGTAGATCAATGAACTGTGTTATGTCCATTTTCATCTTGAGATATTTTCAAATAGTTATCTATGTGCCTGTTGCAGTATTACATTAGAAATCCTTTGAAATCACACAAAATCTCATCCTCATGACAAGTATTGTGGAATTTTTAATTACATTATGAAGAGAGATTTCATTTCATAATGCAATAAGTGATTTAAATTCACTTTACTTTCATTTCAGTGATATAGATTGTTTGTCAGTTTATGAGTGTATCATGAGCATGATATAGTAGGGGTTTTCTAAAGTTTAATTGAGTCTTTAACATGAGTTCTTGTGTTAAAACCTTGAAGAATGTGTGAAGTTGTGTGTCTTTGAGCTTTCATAGATGCACAATTTTCTAGTTGAAGGTTCATCTTTACTATTTGAAGTTATTCATCTTTTTTCCTTATGGATCTGTTAACATTTGTTTAAAGTTCTCAAATATTTGGTATAATCAACTTTATCCTGCTTAACTTCCCAACCATAAAATACATATCTAGAGATGAACCATACATGAACTACCCTGCTTGCACTGTTTGTTCCTACCCCGAGGGAATTTTTTGATTTACCCATCCCTTACCTCAATATGTAGGAGCAATTAGTTTTTACCATTGCCTTTAGTAACCTAGATCTTGTCTAGAAGGTTTCTTCATCCTCTAAAGTGAAAACTCATGAGAGTTAGAATATGTTGTATTGACCATACCTTGTAAAGATCTCATATCAATTATGTGAAAGGAAAGAAAAATACTATGAATCTATAGATGTCATCCACCAATATGGGTTACAAAATGGGTCCTCTCACCCTGGTTAAAGGCACAACCTAAAGTAGTCAGGGTAGGTAAAACCCTATTCATAGTGTTATCCATTTCTTCCATGCTTGAGTGAATGAAGAGTTGGTTAAATCCATCCCCAGATACAAAATGACTCACACTTTGATTTATCTTCCTCCAAGCATCTTTTTCAAACTATAGTGTTTCTCAGTCGCAAAGGGAGAATCAATTTGGGTACCAACACATCCATTCATGGAAATAATAGGAAGAGTTCAAGCCTAAAATTTTCCTCAATAAGGTGATTAGATCCTTAACTTTCTTAATGAAGTCTAATCTTGTCAACTTCTTGGGAATTCTTGTGTAAGAAACCTTAGTCTTTTGTAACCAAAGTGATTATTCATAATTTTAGATATTGCAACATTATGGGTGGCCCATAGCTTCTCATATGATTTAATAGTTACGTCATCTACCTCTTTTATTTATAAGCATCCCTAGAAATTCTTAAAATGTCTCTAGTGTCAATGATAGGACCTTGGCACCACTTTGTCTTCTAGCACCTCCATGGTTTTACGGGTTATAATTTTCAGCACATGCACATACTAGTTTCAAGCATTGAATAGAGGGAGGGAAAGTAGAGTCCAAGGAAATTCCACTTGAATCAATAGATGTGAATAGAGGGAGGGAAAGTAGAGTCCAAGGAAATTCCACTTGAATTAATAGATGTGTTAGTGAAATTTTTGCTAGGAAAAAATTATTTTTTTCACTAACTCTCTCGTTAAGAAGGTGGATATCAATTTGGTTGAATGGGTGTTGCTGCAAATGAATAAATGCTTTGAGTTATTTGAAGGGTTGATGGCTGAGGTAGTTCAATATCTCCTTATTCCAAGCCTTCTTTCAGATCTTGATTTGATTTGACCCTCTTCTTTATCATCCTATAATGATTCAGACTTAGATTCCATTGATTTCCTCTTTTGAATCCTTTTAGAGTGGGTGAAACTAGAAGTTTTCTCAATTGCCTTTGAAGTAGAGGGAGGATAATCTTGTTTCTTGAGAGCATGGAGACATCCTTATATAATGAACATTTTTTATTATATATGGTAAAAATAGGGATGAGCTCCCAGGGGCCATTACAAAAGGAGAATTACAAAAGTAGCAAAAAGGAAACAAGAAAGTCCCAGAAGGGAGTTAAACATGCTTAACTCATAAAGAGAAGGACCAGACTTTATAGCAAGGTGGGTAAACCTGAGAGAAGGAGAAACAGACTCAAAATGGTAAAACAACATAAGTTTTCCAAAATTCTGCCAACAAACCGGGAACAAATGTTAATTATTTGGGGATCCCCCACTATTACGATCGTGGCTATCTTTGTTCTTACCACTCTCAGGACCTTTATCATTAATATCATCCTCCATTTCATCCTTAGAGCTGCTGATGTGCAATTTTAAAATCATTCTTTTTTTTCCTCCTCCATCCTTTCCATCTTATCTTGAGATTTTGTCTGGTCCTCTAGCTCAAGAAGTTTCTTCCTAGACTTCACCTATGTGGTGATAATTTGCTTGGAAGCATTGATGACATCCATCATTTTATCCCTTTGGCCCACATTGGTTTCTTCCATCACATGGAAAACCCCTTATAAGTACTGAACCTTACTACTCAAATCCTCTAAACCCTTAAAATTACCATCCTTGTCATGTTTTCTCGAAGTGCTCACTTCCTATGACATGCCTCACCCATATCCTTACAGAAACCTCCCACCAAATTTAAAATTGTTGGCCTTCATCTTAGTGAGGCATTCAGCAAGATTGAGGTCATCCTCATCTCGCATGATCTTCCATGGGAGAACACAAATCAAGTTTCCTATTTTCATACATCAGAAGAATGAGCCCTTTGTGCAGAGGAAAATCCACTTTCTCCTACTTTGGAAAGCCTCTAAGGAGTTAGTCGGTGACATATATAGAAATAAGGTGGAACATGTTCAAAAGGGTCAAATGGTGAGTATATATTTTTCTGTATTTACCCTCCATAGTGATGTACTTCATAATATGGAGGCACACCTCTCTCCAAATACCAGAATGCATGACCTGGCAATACCATCCATAAAGTAGGAACATCTTTCCTTGCCAACAAAGAACCACTCAATTTCTTGTTCTCTGTGGGTTCTATCCTTGAAAATTTTAAGCCCATCCATTTTCATGTCCATGACCGAGCGATGGAGGACTCAGACACCTCGATTTCCATTCCTCTGACAACAAACTTATCTACTTTCCAAGATTTTCTGAAATCCTTAGATAGAGAGGGATCATGACCATGTAATTTGGAAATGAAATTGTTGAAACCCCAATCCTAAGCCTGTTCCACAGAGGTTTATTACACACTTTAATGCTATGTCTATCATATTCAACATGAATCCTATCACCCCCCATATTCACCACACCAAGATTCTTCTGATTGCTACAAAAATTCAACAAGGGACCTTCTTTCGCATTGGAAAAAATATTAGAAGGAAAGATATTAAGTTATCTCTGCCATTGTTCTCACTCATGCCAACATTATAAAACATAGTGCCCTCTATCTCTACTGATGGACTCATTAATATTCATGGGTAATATATCAACTTTACACCATAGCTTATAATCATTACAATGGATGTCGTAATTGGCCATCTTGTCCGCACATTTGTTCCCTTGACGAAGGGTATGATTATAAGAAATGCTATGAAAATAATTAGAAATTTCCTTAACATCATTAAGGATAGTACTAATGGCCCAATTAATGGAACCTTTGTTACTAAGGGAATTAATAATGAGGAGAGAGTCACCTTCGATCTGGATGTCCTTGAGGACTTTTTATTTAGCAAGCAATACCCCCAAAGAAGAGTTCTATCTTATGCCATGTTATTTTTTTGACGACCTAAAGGACCCACATAGGAAAACAACTAATCACCATCATTGTTCCTAAGAATTCCTCCTCCCCCAGTAGGACCCAGGTTCACTTTTGAGGCTCCATCAAATTTAAACTTAACAACATTTCCTCCAGGATTTTCTAGCATTTGGAGTTTTGTATAGGAGTGTGGTAATCCACCGAAACAAGGAAAACTTGTCAAGAACTTTCTGCTCACTTTTCAGACAGGGTTTCTTGACTTTACCTTTAAAGAGTTTAATGTTTTCCATAATGGCACTCAAGTTTTTCCTCCTAAATTTTGATAAAATATCTTTCTGATCGCAGAAGATACCATCATTTTTGTCTTTCCATAAACCCCAAAAATGTGGAAGGGCAATGTTCCAGGCCCAGGTCAAGATAGGAAAATGGAATGGGCTCACCCATTGAAAGCAACAATCTTCAATCATCGAGGGAAAGATCCATTGGATATTGAAAAGATCCTAGAATAGTAGTAAAGACAATGTGGGAGAAGGAGCAATGAAGGAGGAGATGATTGACATTTTCCTCCTCTTTCTTACAAAGGGAACATCTATTGGGAATCTTCATCCCCCTTTTCCTGAGATTGTCCACAGTCGAATTTTATTCTGGGTGGCCAACCAGAAAAAGATATTAATCTTTGGGATGATATCTTTCACCCAAAGTTTCCCCCAATAGTCCTTGAGCATATCATTTTTGAATTTAGACATATAGGCATATTTAACCATGAAATTACCATATTATTCTTCTCTCCATTTGATGGAGTCCTCCTTGGTTTGGAACAAGGGGATGTGGAAAGCCTTAAGTTGATTGTTGAGATCACAAAAAGGTTGGATGTCACCGTCAAAATCTAGGGGAGGCTCAATGGTCTCCCATCGACAGTATCTTCCTAGATCAAAAAGTCTCAAATCTAAAATTTGCTAGAATCCTTGTAGTATTGAGCCATGTCTTTCCAGAGGTCTAAGTTAGATAAAGGGGAGTCCCCAAATGAATTATAAAACTAGAAACTGATTATAGAGCCCTTACCAATTTCCCAAATCATACCTTTGGATATAATGAACATTACTCTCTTCTTTTTGAAACACTCTCTGGACCTTCGGATCACTACCTCATTTCTATCATTTATATCCCCGATTTACGAATCCTACAAGAAATTTATGGGAGAGTCAAAGCTTTCACATCCATATACTCAGGGTTGTACAACTCTGTTACATCATCATTAATTCCCTCCTTGAACCAATAAAATCCAAACTACCTCATTTTTCCCTCTTTGTCATCCTCATGTGATCTCTTTCTTTTACTTCAAGATCATCATAATAGTTCACCCAATAGTCCTCAATTTGTGGAACATGGTACAAGTTTGTGATATGGAACATATCAAGAGTGCTCTAGATGTCAAATTTATGATTCAAAGTGTAGGAATAAAGATTCAATTGAGAGAAAGAGGCTTTAAAATTTGATGCATTAATGAGAGACTTACGAGAGAAAATTCCCTAATAAATAGGGAAATACACACCTTTATTTGTCCTACTCTTGAGTTTTCCATTGACATGGACAATTTTTCTACAAATCTTATGAATGAGGTACCTTGGAATTTTTCACAAAGCGAGGTAAAATTGGCATACCTTGATGTATGAGAAAGTCAAAAATTGTGTGAATAAGGATCTGTATCTTTGAATCAACGTGACAACGTGCGAGGACGATCTTTAGATTCCTTTTGATAAATCTCACAACATACATGGTGAATGCATCATTCACTCATCCAAATTGATAATTAACCTCTTTCAACGTCAGCTATGGATATCTCTTGTAGGTGGGGGCCTTTAGGGAGATGTTCATTGTGAGATTCAAACCCTTGAAAGATATCATACTAGCTAGAGCATACACTAAGTATGATGTCATGGAAACATACGGTGACTAGAAGCTGGAGTAACCAAAAATAGAGGTTATCATTGATGATTTGACCCCATTCCATCATTTTCTTGCCTTCATTGATGGTAAGGATAAAAAACACCATTTAATCATAAAAATATTTGGTGCATTCCTCTCCCATCATTCTATAAAAAAGAATGATAGCATCTGAGAATCCCTCGTGAAACTCATGCCTAAACCAAGACTTTGGTACATAGGATGGTTTCTAACTTGATTTAGCCATGACCCCAATCAAAGCCCGATAGGTATGAATTTGTCTTTGGCCATTCTCCTGATGCAAACTCCTTTGGGGTGATTTCCTTATTTCTCCAAGTTGGGATTTGTATACTTTTTGATATTCCCTTGCGGGTGACCATTGCCAATATTGAGATATCATCTACCCATATTATTTGAGTGTGTTATTCATAGCGTTGAGCACAAGTCATCACTATTTCTTTGTTTTGGATGGATAGTGGGTGGCCATTTCAATTTTAGTAGGTTAGGGAGTTCCTCGTAGGCTCCTACAATCTGCAATAATTTGGATCGTTCTTTGCACAAGAGAACTAGCCAATTGGAGAAATCACGAGAAGGTAGGAATGGTTCATATTGTGCTTTCCAGACCTGACCTAGCTACAGGGATCACTAGCTCCTATGTTTTACAGGTGATTAGAGTTCAGGTAGAACTATGGAACAATTCCACCTGCTTCCTTATTTCCCACACCATCTACTTCACCCTCAATGCTCTACCTCCACTCGATTTTTTTATATCACCTGCAGAGTCGGTCAAATAGGCCATGCAAGGAACCAAATTCTGGTGGAATGTTTCCTCCGTTTTGTCCACGTTTGAATTTCCGTAAAACATTATTGCTTTGTCCTATGGTTAGATTGATAATGTAGAGAAATTAAACCCCGAGGGAACTATTCCTATTGCACTCGAAAAATATGATTAACTTGTAAAAAAATTCCCAAAATTGTTTTGCAGCTCAATCAACGATGTTGGAAACTCTTTGTTTCACATAATTATTCCTCTCGTTCCCAAAACTTGATTTGTCCACAATACACTCAAAAGACCTGATTTTTCTTATTTTTGGCTAAGATTTGGATTAAGGAGTTGTGTAAGGGAGAGGGAAGCCTTATAACATTGAAATTTTCCATTTTATTTGTTTGTACCTATCCAAGTTCAAGAGAACTACCTATTTTTCCAATTTCTTCTCCAAGGTTCAACCATATTGCTTTAGTCCAAAGATGCAATTTAGCCAATTTTTAGAGGGTAAAAATTTGTATAACACTTGTCATTGCTACTGATGATCCCCTAGTATTACATATGTTACATATATTTTTACTCACATATTGATCCTTACATTTTCACTTGCTTCCTCCATTATTTCCAATGAGCCAAAAGTTACATCAATTCTATTTTCTGCTAATGGATACACTCTTATTAATTATACACTTCATACTCTCTTTTTTGGATCTTGGACTCTATATAGTTTTCCCCTCACTATGTTTCCATCATTCTCTAGTAACTCTTCTACTTCTTAATGTTACACATATTCTAGTTTCTCCATATGCATGACACAATCCTACTCCACATGTTATGATACACACACTTTCAAATAAATCTTGGTCCTTGCCTCATGTTCACCTATGTTCATATTCTTTAGCATATCATGGGACCTTTCCTACTACTCTTATTGGATATATCATTTTGACATCCAAATTTGGGGGCATCCTAATTCCCCCACACCACCCGACAATGCACTCTTGTTCTTGGTTCATACTTGACTATTGAGGGATTCCACACACACACACACACACACACAC
The DNA here is from genome assembly GCA_018340775.1 of Taxus wallichiana var. yunnanensis. Classification (NCBI taxonomy): domain Eukaryota; kingdom Viridiplantae; phylum Streptophyta; class Pinopsida; order Cupressales; family Taxaceae; genus Taxus; species Taxus wallichiana. Next base: position 431,238,426 of record CM031235.1, on the reverse strand, counting down.
ACTGGGGGAATCCTTATTCCTCCCTTATAGTTTTTGTCTTTAACATATATGCATTTAAAAATATAAAAAAATGTTTTCTTAGATCTTGATTAAATGTACTCTTGTTTCCTTATACTACTATATGTTTCACCTTTACTTATTATGTTAATATGGTTCCTAGTATGCTTTATCATTTTTCATACACACATGAAAATTTTCATGGTATATTAAGGTGAATACAAGTCACTTACAAGTTGTTACATGATGTATGATGTTTGGCCTTGTCCATTACCACTGTGACCGAGGCTCCGAGGATTCTACCTCATCCCAATTACTATTAATTGTTATCATTACATTATTTCACAATTTAATTCCTATATTCATATATTACATTATGGAATACTATTTATGTGTCCTAACATGATAACGGGTGCTTCATGTGTAGCATTTTCCTTGAAGGACTCCTTTTAATTATGGTTATCGATTTGTTTGTATCATGTTTGCTATTTTTTACAATTTATGCCCTATTTTTTTTGTTTCCTAGTTTACACAATCCTTGATGGATTTGATTTTATTGTTACATCCTAAGTGGTGTCTCACATATGCAAAAAAATGTCCTCATTATGTCCGGTTTTTTATTTTCCTATATTATTTCACTAGTTACTATTTTTGTGTACATTTCTTGTTTCTCACTAACACTTGTATGTTATCATTTTCAAAAAAAAATTCTTACACCATGGTAACTACCATATCTAATACATGCTCCCCATGTAGAAATCCCTATATCAAATATGCATATTAGTTTTATCCTTCCTCGTTTGGGCTCTGTTCACTTTTGTTCATCTCACGCACCCTAAAGGAGTAGGGGAAAACATTGGGTGAATATTTTCACCCTCCCAATAGTTACATAAAGCAATTATAGAATCATAGTCAACGGGAACATAATAAAAATCAGTCACGAACAAGACCGAAATAGTCTTCGCCAAAATTTTGATCCTGGATTGAAATTCCCAATACGAGAAAAGAGGAATGGGCATTCGTGTCCCACTTGGGTGCTCTTTTCACGGGGAAAATAGTTATAAAGAATTTTTTAGTAGTTGCGCAATCATGGTCTTCTCCAGTTTTAACAGTTACATAGTCAGTTTCATATTGCAATTAGTTACTAATAGGGAACTAACTACTTAGGAAACAAAGAAAGATCCAAATCATGATCAAATAAGGAAGTCGCATATGCGGGATAGTAATATACCTAGAAAAACATGTCACCCAAGGAAAGTTACAAATCAGGTTTTTAATCATTTGTAGTGGCGCTTATCCATGGGGAAGCATTAATAGTTAGAGGGAAAATCCTATAATATCTCCTAATTCACTTTCCCGTAGTGGTTACATGATGCCTAAATCTGAAACTTAGCACCAAGATGCTTAAATCCCTGTTTTGGTGACAGGACACCCAAATCATTCATATTATTCCTACAGCTCCTAAGAAATAAGTCTACAAGCATGAATAAATTTCTCTCTTTCTATTTTAGCATTTCAAGTGTAATTTAACCCCTTGGTTTATATTTTTCAATACGTATTTCTATTTTAAATAATTTTCAAGTTAAATTTCAATTACATTTACCTATAGTATTTACTACACTTTTTTTATTTTGTAGGTCCTATCCTACTCCAATAGAGGAAAAACACACAAGAAACCATGAAAAAAATCTCAAGCACGCTCCGGAAAATACAATACTCCAAGGAACTACATGCATGCCATTATCACTCCACACACACAAAGGTCACCCCTAGATCCTTATTGTACACTTCCTTTAAAATTACACGGTGCATTTTTTTGCACTCATTCGGCACACTACTAGACACAATCTTCTTTTGAATCTCCAAGGTACACTTTTCTTTTCTATTTTATGATATTGAATCCTTATTTACTAGTATAAAGTGGAGAAAAATGTAGTCATTAAATCATGCACTTACTATGTACATTTAGCCTCTAAATACTTCATTTATATGTATGGTTCCTAAGTAAGATAACTAGTCATTAACAACCCTTTTACTTTTTTGACATTAATTTTATCCCTTTCATCATCGTTTCTTACTATTTCATATTTGTAACTTGGAGTTTTACATACTAGCCACCATCTTTCTCAGCTATGATTTCATCATCTACTTTTAAAGCATCCTATACAGGACCTCCCATTAGGGACAGGAGCACCTGGGCACTACTCTCCCCTTTACGTGCTTTTTTCCACTTCCCCTCTTTTGTTGGATTTTCATATGTTACTTATTTCTCATCTTTTTTTTTTCACAAATTTACTCATCCTTTCACTTGTTAACAATGAAAATTAAGCAAAGGAATCATTTATACATGTCTTACTTAACCTCATAATATAGAAATCATTCAAGAGGCACATCTTATTACAAGGAGATAATATTTTCTATCTACTACACTAGGGACTACATTTTAGGTTGCATTAGTCATTGCACAGGAGGTTATTCTAAATTCTATACCACACATCTTACATTGGAACAAAGTAGTTGTATCCTAGTATTCTTTCTACAACTAGAACTAGGGAATCTAGCTCAAGGGACATAATTTCAATCACACGCCATCAAAACTACATGGATTCTAAAGTGCGGTGCAGCACTCGGTGATATTCGGGGTCATTCTAACTCTCTCGTATGTATTTTATATTTATTCTAATGTGTACTTGAGTTTTTACATGTATCTAGGTTTTATTTTGTAGTTTCATATGTGATAAAATAGTCATACAACAAACTTGACATGACCTACAAAGAACTTGATACCACATATAGTGAACAACAAGTGATAAAGAAAGAGTGAATCCCTTTCCTAGACACCAACACCTAGATTAAACACTAGCACCCTAATAGCCTTGTTTTCCTAGGGATTTTATGCTTAAGATCATTACATCCTAACATCAAAAATAGAGCCTAAATATCCCATAATTCACCTTTCCAAATCTATCATCATCCCATAAACAAATTCATACCTACAAAGGTAAGATAAGTTATTCTACAAACCCTATATATCGCTCTTACTTATACTTCTTTATCTAGATCTTGTATGTTACTTTTATTTTATCGATCAGTAGTGTCCTTACACTAGATTTAATTTTAAATAGATCACTTTGAGTGATAACATTATTTTATATACTCTTTAACATATACACTCATGAGGTATATAGAGATTAATGTGGGACATACATAGATTGATTTGAGATGATGGTTCTAGCCTAAACCATTCCCAATTGATAAATTTTTATCGCGGACATCTCTATAATTTTGTAGGTTATATTATTTCATTAAAGTTACTTATCACTTAATCAATATTTCTCACTACTTTTATGCTATGCATGTTATATTTTTCAAACTAATATGGCAAATCCTTGTGTCTGTGAAGATCTTAATTATCTATATTTGTGTTCACTTACTTATCGCATGTGTGATCAATCACTTGTTAATAGATAGAGTAATTTTTATTATATTTATTGTTTGTTTTCTCATGTGTTTTTCCCTTATATGTAGCCTAGGTGCCTTTGTTTTGTGTGTGTGACACTATGGTGTCTTTTTTTTGCTATCATTTCCTATTAATCATGCTCTCTTGTGTGTGAAATTATTATGTCACATTTTTTTATCTTCATTACCTCTTGTGACACTAACACATGTATCGTTACTTGTGTACTTGTATGTTGTATTACTTTTTTATGTTCACCTTTGTGCTTGACTCTATGTATTTTTATTTCGACTTGATTATTTTCATATTCACTTATATATTAAATTATTAGTGTGTGCTTGTTTCACTTAATGCTTGATTTCTTGTATGTTAACTTACATGTATGCTTGTATGCCTATAAGCTTACTTGATTACTAATATTTCTTTCTAAATGTTTCTTTTTCTTGTCTTTCATGGTATTTACTACACATAAACCCTTGGTTTAGTAGATATATGATCCCCATGGTGGCCACTACCCTCCATGTTATCCATAAAAACTATCACGTCAATTCCAACATGGGGATACTTAATTTCTTTTATTCGAGCATTCTACTTGTATGTATAATTTTCCTCAAAAATGGGATCCTTGAGTGGGGTTTTAAATAGTTACAAACAGGATTCTATTATTAGAATTGGTGTCAAACAAGATAAAAATACATTGGAATAAGAACAAATAATTAACATGAATAGTTTGCACATGGGGATAAAACCATCTAAAAGGGAAGGAAATGTGGTATGTTATGGTCTAGAAAGGGACAATTTTTTCATAGAGGAATATTTTAGAAAATACATATCATCAAACACTTACTTATCAATTACAAGGATTTTGGTATGGATTCGAATTCCTAGGCTCGGTGCATGGTAGAATTACTACACTTTGGATGGGTTTTTGAGACGTCACATCCTCTTCAAAGACTACGTAGTTTCAGAATACATGTATGATCTATGGGGTATGGGCATTCCTTTTTCCATCATCAAGCATGTAAGTAAATAAATTTCATAATCAATTGAACATTATATGGTGGGCATGATTCAACCATTCCTAATTTAGTGTTAATTTACACTTATTCTTAGATCCATCTGTAGTAGTATGGTTAGTGGACATTGGATTTTAAGAAAACTAGGGTGACTAGAAAGCCTTAAATTACCCTTCAATCTCATTCTCTTATTAGAATAAATGGGAGTGACCAAAAAAATTTAATATATTCTATCTTTTGGGTTATTTAGAATAAATCCTTGGAACATTCTTTAGGAATTCACTTTATTGACACTTGACTCCTTCATGTGGATCTAGCATATCCTTGGCCCCATTTAGGACTAATCTCCCCCAATCGTAGGGAAAACTACAAATTCGATAATCTACAACATCACAACATTTACAAACTTCTCCTTTAGTAGAGTTAGTAGATGTACTCGATGTTTTTCCTTCTCTCATTTCTTATTAGTTATAAATTACAAGTGCATGTTTCTAAATTTAGTTAAATTTTATTTCTCTTTATAGACATTGACTATAATGTATATTATAGGTTTCATCATGGAGTGTGCCAAAACTAATACAAGAGCCCACATAATGTTGAGTGAAGACAAAGTGTGTTTCCACACTCGGATAACTTTTTTAAGCTTGTAATCATATTTCATAAATTATACACATAAAATCAGAAATGAAAACTTTGAATTCATCCCAACACTATGAATTATTCATGCATTCTAATCCTAGGTGTCATATTCATGTTCCCATGTGTGACTTGTTTTATTTCTTTATCTTCTCAGTCATCACTATACCTAGCATATTTATTCAAAGTTGAGCACAAATCCCATGAATATTTACAAAACAATTAGATTAATTACTTGAACCACCTATACAAACCCATTTAGGATTGGGTTGAGCCATACTATGGATTAGGCCAACTGTATCACTTTGTCTTTTCATATCCAATGATTATTTTTTCAATTTTATATCTTTATTTTGAACATTTCTTATCCCTTAGTTCAGATTTAGTATGAATTAGTAATCACAAACACCTATATAATCAATATTAATTGACCATTTGAAATCACCTAGAAATTTAAAGATACACTCTTGTGAATATGACTCCAAAGCTATCTTAACCTCTCCTCTTTCTTTCTAGAGTAGTACCACATATTGAGGATCATCCCATACATTGAATATGAAGCACTCAACCAAGTCAAAGACTATAGATTCCATATACATGAGCCAAGACATAGTCAAGATCAAGATAATTTTTCATACTACTAAACATATATATGGTCAAGAGAATTCAATCTAGGTCTACAGACACTAGCATTATATACACAATTACAAACGGTACATATCAATCTATCTATAGCTATTCCCAATATCATTGGGATAAGATGCTCAAGGGTACATTAGGGGTTGGATTATATTTGTATTCACACTTTCACTAACACTATGTGAATTACATGATTTTTCTCTAGCTCGAGGGGATGTAGTGAAGTTCATAGCGATTCAAAGAGGATTTTACTAACATGGTCAATCCAACCTCACCACACATGGATTTATCCTTTTATTATCTAATGGTTGCATAAATTTTATAACATGTATCTAGATATTTCTACTTTTTACAAGTCATTATAATAAGTTTCACACTTTTGTAAACTATAATCCTCAGATAAGCATACTTGTAGGCCACGGTGAACACCAAAATTTGTATATTTTAGCACACAGGGGTCTAGAACCCTAAAAATAGAGAAAAATATAGTATGGATCTGTCCTAATCCACACATATTTGTCTTAGCTCATCATCTAGATCTAGTTTCATAAATTAAGCATCTTTAGATCTCCCTTAGTCTACATACGTAGTTTTCATATCAAGATTACACCTTGCACCTTTCTATCAACTAAGTGCACTCCCTTATTGTCATTTAAGAAATTATATCTTATAATTTATAGTATTTATTTATGGATATATTTTTTTATTTACATATTAATTGTTAAATTAATAAATCTAAATATATAACATGTTACAAACCCCATTTTAATCAAATCCAATTTTGGTTGAATCATTAATAAATAAATATTTATACACAAATATTAAAGTGCATTAAAAGGATGAAGAATGTTCGATATAATTATAGAACATGTTAAATATAGAAATTACAAAAATATAAGTGTTCTTATATTTCTTATTCTTTGAGTTTCTAGACTAAATTGGGTTTTCATAGGGGAGAATATGACAAATCTGATATGTGTTTCCTTCATCTCTATAACTAGCATTGTAATTTTCTCTATAAAATAGCACCCATTTGGACAATAGAACCTATAAGAACCTATCTAGAATTGATTAGTTATGTCTAATTGATTTCTCTACTTATGGTTCATTTTATGTATATACTTCTCTATTTGTAATTCCCATTTTCAATTTCAGTTATATTTTATGTGCATGAATGTCATTGTAAATAGTTATCTCCTCTTAAAACCATAATTCTACTTAAAGGACCTATAAAACAGGCTCACCATTTTGGGTGAAGGTACTCGTGTGCCACCTACATAGAAATGATGTAAAGAGACCTTAAATACACATATTTTATCAACTATTAGAAGTGAAATTGTGAGGATGCAAATATGTGAATGCAACTAGAATTTTACACTTAATGATTCATAATGTTTGTTTTGACTTTAAGTGGAATGTTTGTCACTTGTCTTGGAATGTACTTGGATAAATTTAGAGCGCTTGAGAATTTATTAAGGGTTTTTATTAATATTCACTCTTAATTTAGGTAAGAATATGGCATATTTTTATTTAACAAATATTGAATTTTTGAAATCCTAATATTGTAGAGTCACATATGATAAATAAACATTATAGTACATATTTGAAGAAATTAAGATAATGGAAATTTAAACTCTAAGTGAAATAGAGGGGATAGAAGACTTAATTGATTTTTGCAATAAATTTCAAAGTGTTCTAGAGTGGAGAATTTATAAATAGGAGGAAATTGTCACAATTGTGCTCAAAAAATTATGTAACTACGAGAATAAGATGAACCGGGGTTCCTAGAATGGGGACCTGGGGCACCTAGGCACAAAGATCGATACCTATTTTTTAAGGTATTGCAAGTTTGTCGCTACCCTTTGTTTTTGGTCACATGTATGTCAGTGGATGTTCGAGAGAATTCACTTGTAACCTATAAAAAAATGATCTTCTTAGCAAAACCCCAAAACACATCAAATCCTAAAAAGAAAAATATGTAAATTGGGATTCAAACTAACCCCGGAGATCACGTGAGTGAACTTACAGACTGAGTGTTGCACTACATCTCAGACTCCATGTAGCTCTTGTGTGTGTGTGTAGAAATTGTGCCCTTGGAAGCTCTTATGCAAGATGAACTTGATAGTGAGTAATAGCTAGATGTAGCAATGTAGATACATCTGTGGATGGAATAAAGAAACTTATCCCTCTATGCATGTCTATAGAAAATTAATTCCCTTGTCCCTTGAATGAAGCTAGATGAATGCCTTTGATTCCTTTTGATGCCTTTCGATGCAACCTTAGGTGATGATAATAGATGTTTAGAGCTTGGTATTTTATTATGGTCACATATCTTTATATTTACATGATTCTAACAACTAAAATGTTGACCCATAAGAAAATAATATGCCCAAAAGATAAAATATTCCCAAAAGGAGTGAGTAAAATAAAGAGAGGTCAAGGGCACCTAAAAGGATGGGTACGCCTTTGAGCAGGCATCTGTCTGGGTGTTGGTGTCTAGAGTCATAAAATATAAAATAGTAAAGTATTGACTGGGTTATAGGGTGTAAGAGACTAGAAAGAAGACATGAAACATAGACAAAAGGCCAAATATAGCTATCAATTGCTAGTTTTATCACTTAGGAATCATATGAATAGTAGTATGTGATTAGGACCTAGAAATGTACCCAAAGTGTGTGATTTAGTGTCTACATTTTCCCCCACTTTATGTTGTTGAGTGAATACTTGATAACATAAAGTAGTTCATAATTTGTGTACCTTAGTTCCTTGTAGATCAATGGTGAAAATTTACCAAGTAGAAAAGTGAAAGCGTGGAGTGATAAAAATGAAGCTTGGAAGCTAAGAAAAAGGAAGTGACCCTAGAGGTGAAAAGTGTAATGTGTGTATCATGTTGTACTTGTTCTAGTTTGTGTTGTGTTTTAGATTGTTTCTTCTTATAAGGATGAACATACAAAAAGAAGAGAAAAATAGTATTCAAAGTCATGTATATGAAAATTTTGATCCAAGTATGTAAATATGTGAAAAAAAAAGTAAAAGGAAAGTGTGCACCTGATCCATGATGAGTGAAAAGGATAGAAAAGGTCCTAAAAGTGTTGTAGAAGAATGGTTTTTTTGGGAAATATCATGCTAAGAGTGAGTTTTTTGGGTGATCTCATGTGAAGTACAAACTTTTTGGGTGATCTCACCCCATGGAAGAAGAGTGTTGGGGAGAAAGATATGGTTTTACTCTTCATCCATGATTTCTTGCTAAAGTTTATACACCGCTATAGATGGTATGATCTTTCTTTGTTCCATGTTTTATCTAGTTCAATCCAAGCAGAAAAAGAAGATAGAATGCATTCTTATTTTTGGAGGACTATGCTTATGATGTACAAACTACTCTATAAATTGTTGAAACTATGCCAATATGAGAAAGTAATTGTAACTTGCCCTTGGTCGTAGGTACCCAGGAAAGGTCAAGAGCACCCTAGCACTCATGTCTATAGTTGGTCACTAGTGTTTGTGCTGAATCGATGACCCAAGTCTAATTCTGGGCCATTTCTATAATTGTATATTGTATTTTTCCTTTACTATGTAGCCCTTTACTAAATCTCTAAGTTGTTATATGGGGTGAATGATTCACCCAATGTATGCCCCCTCATTTTGGGTACATGCGACATCACTAGGAGGATGCGGCCCAAAGGATAGGATCCAAAATTGATCTAAACATAAAACCCTACATGGGGGAAGGTAATGTGCATGGTAGAAACCAAGGAAAATTCAAACAAAGTGGTTAGGACATGTGTTATTATAATCAAGAAAAAGACACATATAGAAGATAATGTGTACGCTAGCAAGCAAGAATACAATGTAGATAGTTAAAATTGTGTTTCAAACATGGTACATCACTCCTAATGTTACAATACAATTTGGGCTAAAGTGTCAAAAAAATCATACAAGGAATGAACAAGCAAGACATAGCGCATAACCCGTAAACAATAACATACTGATGGAAGAAAAAGGAAAACAAGATCAAGCAAAGCATTAGAAAACCATGGTGGAAAATAGTCCTACAAAGAAAATGTTACACATGAAGCACCCATTAGCATGTTAAAAAGATAGGAAGTATATTAAAACATTTATGTTCGATATAGAGTAGTGTTCTAGTAATAATATGAAGTAGTACAAAATGAAACAATAGCACCTATAGTGTGTAAGAGTAGGAATGTAGATGCCCCTAGGAGTATGTGATTCATATGATTCCTAGCACACTGTAGGAATGTACATTCACAACTAGAGAACAAGTGAATGTGCATGTGTATATGATAAAGATAATGACATATAAAGTATATGTCTTATATAGTAATCGAAGTGTACATGTAACTCGATAAAAGCAAGTAAGAGTGTGTGCAACCAAGATATGTAGTATGTTGTGAATGAGTGAGATGGAATGATATGTAATGTGAATGTGATAGGAGCCATGTTCCCCCTGAGTGAATGTGTATGGATGTGTATTAGATGAGGTTCATTTATAAAATACCCTTCAACAATAAAGAATGAATTATAGAACAAGAGTGCATCATCAAGAAATGGTTTGATTTGTGTGTGTTAGAATGATATGATCTATGAAACATAGAGTGTAGAGAGTTTAATGGAGGTGACGTCTATTTCATATTTATAACCTCAACAATCAATTATGAAACATAGAACTAGAGTGCATCATAGGATAGTGTGATTTGTGAAAATGTGATGCTTGATAGATTTATCGCGAATGCGCAAAGTGCAAATTGTGTTGTGTGAATGATGTGAGTTTCATGAATGTATTATGCCCTCAATAGTCAAGTCTGAACCTTATTTTTGAGATTGCACCATAAGGTAATGACAATATTGGTTATGTGTTTCAATTGTATGAGAAATGATAAATACTATATGTGAAGCACGAAGCGTAAGAGTAGAAATGCCAGACACATGTGTTTCACCCGATTCTAGATCGTTTCTTTGAAGTATTGACAAAATAGATAGGGTAACTTGGTGTAGGAGGAATACCTATTTTAATGTTGGTTTATGGGTTGTTGCACGTGTATGACTTACGAATCCACTAATTGTGATAGCTTCCTTTTGGTGGGAGGAACTACCTGTAATTCAAAGAAAGACCACGAGAAAAAGCTAAACAATATATGTAATGAACCGCCTAGCATATGCTAGATCCGGGAAGTGTGATACTTCCTAGATGGCTACAATTCCACTATTTTAAACAATTGAATACGATAAATAAGGTAAAACCTATTGTAATTCGAAATGATTTAGGTATCTCACTTAAAACACAATAAGAAATAGATCTAATCTAACATGTTAGGTTAGAATAGGATCCGAAGGTCAAATAATTGGTTCTAGGTCTCTGCAGGTCTGACAGAGGTCTCAGGTAGATCACAGGTGAATGAGGGTGAGAGGGAATTAGGTGGGTAAGTCAGCATTGCGGGTTGTATTGGAAAATACAGAGACTGATGTCGGTTAAGGGTGACCAATGGTGGTTAGGTGTAATGGTGTCGATTACTGTGGAAAACTAGGAATACCACAGAATGAGATTTAGGTCTCCTTTGTGATTGCACAAAGGACTTTGGTTGGTCGGGATGAGGTATTGAGTGATTTGGGTAGGATTTGGCAAGTTTTAATGGGTATATGGAGGGGTGAGTTTTGGAGGAGGTCAATGGGTGACTAGGTAAATAATAGATGATAATATAATGATGAGATGGAATGAAACAAAGAAGTATAATGTTTACTTACTTGGATTATGGCCCTAGATGTACTGTAAGTGAGGGATGGAGGTGCTAATGAGAGGTTTGAAGGCTTCTAGTGATCACCAATCTGAAGGAAATCTTCGCATGCACCGCATATACATTCACCTTTGCTTGGTTAGATCGGATCATTGTTGGGATGGTTGTGCGGGGAAAATATGCTTGATCTCCTTCCTTGCATGTGTGCTCTCACTAAAATTCACTCTCGAGAAGATACGATATCTCTCGGGAATGTGCTAATGTTCACAAACTTTTCCAACCTTTACGCTAACCTTGAGAATAAGGTTGCTTTGGGGTTTAAATGGTACCGACGACGGCGGATACATCTTAACAGGATGACGATTAGGGGTAATCGGCATTGGTCAAGGTAGATTTCGGGTTTACTAAACTAGGGATATCCTCTTGATTTCCTCGAGATATCATGTCGTTAACCCATGGATTAGACTCGGGAACTTCTTGTAAGCATGTGGGAATGTGGTTAGAGAGAATGTAGGTATTGATTTTTAGGGTTTAGGTAAGTCTCAGTTAGTTATGGCAACTTACTAAGAATAGGTCTTAGGGTGAGTTGGCTTGATGAGGTGTCTAAGTGAGGTGTATGTGTGGATATTATTTAAATTAAGATATTTAAATAATAAATATGGTGAGGATAATGAATTAATTTAATTAATATTAGTAGGGTGAAGAGGGCCATGGATAGGTGAATCGGATGAAGGGTGCTTATTTGTCGCGGGACCAAAGGGGAGTGTGACCTAATTTTAGTGTCTAAAACCTGATAATGCTAAGAAGGGGGAGTAAGCATGATTCCCCCCAAGTTTATGATGAAGAATAAGCTATCTAACAAAATTGAAGGTTAAGGGTCCTCCACTTTATGCTTTTAAATAAAAATGCACGTGACAATGCTCTCGAGATTGGTGATGTATGAGACAAATGATGTATTGGTGAATGAGCCCTATGTGAATAAGACCTAGAAGGTGGTGAACACCTATGTGAATGAGAGAAAGGAGGCAATGAGCACCTATGTGAAGGAGAATGAAGAGATTATATGTGCCTATGTAAAGGAGGATGAATAGGTGATGTACACCTAAGGGAAGGAGTTTTTCAAGTGGTGGACCTAGGTTAATGAGATGGACTAATGGGTGATGAGGCTGAGTAGGTCGTGAATGAATCGGAGATCTAGGTGTATAATGTTCCTTTTATTTAAGAGGTTTGTGGGGATCTAGATACTCTAGTGAGTGCAATGGCAACATCAAGAGGAGGTTATGGCCACGATGTGCATGGTGGAACACCTTTGATGGTCATAACTTTCTTGTTGTGAATGAACTTTAGACATAATTGATTCATGAAAATGATAGCTTGAGTACCACGGATCTAAGGAAGACCTAAGAGAATGTCACTTCCTTTTATTTAAGAAGCCACGAGGAATGGAACAAGCATGGTAAAATTCTTAAGTGTAACTAGATGTTTGATGCGTAACCGTGAGATTTGGGAACTGGATATGCAATATGAGAGAGTAGATAGTTGATAGCGAGAAGAAGTGCAATAAATAACACGCCCATATGAATTGATGGATTTATCATTATATTATTGATAGCATGATTTCTAATAAAATAATTAATATGTAATGTATCATAAGATAATGTAGCATGATAATCTTGATCAAAGAATGTAATGAATGGTGGAGATGCATCGGCGTGAGAAACTAGGAAATCAAGAGCCATGAATGAAGAATGGTGAAATGCACAATACATATGATTAGTAAAAGATTCAACACCTTGTTTTTCATGCTTAGGAATAGGATCATTAAATATTTTAGCTTTTTGTTTTCATTGACTGGTGTAGATGTCGAAGGCTCAAGAAGCTCGAAAGCATTTTTTTCAATAAGATCTTGAATAATATGTCAAAGTTTGAAACATCAATCAGTAGAATTCCCAATGCATTAATGATAGTCACATCTAAAATTTTCATTATAATAGCATCCTTTAAGGCAAGCTGGATTCAAATTAAGTGGAGGAGGAAGTGTAATAAGATTACTTTCAACAAGTCATGGAAATAGACTATGCAGAGCACAAGGAAATTTTATGAATATACACTTTAGAGGTTTCCATTGAATCTTTTCAGGAGTAGAGACATCGTTAACAGTAGTTTTTTCTTCAATAGGTTTAGTAGATGGCTTGAAATTTGATTTTCTTTGAAATTGAGTAGAAGATGAAGCTTGATCATGATATTTAATCTTTCCCATAGATAATAGTTTTCTTTCACGTAGCTTAAGAGTATGGAATAGTTGATCAAATGATGGAGAGGTCTCAAAGATGATGCTCTCTTGCAAATGAGGCAAAAGACTTTGGACAAAAAGATCTTGCAATTCAGATTCTGTGAGTACATTAGACATCTTAGATAAGTTGTTCTTATATCGTAAAACATAGTCCACTAGATGCTCATTAGATCCTTGTTTAATTTGTTCAAGTTGAGCATAGGATATCTTAGAACGATATTGATTGAAAAATGTGTGATAAAAGCATCATATAAATGCATAAATGATGTTATCAAGTAGATAGGTAGATCGTAAAACCAAGGTATAGTGTAATCTTGAAGACTTTTAGGAAAGATCTTTGCTAGTAAAGTATGATCATCCACATAATATAGACATGCCACATGAAATTCTTGGAGATGCTCTTGAGGGTCACCATGGCCATTGAAGGTGGGCAGCTTAGGAGTGATGAATTTTGGAGGAAGTGGATAGGTTGAAATGGCGGGTGTGAAAGGAGTGTGAAGGAGTAAAGTGGAATCAAGAGATAGATATGCACAATATATGGCCTATTAAATCTAATGATTTGAACTTGGAGATATTGATAGAGCAAGGCTAGGTCTTGATTGTAAGTGGAAGAGAATTTTTTCTTCTGAGAAATAATAGGTGGAGTGAAATGGCTGGTGGGGATAAGAAAATATATGGAAACTATAGAAATAGGTGGAAGTGTGGAAGTAGGGGTTATGTAGCAATAGGTATAGAAGCAAGAATGGATGTAGGAACATAAAGCTCACCAAGATTGGTGGCATCCTCATGTGTAGTGAATAAGATTATATCTATATCTTGAGGATGCTCAACAAGATGATCATTGAGATCTTGAAGGTAGGCATCAATAAATGGTCCATAAGATTGAGCCATGATAAAAATATGACAAAATACCTAGAAGCAAGGTGGGGTTTGAGTAATGGGTTCCCAAATGACTTAACAAATATTGAATTTCCATAAATCCAAATATTGCAAAGGAACATATGATAAATAAACATTATAGCATAGATTTGACACAAGTAATAAGCTAATGAAAACTAAAACCCTAGATGCAAGAGAGGGAATATAAGACTTAGCTTGTTTCACGATAAATTCCAAAGTGTGCTAAACAAGAGAGCTGATGAACACTAGGAGGAAATTGTCACAACCATGCTCATAAATTCTATAACTACCAGAATAAGATGGTGGGTGTGTCGGAATGGTATTAGGGTGCCTAGGCGGTAGATACCTCCGGTGGGCACATGTGACTACGTAAGTGCTTGAAATATTATTTTTGGTATCGCAAGTTAGTTGCTAACCTTCGTTATTGGTCGCTTGTATTTCATTAGATGTCCCCATAATTTTTCTGAAACCTACAAAAAAATATCTCCTATAAAACCCCAAAACACATAAAATCATAGAAATTAAAAGATGAAAATGGGGATTCGTACTAACCCCAAGGGTCACCCAACAAAGTGAACTTATGACCAAGCATTGCACTAAATTGTAAACTATGTGTAGTTCTTTTTCATGTGTGTAGAAATCAGGCCCTAGGAATCTCTTGTGCTAGATGCACTTGATAGCGAGAAATATCTAGATGTAGCAATGTAGATAGATGTTTGGATGGAATAAAGAAACTTCCCCTCTTATGTGTGTATGCATAAAATAAAATCCCTTTTCCCTTGAATGAAGCTAGATGAATTCCTTTAATGCTCTTACATGCCTTTGGATGAAACCTTAGGTGATGATAATAGGTTCTTAGAGCTTGGTATTTTATTATGTTCACATAGCTTTATATTTATATGATTCCCTTGGTTGAATTTATTAATTAACAAATGGAAGATCGACCCATAAGAAAATAAGATTGCAAAAAGATAAAAGATGCCCAAAAGGAGAGAGTAAAGTAAAGAGAGGTCGCGAGTGCCTAGAAGGACGGGGATGCCTAGGTGCTAGCTTCTTGTCTAGGTACCGGTGTCTTGAGTCATAAAAGATAAAATAGTAAAGTATATACTATGTTATAGGGTGTGAGAGACAAAAAGAAGACATGAAAAACATATAAAAGGCCAAAGATAGCTATCAATATCTATTTTTCTCACCTAGGAATGATATGAATATTAGTATGTGATTAGGACATAGAAATGTACCCAAAGTGCGTGATTTAGTGTCTACAATTTTCTTGATATTTGGATATGAAGACCAATTGTATGCCTTGTAAGTATTCAATTTTCCAAGTGAACAATAAGTTATGATCAAGTGACTTCTAAATGATTAAACGACTAGGTTTATCATGTATTTATATGACTCCATGGATAATATTTTGTACTAAATCTAACCTATGATGGGGAATAGATATAAAAATTAAAACATCTAAATATTAGGAAGGATATTGACAGAAATAGTTAGAAGGACAAAAATCCACGCAAAACTTGTCGTACTAGATAGTTTTTTCCAGTAAGGCAAAAATATATGTAAATACCTAGAATTTTCTACATATGAGATGTGAGGGGGTTTTGACTAATAGTAGTGTTACTATGGGAGTCTCGAGTATAAAATAATAAATTGTAATTTAAGAAATGTCTAAGTGCGGTGTGTTTTAGCTTTATGTGTGTGTGTTATTCATGTGTAAGGAAAACAATCCAAATATAGTATAAGTACCAAAATTCCAAATTTAGGTATCAATATTATGTGTAATTTTCCTTACATTTTATATAGATGCTCAAATTATATACACAACAACATGGTGATTAGCATCCCTAGTAACCCCGACAAGTACCCTATTCAAGCTATCATAGTGCCCACTTCAAATTCTACCCAAGATGAAATGTCTCATACTAGAACACAACCTTTGTATCCCATTATTTAGAGTCTTAACTATATTTCTAGATAGATTATGCAATAGACAATTATACATCATTATCATGAGAATATTGTTACATATAGTCCTCTTTAGATTAACTATGTGTTATATATTAGTACATGAAACAATAGTTTGGCAAAATCCTTGTAAGCATGACCAGTATGGGATGTTAATGCAATATCCCTATAATCACCCCGGCCTAAGTTGGGCTCTCACTTGAGGCACACACAGTCATCAAACCGCTCCTTTATGTGATATTTGAAAGAGAGTTCTGCCATTAATGGAGGATTATTTTCAGACATAAGTACATGCATCTACTTAAAAGAAGAAGATATAACTAACATATCTACACATCAATGCATCAAAAAGGTAAATAAACATTATATGAAGCACAAGGAACCATATCTGAGTCATGACAAGCCAAATAACATGAGGGTTTACACCCATAAACAAAATATACATAATAGATCCATATATATTGATTTAAAAGAGTTTCCAATAGCCACACTACATTCAAAAGGGTCATCTTAGACCATATACATCAAATGACAGGGATCCAACCCCTCCAAACTAATATGATCAGAGATCCTAACTATGTTTTCCCCATTATAACCCTTGTTACAGACCCTAGTACCCATACATATGCTTATTGATATCCTTTACAACCCTCTAGCATCAAGAACCCTTAACCTCTGCCATCATGAGCTCCAAACCCTTAGCATTAACTAACATTTTTGCAGCACCTCATTACCCTCCTTCTTCTCTTAGTACTCCCATACCCTCTAGCATCTTCACAATACCTTCTCCCCCTTGTTTCTATCCCAAACACTCCTTTAAATAAGATCAATGGCCACCCATGAGTTGATCACGTGCCAAGTGTCAATGTGGTCCTCCATAGGTGAATTCTTAGACTATTTTCCAAACCTTCCACTAACTATAATGATGCCTATGGGAATATTCCCTACCTAGAATATCCTTTTCTTGGCCTCTAAGGTTCCAACTTGGCACCTTATCCACTTAACATGCCTAGTCAGGTCCTCACATTTTTCCTCAAGTGACTCCATGATGCCAAATATCGCTAATTCCTTTAAACCCTTGTTCTTCCTCCTACACGTGCCTTGGTTTCACTTAAACCGTTGCACATTTTTCCCTAAACACCCTTCTATTTACTAATCATGTGTGTGTGCCTCTTGGTACTTAGCCAATATTTAGGGTTCAACATCACCCCACATTACATGTGTTCTCCTTCCTCAAAAACATTTTGCTCCTTCAAAGAATAAAGAATATTGGAATTGAAATAATTTAAGTAAATAATGGAAGAATATGCTACTATTGCATGAGGAGTTGGAATTCCTTCTTCATGGATGCCTCAATCTTCTCCCAGTCATCTACTTCTCCCGTGCCCTATTGAAGTAGGTCACCCACCAATGTGCTTACTTCATCAAAACTTAGTTCATCACTCTTAGCTTTCAAAGCATATCTACAATGCTTCCCAACTACTTGCTAAGATCGCCTAGCACATCCATCTTGCAAGTGACTTGGGGGTATAGTTCCTTTAGCCTATTCTTAATTGAACCCCACAAGGTTTTGATTACTTCTAACTTCTTCTCAACTTTGACTAAGATCTTATTGTGCTCCGCCTATTTCCTTTGTTCTTTTCCTAAAATTATTTTAGATCCACCTCATGTGTAGTAACCAATATGCTTGTTACCCTATCTCTGTCGGCATAGTTGTCATACATGACTTCAGCCATCTATGCGGTGGTCTTTACTGTGGTAAGGAGCTTAGAGTACCGAGTCACTGTCTCCCCAATCTTCAAATTTTCTTCCTCCTTCTAGCATGCCATCACCTCTTCTTCCAACTCTAATGTGAGTGGCCTCCTTTCCATGGTGAGGATGTGGGTCAATTCTTCCAAGTAGTGCAAGGTTGACTTGTATTTCTACTCAAGTGGGGCTAGGTTTGGGTGTTTCAAGATAATGGCACACTGAAATGGCCTCTATCTTCTTGTGGAATTCGTGTACCTTCACCTTTTCATCCCTCAGTTCACGCCTTAACTGTGCACTAATCAATTCCTTTTGTTTTATCTCTTTGTCCCTCTCAATGATCTCCTCATTCTTTTTCTCAAGCTCCTCCTCTAAGACCCTTACTCTATCATTTCTACCTAAGAGTCTTGTTTCAACCTCCACAGATAATTTGTTGAGCACATTGCAAAATTTCTCATATGACAGTTGTTGGGAATTTCTAAGAGGGTTTATTTGTTTGGCATCTAGTATCTTCATCAATGCATCATGATTTACCTCAAACTTAGGTTCATCAACATGAGACTCAAAACCCCTAGATCATATTTTCTTTGTGCATAGGTATGCACCCTCTTCATTAAAAGAAGACTAAGTGAGGAGTTGGTCGATGGGCATGGTACTTTGGAAGGGTGCATGTAGTAACTTTATTGGATCATTAATATAATTCATATCATGTTCTTGCATGGCTATTGTTCCCTTCCCACCTATGTGCACTACCATTGGGAAGCTTAATGCTAAGTTGGGGTCTCCTCCTATGCTCCCATACTCCTTTCCTACACTTGTGTTCTCCTCAATTTCCTTCAAGCACTTCTTTGCTGCTTCACTCTAATTCTTGCTCCACTAACTATTGGATAATACTGGTCACCTCCTCTCTACAATTTTATCCATCTACTCCTCGGTTAGGGTCAGGGTCTTCTAATATTTCATGTTTACTTCCTCACTCCCCCTTGTCATGAGTTCCTTCCTCATTCTCATCCATCTCTTCATTTCCTTCTTCATCTAACTCATGTACATCATACATAGGATGATTTTGAGCCTCACCATGCTCTTCATCATATTCATCTCCCTTATCGATCTCCATGATTTTGGTTTCTCCTGAGTCTAACCCTTTTATCATGCTTTACTTCCTCCTTACTAGTGACTCTAATACAAGAGAATTCTCTTTTTCTTCTCTCTCGGGTGACTATTCTCTTACAGGAAACTCTTCCTTTTGCGGTGACTCTTTTCTAATGGGATACTTCTTTTGGAAGATGAAGTAATTTTTCCCATGCCTGACTCTTATGCCCATACTATCTATACTATCTGCACACTCGATGCCTTTTTCTCATGAACCTCCTCTCTTTATCTTTTCCTTGGCATAGCATTTTTCCTCACAGTG
Source organism: Taxus wallichiana var. yunnanensis (assembly GCA_018340775.1). Taxonomy (NCBI): domain Eukaryota; kingdom Viridiplantae; phylum Streptophyta; class Pinopsida; order Cupressales; family Taxaceae; genus Taxus; species Taxus wallichiana. The sequence goes on along the minus strand of CM031235.1, from coordinate 431,218,604 downwards.
GGGTCCTCAGGAATGGAGACATCATCTTAAAAATAAGCGCATTTTTCATACTTAGGCCTTAGGCACAGATACACCCTCATTTTTTTCCTCCCTATAACGTGTAATGTTAATGGTTTAAACATGTGCACGTCATGGGAGACATAATTATCCACATATGTGCACTTCTTGGGGTATATTAACTTCTTGCATAACTCGAGTAATCTTGATCTACTATACTTAGATAAAACTTGAGTTTCTTCACCTCTTTGAATCGATTGACCCCGGCCTGGAAGTACTATGTCATGAAGGAGAAAGGCAACTTACACCAAGGACTCTTGGTGCCATATATGTGACCCCAAAATATTGGCTTAGTACAAAAAGGTGTGTAGGCATGCAAGGCCTTTTTGAAGAAGAGCACGCAAGGATAAGGCACGTATGATAGGGTTGAAGAAAACTCGTGGTGCACGTGTGGACAGAGCTAAGGTTTTAAAACTTAGCTATATTAGGCATTTGGGGAAGGAAGCGATAAATTTGTGACCCACCAGAAAATGAGGAGTGGATAAGGTGTCAGCTTGACAACGTGATGCCCATGAAAGGAATATGCTTAGTGATGGAGGATTCTAGAAGACCATCATTACAAGGAGTGGAGAGCTCGGATATGAAGGAGCATGCTTCTATGGAGGACCACTTGGACACTTGGTGATGGATCTGTAGCCCCTGAAAGCAAGTTGGTGGTTGAAGAAACCTATATATACAAGCACCCACATAGTAGAAAGAGAGATATGAGAGGAGAATATAGAGAGCAGAGCTCTACAAAAATACTGTGAGAACTCTATGGGATTGGGTAGAGGCTATATAAGGGAGTAATGTATTAAGGGGTTGGGTTATAAATTTTTCTTTGTATGGATGAAGGACATGATCCTTGTTGTGATGTATGACTTCGGTCTGATCAAGTTGTGGTAGTCTAAAGGATCCATTGAATGTAATGAGACTACAAACATGAATGAGTATGAATGTAATTGATTTGATTCATATCTATATATTTTCATTTATGTTCATAGATGTTATGGAATAGATGTAAATCCTTATTTATTTTCCTTTATCTTTGTAGTTCTATCTGTTATGTGTAAGTACCCTCTGTTTGGAATGAATACATTTTTCTAGAGGCTATTTTGAGCCCTATGGTGATTATATGTCTCATTTCCACCTTTATTCATTAAGTTCCTAACATAGATGATGGTTTCCCACTTAACTCACATAAAAGAGAGACTCGGCACTGGACATTCCTCGGTGAGCGCCCAAAGGTGCTTGCTAGGTGATAGGTCGGTGCGCATGGGATTCCTATATTCTTTGGTGGGTGTAAAAATGACTACATCTTTGTTCCATTTTAGGACCTATTTTCAAAGTTGTATTGAGAAATGGCATAGATCATAATATGTGTAATGAGTGATGACAGAGCGTTTAACCTTAGAAAGTGTTGAATCATGATTTAAAAGAATGGAGGATGAATTTTTTAGATATTCAACACTAGTTCTAAGTTTGATGCATGTAGATGGGTAGTAGAGAACCTCTACCATGATTTGTATGAAAAAAATTTCTATTGCTTCCCAATAGAACTATATGAATGGCTCTTGGCATATGCATCTAAATCAAGTTGATATTATAGATCATGGCATGGACCCAAGACGAGTACCAGAGGCTGCAAGATGTAGATCTAACGTGGACTGGTGATGTGGACCATTGGTGTAAAGGAGTATTGGCTAGCTACACTCTAGAGTACGCTATTTCTACATATTCTTGTCTGAAAGTTACTGAGTTTGAGTTTCTATGGGAGCCTAGAGGATCATTTCTACATGTCATTCCTCTGGAAATGAAGATCTTGATTATTACCTTGAGTTTATAGGCATTTTTGATGGCCGGCTAAACCACTCTAAGTGTTGGGTGAGGAAGCTAGGGTGGAGGAAGATGGCAAATATTACGATGGAGAAAGAAAGGGAGGACAGATGACTCAAGTATAGTGAAGTGGGTGAAAGGGAGATTACTATACAACACAATGTTGTAAGTGTGATGGATCTATGGAGGTAGATGTTTTGGGAAGGATTTGAGGTTCATGTGAAGGACGTAGAACTGAGCGATCTGTCTTGCTACCCCATCTTAGCAAGCGCATAAGAGAGACCCCTTGACTTCCGATGAAAGTTCATCACATGGAGAGAGAAGAGTCATTGGCATGTATCTGAACCCATATAGTGACCAAACCCTAGCACTTGGTTTTCCAAATCAAGGAAGGAGTATTGATGACCCAGTTGGTATCAGTGGAAGAGATAGATTTGCACCCAGGAGATATAATTTTTCATTTCCCACTTCTATGGCTACACATACTATTCCAGTATTTGGAGGAGTTTTTGGACAAGAATCAAGTACACAAGCCTTTGGTCTTACATTTGGGAGTGGCACGGGGTACACTAGTGGTAGTGGGGCATTATCAAAAACTATCGGCACGTATTTTAATGGAATTATGGGGACCCTTGGCATGACCACTACAGGACCTGGTGGACTTGGTGGATCTGGTGGGTCAGGAGGAACAAGACTTGGTGGATCTAGTGGATATGGTGGCTCAGGAGGAACAAGACCTGGTGGACTTGGTGGATTTGGTGGGTTAGGAGGAATAGGACCTGGTGGATCTAGTGGATCGGTGGTGGAGGAAACACTAGAGGAAACCAAGGCTCTGGCTTAGGAGGAAAAGGGCCCCAACCACCTCCTCAAGTCTTCTTTGAGATGTCTTTACATTTTCTAGATTACAAAGGTATTAAAGATGCTACATAACATTTTCACAAGTGTGAGATTCTATAGTGTGTGAAGGGGATCACAACTCAGGAGTAGAAGGCTAGTTAGTTTTCAATAATGTTGCAATTGTGCGCACATAGCTAGTATAGGAAATATGACCCTCCTCAAATAGTGGTGGATTATACTACTTTAAAGAAAACCTTTTTATCGTAATTCCACATCCCTGAGTTTGAACAGAAGGGCATCAGTTCCCTGAAGGAGATTCAACAGGGAATGGCAAAGAGTGTTTGGGAGTATGATGCACGATTCAAAACCCTCCTATCAAAATTATCATATGACATTCACCCTTCACAACATGCTCAATGGTTTTTGGGGGTTGATAACACCTTTTAGAAGAGATCTATCTCATAAAACTTTCATAGATCCATGCGAGGCGTTAGAAGCTTCTCTACGTGCCGAAGCTATTGGAAGTGTTGATACTAGTGTTAGCTCATTTGGAAGCTCAAATTACGATATGGCTAAGCAGCTAGAGAATTTGTCTGCAAACTTAGCCCATGAGACTTGTAGTGGTATATGGTGTACAGATTGTGAAGTAGAGGGGCATGTCAAGGATAGTTTCCCCGAAGGATAGTACGCACCGTAATAGTAGACTGTGAAATTTTCATGGGGACCATGATGCAAGTAGATGCCCCTTGTTATAATGCACAATTTGGAAGAATGTGTCTTGCTATTGTAAGATCTATACCTCTACGACCCATGATACTAAGGATTGTAAGCTTATTGACTAGATCCATGAGGCCATTGATCATGGGGTGTGCCAGACTAGCATTGCCAGTAGTTCTAAAGGTGATGATCACCATTATGAGGAGCACACGAGAAGAAAGGCACGCATGGAAGGGGATTTCACGGAGGATTCCATGGTCATGGTAACTATGGAGGAGGAATAAGTGATTTCTCATGTGGAACCTATTTTAATTGTGGGTCTACAGAGCATTAAAAATGAGAGTGCCCAGATTTATTGTAGTGCTCATGGTGCGGGAAGAAGCACAAATATGAGGAGTGCCCTGAGTTGTTTGAGCATATGAATCAACAGCACCGAAAATACAAGGGTGCTACAATGGCAAGCATTAAGAAGATAGCCACATAATGGATGTCACGGGTAACAAGTGATGTAGGCTTAGAACTTGTTATGGTAACAACACAAGAGCGAGAGGATGTGTGCGCAAAGGAAATACCAAGGCATAAGAACCTAGTTTCAAGAGGAAGAAGTGGTACATGGGAAGTATCCACACCCTACACATAAAAGGATTTATATCAAGAAACCATGGACGTCATTCAAAGTTTATAAGGATAAATCCGAGTGTCTAAAGGAGTAGTCTAGGAGAGGAGGAGCAAAGAAGGAAGGTCGAGGTACCAAAAGATGACCTGGATGAGGTCAAGGAAGTATGTAAAATACTAAGGCAAGAGAATATTATTCCCTTGCTATGAGCATGGTTGAGGGAGAAGGTACCACATTCCATGGAAGAGTGTGAGAGGTAGGTCATGCATGCAAACCTTCCCCTTAACAGCCTTGACTGTGATAGGGAGATCACATTAAATGTGGTCATGGATGGATGGCTCCTTAGTCATATCCTTATTGACACATGGGCGGAGGTCAATGTTCTCACCTTAGATTATTGACATCAAATGGGAAGGCTGTATTATAGCCATCTTTGAATGTGATGTATATGGAAAAAAAAATGAAGCCAATTCCCATCGATGTCTTAAAGGATGCGGCTATCACCATTTAAGGAGTGAAGTTCACTGGGGACTTCGAAGTCTTGGCACTCGCCAAGGCAAAAAAATTCCTAGCACTACTTGGGTTCTCATGGTGCTATAAGAACAATGCGGATCTTCGGTTCAAAAAGGGATACATAAGCTTTGAAAATGAGAAGGAATGGGTCATCATACCCCTGGCTGATGGGAATTCAACACCCTATACTTAACCTTTAGGAGAAGAGGTCCTGGATAGAATATATGTGTGCTTAATCAAGGATCCATAGATAATCCATCCTATTGTGAGTTATCCGGTTTGAGGATGCTCATTCGGTAAGTGACACCACCAATATAAAATGTGATAATTAAGCGCATGGAACTTCTAAGTTAATTGGATGACATTTGAGAGGATCGGTGACAAATGTGACAAAGGTGCATATAGTCTGGTGCCTAGGAGGAAAGGAGCTACCTAAGTACTCAGGAGGAGCCATCCTGAGGTCTTTTTGTAGAAGATGGAAGCTCAATGGAAGGAGGAAAATGAACAAAGAGGGATGTTAAGTTACGTCCTACTAGGAACTGCATTGTGCACGCTGGTGGGTAATGCATTGGGATAATCTCTTGGAATAGTGTGAAGTAAGAGTTTACTTCTCTATATGGTTTTGTAGGAGCAATGCACCCATGGCTATAAAATATGACCATGGTAGAGAGAATGCTTCCTTCCATATCCAAGCATGTGAGACAGCCTGGATGGGAAGCATAGAAGCATTTCCACCCTCATTATGGGTTCACAAGTTGTATTCCACCCTACAAGGTTGTGTACGTGCATGGTACATTCATTTTGAGACATGCCTCTAGATAGGTAATTGGAAAGAGTTAGCGGTTGATCTCATTCAAACATTTGAGTATCAAAGCACCAAACCATCGGTGGATAAGGCATTGCAGGAGGTCAAGTGCCTTATGATAGGGGATAGTGCAAAGGTAGATGATAAGCTTGTAGAATTTCTAGGAGATCCATGCTTGGAGGGAAAATTTGGTGAAAATGAGTCTGCTGAGGTATAGTATGAGTCACGTGTGCGAGAGAAAGAAAAAGGCAAGATGGTCTATGTCATAGATGGTGAAGAGATGGAAAATTTAGAGGTTAACCATTCTCTAGGATCACGTGAAGTGATGGATAGTGTTTATTAAAGAACATGCACCTATCATGAGCCTTTAAAGATAAATAAGGTTAACATCAGCTCAAAAGAAGAGCCTAAGGAGGCTATCATTTGATCTTGTTGGTTAGAGAAGGAGGTCTCTAAGATCATTTATCTTTTACATGAGTTTGAGGATTTATTCCTACATGGATATCATGAACTCAAATGCATTCACAATTCCTTGAGGGAAATGAGAATTAATTTGAAGGATTAGACCATCTTTGAATGAATCCTAACCTACACGTGAAGGTCAAGAAGAAATAAACAAGTTGATAGAGTCAGGAATCATAGAGGCTATGGAGGAGTTAGAGTGGATAAGTCCAATGGTGATTAGTATCAAAAATGACAGAAGGATAAGGATATGTGTTGATTATAGGGATCTGAATGTAGTGTGAGTCATTAATCCCTTCCCAACCCCATTCACTGAAGAAATATTGGAAGGATTGGCAGGGTGTGAAGTCTACTCTTTCATGGATGGGTTCTCAGGATATCACCAGGTGAGGATTGCAAAGGAAGATCAGAGAAATATAACCTTCACCACCGAGTGGGAAATTTTTACCTATATAGTCATGCCTTTTGGGTTGAAGAATGTGCCTATTGTGTTCTCATGCATTGTAGTGTAGGCCTTCTATGAATTCATCCACAAGTTTCTCCAGGTGTACTTTGATGATTGGACCATGTATGGACTGGTCAAGGACCATTGTGACAATCTAGGATTGATGTTTGAAAGGTTTCAGCAGTTAGGAATATCCATCAACATCAAGAAGTGTGTATTTTCTACCTGTTTGGGACCCTTTTGGGACACATCATATGCAAAGAAGGCATGTTGGTGAATCCTACCAAAATTGCAGTGATTGTGGGATTGGGGGATCCAACTATTCAAAGCACAGTGCGTGGGTTTCTTAGACATGTAGGCTACTATCAGAATTTCATCAAGCGGTATGCCAAGATCTCCATGCCTTTAGAATATTTTCTCAAACATAAAATTTCCTTTGATTGGGGAGAGGCACAGTATAAGGCATTCGATGCATTGAAGGATAGACTTGTCACCGCACCTATATTATGTTTTCCCTCTTGGGATAAGCCCTTCCATGTTCATGTGGATGCCTCTAGAACGGCCATTGGGGAAGTGCTTACACATCCTGGGAAGGGAATTGTTGATCACCCTCTATGCTTTGGAAGTAGGAAGTTGACACCAGCAAAGATAAGAATTATACTATGGTGAGTGCGAGGCATTTTCTATGATCTACGTGCTTCATAAGTTTAGGCAGTATCTGTTGGTAACTCCCTTTATCTTCTACACTAACCACATGGCATTAAAATATTTGGTGAATAATCCCATCCTACAAGGGCACATATGTCGGTGGGTGCTTTATTATTCTAAGAGTTTGAGTTCACGGTAGTTGTCAAACCAGGAAAAAGTAATTCCAGACCTGACCATTTGTCTAGGATTGATTCAGGGGAGGACACGTAAAGCATTGAAGATACCATGCCAGATGTGTAGCTATTTAGGTTGCGGCACATGCCCTCAGACTTGGAGGATATTGTTGTGTTCCTTAAAATGGTATGACACTGGAAGGGATGAAGACATTAGAGAAAAAGCAACTAGCCATACATGTTGCGCCCTACATGTTGATCAGTGGGGACTTATACAAACTAGGGTGTGATGAAGTTTTACGCAGGTGTGTACTAGAGCATGAGTGCTTCACCATCATAGAGGAAGCACATGGAGGAAGTGTAGGTGGACATTATGCAGGCGACACCACTACACGTAAAAAAATTAATGGCGAGGATTGTGGTGGGAAACTCTATATAAGGATTGCAAGGAGTATTGTAAAGTGTGTGACCATTGCGAGCGTGTTGGCAAGCCGGAGACGGAGAGCTGAAATTCCTTTGAGCCCTATCCCTAACGTTAAACCTTTTAATAAATGGGAAATATGATTTTTAGGCCCTATTGCACCATAAGCACATAGACTGGATCACGCTATGTAATCACTTGCACGGACTATTTGATAAGGTGGCAGAGGCGGTCCTAACTAAAGACGTACGTGAGCTAGCTATAGTGGAAAGATTTTATGGGAAAACATTATCATGATGTATCGATGCCCTTTAAGTTTAACCAATGATAGGGGTACACATTTCTTGAATGAGACCGTGAGGATCCTATTAGCATATTTCATGGTGGATCATCACAAAAGTACACCTTCTCACCCATAAGAAAAACGAAATCATGGAAGCATTTAACAAAATATAGAGTCATACCCGATAAATATTTGTGATGTCAGAAGACAAGATTGGGATGACAAGGTATCAGCCATATTATGGGCTTATAGGATAACTTATAAAATGTTGAACAAATCCACACCATTTCAATTGGTGTTTGGAGTAGAGGTTGTCCTTCTAGGTGAGATCATGTTACCTTCTCTGCAAATAGCATGCGCATGACAGATGGCTGATGAGAAAGTGCTAGAAGAAAGGATTGATAAATTTATGAAGTTGTATGAAAGGTGATTATTGGCCAAATGGAGCCAAAAAGCAAAAAAATTAAAGTAAAAATCATGGCATGATCGCCACATTAGGAACAAGAAGTTTGAGGTTGGGAAGATGGTCTTAATGTATGATTCTAATTTTCTACATCATCTTGGGAAGTTAAATGTGCATTGGTTGGGTCCCTACATCATCTCATACATCCTTGATTGGGCGTATGCCGATTCTAAAACTTGGATGGGACGATATTTCAGGACACTTCAATGGGATTAGGTTGAAGCCCTACTATAAATAAGTCTTCTTGGTGTTTGTAAATAAGGTAGTATTTCCAGTTAGTTTAGGATTTTATTTAATGCATTTTTCCTTTCTTCTGTTTTCCTTTCTCATTGTTTTTTTGTGTTTCACCTTGGGATTCAGTAACCTCATTACTTTTTGAAGGTTGTAACTGCGTAGAGGACCGTGCATCATTTTAGTGTGGGGTGGAGTAAGGTGGAAGAAATTGAAGTGTGAAGCACTAGGAAGGATTGCATTGGAAAGCCGGTTGAATGGCCCTATAAAGTAATTACATGCAAGCAAAGGTGAAAAAGGATGGTTGGTGTCAGGATAAGGCTATATTGGGGATCCACATACAAGAGAGGAAGAAGCACAAAAGCAACATGAGGTAGGTGAGAGAAAAAATCATGATAGAAGAAGTGCCTTCGGTGTTGGTTATGCACACGTAAGAGTCTCTTGTCAAGATGGATTGGTTGCATGCCAAAAGGTTGGAGAATTGTCCACGCAAGGTTGGAGAATTGTTTGTGTAAGGTTGGGCATGTGAGTTAAAGTGCTAAAGTTAGGTTTGTTTGAAAAATCCACATTAAGTGTTAAAGTATGGTGGTAGGTAAGGTAGCATTTAATGTTACAAAGTGGGAAAAATATAAATAGAGGGTCGAGGCATTTCATTATTTACTTTGTGTATATGAAGAAAGAAGCACTTTTGCATCATTGCAAACTAGGGCTTCCAAAACTGATCCATGTGAAGAAAAATTTGAAGAGTTTGAGCGTGAATAACTAGTTTGGATTTGCAAACTAGAAGGAAGGGATTTCACAGGTGTAAGAGAAGTTGTGAGAAGGTTTCTTCTTGTAAAGGAATTATCCCAATTATGGTTTTAAAAACTAGGGCACGGGTTTAAGAGGTTCTCTTCACAGGTTTGAGATCTAAGGTTGGAAGAATTGGCAACATGCTTGGTGAGGGAGGACAAATTGAAAGTGGTAGAAATCATTGTTGAGTATAGCAAGGTACTTGTGGATGTCAAGATTGCTACCCAATCGATGAGGTGTGTATAATAATTATGCGAGACAGGGGATAGAGTGGCGAGCATCTTGGTCACCACTCATGAAGTAGAGCTGAAGGAGTTTCAAGAGAAGAATAAGGGAAATAGGGTGGAAAGGGATAGAATCCTTGCTGAGGTCAAAAATAAATCCAAGGCCATTGAAACCTTAAGGGGTTCAATCAAAAACCGATTGAAGGAACTATACCCACATATTACTAGAAGGATGGACACACTTGAAGACATGAGCAAGGAGTTGGAGAAAATTGTTGACACTATGAATGCTCAAGGAGATGGACTAAGTTTTGGGGAGGTAAGTGCCCTAGTTGGTGACCTCTATTAGAGAGTGTAAAATGAAGTCAATGCTTGGAACAAGTTGGAGGCTGACTTGCAAAAATATTTTCCTAGCTTGTTGCATAATAATGCCATCACTTCCCCATTCTTTCTTCTTTCCCAAATTCTTCATCCCCTTATTATTTTTCCAAGACATAAGTCTATTGTGTTTCCTTATTCATTGGAGAAGTGTTCCCATGGGCGAAGAATAGGTGAAGTGTGGGGTGATGTTGGGACCCCAAAATATTGGCTAAGTACAAAAAGGCACATAGGTATGCAAGGCCTAGTTGAAGAAGGGTGCGCAAGGAGAAGGCACACATGATAGGGTTTAAGGAAGGGTTTAAGAAAACCCGTGGCACACATGTGGATAGAGCTAAGGTTTCAGGACTTAGCCATATTGGGCATTTTGGGCAGGACACGAGAAAAGCATGACCCAAAAATGAATGAGGAGTGGATAAGGTGCCACTAGCAACGTGATGCCCACGAAAGGAATATGCTTAGCGATGGAGGATTCTAGAAGACCATCATTACAAGGAGTGGAGAGCTTGGATCTAAAGGATCATGCTTCTATGGAGGACCACTTGGACACTTGGCAATGGATTTGTAGCCCTTGAAAGCAAGTCGGTGGTTGAAGAAACCTATATATACAAGCACCCGCATAGTAGAAAGAGAGACGAAACAAGAATATAGAGAGCGGAGCTCTATATAAATACTATGAGAACTTTTTGGGATTGGGTAGAGACTATATAAGGGAGTAATGTATTAAGGGGCTGGGTTATAAATTTTTCTTTGTATGGTTAAAGGGCATGATCCCACGATGTGATGTATAAATTTGGTCTAATCAAGCTATGGTAGTCTAATGGATCCATTGAATGTAATGAGATTAAAAACATGAATGAGTATGAATGTAATTGATTCAGTTCATATCTATATCTTTTCATTTCTGTTCATAGATGTTATGGAATAGGTGTAAATCCTTATGTATTTTCCTTTATGTTGTAGTTCTATCTCATTATCCGTAAGTACCCTCTGTTTGGAATAAATACATTTGTCTAGAGGCCATTTTGAGACCTATAATGGTTGTATGTCTCATTTCTACCTTTATTCATTAATTTCCTAACATAGATGATGGTTTTCCACTTAACTCACATAAAAGAGAAACTCAGCACTCGTGCATGCCTCGGCACCCTTGGGTGATAGGCCGGTGTACATGGGATTCCCTTGTTACGTAGTGGGTGTAAAAATGACTACACCATCTATCAAAGTAAATTTGTTGATAAAAAAATGTTGGTATATGAAAAAATCAGCCTCTCCTTATACTAATGAAGGAAACTACTCGGGTATTCTTCATTCATCCCTGAATGCATCATGCATCCGCTTATACCACTTTTCCAAGCATGCCTTATGAGTGGTCATCATGGTGTCACCATTATAGTTTTCAAACCTCTTTGTGGGGAGGGGTTCTCCTCTAGGTATTCCCAAACAAATTTATCTGGCCCATTGAGCACTCCAATCTCTGAAAATACAATGGTGAGGAGGACATTACCAAACATGATCTTCTCTCTATCGCGCGTGGTGTTTATAATCTCCTTTGTAATAAAAGTTGAGAGGTTATAAATGGTCCCCTTTGAGATCTTGTGGCTTACATTTATCCAGGATTTGTTGATCTATGTAAATCTCTCTTTCCCATTCATCTTTGTGACCAAGCACATGGACATCCTCGTCATAGGATCGTTGATTGCAAAAATTCAAGTAGCATGAACCCTTCTTGTAGTCATAAGCTTCAACGGTCTTCTTAATGGCTTCTTTATCTTCCAAATCACCATCCAATGATTCCCCTCTGTAGATAAGGCCACTGAACTTAGAAATCAGATGAGGGGTTATGCACATCCTCCGACCTATGAAATAGAAGTGGTCTTTATGCACATGTGACAATAACCATTGGTATAGTCACTCAGGATTTCCAAAATAGGGCAACTCATAAAGTTGGAAAAACCGAGCCTTCTCCATTTCAACTTCACTTTGTCATCATATATAAGCATTCCATTTGGTGTCCTCTTTTCTGTAGGATGAACCATCTCTAGTATCATCTCATTTTTGTGGTGCTCATTTGATGGTTGTAATCACTTATGGCCATCTTTTTGATATGAGACACCCATTCCTTACCAAGTAATATGTCATCTGGGTACTACATTTTTGTGTACCATTCTTCATTAAAACTGGTAGAAATGGCTTGTTTTCCTTTACCCTTGCCTTGCTTCAGTGAAAAAGCTTCTACTTTCCTTGGTGTCATTCCTTTATCAAGTCCTTAAAACTTCTTCCTCTCTCCTGGTCTTGGCTCTACTCAACTTCGTGGCTCCACTCCTTTGTGAAAATTCCTCCAAATCTCATGCCCTAGCTATGCAACCCTAACCTAGAAAACCCTTTTTCCACAAGATGGTGTAACACCCATGAGATCCTTCCACACAACCTTCTCCACTTACACCTATGTAATCCTTTCCACTCTAGTTTGCTGATTAAACTGGCTATGCACGTAAATCTTCTCAAACCTTCTTCACAAGGATTCCCTAGTTCATGAGAGATCTTTGATAACTTAAAATGCAAGGTAAAGAATAACGCACCCACGATCTTCTATTTATAACTTTTTATTTTCTCTGCAATAAATGACATGCCACCTACCAACATACTTTCCCAATAAAGGAAAATTTTTCCAACGCCAACCTTCAGCTTCTTTTCCTCTGCACTCAATCCTACGTGAAAAACTTTGGCAACCTTCGGGTGCACAAAAACCCTCTTGACCAATAATCCTTACACGTGCGCTTACACTACTAAAGGCATTCTTCCTTTGTTTCCTCATCATGGTTCTTAACATCACCTACCTCATATTGTTCCTACACTTTTCATTCTTTTACATGGTTTCTATAAATCCTTTTGACACCATCCTTCCCTCATGTTCACCTCTTCTACGTACAATCTTACAATCCACGTGTTTTTGACTCTTCAACCCGGTCTCAGTAAATAACCATAGCTTCCAGCACTTGTCACATCACTCCACCCCACACAAAAATGGATGTGCGGTCCTTTGCACACAGAAAAAAATTTAAATAATAAGTGGTTACTTATACGTACCCAAAATTGTAGGGTCTTGCATCAGAAAATATGTTACACATACGCCAATGATGATATAGGTCTCCTTGCAATGTGTTTAGAATCCAGAAAAGCTCACCAAGTATACATTTGTATCCCGTATGCCCTGCTCGGCCTTCACATGCTTTTTTGCCCTCTGCCCCCTTTTTCCTTGCATTTTGGTCTTCAGTGATGAGACCGCCACCCTACCTAGGTGGTGGTCCCATGATCGCCACCCAAGACAGGGTGGTGGTCCCATAACCACCTCCTGCATAGGGCGGTAGTCCTGTTCACATTTTCTAGAAAGTTCCGATGATCATGTCAAACATAAATCTTCAATTTCTATCCACATTCTTTAGCTAATTTGATTTGCATTTATGTTTTGGCCACCCTATGAATAGTGTTTTCACTTTGTTTAATGGTAAAAGAGTTCAATTCCAAGTTACCTTCTAGTGAATGCATTTGCTATAAATAGCCAACTTGTTTTCAAAAAAATGGCCCCTCTCCTTCTCTGTTTAATCATTCATTCTTTGAGTTTCTTTCTTAGAATTCCAATAGTTTCAAGTTTTACATCCATTGTTGATCTTCCTTTATTGTTTAGAGGTCATTCAATCTTCTTGTTTCATTCTTGCTTCATTACTCTTCCATGCAAGTCAATTTAAAATAAAATAGTTTCATTCTTAGATTGGAATTAATTTAGAGTTACAGGTTTTTTTAGTCACAAAGGATAGCTTCTAAAACTCTTGGTGCATTTGTGTTGTATTCCCACAATAAATCCCGCTAGGAATTGCATAGTCAAGCTCTATTCACTTGCACTATCTCTCTCTTACTTGCATTGTATTCAATCTACGTCCAAAAGCTGCCATTGTTTGAGTTCCTTATTATGTTGATGATATCATATACATGCTTTTTTATATTCAAGAGAACACGAAGGAATGAGGAGATCACACTGAGGGGACAAAGTCACACACAACTAGATTTACCATTGTTTTGTAAATGCCAGGTTTGAGCTATCAAAGTTCTAGTTACAACGTATCAAATAGAGTAGTAAATTATTTTATTTCATTCAAAACCTCACTCTCAATATCTCCAAGGAAGCTGTGGGGATTTATAGTTTCTGAGAAACCATGATTCATTCCTCACTTTTGAGGTAGGATCGAGAGTATTTCAATTTAAAACAATTAGTTGCTTAAATATTTAAGATAAATTCATAACTTCACAGGCAAGTAGCCACACCATGCTATTTTGTTTGTTTTAATTCTATTACTAGATTATTTTTCCATTTTCTAAATATATTAGAATAGTTGCTCTTTGATTTCATTAAAATACTTCATTGAAAATTAAAAAATAAAAGAATACATGCATAGTGTAGATATATCTTTCATAATTAGTTTATTAATTTTAATTAGAAAGTTGAATCATTTTGCATGACAATCATGGGACCTAGAGAGCTTAGAGAATATATATATAAACCAATAGTGCCTCAACCAAATCTACCCACAACATTAGTTGATATAGATCAAGACCTTAGGATACAAGTCTTTCGAGCAATGGCAAACCTATAAGTAATTAGTGAACAACTGAGAGGGTTAAATATCGAAGACAATAAGGCATACACATTTTGGTCAAATCATCCTAACTATATTTGCCTTGATAAAATACATGTATGACTATGCGAGGACTCGAAGAGAAAAAGTATTTGGTTGTGATCCTTTAGTCCCACAACCTAACGCAGGATATCTTCTCGTTGACATAGATACTGGTTTACACATTCAAGTTTGTTGGTTGGATATTTTTTCAAACCAAAATATGAGGTTCAACCACAGTATATGAGATTAAATCCCTCCTCAAAGACAGGTGAGGCTGCCTGCTTATTACTAATCTAAAACACAGTAAAAATGATATATACAGTATTCACACTAATCTAACCATTGGGGGTGGGATGGAATCCCGAAATCCACATTCACACGATTCAAGGATATTTCTTTCGTAAATGAACTAGGTTATAAATTGTTACAATGAAAGAAGCACAGTAGAAAGGAAATGAGAGAAATGTATTTTCTTTCGAGTAAACACAGAGCACGAAATAATCATACGAGCTTTAGATCATAGATATAATGTCCGAAATAATCGAAACACTAAGATGCTATGCAAAGAATAGCTTAAGATCATGAACATAAGAACACTATCTTAAGTAAGATATATTCCACAACACAAAGTCTGTAAAATAATATCAACTCCTATTCTTCAAAATGATTGAATGAAAACACAAAGTTTTTCTTCTTTCCAATAGCCCCTAAATATTCCAAAAAATCTCGACCCTTTGGAATGCATAAGCATCCCTTATTTATAATAAAAGAAGTAGAGATAAAATAGGGCAGATCCTAAAAAATAGCATTTTAACAAGAGTTCTGTTTTGCTTGATTCTCACGCAGGAGATCAAGTCAAAATATGATTCAAAAATGTGACGAAACAGAAATGAAAAAGACATGTCAATTTCAAGATTGAAATGACATGAAACATTGGGACTTAATCTGAATCATCATCCTTTGCTCCTTCCTCTTTTTCTTCCTCCAGTGAATTTGTTTGCTCTGAAATTCTGGAACTTCCGAATTATGCCTTGCATTTCGTTCTCATCAGGCGCAGTGGAATGATCATTCCAAATTTCACAGGTCTCATGAATGTCGCTGGTATTACCGGGAAGCTTTTTCAATCCTTTGCTGAGTTTCCTTAAGGCCTCCAAAGTATGCTCAACCCTTACAAACCGATCAATGATTTCAAGACCAAATCCGCTTATTGGTTCATCTTTGAAGAATCTTGGATTTGGTTGAAGAGATCATCGATGATAGGATACGAGTTCCCAAGCCGACACCTTTGGACAAATCTTCAACAATTCTTCTTCCGAGATCACTTTTCCCGTCAATCGGTTTATCCCTTGATTCTCTCAACTTCTTGAAGGCTTCATTGAGAATATTTATTACGAACTCCGATGGCCTTGGTCATTTGGAAATGCTTATCGTATGTGGGAGAATACCTTCTTCCACCAAGAGATGTGCTAGTATTTGCTTTAACACTGGAGAGCTTCAAAAGTCAAATCAAGATGTCCAATTTCTGAGAGAATTCTTCATCCATCTTCTCTCCATCCTTCTGAATGTCCCCAAGGACTGATGAACTTTCACCACGTCTTGAATTACTTCCTTCCCCTATTGGAGCAACCTTTGGATCCATTCATCAACCACCCTTCCTTTTTAGCAATCTTCTCAATCGTAGAGTGCGATGAGAAATCGAATCCGGCGAGAAACAAGAAGGTGGTATGGATTCAAGGGGTTTTGAGAGTTTAATCAAAACCTCTGTCGACTGCTCCACTTTTTCCTTAAACTCATCTCTGTTGTCCTTTATTTCTTTCAACTTTTGGCATAGCACGTTTATGGAATCTCGTGCATCTTGTTGCGCCCCTTCTGCTGTCACTTTCCCTAGAGCCACCCTGGTTACCTGATAATCAGAGGTTGTTATATCCTCTCTAGTTTTGTCAGCCTAGGGAGTGGCAATCTCTGCGAACTTATCTCCTGAAGCATCCACCAAAACCCTTGAAACTGTTTTGGGTTTCTTGGCTGATTTCGCAGTAGGAGCCTTGAGTGAGCTGAAATCAAAGGCTGGTAGGGGCACAATCACCTTCCTCTTCCTCGGAGTTTTCTCGAGTAGCCATTGTGGTGTATCAGAGGGAGTTGCCATGGTTGCAGAAGCTGGTATCATACCCTCAAGGGGAGAAGATTCTACTAGTGGAGGAGGAATAGTTACCAACGTGGTAGTAGATCCAATAAAAAGAGGCACAGGAGGGGGCGTGTTGGTGATCACTTGGGTACCAGCAGAGAGGGGTGAAAGTCTAGAGAAAATACTGGCCATTACTGAAGAAGTTGATGGAGAATAAGGAGGTAGGAGTGGTTGTGTGGAAAGAGGCACAGATCCAGACTCCAAAGCCTTGGATGCAAGAGATAAGGTCCCTTGGTTGAGCAATCAGCAAATGGTGAAGCGAAGCTAGCTTCCTCCTTCTTCCAAATTAATTTCTCCTATTTCGGTGGTGTTGGTGATTACGGCACATTCACCGTTTCTCTTTGGAGAAACAATTGAAGAGATTTCTCTTTCTTTCCTCTTTTTGACAATCTTGACCTTCATAGGCGTCTAGAAGATTTTCTGTCCTTTTCCTTTTGGAGGGCCCCACCTCTCCAAGCGACCAACTTTGAAAACTTATCATCTTTAAAATTCATTCCCCAAGAGGAGAGCCATGCTTTGGTGCGAGCAAGGATTAGAGCCGACCTATCTGTAATAGAGGCTTTCCATTTGGTGACAATCAATAGGTGGGAAAACATATTGATCCTCATTTAGTCCATCATAGGAAAGATCCAAAACACTTTCATTGTCACCCGTACCTTCTGGTAAATCAGCAAGCTCCAGTGTTTGAATCTCAGCAATAGTCAATCTGCTATTATCCTTTCTGTGAACAGCAACCTCATTACGCAGATCCACCCAAATATCCTCTATGTTTGGCATGTGCAGATGCTGGGTTCCATATGCTCTGAGCACTCCTCGGATGTCAAAACCGTCTCAAGGCTTCATATGCTTCTTCAATTTGTCCTGAAGTTCGTGGACAACATTTTTGGCTTTCACTACTATTGAGCAAGTATATCTCCCAATAGAAATTGGGAAGGATACAGCAGCCTTATGTTTGCTTTGTTGGAATTTATGGAAATCCAACAGCTGCCTAACCAACTCCATCAATATCAGTCTATCCCCTGGATATCGGGGCAGGTGAAAAGGATCTCCCGAGTACATGACCACCCGAAGATATGTAAACTTCTTGAATTGTAAGAAGATACATCCCCATTTAGAAACTTCAGCCCAAGCCTCATCTGAGACTCTTGTCTTCCTCAGCTCAGGGTTTATCCTGCTAGATATTTTCATAGAAGAAGGCATCATTCACCCTCCTGAAATGGTCTTTGGACCCCTTCTTTGTCAATTGAGGGAAGTATTGATACACCTGATTCACCGTTCTGCTTCCCTTGGTATCCAGCCCGGGATAGTTCCTCATCCCATTCTCAACTGCGTATGTGACATATGAAGACATACAAAATTTTCCGATTAATGACAAGACCGTTGTCATTTGGGAATCAATCTCATTGCTGATGAGAGTACCCCAGTCGATCCCCTGCTGATTCTTCTTGATGGTGATCATAAATTGATACATCCATCCTTGAAATACATTCGATTCGGGAAAACCAAAAACCCGACTCAGCAGGGTGATGATGTCATTGATTTCTTGGATGAAATCACTCCTGGGGATAATCCTTGGAAATCTGGAGACAGCTGGTTTGGCCTTGATCAGGAACTTCTTGTTCACATGTTTGATGCAGTCTTCCTGATCGTTGTCCCAGGCTTTCTGAGCTGACTTGATGTCCAACTCTCCATACTCGTCAAAATTGGGTAGTTTTAGGAGATCATCAAAGTAACCTCCATCCAATTTGATCACTACTTCACCTGATTGACTTCTCACAGAACGAGACGCCGAGTCATAACTGGATGCACAAGCCAAGATGAATTCTGGACACTGAGCGGACATGGGAAAACCCACTGCGAGAGGCAAGCCACTATCGGCTATAGTTTTCATCCATGGAGTTTGGGAGGAACTCCTCACCCTACTCCAGAAATCTTCAATGTCTATATTTCGAGTTCGGTGTCTCGGATGTCATAGTTGCAATCAATATACGATGGAGATTCCATCTTTTTAAACTTGTATTTCATTCTGCCTGACTTCTCGGTCTTTTCCTGAGATGGACCAGGGTCCGACATGAAGGACGTCGAAGGAAGAAAGTTTCGAAGCTCAGGAGATGTCGCTCACTGTGAGAATCGACCTGCTTGGATATGCCGGAAGAACGGAAGAGTCCGACACTGGTGAAAATGATGTCGGAAAATCCTAAAAACCCGATGCGCTGAGAATGTCGGAAACTCTGGAAAGTCCGGCATGTTTGATAATGTCGGAACTTTGGGAAAGCCCGACACTGCCGATGATGTCGGAAACGGAAGAAAGCCCGACACTTGTGTTGATGCCGGGAACTCTGGAAAGTCCGACACGCCAAGCCTTCAATATACTTCGGGTCTTCGACACTGCACAACAGCCTTCAAAACCCGAGAAGAGAAAAACAGGGTTTTTCGTTGAATTTCAAACATGCAATCTCCTTTTAACCATTCATGTACCAGGCACATAATAAAATTTTGAGGAAATAGCACCAAGTGGTAATTTAGAAGAGATAGACCCTAAAACCTAAACCCCTTTTTTCAAAACAACTCCAGAAAGAAGAAGAATAAAAATCTTTCAAAACCCAGCAAGAAAATGGGAAGAATTCACGCGCAATCAATCCATAAAAACTAGGAACAAAGAGTGGAGAGAGAAATACCTTCAACCAGAGAAAGGGAAGATCGAAAAATGGTGATTCAATCGGGCACAGGCGAGCTTTCGGGTTTCGAGGTTGGAAGAGCATGTACGAAAAATCCACGAGTTAAAAATACGTCCGGTAAAAATGACGTGGAAATCCACGTATTTATAAGAAAAATTGTAATTAATACACTTCAGCTCGGCACGTGCCAACTCACCGACAACTCGGCATGAATGCCATGTCAGCATGTTAGAGAGGTCCGAAAACCCGACACAAGGGGGCTTAGTGCAATTCGGGTTTCGGGTTTCGGGAAACACAAGACATAAAGCATGAGATGTTTAGATGCTTCACAGCTCCGAAAACCCGATACAAAGGACTAAATCGGACTTCGGGTATCGGGGAACAGGTGACACAAAACATGTTTTGAATTAGGCATGTTCCGATGCGCCGGAGGTCCGAAAACCTGATTTTCTCAATATGAAGCGGGTTTCGGGTATCGGAAAACAGGCGACACAAAGCATGTTAAAACTCATGTCGAGCTGTCGGAAAAACCCGAAAACCCGAATTTCTCTAAAAGAGGCCATAATGCAAAATCAACTTCAAAAATTTCGTAGGGGTTATCTAATCATTTTGTCATGAACTCAAAACGGAGATAACAAAGTTTCGTAACACACTGTAAGGTATTCTCGAGAAAATTACACAATTCCTAATCCTAAATATAGAAATTTGAAAAGGCATATGATTACTAGATAGTTGGAAGAATGGATTGATTCTTCACATGACCATAACAGGTCCACAACAACCATGAACTAACGGTTGTGATCCCCAAGTTCCACAACCCAACGGGCCTACAAATCAGTTAAGTATTGATACCGGTTTATGAACACTGGTATTTAGATCCTCACCACTCCCGTCAGATATCATAACACAGTTCTCCGTATTAAATATAGAAGCCAATCAATTTAAAAAAATTTGGACTACACTAGAAAACCACCCATAGTTCACTACAAATCCACTAAACCTCCTATCACCATTTTCATGACCTTGTCTAGAGATATATACAAAGCTCCCACAGGTCACTTCCCACGTATCCAACAACAAATAAATAGGATCTTAGCAGAGCTCGATATTGATTGGAGCCTCCGAACAGCTATTATATCCGAACAAACCATTACACCAATTCAGGTTAGGAGGGCCTTCTTTACCTTAGATTCACATATTCCATTATTACGTATTGAGGATATAAGATTACCCAATTAGTTTTTCTGTATCCATTTATATTCCGCATTCACTCGACCATCTCAAAGATGACCTCGGGAGGTCAAGTATGAGGAAGAAGTACTTGTAGATTCCCAAGCTCCCATGTCACTTTTCCATCATACAAAATCAGTGAACTGACGTGAAACAAAAAAATATTCCCCTTTTATTTTTTATTTCTTTCACCTTCCCTCACTTTCTGCATGGGTTGATAACTATTCAAGTACTTACTTATCATCTCAAACTCCCCTTCACAAAACTAGTTCTAGTTCTTCATTCCAAATTGAGGAGTTAGATCAACTTGTAAAAACACAACAAATAGAGCCATCAGGCTCTAACAATATGACGTTTACTAGAGAATCCATTTCAGATCCTCGGGTCTTGTTTAGACCACAAATCAGTAAACAGTCATATCCACTCCCATTTTTGGATGAGGAGTATTTATCACGCTATGCTAGAAGTGAGAAACACTTCCGAAACATGTACCCACCTATAGGGAGTTTGCAAACACAATCTGATACCCTATTCCAAGAAAACACCCCTATTCCTCCACCTATGGGAAATACCCTCGGTGAAGCTTGGTAGGGTAATGATCAATTCATAGTAGGGTATCACACCCCTTTACAACCTCAAGGTATACAACAAACACCATTAAGGAAAATCATTGTTTCTTCACCAATAGAGGTCATTTCAGCCTTAGTTGAAAAGGTTAGAGGGTTGGAACTTGCTTGAGCAAACCAAAATTCATATTTTGGGCAACCAAGGATCCCCAACCCTCCACATCATCCTAGTTAGGTTGTCCTCCTTATAGGAACAGGCACATTAGGCATGCTTCCTCAACATTTGTATAATTACCCACAGCAAATGCCAACTAGGACCGTGTTTTCAAATGCCACTCTAGTTGAAACATAACACCTCCCGTCTTGGCACCAAACAACCCATACCAAAACAATACTCCTCCTTACTTAAACATTTATTCAATATCACCACAAGGGGGCATGTTCTCTTCTCTTGGGATGTTTTTTCAACCACAGGATTCCCATGCCCCTGCATATACATAATCTATGCCATATCAACAAACCAAGCCACCTTCACCCCTCAAGAAGCACCATCGATGGTCGAGGCCTACACAAAGAGGGACTTATTCGAGAATATTTAAAAGAGCCCCTATAATTCACCATATGAAGTGTTGTGCTTCCAAGACCTCTTCCCGATTTACCCAAATATAAAGGGGAAGGGGATCTAAATGCACACATTAAGGCCTATGCCACAGCCATACATGAATTACTCCCTTGGGACAGGGTTGTTGCTAAGATATTCCCTAAGACCTTAGAGGTTATTTCCCTTGATTGGTATTGTAGAATACTTGAAGCCTCGATACACTCATTTAAATAACTCGTGTCAAAGTTCATCAAAGCTTTTGACATAAACAAATTGTTAAGAACATGAATCAGGGAATTCTCACATATTAAACAAGAGCATACTGAATCCGCTGCTCATTTTATCCAAAGATGGCATACGGTTCTATACTCATCAGCCAGTGCTCAAACATGGATCAAATGGAACTATGTCATTTATTCCTTCATTCTCTCAATAGAGAGATAAAGGAAGAAGTCCAAAAGTTCCCACTAAGAACATACGATGAAGTACTCAAGAGTGCTCTCCGAATCGACCAAACAACGATAGATAGTGGTCATAAGACATATAGGACAAATGGGAAATTAACCACTCCAAATCAAAACACCTCATCCGTCCTAACACCAGAACGATGAATCAAGGACCTAAGATCCTTAACAAGAAGCTGGAGTTACAACAAATGGGGTAAGCTGGCCAAATTAAAAGGGAAAACATTGTAAACATTTAACCTCCTGTTAATAATTAGCAAAATCAACGCAGTGGATTTTAATCGTCCACCATGACAACAACAAAAACAACAACAACAAAAAAAACGATGACAAATCCAAACACAAGGTTCAAACCGAAACCCAACTGGATATCAGAGTCAAAACCAAAGGCAACAATCTCAAAATTTTAACTCTAGCAACTAGAAACTTTATCAAAATTTTGGGCCACAACAAGTTTTAAATCAACAACCTCGAAATTATAATCCCAATTTGTATTATGGCTTCCACAAGATTCAAGGCCATGATACTAGGACTTGTCATGACTACAATAAATTCATGCAAGTGCTTTCCAGAAGATCAAAACAACTCTTTATAGATATGTTTTTAGCAAATTCTGTAGTACCCATGCCAAACACTTATACAGGGGCAATTTCCCCTCAAAATGCACCCCTCAAGATCTTTAATGATCCACTCCCAAACCATTCTAACAATAACAGGCTAGATCCTAGTGGAATAAACAAGGGTGTTGTAACAGGAAACAATGATCATGAAGCTTCAACTTCATTAAATCCACCAGTCGCACCCCAACTAGGAACTCGACCCCAAACTAAGATAGTTGGTTTGGTAGAGTTAGACACCGAGCTACCCATAGAAACCATAACAAGAACATGGGATTATTCTTCTCAACCTACTCCAAGTTATCCATTGGAACCAGACAACATTCAATAAATGTTGGTAAAACCCATAGGCACCTATGATTTAATTAACGACTTAACTAAAACCTTCTCTCACATTTCCTTTTTGTATTTGTTAAAAAACTCTCCCACCCACAGGGCTTCCTCTTAGAAGAATTAGGCCTTGGTCATTTAATCAACATCACTCCTCCTCTGAAAACACAAGTAAACCATGTAGACTTTGATGTTTATCCTCCGGGGCAGCCAGATAGGGATACTGAATTTATATTTGATATAAGCAAAATGCCAATAGACGCCAAGATTGCATGAAGAGGCGACCCAACCTTACATTTACAAGTATGGGTTTACAATAATTATGTTAAACGCACAATGATTGATGATGGGGTAGTAGTTAACATAGTCCCCTTCACTTTTCTTCAAAAGTTAGGATATGGAGAGACAAACTATTCCACAACACAAAATACGTTAAGAGGATATGATAGCCTCAAGGCCACTTCAATTGGAACCATAGTTTTACCAGTCACTTTAGGACCCAAGACCGTCCTCACTGAATTTTATATTATAGATCGGGAAACCAACTATAATATGATCCTCGGTCAGCCATGGATACACTGCATGAAGGTAATCCCTTCCACGTTATTCCAAGAAATAATATTTCTACACTTAGGGAAAATATTTGTGGCACAAGGTGACCCAAAGCCCTTTGATATACACCTAGCTGATTTGAAGAAAATACCAGGCGTTCACTCCGAGTTTGAACTCCCAACAAATCAACTCATCAAACCAATTAATTCAAAACCAAAAGAGAAGTTGATACCCACCACAGAATTGGAAATTACAAATCTAGCCAAAGACATTCCAGCACTCAAAAATGAGACCAATGTTATAGAAACAGTGTCACTAGGGACTACCGCAAAAATTTTCGAGTTGTTAGAGAAAGACTTACCTATTCTCCTACCATTTGATTCTATGGGTATGGGACACACCTGGGAATTGCTTCTCTTCCATCAAACAATTTTTGTATGGTAGAAGTAACCAAAGCAAAAGAAATAGATATGATAAATATCCCAACATCCATTTTTCCAAGAAAATATTGGACTCTCCACTTTGATGGAGCTAGATGTCACTTTGGAGCTAGGGTAGGAGTGATCTTTACTTCACCTGAGGGAAATATCTTTCCTTTCACCTTTAAATTAAACTTTGAATATACAAACAACGGGGCTAAGTACAAAGCTCTCCTCCTTGGCCTCATCCTAGCCAAAAGAATGGGTGTCGATAACATTAGAGTGCTAAGAGACTCGTAACTAGTTGAAAACCAAGTCTCTGAGGTATATGAAACTAGGGCTAAGCATTTACAACTCTATAAAATAGTGGTATTAGATCTAAGAAAGGGATTTAACTTCATATCAATTGAAGCAATCCCATGAGAGCAGAACCTTCTCGCAGACTCAATAGCAACCTCAACTTCTTGTTTCACTGCAAATAGCAAGTTATAAGATACAAATTTCATAGTATCACTTTGTACCGAACCATTAGTGCATAAAATACCAAAAAACTCACTCCTGACTCATGGAGAAGATGAGGATGATTTTTCTATCATGGATCACTTTGACAATGATAGAATCACTCTCGAATATCTAAACTCCTATGCGGAGATACACCTTGCTCACCACATAGTGGATCTTTCCCTAATACCACATTCCTCTTCCTATTTTGGAAATCCCATGGTAGAGTCTCCTCCACAGAAGGATCTCGATATCTACGAGATAGAAAATGGAGAAAGCTTGGAACTACCTCCAACCCCACCTGAATTTGAAGAAGGTAACGCTTCTTTAATAGAAGAAACCATTGACATAAACATTGGAATGGAGGAAGAACCAAAAATTTTGAAGTTGGGATCCTCATTAACTCCGGAGGAGATAGAAATACACACCCAAATCCTCAAATAACATCAAAAGGATTTCACATTTAACTATAAAGAAATGACGGGCATTACACCACATATCATGGTACATAATCTTGTCACTAAACCATATGCAAAACCAATTAAACAGAAGTCAAGACCAATGAAGCCAAAAGTGGCTCTCATGGTAAAAGAGGAAGTAATAAAACTTCTCCAAGTGGGATTCATCAAACCGTTGACTATTCACAATGGGTATCTAATATCATCCCTGTTCTCAAAAAGAATGGGAAGATATGCATTTGCATAGATTTTCGGGATATTAACAAAGCTTGTCCCAAGGATGACTTCCCATTACCATCCATTGACATTATCATTGATGCAATAGCTAGATTTGAACTATTGTCCCTCATGGATGGGTTCTCAGGGTATAATCAAATTAAAATATCTGAACAGGATCAAGCCAAAACTACATTCATAACTCCCTGGGGAACTTATTACTACGCTGTCATGCCATTTGGTCTTAAGAACGCCGGTGCTACATATCAACGGGCAATGACATACATATTCCATGATCTTATCCATAAAATTGTGGAATCCTATGTGGATGACTTATTGGCCAAGGCCAAGAAGCGCTGTGATCATCCAAAATTACTTCACATCATCCTCTCATGATTAATCGAATATGACATCACAAAAAATCTAGAAAAGTGTGTGTTTGGTGTGATAGGAGGCAAAATTTTGGGCTATATTATATCTTCATGAGGGATTGATGTTGATCCAGCCAAAATACGGGTTGTTCTTGAAATGATCCCACCATCAGATGAGTCTAGAATCAGGTCATTTCTTGGGAAGCTCAGTGCAATCCAAAGGTTTATCCTAGATTTAAGTTTTTCCATTCATCCAATCAACAATCTATTAAAGAAATATTATAGCATTGATTGGACTAAAGAATGCAATGAGGCCTTTAAAGCAATTAAACACTTCTTGTTGTCTCCACCCATGCTAATTCCTCCCAAACCAGACCACCCTTTGATCCTATACTCACGAGCCACTCATGTCTTGCTAGCCTGCATGTTAGCTCAAGAAGACAATGATAAACGAGAACGTGTGGTCTATTTCATCAGCCGAATGTTGCTCGATTATGAAACACATTATACATAGGTGGAGAGAGAATGCCTTGCCATAGTCTTTGCAACAAAACATTTAAGACATTACATGTTAAACCAAGAAACAAGGGTCATTGTAAAGACAGATCATTTACGAACATTCCTCACGCAAGGGTCTTTATCTAAAAAGGTTTGGGTATTTTAAAACATTAATGGGTGAATTTGAGTTGACATTCGTAAACCAAAAATCCATCAAGGGACAAATCATTACATGTTGGTTAGCTGACAATCCACTAGATGGAGGCGATCTGGTAAATCTGGACTTTCCTGATGAGTGTGTATACTTCGTCAAAACCAGGCCCCCCATCTCTACATGTCCCTGGTACACTGATATCATCAATTTTATCATAGACCACACATACCCGAAAGGTGCCACATCACAACAAAGAAGGTAGTTACGCATTATTACCACTAAATATGTTGTTTTAGAATAGGTACTCTATCATAAAGCCTTCGATAGCATGCTTCTAAGATTCATCGACACAGAAGAATCCAAGAAGATTCTTCATGAATCCCACAGTGTGGGATATGTTGAGGCCACTTTTGTGGTCACGCCACTTTGCTCACAAAATACATCGTCCTGGGCTATTTTTGGCCCACTCTCAAACATGATGTAGTAGAATTCGGAAGTGCCACAAATGCCAACAATTCTCTCACGAGATTCACATGCTAGCACAATCCTTGCAACTAATAGTGACTCCGTGGCCTTTTTCTACATGGGGTCTGGACTTGATAGGGAAATTCTCTCCCTCATCAACCAATGGCCATAATTTTATAATTACAGCCACAGAATATTTTACCAAATGGGTGGGGCTATGCCTCTCACCATAGTACCAGGTTCGGTAATTGCCAAATTCATTCTGAATCAAATCATTTATAGGTATGGTCTCCCACAAGTCATTATCTCATATAATGTCACGTCCTTTGAAAATGACGAGGTCCATGAGTTATGTAGCAAATTCAAGATAAACCATCACACGACCTCTCTTTACTACCCTCAAGCCAATGGGAAAGCTGAAGTAACAAACAAAACATTAAAAGCTATTCTCCTCAAAACAGTCAAGGAGAACAAGTGAGATTGGCATTTAAAACTATATCCGGCCTTGTGGGCCCATCAAACCTCAATAAGAACACCAACAAGAGTAACCCCCTTTTCACCGATATTCAAGGCGTAAGTAATTCTCCCACTTGAGATTGAAATACTTAGTCTTTATATCTCATTACAAGGGATTTTGGATGAAGAAGCTTATAGGGAGGCATGCCTCTCTCAACTGGAAAGCCTCGAAAAGGCCGGGCTAAATGCCAAACAACAACACAAATCCTATGTTGACCGAGATGTCTTTGGCAATATAACAAAAAAATCTATGAGCAAGAAATATATAAGGGATATCTAGTTCTAAGACTAGATATCCATATCGATAAGAAAAATGGTGAAGGAAGTTCCGGGCCAAGTGGTTGGGTCCATACCGAGTCATGAAAGACTACGAAATGGTGTGTATCTCTTGTGCACACTATAAGGTGAGAAATTCAATGAAACTATCAATTCCTTACATCTCAAATGGTTTTACGCATAAGACATCGAATCACCTTTGGTACATTATAGCTACCTACATTGCATTAGTCATTTAGTTGTTTCAGTTTTTCCACTCATTTTCGTAAAAATTGTAGTCCAGGAACTTACTCTTAAGCAGTCTATTACAAATTTCTAAAAGTATTGGAAAAAGCATTCAAAGCACATCTCTCTAAACATCATCAGGTATTTTTGAATCTTCTCATCAAGCTTGACAGACAAGCATTGATGAAAACCATACTAAGGCCTGCATACTTGGTTTTTCTCTTTCTTTTTACTAGGTGAATTTTTCCTTACCTACGGTTTGTTCTAGAAGCTTCTTGGTGTCACATTTATCCCTCTTAAATCTATTTGAATTAAACGATATCCCAAATTCATAGATCAGAAATGTTAAAATCAAATGGAATCAAAAGTGCCAAGCAAACAAAATATTTTATTTTACACAATTCTTTGCCCCACAAACCTTCGGTGATAAGCCCGCATCTCTTACTAGTGGTGCGAGGTTAGGAAAGGAAAGAAGTGCCCTTACTTGCCTATATCTTTCCTTTGGTGAAAAACCCATGCTTCTTACTAGTGGCATGTGGTAGGGTGTGGGGGGTCCATTCACACAATTTCACAAATCTTGGTATTCTAAAAATACAAATCGAATTATATTAAGAGAAAACAAGCATCCAAATTTCAAAGAGATCAAATCCTCAAAACTAGATTTTGTCAACCAGGTTGCCATTTATAAATCTAAGTCTAGATAAACTAGAAATTAAGTGGCCTTCTAAGCTTGGTGGTAGTTCTGAGTAGGGTAAGTGTGTAGGTCTAAGTTTGGTTTCTATTACTGGTTTGTCTGTCTCTCATCATTCCATTCAGTCAAACTCATACAATTTGTGCCCTTCCTCACCCTTGGTGTTGAGCCCTCGCATCTTACTGGTTGTGTGGAGTTGGGAATGGGGCAAGTTCATCTCTTTATCACTATACATTCATCACATTTTTCCAACATAAGAAGAAATCACAGATACTGCCCAAAGAATTCAAAAGTTCAGTACTACAATATGTTTGTATCATTTCATATCAGCATTACAAAAACATACAAAGTAAAACATTTTGTTTACTATCATTTGTTATCCATCACATACATTCTAAAAAGCATGAAAACAAATACTCTAAAAACATCTAGTATACATGTGGAAACAAGTCATGAAATTCTAGGCACCAAAAGTCTAGATCCAAAAAGATATATATATATATATATATATATATATATATATATATATATATATATATCAAGTTTCATATACAATGCCATCATGCACTAGGCATGGTCAAAATGCTCAATGAGCCCGAAAAGTACAAAAACACTCATATAAATATCTGAAAAAACACTACAAAAATGGCCTCTCAACCCCTATGGGATCCCTCAGAGGGTGCACGACCACGTCTAGGACTCCGGCTATGCCAGCACTCGAATGCACTGAGGGCTTGCGGTCACGGCCAGTAGCTGCCGTCTCACTATGAGAATGACTCCTCCTCATCAAGCACTCGGTCATCCTATATCCAACTACCTCAACATGAAGATAAGTCATGATTTTTGTTTCTGCCAGACAGAGGCAAAAACATTGGTATGCCTATCGGCTACTGAAGGCTCCCCTAATTCCATATAAAGCTCAGCACGAGTCTTCTCCAAGGGGAGCAACAAGGTATCTATACATACTCAGTGAATCAAGTCTCGCCACTCATCAATAGTCACTGCAAATAAAGGAGAAAACAATTTAGAAAATTATCAAAAAATAAAAACAAGAATAAATGAAAAACTAAGACAATTCTAACTAAAACCAAGTCAAGAGAAGAGTGACAACTCATTCGGATCTCCGAGCCTCCAGGAAGGGTCTCTAGGATCCGCTCCGCCACCGATGCTACCACTGATCGACATCCCTCTCTCACATCTAGGGCAATATGACAAACTGCGACAAACTCGCCATCTCCCCTAAATCCTGAGAGAGAAACTCCTTTGAGATTAGAGTCACCCTCTCTGCACTCCACTCTGCCCTCTCGGCCCGTAGGATATCCTGAGTGTCATGCCACTCGAGAATCACTGTCATCCTCCCCACCCATCCCACCGATCTCCATTTCCTTTGTCTCCTCCTCTGTCTCTCCCCAGTGAACTCCTCAGACTCGGGGTCTACGTCAATAGTCACATCGCTTCTATGGATAGGACTAGTAGCAATCTGAAGTAAAGGTTCCTAAGGAGCACCGGCTCCCCCTCGAGCACGTACCACCCTCCTAGCTGCGATGGGAACACCAGGAGTAACAGTAGTCCAACCCCGGCCTCTAGGACCTCCCTAAGCCTCATGAATAGATCTATACACTGGCCCCACTAGAGGAAACATGTCAATATAGGGGAGGTCGAACTGCTATGGTACTCTATCAAAGGGGTGGATCTCCAACTTCCCGTCCTATCTGACCGGTGGTGGTCTTTGACAAGTAATCAATGTGACAATATCCTCTCCCCATAACCCTACCATGGCCTGATAAGGAGTGGCCTCCATGTCTATAGTGGTCAAAGAGGCCACTAGCTGGTGAGGTGCTCTAAGAATGGTCATCCCTGTCCACCTCACTACCCTGACGGCCCCGGGATCCTCCACCTCTACACCTCTCCCATATGGAGTGATATGCTCATACACCCAACTCATGACAAGAGTGGGGTGGCTCAGTGATTGTCCCTATAGTTAGACCACCCTATATAAATCATGGTAGGTGGTCCCAAGGATGTCTGCTCCCAAGCATAAACATGCCCATGGCCCTCAATCTGTGCAATGATGGGGGCCTCAGTAATATAAGAGGGTGTCCCCTCCCTTGTCCCCAATCAATCTTGAAGCAAGGATGCCCATGATGGCCTTGTGGAGCACAGGAATGTCTGACTCAATAATGGAGTGGATCCTCACCCCCTTCTTCAACCCCATCGAAAAAAATTACATCCCCATATAGGTGGCCCACTGAACCACCTGAGATCTTGATATTGTTGTCTTAAGATATAACCCCGCCCAACGATCGGAACCCCAAAGTATATGGTAAACATCTTCTAGGGTGATTGTCACTCACCCCTAACTCCTGGAAATCGAAGGGTTTCGATCCACATCCCAGTATGAAAATAAGTCACATAGTATGTGACTAGCAGGTGCAATGTGAGGGACCTGTGTAATCCTCCAAATGCCAGCCCTCTAAAGAGTATCTCGCTCTTCCTGAGTGAGTGCCTCTAACACTGCTGGGAGCCAATCACACTCCCTCTCTCGGCTCCATCTAATGTACTCCTCCTTCTGCATACACCCAAAAACACAAAAAGGAGTAAGTTAGTATCAAAATCTGATTGGAAAAACTATCAAAAACATGTAAAAGTGCTAAAAATGTAAAAATAAGTAAAGAAAAGCATTATTTTTTTCTTTCTTCACGTGAACCACCACCCTATGTAGAGTGGCAGTTCCGTAACCGCCACCTTCTAAGGTGGCGGTCCTATAACCACCGCCCTGTGTAGGGTGGTGGTCCTGTCTCAAACCCGTAAATGGCTCGAAAACCCTAAAAATGCCTAAAAATAAGCAAAAGACACCATTTTAACTAAAATAAGGACCTACCCTATGGGTGCCCCCTAGAAACTCATTTAAAACTAATATTTTCAAAAATAACCCCCAAGACAAAGATTTTATCATTCCTACATTTTAGGTTCAAAAATAATAAATTGAGAAGAACTAATCTGAGACTTCGTGGGTCAATGTTCCACTCTCGAAGGCATGATCACTATCTCACCATGAACGTTTTGATTACACTCTCATCAAAAACTATCACCGTGGGTCCTAGAGCTCAAAAACTATCAAATCAATCTACGCAAATGAATAGTGAAATGAGTTCATTTTATATATATAGCCTTTTAAAATTGATTTTGAATGTCTTTCACAGGGTTGGAGCATCGCGAAGGTAAGTTCTAAACCCCGCACAAATGGTAAGTCCTCATTTCACCATTTGATTGAGTTTTATTTCTCAATTTATTTTATCTATCTGCACTTGAGTCTTTTTTTCTTTATTTTGCAGATAGCGGGTTTTTGGATGGTGATTTTTCAACACACGGGCATGTCGGTATAACTCCTAACTCCCCATTTTGGGACCACCATACTCGGATCCACCATTTTATGCCTCTTCATGGCTAAGACGCTTCTCTCGAGGGGGAAATATGTACATACCCAAAATTGTAGGGTACTGCACCAGGAAAGATGTTACACATACCCCAATGATGATACAGGTCTCCTTACAAGGTGTTCAAAATCTAGAAAAGCTCGCCAAGTATACATTTGTATCCCACATGCCTCGCTCGGCCTCTGCATGCTTTGTTTTTCCCTCTGCCCCCCTTTTTCCTTGCATTTTGGTCTTCAAGTGATGAGACCGCCACCTAGGAGCAGGCGGAGGTCCTGTAATCACCTCCCGCACAAGGCGGCGATCCTGTTCACATTTTCTAAAAAGTTCTGACGATCACATCAAACGTAAATCTTTAATTTCTATCCACATTCTTCAGCTACTTTTCTTTGCATTTATGTTTTGGCTGCCCTGTGAATAGTGTTTTCACTTTGTTTAATGGTAAAAGAGTTCAATTCCAAGTTACCTTCTAGTGAATGCATTTGCTATAAATAGCCAACTTGTTTTCAAACAAATGGCCCCTCTCCTTCTCTATTTAATCATTCAAGTATTTGAGTTTCTTGCTTAGAATTCCAATAGTTTCATGTTTTGCATCCATTGTTGATCTTCCTTTGTTGTTTAGAGGTCATTCAATCTTCTTGTTTCATTCTTGCCTCATTACTCTTCCATGCAAGTCAGTTTAAAATAAAATAGTTTCATTCTTAGATTGGAATCCATTTAGAGTTACAGGTTTTTTTAGTCACAAAGGATAGCTTCTAAAACTCTTGGTGCATTTGTGTTGTATTCCCGCAATAAATCCCGCTAGGAATTACATAGTCAAGCTCTATTCACTTGCACTATCTCTCTCTTACTCGCATTATATTCGGTCTACGTCCAAAAGCTACCATTGTTCGAGTTCCTTATTCTATTGATGCTATCATATACATGCTTTTCTGGATTCAAGAGAACACGAAGGAATGAGGAGATCACACTGAGGGGACAAAGTCACACACAACTGGATTTACCACTGTTTCTGTAAACGCCAGGTTTGAACTATCAAAGTTCTAGTTATAACATATCAAATAGAGTAGTGAATTATTTTATTTCAGTCAAAAGCTCACTCTCAATATCACCAGGGAAGCTGTGGGGATTGATATTTTCTGAGAAACTATGATTCATTCCTCACTTCTGAGGTAGGATCGAGAGTATTTCAATTTAAAACAATTAGTTGCTTAAATATTTAGGATAAATTCACAACTACACAGGCAAATAGCCACACTAGGCTATTTTGTTTGTTTTAATTCTATTACTAGATTAGTTGTCCATTTTCTAAATATATTAGAATAGCTTCTCTTTAATTTCGTTAAAATACTTCATCGAAAATACAAAAATAAAAGAATACATGCATAGTGTAGATATATCTTTCATAATTAGTTTATTAATTTTAATTAGAAAGTTGAATCATTTTGCATGACAATCACGGGACCTAGAGAGCTTAGAGAATATATATTTGAACCAATAGTGCCTCAACCAAATCTACCCACAACATTAGCTGATATAGATCAAGACCTTAGGATACAGTGTCTTTCGAGCAATGGCAAATCTACAAGAAATTAGTGAACAACTGAGAGGGTTAAATATCAAAGACGACAAGGCATACACATTTTGGTCAAATCATCCTAACTATAGACTGCCTTGATAAAATATCCATATGACTGTGCAAGGACTCGAAAGAGAAGAAGTATTTGGTTACAATCCTTTAGTCCCACAACCCGATGCACGATATCTTCTCATTGACATAGATACTTGGTGTACACATTCAAGTTTCGAACACATGTAAGGTATTCTGAGAAAATTACACAACTCCTAATCCTAAATATAGAGGCTGAAAAGGCGTATGATTACTGGATAGTCAAAAGAAGGGATTGATTCTTCACATGACCATAACAGGTCCACAATAACCACAAACTCACAGTTGTGATCCCCAAGTCCCACAACCCAACGGGCCTGTAAATCAGTTAAGTATTGATACCGGTTTACGAACACTGGTATTTAGATCCTCACCACTCCCCCAGATATCATAATGCAGTTCTCCGTATTAAATATAGAAGCCAATCAATCTAATATTTTCTAGACTAGACCAGAAAACCACCCATAGTTCACTACAAATCCACTAAACCTCCTATCACCATTTTCATGACCTTGTCTGGAGATATATACGAAGCTCCCACAGGTCACTTCCCACGTATCCAACAACCAATAAACATGATCTCGGTAGAGCTCGACATTGATTGGAGCCTCCGAATAGCTATTATATCCAAACAAACCATTACACCAATTTAGGTTAGGAGGGCCTTCTTTTCCTTAGATTCACATATTCCATTATTGTGTATTGAGGATATAAGATTACCGATTAGTTTGTCTATATCCATTTATATTCCACATTCACCGGCCGTCTCAGCACGACCTCGGGAGGTCGGGTACAAGGAAGAGGTACTTGTAGATTCCCATGCTTGCATGTCACTTTTCCATCATACGATTACCAACACATAAATGTGCACACAACAAAACAACACCAACCAATAAAACAATGAGAAAGGGAAACACAAAGAAAGGAAATTGCATTAAAGAAAATCCTAGGCTAACTGGCAATACTTCCTTATTTACAAACATAAAGAAGACTTATTTATAGTAGCACTTCATCATTCTCCCATTGAAATTTCCTAGAAACCAAGTTACAACCAGAATTTGTAACTAGCAAGCACTTGAATCAAGTATATAGGATACAATGTACGAGCCCAACCAATGGACTTTGAATTTCCTAGGATGGCACAGAAACTTGGAATCATACAAGAGAACCATCTTCCCAACCTCAAACTTCTTTTTCTTTATGTGTCTATCATGCCATGCCTTCTACCTAGATTTTTCTAATTTTAACTCCATCGAGCAATAACCTACCTCTCATCCAGTTGCATCAACTTGTCAATCCTCTCCTAGTGCGCTTGTTCTTCAAATAACCCTCATGTGTGCATTATACGCAGCAAAGATAACATGAATTCAGCATGTAAAACAAATTTCATGTCAAACACCAATTGAAAATATGTGGCCTTTTTCAATCTCTTATAAGTATTCCGATATGACCATAACACAACGAAACTTTGTCATCCCCATCCTTTCTTCCCACATCACAAATATTTTTCAATATGTGATTCAAAATTTTGTTAAACGCCTCAGGAATCGCATTAGCTTATGGGTGATAAGGGGTAGTCTTTTGATGGGCCACCATTAATTCTACCAATAAAATTCTAATTGTCTCATTTAAGAAATGATTACCCCTATCACTTGTTAAGATTGGCAAGCATCCATACTGTTGATTATATTTTCCCACAAGAACATAGTTGTTGATGTCATTGTGCAATCCCTTGAAGGCGAGTCTTCTTCACCCCTTGTAAGGTAGTATATGCATGTAATTATATAGCATGAACATGTCCTTCATGTGTGCTGTAGAAATAGGACCTATGGAGTCAATTTCCCATTTCGAAACAACTCTGCACCGGTAATCAGTCTTAATGGCATTTCATCTATTTTCTCTTGTTTACCAAGGCACTGGAAGTGGTCACATTCCTTACAATACTTAATACAATCTATGTAAATTATTTCCCACAAAATCCTGCTAAAACGATCTTGCACATGGTTGCATTCCCTGCATAGTGTCCCCTGCAATTCCATTATGAGCCTCTTCCTTGATTACAAGTGTGCTCATGCTCAAGCACGTACCGACACAAAACCTCATCGCAGCCTAAATTGTATAAGTCTACACTAATTAACATGTAGGGTGTGGCACATATGGATAACTACTTCCTTTCCATAGTATCCATTCCCTGCAGTGCGACACCCATTTTTAAAAACATAGCAATATCTTCCAATTCGGAGTAGGTACGCACTGCAATCTGAATAGTTGTGCATCTAGCATTGTATCCTTAATGCTTTGCACGTCCTCTCCTAAGACAATCCTTGATAAATGTCCGGAAAAATTACTCTTACCCGGTTTTACAAAAACCATAAACTCAAACTCCTAGAACAATAGGACCCACCTACATATGCACCCTTATAAGACGGGATTTTTCACCAAGTACTTTAATGCCATGTGGTCCATGTAAAAGATAAAAGGTGTTGCTAGAAAATACTTCCTAAATTTTTGTAACACATAGATCATTGATAATGCCTCACGCTCCATGGTAGTATAATTTTGTTATGTTGGGGTTAGCTTCCTACTAGCAAAGCACAAGGGATGGTCAACAATTCCCTCTCTAGGTTGTGTTAAGATTACTCCAATCATCATCCCTGAAGCATCAACATATACATGGAATGGCTTATCCCAAGAGGGAAATCATAATATGGGCACGGTGATAATCATATTCTTCAATGTTTAAAATTCCATCTATTGTGCCTTTCCCCAATGAAATGTACTTTTGTGCTTTAGCAACTCCTCCAACAGTGTGGCATTCTTAGCATACCACTTGATAAATTTCTGGTAATAACCTGTATGCCCAAGGAATCTATGCACCATGCTATATCTGGTAGGCTCCCCAATCCCACAATAACAACAACTTTGGCAGGATCCACCAACAAGCCTTCTTTACATATGATATGTCCCAACAAGGTGCCAAATGGAGTAGCAAAAACACATTTCTTAATGTTGAGAGATATACTTAACTATCGGCATCTCTCAAACATCAGTCTCAGATTGTCACAATGGTCCCTCACCAATCCATATATTGTCTAGTCATCTAGGTAGACTTGTAGAAATTTATGGATGAAATTCTAAAACTCCCAAACCAAAATTCGCGAAAACAAAGATGGTGTGTTCTTTAGTCCAAAAGGCATGACCGTATAGGAAAAACTTCCCCATTTAGTGGAAAAGGTTTTCTTTTCTTGGTCCTCCTTTGCAATTCTAACTTGATGATATCTTGAGAATTCATATTTGAAATAAAATATCTCACACCCAGCTACTCCTTCCAAGATCTTTTTGGTGAAGGGGGTTGGAAAAGGATCAATGACACACACCGCATTCAAATCCATGTAATCAACATAAATCCTTATCCTCCCATCCTTCTTAATTTTGATGACCATCAAACTTATCCACTCTGATTCCTCAATAGCCTCAATGGTGTATGATGTGATCATCTTACCAATCTCCTCCTTGACTTTGACACACATATTTGGATTTATTTGATAAGGTCTATTCTAAATTGGATGGGCACCTTCCTTTAACATGATCTTCATTTCTCCCAAGGAGTGGTGAACTCCTTTAAGCTCATGGTGCCCGTGTGTGAATAATTCTTGAAATTCAAGCAACAGATCAATAATATTTGAAACCTCCCTTTCTATCCAGTAATCTCTAATAGTAGCTTCCTTAGGTTTCACCTCTAAACCAATTTTAACCTTCTTGGTTTTCAATGATTCATGGTAGGCATGCACTTCCTCATAAACGCTATCCATAACCTTATACATACCGATAGTATGGTTAACATCTAAGTTTTCCACCTCTTCACCATCTATCACATAGAAAAAATTTCCTTTCTCTTTTTCCATGCATGCATGCTCAAGTTGTACCTCCTCTGATTCTTCCTCATCGAAAAGCACTTCCAATACAGGTTCACCCAAAAAATCCAGTACTATATCCTTTTTCATGGCACTATCTCGCATAGTTAGGTGCTTAACAACTTGTAGCACCTCATTCATTGATTGTTTAATACTCGATACTCAAAATCTTTAAAGAGATCATACATAAACTCCTTCCAATTTATTGTTTGATGGCATAGCTCGAGTGAATGTACAATGCATGTGTGTAGCCTTGTAAGGTGGATTAAATCTTATGCACCCATAAATATGGAGGAAAGGTTTATGCACCTTCCATCTACGCTTTATCACATGCCCGGATGTGAAACGAGGTGGGTTCCTTCTCATTATAATCTTCTATAGTAGTAGGTTCATTGATTCGAGAGAAATCTAATAGAGAACGCAATTCCCAC
This sequence comes from Taxus wallichiana var. yunnanensis, assembly GCA_018340775.1. Lineage (NCBI taxonomy): Eukaryota > Viridiplantae > Streptophyta > Pinopsida > Cupressales > Taxaceae > Taxus > Taxus wallichiana. Next base: position 431,180,590 of record CM031235.1, on the reverse strand, counting down.
CTCACATCACTCCAGAAATGTATCACGATGGGTCTCCCACCAACATGTTGTGGTCCCGAGAAACATATAGCTAAGTATACATCTCCTTTTGATCTCACATCTCCACTAGGTCTTTATTGCTCATAGGAAAATATCAAGGTTGGCTCCCCCAGTGTAACTTGGTAATAGTTTTCATCCCAAGCACCTGACTGAGTGTGCATTTGTTACTCTCGACACATAGCCTCTTAACTTCCTTCTGACTAACTCATATGTCCCATGCACCTAATTTTCACATGCCACACTAGTTATATCACTTATAGATTGAGTGTCTTCCCCACCTGAATAACATCTTATTTTGTTGATAGCACAACCTCAGGGTCCTTGATAGTGCACACATAGATTTTTTTAGGTCTTCTTATCCCAAAGGCTTGGTATAGGGTGATGAATTTCCATCCGTCAAAGGAATGATAGTGCATTCCTCCTTGTTTTCAAAACTTATATACCCCTTATTGAAACGTAAGTCAAGCATTTTCTTGTAGCACTGGGGTGCCCAAGTAACACTAGAAAGTTATCCACCTCAAAAAACACCAAGACATCAAAGTCTCCGATGAATTTTTCCTTGGATAGTGATAGCAACATCCTTTAAAACACCAATGGGCATTTCCTTTGTCTTATTATCCATATATAGTAAATTTGAATACATCTGTAATGGAGGTCTTCCCATTTGATTCCATGCATCCAAGGTAAGAACATTAACTTCCACACCTATGTCAATCAGAATATTACTTAGGATCCATCCATTAACAAATGCATTTAAGGTAATCTCCTTATCATAGTCAAGGTTGTGAGGAGGTAGATTAGCATGCAAAACCTACCTCTCACACTCTCCTTCAAAGCACTTGGTACTTTTCCCCTCAGCCACTCTCCTAATAGAGGGATGATATTCTCATGTCTCAGCATCTTACATACTTCCCTGACTTCATCTATATCCTTTTGTGGAGCCTTAGCACTCTTCTTCTACTCTAACTACCACAACTACTCCTTCAAGCACTAAATCTCTCCTTCTAAGCTTTGAATAACATCCATGGTTTCCTCATAGACTTCCTTTTAGTAAATAGGGTCTGAATACTTACCATGTACCATTTCTTCTCTTGTAATCAATGGTCTCTAGTTTAGAATCTCCTTTGTGCACACAAACCCCATCTCATGTCGTCACCAAGTACATGTTCTAACTCGAATCACATGCCACCCTTAGTGTCCACTATTAATCATCACGCTTTACGCTCATCATCCCAGTGCCCTTATCCTTCTACTACTTCTAGATCATGTGTTCAAAAAATTTTGGCCATTCCTCATACTTTTACTTTTTCCCACACTAAGAGCACTATGAAAAATCAAGACACTCACATTTGTAATGTTTTGTATATCTACGATTATAGCAAGTTCCATGAGGGAATTCATTCCTTCCACCCCACGATTACCGCAGCCTCTAAATACTCCATGAAATCCTCTACCTCAACATCCTCCATCTATTTACCCTTCATAATGACAACCATCATCCTTACTGACCTCACATGTCAATGCTGGTCCGGCACACACAAGTATCAATGGCATCATGTATGTTTTCAATCAATCTACAATCCTTGGTATCATGAGTAGTAGAGGTGAAAATTTTACATTAGAAAAACACATTCTTATGGATCGTACCTTTGTAGTAGTGGACACCTACTTGCATCATGAACTCGTGAGAAAATATCACGATCTCTTACATCGTCATCGTACGTAATGATCTCCAAGGAAAACTTTCCTTCATATTCCCTTCTACCTCACAATCAGAAACCATAATCCGTTGTGAGTCTCATGAGCTGAGTTCACAATCAATTTCTCTTGCTACTTTTTCATTGTAAAAATTTGGGCTTCTAGGAATGGACTAATTCCTATATCAATGCTTCCTACTACCTCAACGTGTAAGGTAGCCTCCAAGGCTTTGCGAGATATGTGAAAGTGCCCTCCTAAATGGTCCGATCAGTCCTCCTCGAAAAAAATTGAGCATGTTGTAAAGGGTGAATGTCATAAGATAACTTGGATAGGAGATTCTTGAAATGTGCATCATACTCCCACACACTCTCTTCCATTCCTTGTTGAATCTCCTTCAATGGGTTCATGCTTTTCTGTTTAAACTCATGATATGCATGCGTCTTTACAATGTAGTTACAAACTTACTTACCTTCCACTCCTGTGGAAGTGATTCCCTTCACACACCATATTAACTCACACTTTTTACATGTTCTGTGGAATCCTCAATACCCTTGTAATTAGGTAAGTGGAGTGACATATCATAAAACACCTATTGATGGTTTTGTGGGCCTTGTCGAAAAATATAGGACCTTGATTCCCTCCAAAGTGTTTCCTACACCACCAAACCCAATAGATCCATTAGTTTCAACTCCTTGAGATCCTCCTCCTGTCATAGGTGAGGGGCCTAATGCAACAGTTGTGCCATGTGATCCCATTTTCATGCTAAATTGCATGCCGACAACTGTGATACCGAACCACTCCCATATGTGTTTCTTGTGCCACTCCTAGATGTGATACTCAAACCTTTTGATCCCATACCTTTCCCAAATGTTGTGCCAGACAAAATACCCCCAAACACAGGAAATGATTGTGTAGCCATAGATGTACCAAATGAAAAATTATACCTCCTAGGTGTCACTCGACTACCAATACCGATACCAACTAGATTATCAAAACTTATCTCAAGAACTAGAAAACTAAGCACAAGGGTCTAGTCACCATGTGGGTTAAGATGTGCACCTACAGATCTCCTCCTTTCTTCATATAATGAGCTCTCTCTAGAATTCGATGGGGTTTCTCTTGGCACTTGCTAAAATTGGGTAGCTCGGGTTCCACGTCCTCCATGCGAACCTCAAATCCTTCCCGCAACATATGCCTCCATAAATCCATCACTCTTGCAGCTTCATGTTGTCTTTCCAACTCCCTCTCCCCTAAGCTTCATTATACTTGATTCGCCTCTCCTCTCTCTCCATTTCCACCACAAGGTCCACCATCCTCTACCACACCAGCTTTTGCACCTAACATGAGTTTAGCCAACCATGGGAAAGGCTTCCAAACTCAAAGTAATGACTAGGATCTTAATAGCTAGTGGAATAACATGCAAGAATGATCCTCTAGGCTCCTTTAAAAATTAAAAATCAGTAATCTCGGGGAAATAATGCATATAAATAGTGTACTCCAAGGTATAACTAGTCAACACTCTACTCCACCAATGATCAACAACATGGTTCCATGTCAGATCAGCATCATGCAACCACTGATATTCCTCCTAGGTCCAAACACAAGGTCTATAGTACCAACTTGACCTTGATGCATATTTTGATAGCCATTCATACAACCTGTACTAAGAAACAGTAGAAAAGGGTCTCATATAACTCATGATACATGTAATCCTCTACCTATTTACACACATCAAACTTAGGTCCAGTGTTAAATATTTGAGCAAACTCATCCTTCATGTTTTTTAGCCATGCTTCGAAAATATCCAAGGTCAAGAACTCTGTCATTACACATCACTCTCACAATATCGTTGAAAAGAGCTCCCAACAATGGAACCAAGATGTATTCATTGTTTTACTCTCAATACCTCTTTCTAACCCCAAGTGTGCTAGCCTATCACCCAGCCTACGTTGGGCACTCTTCCAAGGCGTGAGCAGCACCGAGCCCCTCCTTTATGTGATCTTTGCAAGATATTTCCACCATTAATGGAGGATTATTTACAGAAATAGAAGTACATGCATCTACTTAAAAGGTAGAAGATATAACTAATAGATATACACATTAATACATCACAAAAGGTAAATAAACATTGTATGAAGCACAAGGAACCAGATCTAATTCATGACAAGCCAAATAACATGAGGGTTTACACCCATAAACAAGATGTATAGAATAGATCCATGTATATTAATTTAAAAGAGTTTCTAGTAGCCACACTACATTCAAAAGGGTCATCTCAGACCATATACATCAAATGACAGAGATCCAACCCCTCCAAACTAATCGATCGAGAGATCCCGACTATGCTTTCCCAATTATAACCCTTTTTACACACCCCAAAGCACCCATACATATGCTTATTTATATCCTTTACAACCCTCTAGCATCAATAACCTTAAACCCGGCATAATGACCTCTAAACCCTTAGCATTTTCTAAAAAATTTACAACACCTCATACACTCCTTCTCTTAGCACTCTCATACCCTCTAGTGCCTTAGCACTACCTTTTCCCCCCTTGTTTATGTCCCAAGCACTCCTTTAAATAGTATTAGTATCCACCACCATGACTTCTCTCATGAGCTGATCATGTGCCAAATGTGGTCCTCCATAGGCGAATGATTATCCTCTTTACAAAACCTTCCACTAACTATAATGATGCCTTTAGGAATATTACTGTGTGGAATATCCTTTTCTTGGCCTCCAAGGTTCCAAGATGGCACTTTATCCACTTATCATGCCTAGTCGAGTCCTTACGTTTTTCCTCAAGTGACTTTATGATGCCAAATATGGATAAGTCCTTTAAACCTTTTGTCTACCTCCCATGTGCACTTTGGTTTCACTTAAACCCTTTTCCTACATGCTTTTCCCCGAGTGCCCTTCTTCTTGTTGGTCCTTTTATGTGCCTCTTGGTACTTAGCCAATATTTAGGGTCCAACATGGGACACTAATGCAATCTCCCTATAAACATTTAGTTATTAAGTTTACTACAAATACTTATGACCTACAACATAGTTATATGCATGATAACAAGGCCGAGATCATAAAATTTTATATCACATACATGGTTACACATTAGATTTAAATGGCCATTACACTATCATGAGAATTATTCATTTATATTGTTTTCACCCAATGCCCCTTATGTTAGGATATATTAAATCATCCCCTTGATAAGATCATAGGATAAGATCTTATAATTTATGTATTTTGAGTGCAATCACTTATATAGATTCTCACACACACATATATCCTTATTTTATCTTATCACCAATGGTATTTTCTCTAAGAACAAGTATCAAACATTTAAATTTTTTCCCTTATTTCACATGTTAGGATGATGAAACATTTCCTAAGTACTAAAAGTGAAGAAGGATTGGTCATGTGAACACGGGGCACACATATGCATGTGAAAGTATAGCAAAATGGGGTGCACCAAAGAAGTTTTGAATCAATACTTAGTCATTTTGAAGTTTGAGTATAATTATAGACATGGAGCACAAAGCACAATTTGTAAAAGACTTGAAGAACACGTAAAGTTTATTTTGGATGAGTATAAGATCAAATGACATGCATACTTCATAGCTAATAATATGATCTAAACTAAGAGTTATATATAGTAGATATATTATTAGGAAGCTTGCATGCTTTTGTACTTAGCTTGTATCGGCACATGGATATTCTTAGCATGTAGCCTATTTTTAGAGGTGCATAAATAGTGAAGGGAAAGTCCCCACCCCTATAAATATTTATTCATTTACACGGTTTAGAGAATTTGATGTTCTCGTAGAGTTTTATTATGAATTTGTTAGCGCGCGTGACTATGGTGATGGTATTATGTATGTATGAAGCTTTTGTGTTTTACAATAGTTAATAGAATGGATCTTTGTGACTAGATATTTATTGTTGAAACATCTGTTATGGGATCTTGTATTGTAAATTTAATTTTTGTTCTTGTTTAATCCTTCTTGTATATGGTTGAGATCTAGATCTAGTTTATACATTGCAATATAGTTATTCAATTATTATGGATCTGGAATATTTATATAATCATTCTAACTCCCTGAACAAGACGACATAAAAGAGGAACCTGGTACCCTTGCACACATTAAGTGAGTGCTCGGTTTAGGATGAGTGATGTGCCATCACGCCTTGGCTCGTTAGTGGTAAAATCTAGGCTAAATTTTAGTTCCATGTTCGAGACCTCTTTTCAGTTATTTGGCAAGATATTGCATGCGAGACCTCTTTTTCAGTTATTTGGCAAGATATTGCATGATGAAGACGTACCAGTTAACCTTGGCTAGTATTAAAGAGTGGTTAAATGATTTAGAGAGAGATTATGCTCACATATTTAACAGGGACTAAATTTGATGCACGTGCATGGGTTGAAAAAATTTGTACCAAGAGTTGTATAAGATGTTCTTCTCCATCTTTCCTATAGAGTTGTACAAGTGGTTTGTTGCTTACACTTCAAAGAGAAATTGGAGGTTTTGTATACTTTTTTGGACACAATAATAATTCCAGGCCTTGTATGATTCAAATCTAAATTAGATGTGCATTGTAAATCATCATGGTTCCATGGTATTTTGAATAGTTATATTTTTGAGTACATAGTTTCTAATTACTCTTGTCTAGAGGTTGTTGAGTTCCACTTCTTACTAGAACCCACAATATTTTATTTTCACGGCATTCCTTTGGAAATTAAGATCTTGATTGTGACCCTGGATTTGGAAGAGAAACCTATGGCTAGATAAATCCCATCACGTATGGGGGAAAGAGTAGGTATGGTGAAATATGATAGATCTAGCAATATAAATACAGAGAGAAGAAAGGTGGATTAATTTTAATGAGGCATGCAAGAGGGATTCTGAGAAGTAGAGCGAATTTTGGAGCAAATGGCATTATGGAGAGATATGGCTTAAGAAGGATTTAGGTCTCACACAAAGGACATGGAGCTAGAGCATCTGGAACTCCCCCATTTGGGAAAGAATGGTAGAGAATCCTCTTTAACCTTATATGAGAGTGCTCTGATGGAAGCTACATGGACCGTAGGCATGCATTTTATCCCTCATGGTGACCTATCCCTTGTGCTTGGTTTTCTAGTATCTACAATAGCTATCAGTAAGTAGGCTAGTGTGGTCAGTATATTAGTGATAGATAGATTTGATTTACATTCAAGTTCATGAGTTAATTAGGTATCTTATTCATCTATGGTGGCATAATCATTGTCTATGTTATTTATAGGTCCGGTTGGAGGTATGTTTTCTAGCACGTCATCAAAGCATAGAATGTGGGTGCACAGAATATTGGCATCACGTCTAGAAGTAACACAACTTCATAGACTGTGGGAGTTCAATTTAGCACAACTATTAGAACACAAAGTAGTGCATTCTTTTGTCTATGTCCTTCTTCAGGAGAGAGATTAGGAGGATCGTGTGGCTCACCATTGCTAGTGGATCTAGTAGTTCTGGGGGTGGAGGAAATATAGGTTTTGGATCTGGTGGGCATGGTCCACACTAGCCCCAAAATATTTATATGGATATGTCTCTTCATCTTCTATAATACATAGGGATAGAAGATGCAGTTGAGCATGTGCATATGTGTGAGATAATATGGCACGCGAAGGGGATTACAACTCCAGAGTGCAAGGAAAGTTAGTTTGTAACTACATTACAAGGGCACATGCATAGTTGGTATAGGAAATTTGATCTAGACCAGAATTGTGTGGATTATACCACACTACGGGATGCTTTTTTAAAAGAGTTTTATTAACTTGAAATCGAGTAGAAGAGCCTCAGAGCGTTAAAGGACATCAAGCAGGGTAAAACTCAGAGTGTTTGGGAATATGATGCATGTTTCAAAACCCTTTTGTCTAAGTTATCTTATGACATTCACCTGATTCAACATGCTCAATGGTTCTTTTGAGGACTGGTCACACCCTATAGAAGGGAACTCTCACACAATAATTATAAAGATCCATGTGAGGCACTTGAAGCATCCCTCCATGCTGAGGTAGTTGGGAGTGTAGATACAGGATTGAGCCCATTTTTAGAATCCCAAATTATAGCGATGGCTAAGAAATTAGATAAATTGTCGATTAACTCAAGAAATGAGATGCACAGTGGAATTTGTTGCATAGATTGTGAGGTAGAAGGGCATACTAAGGATAGTTTCCTTGTAAATTTTTATGTCCCATGTTGCTAGATGTGAGAATTTTTACTTGGATCATGATTCAAGTAGGTTCCCATTACTACGACAAAGGATAAGAAAGAATGTGTCTTATTATTGCAACATTTGTAAGTATACTACTCATGATACTGAAAATTGTATATTGTTTGATTAGATTCATGATGTCATTGATACTGGTGTAGGATAGACCAGTGTTGCAAATAATTCAAAGGAAAAAGGTGAGCATCATGATCATGATCACAATGAAGGGAACTCTAATGGAGGTCATGATAGAGGTTGAGGATACCATAGAGGATTTAGAGGTTGAGGTCATGGTGGTGGAAGGAGTGAGTTTCCTTTTGAACTTGTTATACATGTGGATCCCTTTCTCATTACATGCGTGAATGACCTCAAAACATTATTTTTTATTTTTGAGGGAAAAACCACAAATATGAAGAATTCTTGGACTTGCATGAACACTTAAGTAAAAGTCACAAGCATGATAAGGGCGTGGGAATGGTTAAAGTATAGTGAGTTGTGGAAGATCAGTTTATGTTGAAATTAACACCATATATTGATTTGGTACCTATGAAGATCACTACCCACGATGAGGTTGTGCACAATAGGGAAGTTCCAAATCAAAATCATGTCATTATAAAGGAGGAGGTATTACATGTAAATTATCCAAACCCTACGCTTTTGAAGGAGGTTTATCAAGAAACCATGGAGGTGATTATATATTTACTTGGGTGAGATATAATGTTTGAAAGAACATCGTGGAAGTTAGAACAGAAGAAATCCATTGAGCTCCATTAGACGGATGTTGATGATTTAAAGGAAGTTTGCAAGATGTTATGGAAAGATAACATCATTCCTCTATTTTAGGAATGTTTGAGGGGAAAATCCGAGCAACGGAATTGAGTGTGAAAGATATATCCTATATGCTAACCTTCCTCCTCATAGTCTAGATTATGACAAGGAGATCACTCTGAATGTTGTTTTTGATGGCTGGATTTTGAGTAATATTTTGATTCATACAGTGCAGAAGTGTATGTACTCACTTTGGATGTGTGGATTTAGATGGGGAGACCACCATTGTATCCATCTATGAATGTGTTGTTTATGGAAAAAGGACTAAATCCATGCCAAATAGAGTCTTGAAGGATGCTAGTATTACTATTCAAGGGTCCAATTTTACAGGGATTTTGAGGTCTTGGCACTTGCAAAAGAAGGCAATTTTCCAGCATTTCTTGGGTGCCCTTGGTGTTATGCTAACAATGCTAACCTGCACTTCAAAAAGGGATATATAAGTTTTGAGAACAAGGAATAGTGCATCATCATTCCTTTAGTGGATGGAGAAGCTACACCTGTTATAGAGACCTTAAGTGAAGAATATTTAAATAGAATTTATGTGTGCACCATTAGAGATCCAAAAAAATTGAGCCATCAAAGGAAGGAGTTCTCCAATGGGATGATGCATAATCCATGAGTGATACTACAAGTGTTGCATGTGACAACTAGGCACATGGCACTTATGAAATGATTGGATGCAAAGTGAGAAATGTAGTTATGCACATAATTAGGTCACATTGTGCTAGGCATTTGGGAAGTAACCAGGTACTAAGGTACATTGGCAAAGGAAATCTTGAAGTATTCCTACGCGTTATGGAAGTTCAATGGATAGATTAGGTGGAAAGAAGGAATATGCTATTTTATACTCTGCATGGGATAGTAGCACACTAGTGGATGGTTCATAGGGACAATATTTTGGAGTGGTGAGAAGTGAGAATCACCTTCTCTGCTAGATTTCTCAGAGCAATGTGCCTACTCAAATCTATGAATTTCATGGTAAGGATCTTTTTCAGCACCAAGTTCAGGAGTGTGAGAGACTCTAGACAGAAGGGCATGAAGCTTTACCACCTTTTCTATGTGTACACAAGATCTACTTCACCTTGTGAGGCTATGTGCGTTCATGGTATGTCTATGCAGAGTTGAATAGAGAGACTGGGAATTGGCAAGAATTGACTGTAGGTATGATTCATACCTTTGACTATTTTTCCACTAAACCTCCAATGAATGAGGCGTTACAGGTTATGAAGTGCTTGACTATGGGATATAGTGCAAAGGCTGATAAAATTATTCAGAAGTTACTAGGTGAGTCATACCTAGAGGCACGCTTTGAAGAAGAAGAAATAGATGTAAAACAACTTGGGTGTGCCTACCTAGAAAAAGAATAGTGTGATATGGTCTATCTCATTGATGATGAAGAAGTGGAGAATCTATATCTTGAGCATAAAAATGGTACACGCAAGGTATTAAATAGTGCAGATGAGAAATCGTGCACCTAACATGAGCTGATGAAAACTAAAAAGGTCAACATTGGAATGGATGTTAAACCTAAAGAGGCCATCATTGGAGATTATTAATCGACTCTAAGGTTTTTAAGATAATTGAGTTGTTGCGTGAATTAAAGGATATGTTTCCTAAAGGCTATCATGAATTAAAAGGGGTACATGAATCTTTGGGTGAGATGAGAATCAATCTAAAGGAAGGTGCATGCCCGGTTAGGAAGATGCCTTACAAGATGAATCCTAACCTACACGTCAAGGTGAAAGAATAAATTGACAAGATGCTAAATTTTGGAATCATTGAGCCCATCGAGGAGTTAGAATGGGTTATCCCTATAGTTATCATTATTAAGAAATATGGAAGGATCATGATCTATGTGGATTACAGGGAGTTAAATGTTACATGTGTAATTGATCCCTTCCCCACACTATTTACTAATGAAATCTTGGAAGACATTGTAGGGCATGAAATCTACTCCTTCACTGATGGATTTTATGGATACCATCAGGTAAGGATAGCTAAAAAGGATCAAGAGAAGACAACTTTCAACACATAATGGATAATTTTTGCATACATGGTTATACCCTTTGGATTAAAAAATGTGCCTACAGTATTTTCACGCATTATTAGGCAAGCATTCCAAGACTTTATTCATAAGCTCTTGTAGGTTTATCTGGATGATTGGATAGTCTATGGGATTTTGAAAGATCATTGTGCTAATTTGATTCTTATGTTTGAGAGATGGCAATAGTTTATCATCTCTTTAAACATTAATAAGTGTGTGTTTACTACACCTTTAGGACTTTGTTGGGACACATCATTTGTAAGGAAGGCCTATTAGTGGATCCTACTAAGGTTGTTGTTATTTTGGGCTTGGAGGAGCCTACTAACCAGAGCAAGGTGTGTGGATTCTTAGGGCACACAAGATATTACAGGAATTTTATAAAAGGATATGCTAAGATTTCTACACCTTTAGATAATTATTGAAGAGTAAAGGCAAGTTCCATTGGGGTGAGGTGCAACAACACGTTTTGAGACATTGAAGGAAAGGCTTACTACAGTGCCTATTTTGTACTTTCCTTCATGGACCAAACCTTTTCATGTGTATGTGGATGCCTCTATCATGGTCATTATCATGGTGTTATCCTAGCTTAGAAAAGGGATTGTTGATCATCATATTTTCTTTGCAAGCAAGAAGTTAACTCTAGCATAATAGAATTACACTACTATGGAGCATGAGGCCTTGTCCATGATCTACGCACTGCATAAGTTTTGACAATACTTGTTGGTGACACCTTTTATTTTCTATACAAATCACATGGATTTTAAGTACTTAGTGAACAATCCCATTTTGTAGGGGCGCATATATCATTGGATTCTGTTATTTCAAGATTTTCTTTCACTTTGGTGGTTAAGAAAAGAAATAGTAATTTTGGACCAGATCATTTATCAAGGATTAATTCAGGTGAGGACGCATAGAGCATTGAGGAAAAAATGTCATATTCACATCTATTCATATTGAACAACGCACCCTCTGACTTAGAGGATATTGCTATATTTTTATAAACGGTGTGATGCCTGAAGGGATGAAGGCTTTAGAGAAGAAACAACTTTCCATTCATTTCGCACCTTACATGTTGATTAATGGAGACTTATAAAAACTATGTCGGGATGAAGTTTTACACTGGTGTGTACTTGAGCATGAGTGGGAAACTATCATGGAGGAGAATCATAGCGATATTGCAAGTGGACATTATACAGGAGATGCTACTACGCACAAGATTTTATTGGCTGGTTTGTGGTGGGAAACATTGTATAAGAATTGTAAAGAATATTGTAAGATATATGACCATTGTAAATGCCTTGGAAATCCTAGACATAGAGATGAAATGCCTTTAAAATCGGTTGTTAGTGCAGAACCTTTTGAGAAATGGGAAATTGACTTTATGGGTCCTATTTCCTCACCCATGCACAGGATTGGATTATGTTACATTATAACTTGTACATATTATCTTACAAGGTGGGAAGAATTGGCATCCACAAAGGATTATACGGCAGCTACGTCAACAAGTTTTTTGTGGGAAAATATTATCATCAAGTATGGATGCCCACTAATTTTGACAATTGATAGGGGTACTCATTTTCTTAATGAGACCATCAGGATACTTTTGGTAGAATTTATGTACACCCTATCACCCTTGGTAAAATGGAACTATTGAGGCCTTCAACAAGATATTGAGTCATACCTTGACTAAAAGTTGTGATGTTGGAAGAAAAGACTGGGATGATAAAGTCTTTGATGTACTTTGGGCATATAGAACAACCTATAAAAGGTTGAATAAGGCCATACCCTTTTCGTTGGTTTTGGCTCAGAGGTTTTTATACCAAGTGGAATTTATGTTACCTTCCCTACGTATTGTGCACATGGGAGGTTTGGCTGATGAACAAGCACTTGAAGATTGCATTGAAAAATGGATGCGGTTGGATGATAGGCATGTTATAGAGATCAAGTCGTAAACAAGAAAAATCTAGGTGGAAGGCATGGCATGATATTAAAATTAAGGATAATAATCTTGAATTTACATAGATGGTTCTTATTTATGACTCAAAGTTCTTGTGCCACCCTGGAAAGCTTAAAATGCATTGGTTAGGACCGAATGTTATAACTTATATACTTGATTTAGGTGTTTTCCATTTATAGGTGTTGATGGAACATGGTTTCCCAGTTACTTCAATAGGAGTAGGTTGAATCCCTACTATAAATAAGTCTTCTTTGTGTTTTTAATAAGGTAGTATTGCCACTTAGCTTAGATTTCCTTAAATACATTTCTTTTTCATTGTTGTTATGCTTTGTCAATTTAGTTCATTTTTGTGTAATAAGTGCACTTGTGCACCAGAAGCTGATTACTATCTAAGTGTTTTCATGCATAGAGGACCACACATACCCTTAGTGTGGGTGGATTATATATAGGGTACATGGACCAGCTTTGAATGGTATCTCAAGTCGGATATGCATAAATATATTTTGTGCATGTGTAAAGAGAAAGATTGCTCATAATTGAAAACCACGTATGGATGGATGAACACACAAGTGTAATGCAAGGTATACTACAGAAATTGAAACTACTTGGTGAAAGTCACGGTGATGAATTACTTCAGCACATGAAGGTGTACGAGAGGATTTCTATGACCGAGGAGCAAGAGGTGAGCTAGAAGTTAATGACTATGGCATGGAAAAATCAATGCATAAAATTGAAGAAACATCAAATTAATGTGAATTATAGTGGTAGGTGGTGAGAAATAAATGTGGAAAAGGATTGAAAAGATATATAAGGAGGTGTTGGGAAATAATTTTTACCTTTGCAATCAAGATCATTCGATTGACTTGAAGAAGAGTGAGCTAGCAAGTGAGTTGTGAAGTGCAAAGAGATATTGTGCAAACTGAATCAGGCAGATTTTAGCATGGGATTGATTGATTCTCTATTGGCTAGGAGTGTTTAAGAAAATAAAAGGCATATGGGGAAGATAAATCGTATGTTAGGGTTTGATTTGAAGCTAGGGCATGCAAAATTGAGCTAGAGCATGAAGGTTTAAGTTGTAGAGATTGGATCTAGTAAAAGAACACACCTTTTATTGTATATGTGGCACCTAAGAGAGCACCTATATTGGCCACAATGGGGAAGTAGAAGGAAGTCAAGGTCAAAGTGGAAGACACCCCTAAAATCCATTTCTCGGAGATGCAATACCTAAAAGGGATTTATATTGGTTGCGATTGAGGACCCGACACGTTCATCAGTGAAAAGTGAGTGATTGCAATCATAGAACAAAATTAATAAGCATGAACTGGATAAGTTTTTGGTTATGAAGACAAACAAGAGAACAATGGATGATATGGCCATGTATGATGACGTGGGTGAGAATTTGTTGACAAAGGTGGGAGTTTTACAGTTGTATGAACTCCCCTATTTTGGAAAACCAAAAAAATTATACCAGTGGTTGATGAGCAGAGTCCATGAGGACTTCTTCTATTTTGTTGGGTGATGAATGAGGATCACCATGCCCTTGATTGGGAGTTTGACAAGACTTAGGAGTTCAGGTACTGAAGTGAGCAGCGACCTCACTGATAAAGAGGGCATAATTGCAACAAGGAAAGTGATGGGTTACATCAAGGGAGGGCACGGAATGGACATTGACAAGCTATAAAAGTATCCATTGGTTTAGGTAGTAAGGCACCTCCTCGCAAATATTAATAATGAGGAGAAATGGTCTCAAGTAAATACATTGTGGCTGCACATAGTGAAGAAAATGGTTGAAGGTGTAGTTTACAACTTAGTGGGTTTCATTGTTGAAACCATCATTGAGGAAGCACACCAAGGTGAGAAGATAAGTTTTGGTGTGATCCTGTTATCTCTTGTGTTTGTAGAAATTGGAGTGCCTGATGGGCCTAAGGACAAAATATGGCAATATCCTAAGGAGAAGAAATCTCTTACGAGAGAGATTTTCTAACTATACATGTGATGGGACCATTAGTGGACCCTTTAAGTAGATATCAGAGTTGTGGTATTAGTACCTTTGTGCCTCCTTTGAGGAGGAATGGAGAATACCCAAGGATTTACCTTTGGTATTAGATAAACAAGTACGGTTGCCATAGGTGTATCAAAGCAATTTTATATTGGGTGCTTTGGGATGAAGGATATGAAGTGGAGCCCTTGGTGTAAGCTCCCTATACCTTCACCACATGCTACTTCCAGCATCTATACACATGTTTTCAAATGTGTGTTGGTTACTCTTCAATGCAGATAAGGTAGACTGTGACTACCACACCCTTAAGAAGACTTATGTGTATCCAAGTAAGTCTACATATATTGAAATATTAATTTCATATGATATTAACATGAAGGATATGAGTTTAGACATTGGAAAATTGGGGGAATCCCTTATATATATTCACCTCAAACCAAGATTGGAAAATGGGAGATATGTGGAGAATGAATTCAATCTCCCTAGACCACCCAAGGGGAAGCATACAGTTGGTACACTGCAAGATGAAGAAGACACCTTACCCCTTGAGGAAGAAGAAAGAGAAGAAGAAGAACTATAGGAAAATAGTTGTGGCTTGGATCACAGTGGAAGAAAATAGCCTACTGTTGGAGAGAAATGAGAGTTCAAGGTAAACCCTCCACTACAGCAAGAAGATGAAGTTTTGGAGATAAAGCAATAGAAGTGGACATAGAACAGACTACTAAGGAACCTTAGTTTAAAAGAGTACTAAGAATAATGAGGACTCGAGGTGGACATCACATCCCCTTAGGAGGTCACCAATAACTTCACCTATGAAAGTAGAACCTAAAAAGAAGAAAAGGTGCAAGTACATTCCTTGGAGGGATGATGAGGAGGATAGATCCGAGAGAGACAAGTGTAATTGAATACTCCAGTTTAGCTTTGAGGATATAAAAGATCCTCTCAGGAAGAGGAAGTGAAAAATATGAAGAGGAGTTGAAGGAGAAGAACATAGACAGTGGGGAAATTGGCCTGGAGATAGGTGAAGATAAGGGAAAGCCATCAAGTGTGCCCCATACTACAAATACAGGTAAAGGACTGGTGTTGGATTTGGGAGTGAAAACCCCTAAAGGTAAGTGCTCAAGGAAAGGAAAGGAGGAAGAAATGTATGAGCCACCAATAGTTGGGAACATTCATGACCCAGCCTAAGATCATATGTGTGTTGTTCCAAAGCACTTTCGATCCCAAGGACTTATATGGATGGGATCTTATGGATATAGAGATGGAGACCACATGCATAAGAAAATAACTATCATGGATGATGCAGACTCATGTGGATTAGATTGAATTTGACATATGTGAAGATTCATGTGTCTCATGCTAATTGAAGAAGGCACCACATTCACACCATGTAATTTTTAATACCACTTTCATGTCAAATGAGTAGGTAAGAAACACCCTGACTAGAGTATTTGTTTAAGTTGCGCATTGGAAAATTGATAAAGTGGAAACCGATAGATCATTTTTGGATGATAATAAGGACAATGATGCTGAGATCAAGTGCCTAATGGTATAAAAAGAGACAAATGAGGTAACAAGGCATTCGATACTCAGTATGGTAGAGTAAATTGGTGATGAGATTGTGAGAAAGAGGCTAGATTTAGAACACAAAGTTGCAAAGGATTTTCCATCCACTTTGCACTATTTATGCACATTGGTTCACATGATCCTGGATGAAGGGCCCATGAGAATGCAAAAACCCAAAGATGTTGCGGAATAGGTGCAAAAGGCTAAGGCAATAATAACACACAAGATTACAAGCTATGAGGCCTTACTGCAAACCTTGAAGGATGAGTTAAAGAAGGAAGATTTGGCATTAAACATGTGTGGCCCCAGATGTGATTATCAAGACAAGAACCATGGCCGAAGAAGATGAGGTTCAGAAATTAGTAAAGAATGAAACACTTGGACATGTGGAGAGGCTTATGTTGATAACATAAAAGTGTGACATGCTTGTATTGGCCCAAGACTCACATAAGGAGAAAATAAAGGACATTGGTAAACTAGTAGCATAGAAAATGGATTTCATGGAAGGGATGGTCTCAATTTTGGCCAATGTTCTCAGGATACTACAAAATGAAGGTGAGAATATGACACTTGATGAAATGGAGGTAGTACTTAGAGACGTCCCAGATAAAACCAGTAAAGCACTAAGTGACTGGAATGACTTGGAGGTGGAGATCAAGAATGCATATCCAAAGTTGATCCTCCCTATGGATGAGTAGGGTACCAAGAATATTTTCTCATTATCTTGTATAGTGATTCATTTATTCTATCATTCATTATTATTTGTTCATGAAGAGATAAGTTATGATTCCCCATTGTTGCGGATGACAATGAAATCAGTGTGGGGTAATATTGGGCTGATGAAATACAACCTAAGTACTAAAGTTGCAAAAGGTTTGGGCACACAGACATAGAGTGTGTAGATGTGCGTGGAAGTATAGTGAAACGGGGTATGCCTAGGAAGGTTTAAATTAGGACTTAGCCATTTTGTAGTTTGACGCTAATTATAGACATGGAGTGTAGAGCATGTTTTGTAGAAGACTTGAAGAACATGCAAAGGCTATTTTGGATGAGTAGAAGATCAAACGACATGCATAGTCCAGAGCTAATAATAGTATCTAAACTAAGAGTTATCTATAGTAGATCTATTATTAGGAAGCTTGCATGCTTTTGTACTTAGCTTGTAGAGGCACATGGCTATTCTTAGCATGCAACCTATTTTTAGAGGTGCATAGGTGGTGAAGGGAAAGTCCCCACCCCTATAAATATGTATTGATTTACACGGTTTAGAGAGTTTGATTTTCTAGTAGAGTTATGTTGAAAATTTGTTAGCATGCATGACTATGGTGATGGTACTATGTATGTATGAAGCTTTTATGTTTTATAGCGGATTAATATAATGGGTCTTTATGGTTGTATATTGATTGTCTACACATTTTTCATGGGATCATGTATGGTAAAGTTAATCTTGGTTCTTGTTTAATCATTCTTGCATATGGTTGAGATCTAGATATGGTTTATACATTGCAATACATTTGGTTAATTGTTATGGATGGAATATTTATATAATCAGGCTAACTCCTTAAACAAGCTAACATGAAAGAGGAACCTTGTACCCTTGCATGCTTTGGGTGAGTTCTTAGTTCAAGCCGAGTGATGTGCCAGCCGCACCTTGGGTTGTTCATGGTAAAATCTAAAATATTCTTACACACATATATCTTTATTTTATCTTGTCACCAATGGTATTTTCCCTTAATTCAAGACTAGGGCACATCCTAATGATGATGTAGCACGTTTCACAAGTTTTATGTGACTATTGAGGGAATATATATTACTCAAGACCCCCTCATCTCTTCTATTTTTTTACAACATATGCCCGGTATATTAGTAAAAATCAATTTGGAATTTTATCATTATCATTCTCTTATTACATAAACAAAAATATATATATAATGGTAAAATATACAAAACAAGGACCTTCGTGTGACTTTTTCATTCATTGCTTATACTTAACGCATTTTTATTCAAGTTTTACACTCTAAATAGCTCATATCCTTACACACTTTATTATCATAGTAAAAATAATATAATTGTAGAAACCATAATCTATAGACATCATACATACATTGTATGTATTTTTAAGCCTTCAACCCTAGGGGTAGCCCACAAGATTGTGTGTAGCCCTACACCGACTATGACCCATCACATTAGGGGAATTCCTAAACTAGGATAAATCCACCACATTGGAGAAATTCTTACACCGAGGGGTCATATCATTTACATTGTGTAGTTTATTACAACCCAATACTCTTAGGAATACCCACCACATTTGGAACATCATAATACTAAGATCAAATAGATCACATCTTTACACATTATTCCATTGATGATACAATGTTCATTTTGCATATTGTGCATCACCTTATATATTATGACACATGTTATATTGTGTTTCATACAATGATCACATTATTCATTTTTAAATATTGATTGGACATGTTCCATGCCTACTAGTTAATGATCATTTAATTTATTATTTTCTTATGGCACACTATTGTACTTGTTTGACTATTATTATCCTTGGTCTCCTATTTTTAATATTTCACATTGTTTCATACATCACTCATCTCTTACGTATATATTATATGATTCATGTATGCTTTTATGATCATGTTTTCTTCCACGCACTTGTATGCTCTATGCTCCCATTTTCTTCCATGTTCTTGTATGCTATATACTCTTGTACATTTGATGTTCCTTTTCACTTATATGCTTTATGATTTACACTTTTGTATAATTTATGCTTTATTTTCTCTATGCAGATGTATTCTTTTTTTCTCTTCACATTAATAAGTCACTAATTTTTTGCTTTATGTTCAATTACATATAATTTTTTCTACCCATATTTTTCATGGACACATTAATCACTACATATATATATTGGAACAAATATGTTGTGAAATATTTCTTGATACACATATTTCTTGAGACACTTATTTTAGACACACATTGTTTAGGTTTAAACACTCAAAGCTAGTAAATTATCCTTTAACAATGACAAGTTGACTATGTTCCTATGTTAAGAAAAATACATGCATTTGAATCTCCATTAACATATATTTATAGATCTTTATCATCTCTACACATTTCTTTGTCCTTCATCTAGTAAATATTAGTAATCCATATACATGCATTACTCGCTAACTCTATATTTTCTATCACTAGCTATATATTCAAAATTGTACACCTTAGGGATATAGTGAGTACGGTCCTAATCGAATTGTACAATTCTCTTCTCTTATGTATAAAAAAATATTTTTCCAATTTGAATATATTATGTGTGTCATTTCATCTTCCTAGACCAGCCTTAATTTGAATGATTAACCTATGGAACCCTATATAAGCAATTCAATAGTGTTTTATAATTCACCTAGCATTCTCATAAGATCCTATTAAAAATATTAACACTAAATCACTCAAGGATATCTTAAATATTCCAAAATAACTTACACATTAGTTATAGTAGACATCACATAATTCTAAAGTACTCATACCATGTTCAAGAGTCTTGTTGGTTCGTAGCTTTACACCTCAGGGACTTGGCAAAAATCATTAAATAATGGATTAAATAATGGTAGATGTGAGGTATGTCATTTGTATTCAGGGATGAATCTATCATTATTTTTATAACCAAGTATTAGAAATGACTAGGAGGCATGTACAAAGGGAATGGATAACTCATGCTACTTTTGGATCTACCGAACCAAGCTAAGAGGACTCAAGGGGTATCTTGAATGAAGGAGATATTTTTAATTTAATATCCTATAAATTATTGGTAGTTCAATATGAGTCCATTATATCCATGAATTTGATTTCCACTCAAAGAGTTGTCACACATATATCACACATACTAAATACATCAAACACTAGCTACTTAAGGAAAATAAAATATGATTCATAAATATCATATCCGCGTAAACAAAAAATAAAATAGATCTTGATGATGTTGTAATACTAATATTCATAAATCAATGCAAATAGATTCGTGATATGTAGGTATAATGTAATTTTCAAGGGGTAAGATGGTAGGATACTTCATTTATAAAAAGTGGAAAGATTATGGATAATTAATAATAGCAACATTCCAATAATTGACATGATCACTTGCTACTTTCAGAATACATAGACCCTATAATCAAGTAAGAACAACTTTCAAAGGTAAATTTTCATTTATTGATACCCAATTAATGAAAATGTAATTAGACAACCTTCATAACCCTCAACACAAACCCTTGTGCAAGAATTATAATAAAATGTTCATTTCTTCCATACTTATACACCTAAGATATACTCAAAGGATAACAGAGATAATTCCAAAAGAAAATTACAAGGGTTTTATAACTGGACCAAATATTGCAAAGTAAATACTACAACACAATATTTATTTAGTAACCAAGAAGATGCAATAATCGAGGTTAATCCTATGTATTATTAGATATATATGCAAAAAACAAAAGATTGCATTAAAAGTTATATTTCATTTATCATAATTTCAACATACATATCCAAAGCCATAACTGAATCAAAACATGTTATTCTATTTACTTTAGTTTAAACTAGGGACATAGACTCGATGCCCCCAATGCATGTTAATGGTTGTGCACGGTGAAACCACCTTAGCATTACAACTTCAAACTTAGAACTTATACACTTTCCAAAAAAATGAAAACCTATATCTAAAGTAATCGATCACAAAAAAACTTAGAATGAGGACAAGCCCTCATTATTATAAAAACTTTCCATAAAGGAGTATACCTAAATTCCCAAAATTGACTAGAGAGAGAAAAATTTGTAAAAAGGGATCTTAGGCCTACCAAAATGGAAGAGAAGAATTTCCAACTAAAAATATTCCATATTTATTCACCTAACTGGAGTGTTTATGTGTCATGATTGTTACCATGAATATCAAAGAATACCCCTTGCCATGAACAAACAATTTTGTCATTTTGTGCATCACCACCGATGCATGCTTATAGGAAAATATGTCACTTTTATGTAATCATTCCTTTTGTCTTTCCCTAACAATTGGTTACTTATACAATCATTGGATAGATTTTCATTCCTTTAAACAAATAAAATAATGGAACAAGTAAATAATAAATGAATAGAAAGAGGTGTGAGAAACTACGCATGATCTAAGTTGTTTGGCTCCCCTTAGTTTTATTTTTCCAACTTTTTCATGTAGACATCCAATCCTTTAAACATATTGATGAGAAGTTCCTAATTAGGACCAACATCTTAAAGAAAATCAATTTTCTTGTTTTGATAAAACATTGTCAAACTCAATAGAAATGGATTTTCTCTTCTTTACCCTCTTAGCCAATGTGCTTATACTTCCTTCTAAATGAATAAATTTTTTAATTGAAGCATAACTGAAAATTGAAAAAGAGTCTAGTTCACCCCTAACATGTTGATGAAGATTATTTATCATACTATTATCATATGTATCTCGTGGGGTATATTTATCCTGTATTGGAAACATCTTCTCAAGTTTTGAAACCAAATCATCAATATACTCCCAGCATTTTCTTTCATACCATAGAGTTTATTGATGCATCCTCCCAAAGTAGTTATCCTTAATTTTTTTCTTTTGGGAAATCATACTACCTACCTAGACAATCTAGAGGTACAATAAATTCAGCTTCAACTAATTATTCATCCATAGTAGTTATGGCCTATAACTTGGGTACTAATTCATCCTAATACTCCATCTCATCATGGCATTTTTCAATTTGTGCCTTGGAAGCTTCCATCTGATCATATACATGTTTTGAGCAGTCCATAATGTTTCTTATGGCCTTACTATATTTCCTTATTAACTCATATTCCCACTTCTTAGTTGTATCAACTCTTCATTTTGAGTCATCGTAGTTAATAATGCATCCGAGGTTATAGCTATAGTGATCTCTTTCCTCTCAAGAGGGGTATATAGCCATTGTTTCACATAGCTTGATAAAATTTCAATGTTATCCTTTAATTACTTCTTGGTCTCTTTATCCTTGTCAATATTTTGGAAGAGGCCTCCGTGGTCACTAAAAATTACAGTTTTAGTCCTTTCGTGGTAGGTTTTCCCAAGGGTAATTGTGTGACTTGTTAATCAAGTAGGGGTGTCCTCATTTATTAAGATATCCCCCTTGGGAGTTGCAATCTCTATAGACCTTTCCCCTTAAGGACCTATAATGGTCTTTGATATAATTTTAGCATTTTTAGGGGCCCTTGGTTATCTTGATGAAATAACACTTTCAAGGGTAACAGCCTCTAGTTGAATTTTTACATTTTCTCTTCTTGGAAGGGATGCTCCCAACCATCATGTAGTTGGAGTGTTTCCTTCCTATGATTTTGTAATAGTTGTTGGGATTTGTTTAGTAAGCTATAATTTCTCATGAGATAAAGGGGTGGTATCAAGACTAAGAATTTACAATTGTTGAACTTCCACAATTTTCTCCTGATCAAATTATGTTATGTTTGTATCATTTGGCCTAGATACTTCAACATTTGTCTTGGGCTCTTTAAGTGGAGATACTTTATGAGCTGGATCTTCATGTTTTTCTTGAAATTTTTCCTCTTTTGTCTCCTTGGAAAATTCGTGAGTTTTTAATACCCTTTCAAGTACCTCTAATGATTTTTGGAGAGGATAACTTGGGGTGACATGTTCTTCATGACTAGAAAGCTTTGTTTCAATATTATTATGTTCTTTTCAGATAATATTATCTCTATTAAGGGTCTTTCCACCGAACTTGATTCTACCTGAAAATGCCTCAATTATAGGTTGTTGAGACAATATGGAACCTTCACCCTACCCATTAATTTACATTTTTGGGACACTTTCTTGTTGGCTATCAGGTAGAGGAATATTATCTCCTTTTTCTTTTCCAATGCCTTACAGAAAATCACCAAAAACTTTAGTGTGTGTTACCTCTTGTTTCTAAATATCCACAACATCAAATTCCATAGATGATTTATCATGTATAACTATTGTAATAGGAATTTATTGTGTTGTTATGGGTGGAGTAGTATCAACCACCTTAGATATTTCCACCTCTTTGATATGTACTTCAAAAATAGCAATATTCTCAATAACATTTGCACTTACAATTTCTTCTATTGAAAAGTTTTCAACTTTAGTTCTCTTACCTCTTAAAAATTTCCTAAATCTAGTTTATTAATCATTTTCTTTCTCTTGTATGGGTCCTATTGTTGAGCCAAGTCCTTATTTTTTACATTGAATATATCCCCTCATTATTTTCCCTTTGCTTCAGGGTCCTTTAGGAGTTGAATGGGACACACTTGTATGACCCTCACCATGTAAAGTAGATTTCTTTGTCTTTAATACATGTGGGGCCATATACTGAACTAGAATTACTTGAGTAATGGGTTCATCTTTCATGGTCCTTATCAACATTTCTTCTACCTTTTTCATTAGATAAGACACTAAGGTTCCTGTTTTACTTTTTACATCACTTCATTCATGTATTATCCCATAAGTATTCCTCTTGGATGAGACTTGAGTATCCTTACCTTTTAATGTATCCATGTTGGTTACACATTCCTTTAAAGGAAGAATAACCTCCTTGATAATACCATGATCTTTGTATTCATTTAATACCACATTGTTTTGGAGTGACAAGTCTATTCCTTTTTGTGTGAGCTGAGTTAGGGTTCTTCTTGTAACATTAGCAATTATATCATGTAGTTATGTTGATTATGTCATGCTCCAATCAATTGGATCAATTGGTTATAAAGCTAATTTCTTATCAATATAATATATTTTCTTTGTTTTATCATCATCCACAAGGCCTTTTGGAATAACTACAACCTTATATTCAAGAAGGTGTGGTAAGGTCATCCTAGAGAAGTCTCTAATCCTGACCTCCTCTTCATCCATAAAATCCATATAGTAATATTTATAGTAATTCTCATGCTCATATGAGCTCCCTAGGATTGTATACATTATCCATTTGATATCATAATTGGGCCTTTCTTAGAACTTTTCATCGACATTCTATTCATTTCTACCTCCACGAGTTTTTCTTTAACAATAGTTGAGCATGTATATCTCCTAATAGTAATTAGGAACTTTATATTTTTTATGCTTTCCTATATCTAGCCTATGTACCTAGAAACATCCCTTGACAATTCAATGAGTGCCCAATTATCATCTAGGTACCTTGGCTACATATATAGATTGCCTTAGAAGCCACTAACTCTAATTTAGGTAAAGAATCTAAATTGTATAAAATAACACCCAAACTCATTGATCACTTTCCTTGCACTAGAAGATATCTTGTATTGTTCTCATTCTGGCTTAAATAAGAAGATGATGGGTGCAAAGAAAGCATCATGATATTTTCTGAAGTCATCCCTCTGGTTTTCCAAATTCAACTAAGGGTATACATCAGAAACTCTTAAATATGAAAAATCCCTCATTCTTGGGATGTCAAGGAGAGATTGATGATGTGCTACATTGTACACAAGATAAGATGGCATGAAGAACTCACTCCTATGTTTTTTATCCCTCCTATATTTGCATTGTAAATTTTAGGATTTCATCATCAATTAATTTACTAATGAGTTTTTTCCAATAAGTACTCTCCTTTAAAATGAGAATAATTTTTATGTACTTAAACATCCATTCATGGAAATAATAGGCAGAGTTCAAGCCTACTATTCTCCTTGATTGATTAGATCCTTAACTTTCTCAATGAATTCTAACCTTGTTAACTTCTTGGAAATTCTTGTATAGGAACCCTAGTCTTTTGTAACCAGTGATTATCCATTATTTTAGATATTGCATCATTGTGGGTGGCCCATAGCTTCTCATATGATTTAATAGCTACGTCCACTACCTCTTTTATTTATACGCATACCTATAACTTCTTAAAATGTCTTTATATTCAATGATAGGACCTTGGTACCATTGTCATCTAGCACCTTTATGGTTTTTAGGTTATAATATTTAGCACATGCCCATACTAGTTTGGAGTATTGAATAGAGGGAGGGAAAGTATAGTCCAAGGAAATTCCACTTACATCAATAGATGTGTTGGTGAATTAATTAGATGCTAGGATAAATTAGTTGTTTTTCACTAACTCTCTAGTTGAGAAGGTAGATATTAGGCTGGTTGAATAGGTGTGGCTACTGAGATGAAGAAATGCTTTGAGTTATTTGAAGGGTTGATGTCTAAGGTAGTTTAATCTCACCTTATTCCAATCCTTCTTTCAGCTCTTGAGATGATTTGACCTTATTTTGTATCCTCTTGTAATGATTCATCTCGGATTCCATTGATTTCCTCTTTTGAATCATTTTAGAGTGGGTGGAACTAGAATATTTCTTAGTTGTCTTTGAAGTAGACGGAGGATAATCATGTTTTTGAGAGCATGGATACGTCCTAACATGATGAAAATTGGTCTCTTATTTTTGAACCACTCTCTGGACCTTCGGATCACTTCCTCATTTCTCTTGTTTATGTCCCCTAATTCCCGTATGCTCTAAGAAACTTGCGGGAGAGGCAAAGCTTTCACATCTAAATAATCAGTTTATACAACTTTGTTCCATCATCATCAATTCCCTCCTTAAACCAATCAAATTCAAATTTCCTCATTTTTTCTACTATCATCCTCATGTGATCTCTTTCCCTAACTTCAAGATCATCAAAATAATTCACCTAATAGTCCTCAATTTGTGGCACATGGTGTAATTTAGGGATATGGAACATATCAGAGTTCTCTAGATGTCAAAGTTAGCCCTCAAAGTGTAGGAATAAAGATTCAACTTAGAGAAAGAGGCTTCCAAATTTTATGCATCAATGAGAGACTTGCAAGAGAAAATTCCCAAAGAAATAGGGAAAGACATGCCTTTCTTCTTCCTACTCTTGAGTTTTCTGTTGACATGGACAAGTTATCTGCAAAGCTTGAACATGACATTATTGTCACTAAGGTGCCTTGGAATTTTTCCGATGCAATGTCAAATCTAGATACCTTGATGTACGAGAAAGTCAAAAATTGTGTGAAGAAGGATCTATATCTTTGAATCAACGTGACAACATGTGAGGATAGTCTCTGGATTCCCTTTGAGAAATCTCACAACATACATGGTAAATACATCATTTACTCATGAAAATTTATGATTAATCTCTTTTAGTATCAGATTTGGATAACTCTCGTAGGTGGGGGCCTTTTGGGAGATGTTCAATGTGAGATTTAAACCCCTGAAATATCTCATACTGGAAAGAGCATACACTAAGTATGATGTCATGGAAAACTTTCTTGTGACTAGAAGTTGGAGAAACTTAAAATATAGGTTTTCACTTATGTTTTAACCCTATTCAATCATTTTCTTGGTTTTAATGATGGTAAGGATGAGCAACACCATTTAATCATGAAACTCTTTGGTTTTTTCCTCTCCCATCACTCTACTCAAAATAATGATAGCATCTAAGAATCCCTCGCCTAAACCAAACCTTTAGGACATAAAAGAGTTTCTTTACCTATTTTAGCCATGACACCAATACAAGGCCCTGGAGGTATGAATTTTTCTTCTACCATTCTCCTGATGCAAAATCCTTTGGGATGATTTCCATATTTTTCCAAGTTGACATACACATAATTTGTGATATTCCCTGGGGATGAGCACTTGTAAATATTGAGTTGTCATCCACCCATATGGTCTGAATGTCTAGTTCGTAATTTTGAGAAAAATTCATCACTATTTTTTTCTCTAAATAGATAGTGGGTGGCCACCTGCTGCAAACAAACCACTTGTGTGTATCCTTTCTTCCATAGGTTACCTAGGTCTTCCAAGCATCCGGTTTTTTAGATCCTCCAAGTCACTGTGATAAATATCACTATCTCCCACTTCTAGATACTTTGATGCAATGGCTGAAATAGGATCCAAACCAAAAAATTTTAACTTCATTATTGTAAAAATCCACTAGGTGAGAAAAAATGAGGAAGACAACAACTTTCTGCACCTAAAACGGACACTTTCTATTTTTAGTAAGTAGGAGCTAAGGGCTACTTTTTTATTTCTTACTTTTTCAATGTCCCAAAACTCCTAACATACTATATACACTTTCATTGATGTACTTTTGATGATTTTTGATAGTTACTATTTTTAGAAAGTGTTTTTTTGCTTTTTTATTTTTTTATGCTTTTTCACTTTTTTGACCAAATTTGTCTAGTTTGTCGTCACCACAAATTTTTGAGTGCACTGACTTGAAAGGTTTTGATTTTTTCAAAAATATCTATTTATAGTAATTGGAGAGACCATATACTTACTAAAACTATAAATATCACTTCCCCTATCAGTTTTCCACAAAAATAACTTCAATGGAATACGCTTGCTCTCTAGATCTTGTGCTCAAAATTTCATCTTGATCTGACTGTCAAAATTATTGGAAATTAAAAAAGTGTAAACTAGGTCATGGGACTAGGGTTTATTTCCATAAATAATCTATAGGATCATATGGTTTACAATAATCGTGTTCTTAAAGGTTCTGGATTATAGAAAAGCTAAGAAAATTTTGTTTGAATCGAATCTTTGGTTTGAGAGATATAAAAAAAAAAAAATTGTTTCTGTTTTCATGGCTGCCTTGGATGAAATTTTATGTATACATAATGAATTTTAAGGTATTATTGAGCTTAAAATTGTCAAAAATGGCTTCTTGAGTTGACTGGTGAAGGAATAGAGTGAAAAAGGTTTGTAGAACTCTTTAAAAGTTAAAAACATTATTGTTTTTAACTCTTGAAAGCATGCTTTAAAACTTGATTTTAAAAGCAAAAGGGGTGGGCACATTTTATTTTTCCAACTATCTTGACTATCCCTAAGGAATTTGGGATAGTAGGGGTAAGAAAATGCACCCCTTCTTTAGGCTTGAAAAGTGATTAACTAAAAATTAACTAACTATGTAGTGTGGTGATAGTTAATCTAAGCTATGAATAGTTGTAATAAAGTAAATAAATACAAGTAAAGGAAGTATGTAAATGATCTAAGTAAATATGTAAAATGAAATGCTAACCCTAATGTGTAAGAAGGAAGAGGAAATAACTCAACCTGAATAATAGATTCTCGCAAGAAAGTTTTGCAGGTGATGATTGGGAAATGCAGAAACAGGAATGATTCTGTAGGAGTTCTGAAAAGGATGGATCTAGAAGATCTAACTAGAATTAAGCACCTAAAGAGGGATTAGGGCACCTACGGGTGCTTTGGTCTAAAATTTGGGCACCCTGGTCTATGTAAAATCTCTAAAAATAATCTTCACTAGTTACGTTGATGGTCCGAAATCCTCGGTGTTTGTCACACCAACTTTGTTGTCCCATGCTAGATGTCACCAATAATCCAAGATGATAGAAATACCTGCAAGACCCCAAAATAAGCATCAACCCCTAAAATAGAAAAATTCATATGAATGGGTCAGACTGACCTCATCTGCTACAATGGTGGACTTACAAATTGAGTGTTGCACTACATATTACATCCGATGTAGTTCTATGTGAAAGTGTGTGTGAACATGCCCTAGGTTTCTCTTGTTCTAGCAGCACTTTGTGAAGTAAAAAGCAATAAATATGTATAAAATGTAATAAAATGTGTACATGGAATAAAATAGAATCCCTCCCCTATGAAGTGTGATGCAGATGTCCTAGCCTTGTGCCTTGATGATGGAGCTATGTGGATGTAAGTGATCTCCAATGCAATAGATGGATGTAACTCTAGATGAGTGATAGTAGTAAGTGATGCTAGGTCCCTCATTATGGTATCATAACTTTATATTTATAGGGTTCTCTTGATCTAATTTTGTAATTAACCCCAAAATGGCTAACCACCAAAAAGATAAAGATGTAAAATGGCTAGAAAGATCCCAAAAAGTGGCGGGAAAGTACAAAATGGGTTGGGGTGCCCCTGGAGGGACCAGGGCACCCACAGGCACCCCAGTACTAATCTAGGTGCCCCAATCAAGGCTAAAATAACACGAAATGAAAGAGGTTGACTAGGCATGTGGGTGTAAAATACTGAGAATGACAAAATAAAATAAAACAAGATGGCCAAAATATGGGGGTTAATTAGTAATTTCCTCACGCAAGAACCTTCTAAATAGTATTATGAAACCATGATAAATAATATCTAAATTGCATGATTTTTGACTACATTTTTCCCCCACTTTATCGTGGTGAGCAAAAATCTTGATAACATAAAGCGAGATAGAGATGTGTACCTAAAAACCATGTAGAGTATAGTAGAAACATGCCAAAGGACTAGATAAAGTGTGGAATGACAAAAATATGGAGGAGCATGGAAACTAAAGATGAAAATGTGAAATAATGTGATGAGAGTGAATCTAGGGTAGAACGTGTGTGTTGATGTTGATATTTGTAGTGTACTTACATGGTTAGTATGCAAGGTGTGCTACCACAAAGTGTTGTTGTTGCCCCCATTTGACTATTTTTTTCTCATATGGACGGACCTGTAAGGAGGAAATTATCAAGTAGTCAAATATATATGTATATAAGTGTAAAAATGATATGTACAAGATGCATGTGTATGTATGTAAAAAAAAATTAAATTTCAAGTACACAAAATGAAAAGTGCAAATAGAACATGTGCACCTAATCCATGTCAAGAGAAAGGGTGTAGAAGGATATCCTATACTACCAAGATTTTTTTGGGAAATCCAATTCCATAGGTTGAAGAAGGATAGGGAGTAAATTCTATGTGTCCTCTAACCTTTAACTACTTCCTTAAATTGTGTGTGTAGAGATATATGTATGTCCTAGTTTTTTGGGTGATCTGATGTCACTAGACAAAGTAGTTTAGAGAGGCACACCCACTTGTAACCTCCAAGCCTGTAACTACTTCCTAGAATGCTAAGGACACCATGTCCTGTAAAATCTATTGTGTATGGAGTTCATAGACTGGTCTAAACCCACTCATTGTATATAACTAAACCAAACCGGTGTATAATCTCTATGTTAGTATGTAAAAACCCAAAATTATGCCCCCTCTTTAGGGGCACATGCGACGTCGTTGATAGGAGAATGCGGCCCCAAAAGAGGACCAACCACATGTACTCTATAACTCTTCCCTACAGAGGGAATGGAATGTGCTTGGTAGAAACCAAGGCACACACAAACAAGGATGGATAGCCAAAAATAATTAATAAGATCAAGCATGCATGTAAACGACACTTTATTAATGAAACATCACTCATGATGTCGTAAGACATGAAAGGCCATCATATGTGCAAATAAAAAACAAGTGTGCACACCAAACATAGGGAAAATCCCGCATATAAGAAGCAAACAATGACAGACAAGTACAAACAAGCAAACAAGAAGTAGTCATGGAATACCCATTATCATGTTAGAAAAATAACCAATATGTCAAAGCATGAATAACCAAGTAATGTAAAGTGCTAAGTACAAAATGAAACAATAACACCTGTGAGAATCAAATGTGGATGCCCCCAAGTGACCAGTGTAGGAAGGGTAGAAGGCGAGCATCCATATTGCATGTAAAGGATTTGTATCTATGATCACAACTAAACAAAGATGTGAACATGCATGTGTGGATGGTATAGATAATGACATATAATAAATCAATCTAACATGTGTAGTAAAGTGATCATGTAAAACACTAGTAAACAAGAGTAAATGCCCCCAAGACAATGCAATATGTTGTGGATGGATGGAATGAAATGCAATATGGAATGATAGGAACTACATGCCCCCAAGTGAATGGAAATGTATGCAATGAGGTTCATTTTATTTTCCCCCTCAATAGTCAAGAATGAACCATAAATGAGAGTGTGTCATCGAGAAATGGTCGAGTAGTGTGTGTTGTGTCTAATGTGTTATGATGAATGTGTAGGTGTGGTGATGAGATGTGACCTAACGATGATGTGTGCATGAACCTTATAGTTAAAGCATATATCATGACTAGATGAACATATAAGTGATGATTTAGCCTAAGCATATATCACTATAAGATGAATGGATGAGTGATGATTTATCCCTAAGCGTATATCACTACCGAGATGAAAGGAAGGAGTGTTGATGTAATCTAAGGTGTATACCACTACAAAATGATAGAATAGGTGACAATTTAGCCTAAAGCATATGTCACTAACCTAGGATTGTCGCATGTTTGATGAGTGTACATTCCATTTTATTTGTAAATCCTCAATAAGCGAGTATGGACCGAGGAACTAAAGTGCATCATAGGGTGGTTAGTGTAGCACATAGAAGACAATGTATTATATGTAATGATAAAAGATGACCATGTGATGAAGAGAATATGTAAAAATGCGGTGTGTAAAATGTGATGGTAGATGTGTAGAATGTATAAAATGTGATGTATAGTGCATGATGTAACATGTGTAGGAAGACTAATAATGTAATATGTAGGATGGAATGATGTTAGACTCATATGTAATGAAGATGAGTATAGTATGTAGAAAATTTATGACATGAAGACATGCATTGTATGATGTATGGTATATGCCTATATATAGGATGTGAGGCAATATGTGTAAATAGCCTAATAGTGTATGATGCAAAACACGTAAGGTGAGGACTAGTATAATGTATGATGTATAAATGTGGAAATGGCACAATATTGTAGATGAATGTGGAGAATGTATGGTGTATGTTGTATGACGCACGATGTGTGACTAGTTGCAGTGTGTAATGCCTAGAGTGAAGTGTATGGGGTTCATGTGTGGTAATCACTCAATAGTCAAGTGTGAACCAAAGCACAAGAGTGCATCATTGAGTAACGAATATAATAAAATCTATGATGAAAAATGCCTATATGAAAATGTAAAGATGATAGACACTATGATGAAATGGGGGAAGGTGTATTAGGTGTTATTCCCCCCAAGTATATAGAAATGAGTAAACTAACCAATGATAGTGAAGGACGAAGGTCCTCCACTTGATGTCTATGAGGATGAAATCACATGACGATGGCCTACTAGTGGCTGTGTAGTGGGAAAATGTTGTGGTTCGAATGAATTCTAGATGCATGCGAGGGATGAATATAGGATGGAGTTCATGGCATAGTAAAATGTATCGGTGATGGAGATCGATGTGATGTTGAGTGTGAAGGTGATGAATATCTACATGGAATAAAACAAGGTGACAATCGACGCTGAGATACAGTGATTGTCCTAGGAATGGGCCTATGTCGATGTGTAGGACTAGTGGAATGATGCGGTTATGTAGATGGTACTCAAGTAGGTGAGCTAGGAGTAGACTATGCTTTGAGAAATATAGAATGAGATGTGTTAGAAGAAGTAGATGACATGTCAATGACTGTACGAGGAGATGACGATAATGGAGTAGATGGAGGGACATTGTCAATAGAAATGACCTATTTATTATGGATAAAATTGAGTTGTAAGTGATTCATAGAAATGATAGAGTGAGAGAGACGAATCCAATTAAGGCCAAGTAGCATGTCACATCCATCAATATGTTTCCAACGAGGAAAGGCACAAGTAATGTAAGAGGACCAACTGTAACATGTAGTTTGAAAACGCCATAGGGTTTGTTGAAAGGATATTTAATTTGTGATGGAGGGTAACCGATATCCCGAAGAATTAAATCGTAACATGCACTAAGAGGAAAGGATGGGTCAACCTTAGTATTGTTGATGGAAGTAAAGATAATAGATGCATGGATGTGTAAATGATTATATGTAAGCGTAGAATGATAATCATTGTTGAAAAAATAAATGATTGGTGGTGAAGCTTCAGTGTTAGCAACTAAAAATTTGAGAGATCTTGATCCAAGAGGTGATCTTGAGTGATACGCATGATTAGTAGAAGATTTTTTCATATGTTTGTCATGTTGTTAAGATTCATTGTTAAAGAGAGTGAGTTTACCCTTGTTATTGGTTGGGGCAAAGAGCTAGTAGACTATGGGAAATCTAGTTTATTGCTATCAATTAGATATTGTATGATTCTTCATATTTTTAGGCATTTACTCGTAGAATGTCCCACACATCGATGATAATCACAATGGAATTTTTCATTGCAGCTCTTACCTTTCAAGCGTGATGGGTATAATCGAGTGGTGGGGAAGGGTAATAAGATTACTCTCAATAAGTTGTTTCAATATTATATGCAGAGCCATGGGAAATTTTTTAAATGTGTGTCGAAGTTGTTGTAAGTGAAACTTCTTAGTAGGAGTGACGGTGTTGATAGTGACTTTAGCATTAGTTTGTTTAGTTGTAGATGGTTTAAATGGCATCTTGTTAGGAAAACGAGTGGAAGACGAAGTTTTTCTTGATACTTAAGCTTTCTTATGAATAGGTGATTATTCTCATGAATATTAAGAGTATGAAAAATTTGATTGAACAAAGGAGAGGTCTTGAAGATAACACTCTCTTGTAGAGGTGGTAATAGACTCTGAATAAATAAATCCTAAAGCTCAGAGTCAGCAAGCATGTTTTTCATCTTAGCTAGATTGTTCTTATACCTTAAAACGTAGTTGGCTAGGTGTTCATTTGAGCCTTGTTTAAGTTGTGTTAGTTGGGTGTAAGAAATATTAGATCCAATATTGATGGATAAATGAGTAATAAATGCATCAACGAGATGTGTGAAGGAGGTTACCGAGTGAATAGGTAAGTCGTAGAACCAACGCATCACATAATCGTGGAGACTACGAGGAAATAACTTAGCTAAAAGTGTATGATCATCAGTGAAGTCAAGACAAGCAACATGAAATGCTCTAAGGTGCTCTTATGGGTCACCATTCCCATTGAAAATGGGAAGATTAGGGGTAACAAAACTAGGAGGAAGTAGGTAAGTAGAGATGGCAGGTGAAAATGGAGTATGTAATAACAAGGTAGAATCTAAATATGGTGATGGAAGTGTAGTTGCATGTTGCAACTTACGAATTTGAGCTTGAAGATCATGATAAAGAGAAGTTAAGTCTTGATTTCCAATAGATGATACTTTTTGTACATGAGAAACTAAGGGCAATGTAAAATGATTGGTAGGAGTAGGAAAAGAAACAGGAATAGTATAAATGGGAGGAAGATTAGAAGCGAGGCAATTGAGTGGTAATAGAAGTGGGTACAACAAATAAGCTAAGCGTTGAGTTTCATCAAGCTTGTAGACGAGCAACATGCAAAAGTAAATATAGATCTTTGGGATGTTCAGCAAGGTGATCATTGATGGCCTTAAGGTGAGCTTCAGTAAATTGCTCATGAGAGTGATCCGTAGAAAAGGAAATTAAACCCTATAATGGTAAGGTAATAAGGAAGAACTTAGAAGTGTAGATGATCAAGTTGGGTTCACCAAAATGATTAACTAAAAATGAACTAACTATGTAGTGTGGTGATAGTTAATCTAAGTTATGAACAGCTGTAATAAAGTAAATAAATATAGTAAAGGAAGTATGTAAATGATCTAAGTAACTATATAAAAGGAAATGCTAACCCTAATGTGTAAGAAGGAAGAGGAAAGAACTCAGTTGAATAACAGATGCTCATAAGACAATGTTAGAGTGATGATTGGAAAATGCAAAAGTAGGAATGACTTTGTAGGAGTCCCAAAAAGGATGGATCTATAAGATCTAGCTACACTAGAGCACTGAAGAGATACTAGGGCACCTTCGGGCTCTCTAGTCTAAAATCTAGGCACTCGGTCTATGTAAACTATTTGAAACTAAGCTTTACTTGGTTTGGTGAGATGGTCTAAAATCCTCACCGTTCATTGCATTAGCTTTGGTGTTCCATGCCGGATGTCGAAACGATCCAAGATGATAAAATTACCTACAAGACCCAAACCAAGCATCAAACCCTAAAAATAAAAATGCATATGAAGGGGTTGGATTTACCTCAATTGAGACAATGGTGAACTTACTAACCGAGTGTTACACTAAATTTCAAACCCGATGTAGTTCTATGTGAAAGTATGTGTGACAATTCAATAGTTTTCTCTTGTGTTAGTCATACTTTGTGAAGTACCAAGTAATAATCATGTGTAGAAAATGTAATAGGTTTTCGCATGGAATAGAATAGAATCTCTCCCCATGAAGTGTGATGAAGATGTCCTAGCCTTGTGCCCTAATGATGGAGCTATGTGGATTCAAGTGATCTCCAATGTAATAGATGGATGTAAATCTAGATGAGTGATAGTATTAAGTGATGTTATGTCCCTCATTATGGTCTCATAAATTTATATTTATATGATTCTCTTGATCTAATTTTGTAATCAACCCCGAAATGGCCAACCACCAAAAAGATAAATATGTAAAAAGGCTAAAAAGAGCCCAAAAAGTGGCGGGAAAGTCCAAAAGGGACCAGGTACCCTCTTGTGGGACCAAGGAACCCATGGGTACCCTAGTACTAATCTGGGTGCCCCACCTAAGGTTAAAATAGTGCGGGATGACAGAGGTTTATTGGGCATGTGGGTGTAAAATAGCGAGAATAAATAAATAAAATAAAACAAGATGGCCAAAATATGGGGGTTAATTAGTACTTTCTTCACTCAATAACCTTCTAAATAATAGTATGAAACTAGGATAGATAATTTCTAAAGTTCATGATTTTGTGACTACATTTTCCCCACTTTATGGTAGTAGGCGGAAATCTCAAAGTAACATAAAGTAGATATAGATTTGTACCTAAAAACCATGTAGAGTGTAGTATAAATGTGCCAAAACAACTAGATAAAGAATGGAATGACAAAATATGGATGAACATGGAAACTAAAGATGAAAATGTGTAAAAAAGTGATGAGAGTGAACCTAGGGTGGAACGCGCATGTGCTGATGATGATTTGTGTAGTGTACCTGTATGGTTAATTTGCAAGGTGTGTTGCCATGAATTGTTGTTGTTGTCCCCATTTGACTACTTGTTTCTCATATGGATGGACCTGCAACAAGAAAATTATCAAGTAGTCAAATATATATGTATGTAAATGTAAAAATTCTATGTAAAAGACACATTTCATTTTCCATTGCAAGCTCCTTAAGCCTCTAAATCCCGCTTTCAACATTCGATTCCAAAACCTCGAAACTTTTTGAAATCTTCCCATTTCATTTCAATTTCTTCAATTACATCTCTAGATGAATTTAGGATTCTTGATCATCCTCAGAGGATGCATACCAGTCCGAAAAGGATAGGGAATAGCCTTTCTAGGCTTAGTACAAATTTCCCCTTCGACCAAATTTCACCGAATTGACTAGATGACATCATGACCACATTTCAAACACTTGGAAAAAAATTCAACACATTATGATGCTTTTTAATTATGGTAAGGTCATGACACGGAAGGCAGATCAAAGCGGAGGATGATAGAAGAGGATTTTTGGAAAAAAAATCAACACTTGGGTAAATTTGTGGTGTTTTCAACTTGAATTTTTACCTTGAAAAAACACATGACAACAAGATGACATTATCTCACTTCGCCGGAAGCATGAAGTCTTGGGAGAAACTCAGCAAGGTCAGCATTCCCTAAATTGGTATTAGTTACCTCATCTAAGTTACTCATGATGTTGGAGGTGATGGGGATATTGGCCATTGGATCTTCATGGTGGATTTTAACGTAAAAGACACAACATTTTATGGATGGGGGAGTATAACCAGTAGAAAGGAAAGGATAAATCACACTGAAAAACACGCAAACCCTTGCAAAAATGAGAACAAAGAAGTATCATTCCATGAAAATTACCCATGCACATGCAGTTAAAAACTCCCAATTGTAGATCAAACAAGGATGCGAGATATGTAAATTATCCTTTATGATCACTCACTGCAACTCATCCTCAAAACTTATAACTCTTGTTTTCTTCCTAGGGATCTAAAAATGCTTAATCTCTTCAAAATTTGATAGAAAAATGAGGTACTTAGTTGAAATATTTATCATATAGCTCCCTAAATCTATCTCATTAATGGTTGAAGCTTTATTACATGTCGCATCATTATAGTCATTGATTTACAACTCAAGTTTAAATATGATTCGTCTACATGTGCATATTTGGTGGGGATTGGGGATGAGGAAGTATTTTGTAGTTTTGTAGTATCTACCAAAGTGTAAATTAAAAAATTGCATGGGATGTCTAATCCCAAAATACATTAACAAAATGTCATGTGTCCTTCGTTGGGTCTTAGATCTTGGGATGCATGTTGTATTTTCACATGATATGTGGATTTTCAAAGTGCAAGGATACAAATATCACCCACCCACTACTTGTAAGATCCATAGAATATTCCCCTAATTGGGCACCGGAGATTTATTTACACTTTGTAACTTTGCATAAGTTGCATACTTGTTCAAATGGCCCACATGTGTGGAGATACCTTGAATATTCTATCTAATCAGGTGGTGGGGATGGATTTTCATTTTTATTTATGCATCAAATACAAACATGTAAGTTTGCACAAGGTAAATTTCCAAAGGCATGAATTCATTCTTCAAATCTTTAAGTATGCCATTAGGACTACCATGACCTCGTTTATGTCCTCGAAACTTACAAGTCATTAAAACATCATAAAACATGCAAAATGTTAAGATATTAGTTTAAAAGACGTGATGGACTTACAAATGACATAAATTTATTTATACATAAATCTCAAGGATATGGGAAATATTTTAGGAACTAATATATCACACTGGGCATCATATTGAAATAGTCAAGGAGACAAATAACGCAGGACGAGAGCATGATTTTCTCAAAAGGTCAAATCAGGCACAAATAATGGCTCTACCTTAGGGATGGATGCCCCCAATGGGTGTCACAAGGACCAAAAACGCTCATAGAAGAAGTAGACCATATGCCTAATCCATTGGGAAAGGATTCAAAATGGGTAAAAAATATGATTATGAACAACCAAGAACACCACGAGCTCAAAAAAATTGATGAAAATTGATCATGGGAAATCGGGAAAGGAGCAGAAAACAAAAAAATAAAAATATTAATAGCAACATTGTACACTATATAGTGATATACATGGAGACACATTTAGTCCAAAAATTTCTTAAGATGTTTGTCTTTAATAGGAAACATGAAAAATTTCCTTCCAAAATGCTTAAGAAAAAGGTGTGTTCTCCAATTCTAATGTCTATGGAGTAAGGACCCATCCATAGTGAATCAAACTTATCATGATTTCTGTTATCTTCATGTCTTCTTAAGTTTCTCCCTTAATTTAATATTCCTCTTACGACATTCTCTCCCAATCTCATCTAACTCAATAATTCGGTTAATCCTATTAACACAAGGATCAAGTTCATCACCATCTCCCAAATCTTGCATGAACTGATAGGTTGAAAAGTTTAAATGAATAGGTAAGAGGATTAAACACCAAATAACAACTCAAATGGGATTTTCCCAATGGATCTCTTCATTGTAACTCTATAATCCCATAATGTAAGTTTGAGTTGTTCACCCCACTTCCTTTTTATCCCTAATGTTCTTCCGAGATTTTGATAAAGTTCTTGTTGCTTGATTCATATTTCCTATTCCTTTTTTATTGTATTAGAATAATATGTAATACTTTTCCTATATTCATGCCACATGGTTATAAGAGGCTTAGCACTAAATATCATAGCATTATCTCGAATCTAATTCCAATAGAACACCAAATCTCATAGCATTATTTGCAGCTAATTTCAATATAACACCAAATTTGTATATGATGTTAATTAAGAGGCTTGGCACTAAATATCATAGCATTATCTCTAATTAATTTCAATAGAAGACTAAATCGTATATGATGTTAATTAAGAGGAAATCCATGACAACTTGGTGTTTTTCCTTCTTAGTGTAGATTTCCTCAAGCCACTTAGTGAAATAATCAATTTCCACTAATATCCATTTATGACCAATAGTAAAAGGAGCTGATATTTCACTTATAAAATCTAACCCCCATTGTTTAAAGGGAGCATCTATGAGACGGGTTGTAAGGGGAGAGATCCTGAATCTTTAAGTTTTCCAAACAAACATTGACTACTTTCACATATTTGAACTAGCTGAGAAACATCTTTAAAAAGGGATGGCCACTAATACCCTACTCTTAATATTCTATGAGCAGCCGCTTTTGTAACATAGTGACCACCATACATCCCTCCATGGAATTCATCAATCAGCTTGGGGGATTCATTCTCTATTATACATCTTAACAAAACCCCTTCAATACTTTTTCAAGCCAATCCAAGATCTAATAATATGTACTTTTGGGACACTAGCTTTAATGTCCTTCTCTGATTTTTATCTAGGCCTACGGGACAGTTTAAATTCTTTAAGTAATACACAATTTCCTTATACCAAGTAAAAGTGCTTAATTTTTCATGAGGTTGTTGTTTGTCATCGGGAAGGTTGTGTACTTCTATAACCTATAAATTTTGCTCATCTGTTAGCCTTTCCAGGCCAAGGCATCTCACCAGCTTGGTGATCTGAATATCCATATCATATTTCTGAAATTTATTCACCCACCTACATATTTTACTTGACAATTCCATCTATGAGAGAATATATTTGACCATAGTATGTGGTACATAAGTTATGATCTTAAAACTCAAAATATATGGTTTGAATATTTTAGTATCTTTCACCAACGGGAAGTATTGTTTCTTTATTATAGAATACTTCATCTCAAATCCATGTCGAGACCTTGCTAAAAAAATGCATTAGGTTTATCGTGACCCTCCTAATATTTTTGTAACATGACAGAGTAATGGTATATTCGGAAGAAAAAGAGAATATTTGAAAATCCTTCTTATAATTAAGATTGCCAAAGCATAGGGGAAATATTTAGTGCATCCTTTACTCCTCTAAAGGATTGAACTACCTCATCACCGCACTTGATAATTTGGTCCTTCTTTAGCATGTTTGTAATGGGCAAGGTAATATCAGCAAAATTGGAGATAAACCTTCTTACAAAATCAATTTGACCAAAGAAAGATTATATGCCTTTCTTAGACTTAGGGATAGGTACTTGGTCAATTGCTTCCACTCTCACAGAGTCAATTGTGACCCCTTCATGGGACATAATGTGCCCTAATGACTTTTCTTTTTGGACCCCAAAGTTATAATATTTATTTTCCTTGATTTTGATATTAATTTATTTAATAAAGAGAAATTTTACTACTATATATAAACTTTAATTTTACTTTAGTTTGGTCAAAAAAAGAGAAAATAAATTAAGTAAATATAAGTTTATTAAATTTACAATAGTTACAAAGTAGTGTACATATTTGTTTAAATATGGATGGGGACTGCATGTTCCTCAAGAAATTCTTAGGTGGTGTCAAATATTTAGCACCTAAAACTATGGCTGCATTATCATGGGGAAACATATAATAAATTATCTTTTTTGGTTAGTCAAGAACCATCTTCGGTTATACTCAATGTACCCCATTTAGGACTCCCTAGAGTGCCCCTCTCTAATCCCCACCACTTTCCTTCACTCTTAACCACACTAAGCCAATTCTTGATTCTTCCTTATCAAATTTCAAAATTAATTCCTAGGTTAGGGTCCCCACTACCAATATTTTTATAATACTCACATATGTAGTTTTTCCAACCAACATACCCATTCAAAATAGCCTTATTTACTTTACAAATATTAATTTATTTTTTTCAAATGATATCCACTAATTATATAATTACCCTTCTCAACACATCCATGTTTTAGAAGTTCTTTTTATTTCATCCACCCTATATTAAAGGGGTCTTTATTTACATTCCATTCCTCTTTATATTAAAGGGGTCTTTAAATATACATACTTTGTTAATTCTTGAATAAATTTAGGACTTAATTTTATGTATTTTCTCTTGATCAAATAACTTTAGAATACATAATAATTAATTCATTTCATTTTTATTAATCAATAACTTCTAGAACTTCAATACTTTTTCAATGTGGGGAATTTGTCAAATAGCATTCCTCCCTCCTTAGTCATCTATTGACCTCAATAGCTTTATCTTTCTCTAAAACATAAATACAGAACACAAACCATTAGTCAAAATAAAGATGGATATTGTTCACGAAAGGTCCATTTAATTTTGACATATTTTATGTCTCTATTCCTTAAGCTGTCTAGTTCTCTTTTCTAGTATTAAGTCAAGTTCTTTCTTAAAATTATAATTAGGTTCGACATGTATATTTTTCCAATCAATAACATGGGTATTAAAAATAAATAAAACCAATTTAATTTTTAATTCATTATTATTTTTGTTGTTGTTTCTTCTAGTCTATAAGAACCAAAAAAACATACATACACTTTTGCATAATAAGTTTAATAATTATATAGATCTTAAATTCGTCGCCCTTTTAGAATTAACATTACAATCTATATAATTTACACATTGACACATTTAATTTATATTCATAAAAATGACTTTATTTATATGGGTTCATCTCTCTCCCTTTAAACCTCACATATTCTTATTTGACTCGATTTAACTTATAAAATATTGTATGCAATTCAATATTAGACATCTCAATATAGATAAGATAGGAATCCCACGTCTAGTGATGCACATATAATATTTTTATTAATAATCACAAGATATATATGTTAAATTCTATCATTTGTAATTGTATCCCAAAGGTTATTTCTTGTTTCTAAGAAACTCATGACTAGTTCTAAATAAAATATTGTAATAAAAGAGTATACACTCATCATTACTTAGATATCACCTAAGACTTAGTTTATATTTCACTCCTTTGTAACATTCAACCTGATGAAAATACTTCTCCAATTGTTACACTATTGTGGTTTTGTTCAAACAATTTTATCAAATATACAATTTACATATTCATCACTATCTTACTCTTGCATTTATAATGTTATAACTATATGTTTATCTAATCAATCAATTCTTATAATATTAAAACAAGAATTTATATTTTATTTTATTAGTCTTAATTTAGACCAAGAATCGATAAAGACTAATTTATGAAAATAATTATGTGCACTTATATACATATATTTAAGATTACTTATTTACATATTAGTTTTATTATATCCCGCATTATATAACTTGTATACTTTTTCAAAAACATTTAGATTCAAAAAAAAATAAAATACAATGATAGGTTGTTGGGCATATGGATGATAGGTCATGGATTCATAGACTTGATTGTCAAAAGAAATTTATTTATTTAAAATGTATAATATTAAATTATATTTATGATTTCTTTATTAGAGGTTAAAAAGGGTTGAAGGGACCCTACCCCGTACATTGAAAACTCTCCATGAGAGCAGAAAACAACATTACAATAACATCAAAAAACCACAATATAACTGTTCATAGTAATAAGAGCTCTCTGGAGCCCATAAAGCGAAACTAACACAACAAAAACACAGATAAACTAACAGCATTGATGAAAGTAATAGCCAGTAACAGAGACAGTGAAAAAACAAAACAACCCATCCCAGGTCATTTGTAGGATTTTTCAAGCCCTCTAAAGCACCTTAGCCCATTCTTTCGCTAAAGCTTCAATATTAACCGCCAAGGATCCCAGGTTGAAACCATCTGGGGTAGCCTTTCTCTTCCTACCCTGACTATCCATGGCACAATAGGTATTGGCGAGTTGCCCCAGAGTCTGAAGGTGTTGCAAGGTCGATTTCACCGTCACAATGCTCCATTCCATATAACTATGGATAATTTCCTTAACCTGATCCATCTCTTTGGTTATGGCACCAAAGTTGGCCTTTAAAACCTCAATCTCTCCACCCTGCCCAATGTTGACCACTTCCTCCACCTACTCTTTCATCTTATGCCAGTCATTGAATAAAAATTGGACCAAGCTCTTAGTGAGCTGCATATCACCCTTGAGTTCCTCTATATCCACCACCATCCTTGCCAAGTGGTTTTCCCCTTTGATCGGACCAACATGACCCATTACGTCAAAGTGTTATTCCAATTAAGCATTAATAGGGTTTGAGACATCCTATTTTTGGACTCACACTTGGTGTTTGATAGGGAACAAGGGATCTATTTTGATTTTAGGTCCTTAAGGTTCTGGGCCATAACCACCTCCACCTCATCCTGGTCATCAT
Organism: Taxus wallichiana var. yunnanensis; assembly: GCA_018340775.1. Taxonomy (NCBI): domain Eukaryota; kingdom Viridiplantae; phylum Streptophyta; class Pinopsida; order Cupressales; family Taxaceae; genus Taxus; species Taxus wallichiana. The sequence continues at coordinate 431,137,159 of CM031235.1, read as the reverse complement.
CTGAGTCCCCATCCTGAGAGTCAGAATCGTCACTTGATTCCTCCTCCTCCAAGTCCAAACTAGTGCCATCCACATAAGCTTCTAGATCCAACTTAAGGGAGTCAGTTTTATCAATTTCCAATGCCACCCTTTTGACTAGGGAAAGGATAAATCCTTGATGGATGGATAGAAATTCTTCTCATTTTGAACTGTGAAATAGAGGCACATAGGGAACAATACAAGAAGTAGGGGAAACTAAAAGCCTAGCCACGCCTAAAATGATTTAGCATAGGGAGGTGGTAGGCATAAATACATTTGTGATGGGTGACAAGGGTTAAAAATTGAATGAGAGAGAGAGCCACCTCATCATACGGATTAGGTAAAGACAATCTAAGGTAACCAGCAAAATGGGAGGTGAGATTCTCATTACCTTTGAGAAAAATATTTAATTCTTCAGATGCTTCCTTATTTGGTTTGTAGACCTCCCTCCCCATCACCTTTGGAATTCCCATCAATTTTTCCTTGAATCCATAGTAACATCCATCCTGATCCCCTTCATTTGAACCACATCTCATTTTTGGTCACTTTCTAGGCGCTAGAAAAATCCTTGCTAAGATTTTCATAATGCCCTTCAAAGATTTTCAGAAAGGGGGTAAAGCCCTTGCTATCAAACAGAGCCATAGCTTCAGGCATGACCCCTTCGAGATTAGCAAGTTCAATTCTGACAAGATCACCCCCATTTGGCTGAACAACAAAAACCTCTTCACAAATAGACCCAAAATCCATAACGCCAAAAGATTACTCACACGCCAAGAACTGAAGTTTCTACAGATGCGGGAAATAATAAGATCTCTCTAAGAATATGTGTGAATCTCATTCTTGATTTTCTCATTATTAAGAGATAAATGCAAAATCATCATATGGCCAGCAAGCTTGATGAGATAGACACACCATGAGAGGACCTTATACATGTGCATTGGTGTCTTTTAATAAGTGTGCCTGCACCTTGGGATCGAGAATTTCCACCTCCTTTAAAAGTGTCAACTCAAGCCCATTAACCCCCATATTATCAAATAATTCCACCCAAAGACATTAGCCTCCCTATACACATGTTTAAAGGTGATAAAACTAAAAGATAGATCCATTTTATTAATACTCTTGATAGAGTTATGGTTGGAGATAGAGATGGAGCCTTTCTTGTTTATGTTGTTAATTATGTTCAGGGAGTCCCCTTCCACTTCCAGATTGGAAAAATTGTGTTGCAGAGCTATAGATAGACCCCAAAAGACCCCAGCAGCTTCAGCGACATTATTAGTTTGAGTTCCCAAATTGTGATAGAACCCAAGGATAAATCTACCTTCAGAATCCTGAAAAAACCCCCACAGCCTACATGACCAGGGTTTCCCTTGGAAGCCCCATCAAAGTTTAATTTTAAACATTCCTTGCTAGGTTTCACCCAACCTTTGATTCGACAATTAAGACTAGGGGGCTAATGGTAGTGGGTCCTAGACCCCACTTCAAAGAAAACCTAGATTCATTCTGAAAGAAGGACTTTTTTTGGAAGTTCAGATTAGAGAAGTTAGCCATGATAGAATTCACACAGCGGGCTCCAATTTTTTTTTTTTTTTTTTTGGGGGCGGGGGGTTTTTTTGCCTTTAAATATTCTTCTATTTCTTTCCTTCCATATCTCCCAAGCCAAATGCATAATAGAGAAGGTCCATAAAAAATTTAACCCTTGGCTCTTAAAAGGACTTGACCATTGGATCCACAACAGTTTTATGGAATCGGAAAAACCCAATTAACTTCAAAAATATTGAGGATGGTTTTCCTGACCAAGATAAGAAAGGGGAAATTGAGGAACAGGTGTGAGGAATCTTCACAATCATATTCACACAAAACACATCTATTAATCATGTGGAAATTTCTCTTGTTTAGGTTGCCAACCATAAGAATCTTGTCATGGATAACCAGCCACCAAAACATATTAATCTTGGGTATTAATTCTTTGACCCAAACACTTCCCCAATTAAAATTATCATCTTCCCCTCCCTCTTGAAAGAAAGAGTAGTAGGCACTTTTGACCGAGAAAAAACCATTATCTTCCTTAGTCTAGAATATACTATCCTCTTCAGGATTCTCTTTGTTAATAATAACTCCTCTTAATTTGTTGTTAATAGAAGAGATCTCAATGTTGTTAGAATGATCCAGAGCTATGGTTTTCCATTGTCCCAAAGGGTCATCCAAATTGAAGAAGTCTCTGACCTTGGTCCCATATTTGGTCATAGAATCTCTATAGATTGTTGGGTAAATAGTCTTGAGAGGAAGGTCCTCTAGCCATTTTTCCTCCCAAAAGTTAATGGTTTACCCATTTCCAACAAGCCATTTGCATCCCTCAAAGACCACATGTTTAGCCCAGTTTAAATATTTCCAAAAATAGGAAGAAGCATTAGATTTCTAGGTGCAGAAGCACCATTCGTTAGTAGATAGATTAGGCTAGTATTTCCTTCTTATAATACTAGTCCAAACACTCTCTTCCTTTAACAATATCCAAATCATTTTTACCAGCATAGCTTTATTCATTTTGGACCAATCTCTGATACCAAGGCCACCAATTTTTTTGGGGGTACAAATCTTATCCCAAGTGATTAGAGGAATTATGTCTTTTGATTTGATTCCACTCCATAGAAATATTTTTTGTATGCTCTCCAGCTTGCAAGCAACTTCGGAGGGTAATCTGTAGATATACATTGTATAAACTCGTAAATTCTGAAAAGATCATTTGAGAAGAACAACTTTTCCAACTTGAGATAGCAACAACCCTTTCCACCCTTCCAGTTTCTGTAGAAATCTATCAATTAGAAAATTCCAATCATCATTCTTTGGTTTTTCCAGCCCAATAAGCATACCAAGATACCGAGTTGGGAGAGTTGGAGAAGGACAACCAATAATACCAAAAATTTTGATTCTTCTTCTTTCAAAGGTATTGATAAAGAAGACAAAGCTTTTCCCATAGTTGATTAATTGATCTGATGCCTCCTCATAATCCTTCATTAACTGTTTGAATTCTCTGGCTTTTAGGATAGATGCCACACCAATCAACATAGTGTCATCAAAAATTTCTAATGAGAAACCCTCTGACAGTTGACATCCAGAGAAATAGCACTAATTCTACCCTCCATGGTATCCTTATTAAGAGATTTGTTAAGGGTCTCAGCCATAATAATGAAAATAAAAGGTGAGATAAGATCACCTTGTCTTAAACCATGTGTGCTGTTAAAAAGCCCATGAGGGGCTCCATTAACCAGGACTGAGAACTTGGTTATGGAAATACATTAGAGAATCAACTCCTTAAAGTCCTCTCTAAATCCAAACCTCGAAAGAATCTTCAGAAGGAAAGACCAAGAGACTCTGTCATAGGATTTTTCCATATCAAGATTAATAAACATGGCTTCCTTCTTATTCTTGTTTCACCAAATGGAGGTTCTCCTGGATGGTGAAAATGCCATCTTGGATTTGTCTTCCCATAATAAAGCCTCCCTACTGATCGAAATAATCGTAGGTAACACAAGCTGAATTCTTAGAGCCAAAATTTTTAGCACATTTTGTAAACACAGTTGCAAAGACTTATGGGTATGAAATTTTTAAACTTCGTAGGATCATGATTCTTAGGGACCAAAGCTAGAAAGGTGATATTTAACTCCTGAAGCATCCTTTTATTCTTAAAAAATTCCTGAATAGCACTACATATATCATCTCTCACAATCTCCCAGAAATTTTGGAAGAAGAAAGTAGGGAAACCATCAAGTCCCAAGCATTTATCAGGGTTTAAGGATTTTATCATGAATTCAATTTCTTCCACGTAAGGGATTTTAGTTAGCATGAAGTTGTCTTCATCATTAATCAGATGGGGGATAACATCTAGAAATTTCTCTTCCTTAGTGTTGTTAGAATCTCTAGAGGATGTCAGAAGCCTGCTGAAGAAAGAACATGCCTCTTGTTGAATTTCCTTAGAGTCATTGAGCATAACTCCCTCTTCATTTTTTATGCATATAATTATATTTGAGCTCCTCCTTTTGAGAGTGGAGATATGAAAGAACTTCATGTTCTTGTCACCATCTTTGAGCCATAAAACTCTAGATTTATGTTTCCAAAAATTTCCTCCTTCCGAAGGATGTTATGATACTCAGCAAGTAAATCCTTCTCATTATTTTGGATGAGCATAGTATTTCCCTCCTAGGTGATTCCAGATCTCCCTAGAGGAGTGAAATATCATTAGCTAGAGACATTTTTTTTGAAAATGTTACCAAAACTTCTTTTATTCCATTCTTTCATATTTTTTTAACATGAGAAAGCTTTTTAACAATTCTGAATAAATTCATACCTTTGATTTTCACATTCCACCGTCCCTTAACTAAATCAGTAATATCCTCATCTTACTGACCACATATTTTCAAATATGAAAGGGATTATCCTCCTATCCTTATCCTTGATCCAGAAGAGGATAGGATTGTGATCAGATCCTACGCATGGAAGGGAAAACAACCCATATTCTTTGTTCAACCATCCTCAAGAGATCAGAGCTCTACCTAGTTTTACTTGAATCAGCTAGTCGCCCTTTCTTTTATTAGACCAAGTAAATCTACTTCCTCTAAGCTTAACATCCATAATATTATTTAGGGAAATAAAATCTTGAAGGTCTTCCATGCTTTTAGTGAGATCAATATTTCCCCCCTTCTTTTCTCTAGGACACAAAGGGGTGTTAAAATTCCCCAAAATCACCCATTCCGTCCCTTTGATCACATTCTGAAATTTGGAGAGATTGGCCCAGAGTTTTTCCTTTCACTTTTACTATTTGGGGCATAAATATTTGATAAGATCCAAAACTCCTTGGATTTCTTATCCTGAAAAATAAAATCCATATGGTTATTTCTATTAACTTTGAGTTTTTATTCATTCCAAATAATCTCCATACCCCAGAAGGTGCCTTTGAAACTAATAGCAAAACCCTGAAATTTATTGTAATACTTTCCACAAGTCTCTAAAAAAGGGGCCTCCACCATCTTAGTTTCCTACAGAGCCAGAATTTCAAAATTGTGATTCATCTCCAAATATTTTATCAATCTCCACTTGATAGGGTTGTTCAACCCCCTAATATTCCAAGATATTATATTCATTTAGTCACTTGGTTCTTTGATCTTCTAAATCTTCTTAGATCCAGTTTCGATTGGGTTCCATCATCTATTTCCTTTTGAATTTGTTTCTTCATCGCCACCTCTTTGGAAGGCCTCCCAAATCCAAAAAAATTTTGGGTTCCCTTCATAATTTTCCCTTTAAGAGGAGTAGACAAAGAAGTATTAATTATTGCTTGGTTAAAGTTCCCCTTCCCAGACTTGATCAACTCATTGGCCTCTATAGTTTGAGTAGAAACCGCTTCCTTAATAATGTTATGGATGTTGTTAAAAACCAGTTGATTTTCATTTCAAGGGTCACAACATCCTTTTCCTTAACCTGAATATTTTCAAAGGGATTTGAAATAATTTTAAAAGACTCATTAAAGCTGTTATCACCCAGATATTTTGACTAAAAATTTTCCTTGGCTACTTCCTTAAGCAGATTATCCAATTTCTTTTTGTGGAAAGAGCCTTTTCATCTTGAACATGGATCATAGCCTTCTAGAACCATGGTTTCAAATGGGAATTCATTGGAATTCTTATGCCTTACTTTTATAAAACCTTCTTCATCCATAAAGACAGACTTCAATACATTTTTCTCTCTAGATTCATTTCCATTATTTTCTGTTATTTGGATGCCCTTATTAGTATTTACCTTCTTTGGAGAGACCAGAGGGGCACTTCCTTTTCCTTTTTCCATTTCCTTTGGATGATTTTCCCAGTAGATCTTAGAGACAATCAGCTTACATTGATGCTTTGCATGCCCCCATCCCTGAAATTTCTCACATCTTAGAGGGTAGTTTTCAAAATCTATTTTCTATTCCCAACTACCCAGTTTCAACCGCAAGGAGATGGATTTAGGAAGGGAAGAGCCCATCAGAGAATAGATATAGAATCTCACGCAAACCACTCTAGATTTAGTAAGCGTCACATTATCTACAGACAACAAAAGTTCCAAGGGTGTTAGCAACTCCTTTTATAATATCCACATCCCATAGTTCTAGTGGTAGCCCTGGGAGTCTCACCCAAACATGGAACTGATTAATATTCTCTCTGTCAGGGTTGAATTTGGGGGTCCATTTCCTTAGGAAGAGGCCAAGTTTCCCTAGGAACCATGGGCCTTCATTGAGGATCCTCTATGGATCTTCAGAGTTGTTGAAACTAAACAAGAAAAATCCATTTGGGAGGGTTGTGACATCCATATGCCCCTTAGGTTTCCATTTTGCAACAAACCAAGACCTAATGGAGTCAATATTTGGTCTACCCCCACCATTTTTCCTATCAAGGCATTCTCCATTTTACTCAGATTCTAGTCTATAATGATATCTAGGATATCTAATAATTTTCCTAAAGCATCCTGTTTAAGTTGAGGAATGATTCCAAGACTTTTCTCTTTCTCCAAGTTCAAAATATTCACATAAGTTTTGGGGGACCCAGTCACCACGTGATTCCCATCCACTGAAAGGGTTTCACACATACCTATTTCCTTGAAGAATCGTCCACAGCATTTGTAAGATATCCAGGAGGAATCTCTCTATTTTCAGTCTCACGTCCATCGTTGTTCAGCCCTTCTTCCTCCTCATCCTACTCATCCTTTTCCGCCCACCTAAACACCCTTTCCACCCACCTCATCACCCTTCCCGCCCACCTCATTACCCTTCCCGCTCATCCTCATCATCTAAGGTGGGGAATTCAACACCCTTTTATATAATTATTTATGATTTATTATTTCAAAACCCTTTTTATATAATAACTTGTAAATTCAAATATGCTTTACTATTTAGAGTTATTTTCATTTATAATTTTTAGCATATTACATAACAACTTACAAATATTTTTAAAAACTCATGAAACATTAATTATCATTCAAAAATTCAATTCATAAATTCATATTAGTAATTATTCTATAATTATTGCGATATATTTTCAAAGTTAATTTTATTATATCAAAATGTAAAGTAAAAAGATAATCAAATTAATTTATGGCCTTAACTTTGATGTCTACTCACATAAAAACCTTAAAAAGAATAAAGTATATTTCTTTTGGAAGGTATATGTCCACCTTTAATTTAAAATAACATTAATTATAAAAATTAATTTTTATGTGTTTAAGAGTTTTAATTTTATATCATATAAGAATTTTAATGTGAATATGAAGAAAAATACCTAATCGTTTTTATTTTATTTTACTATTGGAACCGCCTTTATATTATAAAAATAATAATACAAAGTGTTACATAGTAAGGGGCGGATGGCAGAGGACACGACCTCAAAAGAAATTAATCCCAATGTGCAATACATCAAACACCACGTAGGAAGACAAAAAAAAAAGGCCACAAAGGCAACAAAACACACCACGGGGCGAACCAAAAGCACTATATCATAGCAAACTTAGGCACACAGAGCAACAACACTTGGAGGTGGAGGTGGATCATCCCTTGGTAGAAAGAAGCCAAGTGTGTGATGCTTAATAGAAGGTAGGCTAATCATCAAGTTGTCCTAGTTTGGCATCCGAACACCGAGTGGCACCATGATACTCCAACCCGGTGGAGGTAACCCGTCAAATTGAGAATCTCCCTAGGAATAGACCCTCGGTTCAAAGAAGCGGAAACCACTTTTCCACACGTAGGATGGCTCCAACCGGGCCGAGGAATATGGGCTAGGGTGAGCTGGAAGTGGAGAAGGTTGATCACTCTGAGTGTGGCTGTGAGAGTGGCTACGTTAATGGCCGTGGTGTCTAGGTGGTGGTGGAGGAGGTGGAGGATTTTGATCATCATCATCGAGGGGGACGCAGCTCATGGTACAAGGTGCACTGCCCCAATTCTCAAGTATTTTTGGAGATGAGAAAACTCTAGCGCCACTTTTTGAGCTTGGGCCTGGATCTACAAACACATATAAGATATAATTGCCACCTTTTCATTAATAGATATCTCCATAGTGAGCTCACAGTGCTGAAACAAAGCATTATTCCTAGCTTTCCAAAGCTGGAAGAGAATAACATAACAGAAAAAAATGTCAAAGAGAAGCAATGTAAGAAGGCTAGTTAACATAATCCCCAAAAAAGTAGTTTTCCAATCAAAAAATTTAGGATGGTAAGGCTGGAAAAGAGAATGGATCCAATGCCAAGCACTTTGAGCACGGGGGAAAAACTAGAAAACATGTTTGAAAGATTCAGGAAACCATAGCAAAGGAATTTGGAGTTGGGAATGTTGATGTGGCTTAACCATTCCCCCAACGGAAGACCTTGGTAAATAAGGCACCAAAGAAAAAAATTTCAATTTAGGATCAAACAGAGGGTTCCAAGCCTAATAGAAACACCAAAGCCAAGTGGAAGAGGAGGAGTGCAAATTCCATTTGGATTTAAGCTTATCCATGGAAGAATAAACAGAAGAAAGAAAATAATAAATGACTCCAAAATCATATTTTAATAATGGAATATCCACATTCCATCTCCAATATTTCCACCAAGAAAGAGGTGGTTGAAGCCCAAGTTTTTGCAACATGACATTTGGCATAAGAGACTAAATTCTTAGGATAGAGGGTAGGTCCGAGTTGGCTAATCATAATTTTTGTTTCATCTTTGGCCGTGAAATCCAATATCTGTTGGAGACCAAATCCCTTATGGTATCAATTCCTTTGTGAGATAGCCTAACAACCTTGATGTTAGGTAACTCCGCCAATGGCAAGCTATCTGAAAAAATAGGTGACCACCATATATTATGATCATTGAAATAGATACATGTTCTAAATTCGTCACCAACCGCATCAAATGCTTCACCGAATTGAAGGCTTTCCATATGCTTTCCACCATAAAGGTATCATGTATTTAAATTGGTATTCTCATAATTAACAAGGTATGTAAGCCGACATTCTTCCAAAAAATTTTACCATAAGGAGAAATATATGAGATAAAATTTCCTAAGAGAATTTTCTAGGCATTCTTGTCATGAATACACTAAATTACCCATTTGGAACAAAAGGAGATGATCTTCTGTAAACATCAATGACACACATACCACCTTGATCCCTAGGAAGCATACAAACCTCCCAAGCCACACTATAAAAGCCTCCATATCTATAGCTTGACCAAAGAAAATCCCTTAAAATATTGGCCAACTTGTCAAAGGAAGCACGAGACGGACACTAATAAGCAACATAGTAAACCTGAGTAGCAGCTAGAACTTTAGTGCAAACTTGGAAGTTCCACCAACAATAAAGTTCAAGAGACCCACTTTTACAATTTCTACTCTACCCGATCAATCATAAATTTCCATAGAGTGGAAGATTCTCTATCAAAATAAAAGGGAATCCCCAAGAACCTAAATATTTCTCCTCACTAAATCCACTTCTAAGGGTAAGCATCTATCCAATTCGGCATAGGCCATGAATTGGTGGAAACCCAAGGACTTGTAAGCCGAACACTAGACCAGGAGGCTTTACAAAAAATGTTGAGGCAAGAGAAAGTATCCTGGATATTCTATTTTGATTCAGAAAGAGTGAGAAACGAATCATTAGAAAAATTCCCATTAATGAGATGGGTCTTATGATCATGAAGATAGATCCCCAAGTCTGCCTCTTACTTCACTCTATTGGATAAGATATACAAGTGCATATGTTATGAGAACAAAGAGGGAAGGAGCAAGAGGACACCCATGTCGAATGGAACAATACAAACCGATTGTAGACAAGCGATGACCTTTAATGGTAAGATAGGAAAAAGCATAAATGAATAGAGTCGTATTTATGTTAAGGAAGAAATTTCCAAACCTCAATTTCTGAAGCATTGTAATGATGAAGGGCCGCTCAATACAGGTCATAAGCCTTATCAAAAAAAAATTATAAAAATCACCCTTTGCAAATAAGTTCGGGCTCATTCCATGCCTTCCCAAATTACCATAAAACTATCTAAAATATACTGACCTTCAATAAAACTAGTCTTCTCAGGTTGCACAATCTTAGGAAGTAGAGGAACAATACGTAGAGAAAGATCCTTCGCCATAATCTTGTAGGAAACATTGAGAAGGGTGATAGGTCCCCAATTAATGATGGTCGTTGGGTTCCTAGATTTTGGAATGAATGTAAGATCTCCTTTGTTAATAATACTTCCCAAAGACTAGTTCTGCAAAGCCTCCTAATACACCTTCAATAAATCCTGGAAAATAAAGGACCAAGCGGCTTTGTAAAATTTGCAAGGGAAGCCATCTAATCTCGAAGATTTTTCATTAGCAAGACAAAGGAGTGCACCATGAAGTTCTTCAACAGAAAGAGAAGCATGATGGTTCATTATAGCTTCCAATCATTTAATCAACTTGTTCAAATGTTTATGTCATTATAAACTAGGGATGTGTTCAAGGTTGTATGTAGAGAAGTGATATGCAACTCATTACTATGGTGGTTCTTTTTTTTTTGGCAAGGTTTTTTTAGTGTCGTTTTCTTTTTCTACACTACAACTATGGGAATTAAATACAATTCTAAGCTACTAAAATGGGAAATAAAATATATAAATTGCATCTAATCTACGGAAAACAACATTGCTGGAACAAAATGATTTCAAAAGGAAATTCTTGATCAATTGAAATACTTTCTCAAAGGAAATAATAGTAAGGAAATTTTCTAAAACAAGTAAATTCAATATTGCATTCAGATAATCATTCAAACCAAGATACTGAAATTGAAACTTAGAAAATATAAATATCATGCATGAAATATGAATCCTCCAATATCCTTAGTCAAGTGTGCCCTTTCTCGAGGATCTTAATACTGACAGATACTCAAAATAGCATAGATTATATTGATCCAAATAAGTTCATCACATACTCTAGAAACTAAAAATAACTATTAACTGATATAATATTGTATCAAAAAAATCTATCTAAGTAACAGTTCAAGGAGGTGTCTTATAGACATAACTGATTACAACACATGCCATGAATGTAGGAAACAAATTAACTGATAAAAACCTCATAAAGGTTCCATGACACCCTATAATTCTGCTAAAAATAGGGGTCCTCATTTGTAGATTGTTATGAGTAAATCCTCCAAAATGTCATAGTGGCAAAGGACTTGGTCTCCTTGGTTGCAACTGATCAAAAGTGGTAGAAAATGTGCCTTATCAATCTACACATGTCATCAAATCACTCAAAAAGGAAGTTAGTGGAAGTTCCATTGATCATTAGTTCACATGAGACAAAATAAGGAGAAATGCATCACTTTTACTTTGGATACAACTATTTAGAACATCCTCATGCATTAATTAATGTATTTAGGAGAAAATTCTATAGTTATATGGATGTTATAACAAGTCAATTCATGGACTCGTCATCTCCCTTGCACTTTACCTTTTACATGTCATTGTGAAAACTATCTTTGACCCAATCTCTGACCAAGTTGTTGCGCCATATCATATTCCTCAAACTAATCTACATATTGTTTTCTTGTACCTTTGCATCCTTGGGTTTCCAACATAACCTCATCCCATGCCTTAAAATGTCATGTGACTATGGAGCACTATTTTTCAAGTGGTCATGGGGCTCAGGACCAAAAGAGGACTAACTTGCATACCAACCCATTCCTTATTATATTCATTATTTCCCTTCTCTTCCAATTTCTGAATAATCTCTACAAGTGCATCCCCTCTTCACATACTCCAACTAATATTTTGAGGGGAGATAACTTCTCTTCATTTTAATGGCAAACTCAGAGTGTCCCACCTCTTATCATAGGCTTCCATAGCCTTACCAAAGTTCTGTTGGCAGTAAGTTTCAAATTCCTAGACACATTGTGCCAATATTTCTGAAGTATTTTTACCAATCCCAACTTGATAATATAAATATCTAAAGTCTTTCTTCATAGAAACATCATTATGGTGGGTAGGTCTAATATAAAAATTGACACTTCGGCCTCTTGATTAAAAATATCTATTTGTTGTTCCCACACAATTTGATTCCTCACTAATGACTGAAAATATTTCAATTGAAACTCTCCTACTGACAAGTTTATAAAGAAATTGGGAACATTTGAAACCAGCATATTATGGAGATAAAATTCACATAATAAATTTTGTACTTCAAGAATATAACCTTAATAAATATCTAAAAATGTTTTCCCATCTGGAACCTCATGAGGTTCCCACAACACCTTCTTTGTAAATTCCAAGAATAGAACTGTTCTTGAAGAAATAAACTATAGATAGCAGATGTTTTTCTCAGTAGGCTAAAAGCTTGTAAGCCACAAGACAAACGGATTCAATAATTGTTTCCAATTTCTTCTTGGCATTAGAACTTGAATCAGCCTCTTCTTTAAGTTTCCTATTTTCTTTGACCAAATCTTTATTTCTAAGATATATTTGGTCATAATGAGAGGATAAATCATTCCATGTTTATAAACCAATATTCTTCTGCATCTTTAAACTATCAACTTCTACTTTTAAAACAATTATTTCTTTAACTTTCTCCACAGTCTTTTGTACAAATTCATTTTGCAAGGACAGATGGGTTTCTTCCATACCTTTCAGTTTCTCCCACAAAGTGTCAATTTCATTTTGGTATTTCCTCAAGACTTCATTTCTTTATGATTTTATGTGTCTATCTTCCTATGTAATGGTTTCCATAGCTTCAATCTAGATTTCCATGGCTATAAGCATATTTTTGGAAGTTCCATAGGAACCTCTCGGCACCTCAATAGTAAGGATTTTCTCTTTAGGAATGGTTGATGTGAACTCATAATATTTCAATTTCTCTCAAGGGTAGGATAAGTACCAGTTTTGGAAAACTCTTCCAAAATTAGGGTTGAACCTTCATTAGACAATGTAGGCCAAGAAAATTTATTTTTTCATGAGGGACTAGACCTTCTTGTTCTCAATGAACTAGTAGTAGGGGATGATAGGGTAATATTTTATTTAAAACCTTAAGGCACAGAGGGTTGTTTTTCCTTATCCAAATATTCTCCTATAACCACGGGGAAGGCCGAGGAGTAGATTAAAGCTTAGGCTGAGAACTAGGAGGTGGTTTTGTAGAAATTGGTATATGATCCCTTTTGATTTTCTTATACTTAGAAATCTCCCCTACAGTTGTCTTCTCTACCTTTCTCTTGGGTCTACTAGAGGCTTGATGTGCACAGATTAGTTGGATAAGCCATGGGTGCTTTATGGAAACATTACTACCTCCACTTTTGTATTTTTGGCCCACCTTGATGACAGCATCTACAAGGCACTCGAGAATATTCACCTTAATCTCAAGGTTTGTCCATCCCTTCTTCAAATGAGTTAGAATTTTCAATGTGTCACCCCTTAATACCAATGGTTTCCCATCATAAATAAAATACATATTCACCCAAGTAGAATTTCCTTCCAATGGCCTAAAAACTCTCCCTCTTAATTCCCTTTTGAATTCCATGGGGATTAATGATTATTTCAGGAAGAGATTCCCCTTCCTCATGAAATAGAGATATCAAATCCTTAAGTGGGGAGTTAGTTACAACCTTAAGCCAAAAATCTGGGAGGCCAAAGATTGTGGCAACAATGTGGCTGTCTATTTCAATTATTTTCCCTCCTATTCAAGAGCAAGTTGCCTCAAAATTCAATAGAAATTATCCAACTAAATCCTCATCAAATCCCTCAAATTTGTGAATAAAATCCAACCAACTTGCATCATGGAAGACTTGGGAGATGACGGCATTCTATAGCAATAAATCAGTAAATTCTGGTTCGATTTCTTCTTTTTCCCCATACCATAGACTGGTTTAGGTGGAGTTTGCAGAAAAAAAATTGCAATGGTTGTGTGAGAGAGACAAAGTAGTTCCATGTAAGGTCAGTAGCAGAAATTTGAGGTATACTTTGATTTTATAATGGCATTAAGTCGACACAAAATAGTGACGAGAAAAGATTGATGGTACTAGTTGAGGTGGCAAGATTTCAATTTCTTTACATGGTTCCCATACTACCACTGTGACTACTCATGAAATTTATCATTCCTCAAGAAATGTGACACATGCCTTTACTTAACCATTATTACTCCTTATCCCTCCACTTTATGCCATGAGATTTGATTTTAAGTTTTTAATAAATGTATTGGGAATGAGATTTGATTTTACATTTTGAAGAAATGCATTGGGATGTCCTAAAAAGAATTTAATATCCATAGAAAAAATTGAGTAGACATCACCTTACTAGGTCAGCATTCCTCTCGACCAATGATGCCCCACCTCCTACATTTGAAAAGTAATTGTGATCAATGCACATTTCGATAATTGACATCTCCTACTTTTATTTGCATGTAAAAAGAAAAAATATTTTCGTATTTTTAGATATATGGGGAAGATAATAGAAACTATTATCTTCTTCATTTATTTGAATTTTCCTAACAAACTACTCATGGTGGGAAGTGTTAGGAATTAGAGAACAAATATGTGGAAATAATTCCTCAAACCATAGCAGTAGGAAACTATATAGCAGAATTATAACAACATAGATAAATAATGCACAAAAGAAGACAAGACAAGATTTAACATGGTTCACCCAATGTGGGATACGTCCACCATGAACTTGCTCAGATTTTATTATCAACACGAGTAAAATAACTTTCACGAGTATTCTCTCAGTTATGAACTCACAACAGAATTCCAAAGATGTTAAACCACATCTAAACCACAATTGACACCCAATTGCTTAACCTTGATCACCTCTTGATCACTAAGACTCAAGACCTCTTAAACACTCAAGATATCTTCAAGATACCCTAACACCTCTATTTATAGGATTACAATCCTTTCAATAAGTCCTAAAGCCAACCCTAGAAGTTTGAAAGTTGCAATGTTTCAACTTCCCATGGCTGAAAAAAGCTGTCACGACGTTAATGACCAATTAACAAAGCAATGTCACATCAACGACAAAGAAATCTCACAAGTAGATGACTATAAAATGCTCCTGAAGTCTCCAAACTTAACTGTTCAAACTCCAACACTTTAACACTGATTCGAGAAGACCAAAAATAGGCTCCACACCCCAACAATCTCCCACTTGAGATCAAGCTTCACCGAGAAAAGTTCTTAACCCTTCATTATCAACCATAAAGGCCAATCAAAGTTGAACAAAAATTCAAATTCTCCCTTATGACCACCTTGGTCATCATATCCACAGGATTCTGACTAGTATGAATCTTTTCTAGCTTCAACTTATCTTCTTCTAAAGTTTCCCTGATGAAATGATATCTCAGTTGAATGTGCTTCATCCTAGAGTGGAAAGTGGAGTTCTTCGCCAAATGAATAGTACTCTAACTATCACTGTGTAGTCTCCCAAATTCCTACTTATGACCCAACTCATCAAGCAATTTTTGTAGCCAAATCATCTCCTTGCTTGCCTTTGTGGTAACAACATACTCAGCCTCTGTGGTTGACAAAGCCACAACCTTTTGTAACCGTGAAATCCAACTCACTGTTGTATCACCAACCGTAAATACATAACCTATCATTCCTCCTTCTGTCCAAATCTTCTATGTCCGAATCTACATAGCCACGTAATGTAGTGTTTGATCCACCGAAACACAATGTTGCTCCCATGGTCCCTCTCAAATATCAAAGGATCCACTTTACTACCTGCCAGTGCTCTCTACCTGGATCACTCATAAACCTTCTCTTTGCTCCCCTTTGCATGGGAAATGTCGGAGCCTAGTGCATATCATAGCATACATCAAGCTACCAACTACTGATGAGTACAAAGACACCTGGACATCTAGATTATATCCTCCTCAGTCTTGGGACTTTGCTCCTTTGATAATTTAAAGTGACCTACCAAAGGAGTACCAATTGGTTTAGCATCCTGCATACTAAACCTCTCCAAGAAATTCTTTATGTACTCTTCTTGAGATAATACCAGCTTTCTCTCCTTCCTATTTCAAATTATTCTCATACCAAGGATTTTTTTTTTGCCCCCAAATCCTTCATAGAAAAGGAGTCACCTAGCTACTTCTTGAGTACCTTTATTTCATGCATGTTCATCCCTGTAACAAGCATATCATCCACATACAGGCATAGAATAATATAACTACCATCAAGAAACTTCTTGATGTACACGTAATGGTCTGAGTGACACCTGGATTAACCCCACTCTTGCATAAAACTCTTAAACTTCATGTACCACTACTATGGAGCTTGTTTCAGGCCATACAAGCTCTTCTTTAATTTGCACACTAACCTCTCCTTCCCTTTGACCTCATAACCCTATGGCTGCCACATGTACAATTCCTCCTCCAACTCACCATGAAGGAATGTAATCTTCACATCCAACTTCTCTAAGTGTAGGTCTTCTCGTAATTAAACCAAGAAATGTCCCAATAGAAGTCATTTTAACAACGGGAGAAAAAATGTCATCAAAGTCTATACCTTTCTTTTGTGAAAATCCCTTGACCACCAATTAGGCCTTATATCATTTCCGCCTCCATATTCCTCTTTTATTCTATACGCCCACTTGTTTCGCCATGCTCTCTTGCCCTCGGGTAGCTCCACTAGATCCCAAGTCTGGTTTTCCATAAGAGATCTATGCTCTTCATCTATGGCATACTCTCACTTCTTCTTGGCATCCACATGCACTGCTTCCTCAAAGCACTCTATCTCTCCTTTGTCGGTGAGCAATAAATAATTCAAAGATGGAGTAAATTGTTGAGTTCCCTTCTTACCCTAGAAGACCTTATCACCTCGGGAGTTTTGGGTTCTGATGAGTAGGTACTGAATTGGTGGTTGTGCCAAAATATGGTGTATCTAAACCGGCCCCTTACACACCTTATCTGTCTATAATGTCCTCTAACACTGTGTGTATTCTTTCTTTGATTCCTCTTTATGTTCCCGCAATGGTGATCTTTATACATGAATTTTTCATTAAAGATAATATCTCTAGACCAAAATATTTTCTTGTATTTAAGACTCCAAACACGGAAATCAAAATCATTGTAACATTCCAATTTTAAAACTTAGAAACAAAGGAAAAAAATAAATAATGTTTCTCTGTTCTAAAATTCATAATTTAGAACACACGTTATTTATCAACTATTCATATAATAGATAACCATATGCAATGTGTAATGACTCGGTGTCTTTACCGATCTATTCATTTCATGACTCGATAAACTACCGATCTATTCATGTTTAACATTAAGTATTGAATACTTATCTATATACTACGTATACTTGGTTCTCTTTCCTTGTTAAAGTTATTGAGTGATCTGTCTAAGGAACCTATCTCGAATAATTGTTACCAGTATTCATCTCCATCACGAACCTTAGACTAGGTGACATAGGACAACGTAACCAAGCGACTTACGATACTTTGGCCAAAGATTTCTAACATACTATACGTATTACTATTCCTTGACATCATACTTGTCAATTCAGAATATGTCCTTCACCCCACTCTATTATTATCAAGAATGTTCTTTCTTGAATCATGTCAGTCCACTTTTCGAGGTTTAACCTAGTTCGTGTTACAACTTGTGTTATGATAAGGGGAAGCTCACTAAGACTTAGGGTAAGTTGGCATATTGGGTCAACCTAATTCAACCCCATGTGCCAAGGTATCTTGAACTTTAGAGGGCTACCCCACATCTTAAAACATTTTTCTAACTTGACCTAAAGAAAAACTAAGATCAAATCCAATTTATGTAGATCTCGGATGATCAATGCCGAAGAGTGTTGCCACATGTTGATCGCATCGTTCTATCCTCAAGAAGATCCTAATCTTCTCAAAGGTACACCCTACTGATTGGCATGTGTCAACATCCCACCGAACAACCTCATTAAGATATACATACCCTAACGAATTTATTAATAATTTAATTAATTTGGATTATTCAAAACAGATTTCAACAACTTTGCCTAACCCTAATCCAACACTCCTTAAGTTCTTTTCTAAATTGATTCATTTAGCCCATTAAGAACTTTGTTATATTCATTGCCACTTTTAATGTTTGAATACATAGTTAAACTTTCAATTAAGTGTAACTGCACAGTGTTATAATATGTCTTATGTAAAAAGTACAATAACTTTTTAGAAAGTTCAGCGCCAGAATATATCCAAAATAAAGTAGTCTTCATAACAAATGAAGTCTGATAAATTGAATTCATGATGTCAAACCTTTGTGGTTTATAAACATTTATGAAAGATGAATATTCTTTCACTATATGTAAGGTGTTAGGGTTTATTCTACCCAATGACTACATTTTTCAATGTATGTTCATCCTACTTTGTATTACTATGTTATACGAGTTTAAATAACGAATATCATATTCTACAACTTTAAAAGTTGCATCACAAATAGGAGATTGAACTAAATCCCTTGATCCAATCTTCTTAAAATTTAGTCATTTAACATATAAATAATATGAATATTTACAACAAGATAGAGCCCATATCTTTCATACAAATACAAAATAATTTTCACAACCAATACAGTAATCTCACAACTTTCGGTTTATCTTTATAACCATTACATTTACAAGACTTGTGCATTTAGGTATACTACATAACAACCATCTTAATTATAAAATAATACTACTTTTCTTTTCCAATACAATCTCAAGAAGGAATCAGAGATCTTCACAAGAATTAGACTTAAATCATCCAATGCTTCATATAAGTTTTTCCTTCTTTATCACTTAAGAAGTCCATCTACAAAAATTGCTAGAACAGCAAGTCGGTTCAATGAACCAAGCGTGATAAGCACTAAGCCTTAAAAATAAGTGCATTCCACTAATTGTTTCAATAAAAAAAACCCTGCTTTATTGAAACAATTAATATATCATACCCTAAGCATAAGTGATAACAATTAGAGAAGAAGTACATTATTAAATCTGAATTCACTTCTAAAAGAAGAGCAGAATATAATCTATAATATCTATCTTACAAATTATAGTTAATTGATCCTATCAATTACCTTTAACAAACAACAGATCATGACATCACATTGTTCCCAATTCTACCATAATAGAATACAACACTTGTCTCTATCATAAGACAAAAGAAGTGTTTACAGCATGGTTCTCGTTAAGATGTTTCATCTAACTTTCAAGCAAAGAAGAAGAGAGACCATTTCCATTATGCCAAAACACATAACATCCGCAAAGCAAAAACAGGTCCATAGCATGACTTTAACTATTTCAATTAAAGGACAACTACCTTAAAATTCACATTTAAGATATTCATCAGTACAGAATCCTATATAAATCCAAGGAGGTTAACAAGATCAAACATTCAATCATTAAGTTTACCTGTTCTATTTAACAAGACCAATTAACCAATCCCTTTTACATCATTTAAGACAATGATGTGTACAAGAAGATTATTTAACTTATCAAATCTCTGTAATACAAGAGAACTTATTAATCAAAAAATTTAAATCAAAAGATCTTAATCCAACATTATAGAAAAGGAACTTTTCGGGATAAGATTCAATCATTAAATCCTTCATTATACATAACAACAATTTCCCTTTTCTATAACAGGCAAACAAGTTCATACATGAGTTCCCAAAGGAAGGTACAAGATCAACTTCAAGGTAAGAAGAGAACATACTACAATTTTCCTTAAACATCTTACCATCAAGGGTAGTAGTTCCCTTTTCAACTTGGGATAATAAACAGTGAAGTTCAAACACATCCCACAGTCCCTAATGATGGACAATTTCTTTTATCCTTTAAAGACTCAAGCATTCACTTATTGGACCCAGTAAGAAGTGTAAACCCCAAATAGGAAACTAACAACTTAGAAATTACCCATGTGCTCAATCAAGAAAGGAACTAACTTGTAATAAATTTTAACATTCTAATACAAGAGAAAATATATTATGATTCCAAGAAGAACGAACAATCAATACATATTCCAAAAAGATCTCCAAGAGAATACACAACAACCTATTTAAACCATGCCACCAGTTTTTCTCCTTGCGCATGTAGTTTGCTTCAAAAGAGTTCAAATTTTTAAACCGTTTAATCAAGTAACAACCCAGTTTAAAGTCAAGACCCAATTGATCATGTTTGAAATACAACCAATTTAAGACTCAATATGTAATTGAGCACAATGTAAAACATAAGCTCCTACACAAGATCGGGATCATTCACGTGAGTAAAAACAAGTTCGGGAAACAATACATTTTCTTTTTTTTTAGTTTACAATTTAAACAAGGAGACACAAAGATACCAGACCAGAACCAACATCTCGTTCGGATACCTTTCCAAGCACTAAGTAACCGTTTCATTGAACAGTGTTGCATTACCAAATCTCATACATGATTTAATATAAACACTAGCATCACAATGCTAGGTAGAATGTAACGCATAAACTTTTAAACATTTCAGAATAAGTAGAGATTTTCCATTTTCTGTTAATATCTCATAAAAAATCATGTTTCCCAACTCAAATGAAATATAAATTCCTTAACAGAGCCCAGACCATACAAACAACAAAATACAAGTGCCATGTTCTAGATGGACTTTCAATAACAGTTCATATGGTCACAAGAACAATAAATCACAAGCACCAAACCTTATGCAAACTTCAACAACAGTCCAATTTATTCGAGAAAATAAAACACGGCTCCAAATTATGTGGGTTTCAGCAACAGTCCAAGTTTTTGTAAGATTCAAACATGATTTAAAATTAATAGGACCCTCTATCAACAGTCCACATCAAACATGAAACCAATACAAGTTCCAAAACAAAACTAAGAGCTCGAATACAAGCTTCCAGAAACCTACAAGCTCATTACCAGCTCAAGATCAAAAAAACACAAAATTCAACAAAAATAGGTGGAACACAAGGTTCCCAAATGACTCAGCAAATATTTATTAACAAAAAGGACATCTAAAATGAGATCCATCAAATTCCGAGCCCAATAATGCCAACAGAGTTATAGAAATACACTTTTACATGCATGTTCATGTTTTTAAGCTATCACATCGTAAGTTTCCAAACGAGCATGTATTTACCAAGGATCCATTAAAACCCAACAAGGAAATAACCAGATAAGATAAGAAATCGAGAATCTAAAAGAGCATAATCATTTTAATGAAAAATTTATAATAAAGCAAGAAATCTTAAAGTTTAGAGCTTATCATTCCACGATAGCACTTCACAAATCGAAAAGAACCTCACCAAGCTCAAAACTTCTCCTCTTCTCCACGAAAAATCAAATAACAATGTTCTTTTCCACAATGCCTCCTATATATTCCACAAACTGAAAATAGGTTTAAAACCTCAAAAATAGCCATTAAGTGTAGTTCAATCTACTGATTTGAAAAATCAGAGAGCATGCAAAGAAAAAATCGTGAAGTATGTAAAGTGAAACAACCACATTCCAACCCGTTTGCATGCCTTCCAAGGTAGTTTGAGCATGAAAACCAAAAACAATTAATTCCATTAATTCCAATTTTCCCACCTAACCTTCCTTGCCACCGCCTTTCATGTTTAGTAATTTCCAGATCAAATTTAACAAGGAATTCCATTTTAGTGGAGTCTCCACCTAAGCCTCCGCCAAGTTCACTAACCCCTACCAAAGTTGGCGGTACCTCTATGCAATTAAAACCTTATCAACAAATTTAATGCCTTGGAACTGTCACCTATAATACATGCGACCACCAATTCCCCTTTCATACCCATTAGTTTAGGATAAATCATATTGCTTAGGTTAGACCTTAGGTAGATTGTAATATATATACCTTAGGATATAACCCAAACAACAATTACCACAATAGGTCTTAGCACATAACTTTAGGTAGTTTCCACATAGGTTAGATTAATTCACAACACTATAGTTTTAGGCATTAGGTTAGATCATAATATAACCTTGTAGTATTAGGTTCTAGGTAAATTTTAATAGCCTAGAAACCTTTCCAAATCCTTTAGCACCGATCTTAGGTTAGGATTCAAATCAACCAATTAAAGTAGAATAGGAAGCTTTAGGTTAGAATAGGAATTCTATTACGTAACATAGTTTAGGTAGCAAATATTTTTACCTCGGCTTAGGATTCTATATGATAGTCCTTTTTAGGATCTTGGATCTTTCCTATCTTTGTGAACAAGCTACATTTTCCATTCACCTCAAGCAATGTCTTGCCATGGTCGATCTCCAAAGACCCAAGCACAACTTACAACTGAATGGAAACAAGTTCACACAAAAATCAAAGAGCTTGTAACCACAACGTTCAGTCAATATGTCTCTTAATTCATGGAATGTCAATTTATCATTCATTCAACAGAGTAGATTTAAAACATTCCTTGGATCACTGAAATTGTTCCAAGGAAGAGTCAAATTAATAGATAAGTTTACAATTCTTAAACCAGATTGCAACTCTCCTTCAAGAAATGAAAAATGGATTCAAAGAAGCCATTCCAATTGATCAAAGGATCTTAAGAACGAGAAGATGATTTATCCATTTCAAGCATGATCTCCAAAAATCAAAAGAACATATCTTTATAAGGAAAAATCACATGTCAACACTTGAAATATAAAGGAGGAAAATAACAAATGTCAAGGGTGTTACATGTTCCCCTCCTTAAAAGAATCATCGTCCCGATGATTACCCCCTTTTTTAAAATATACATTAGGACAATCACTTCATTCACTTCTCTTATTCTAAGTCAAAATATATTAGAATCTTATAATTCAAGAATTCAGCATTAATAGTTGTTTATCCAAATCAAATAAATATCTACCCCAAACTGGCATATTTAATGTCATATAAAGATAAAATCATAAATTTTTATCAGTCAACAAAATCAATTTTGTTCAAATAGATATGGAAATGTAGTTTTCATATCTTCTATATTTTCCCAAGTTGCATTTGTCTTCATTTAACTAATCCCACTTTGGACTTTAAATTGACTTATTTCTTGATTTCTTAAATGTAACTGGTGAGTTTCTAGTACTCAAATGGGTTTAACCATGATTATTCCTGGGTCTTGGACCTACAAGGAATTCCAATTTAACACATGTGATAAATCTGATACGTATTTCTTAAGCAAATAAATATGGAAAACATCATGCATTCGTGACAAAGCAGGAGGTAATGCTAAACGATAAGCTACAGGGTTAATTACTTCAACTATCTCAAAATGTCCCACATAACGAGGTGATAGCTTGGTAGCCTTGCCAAAAGTTATAGAACTCTTTTTCGGTTTAACTCGAAGAAAGACTTTCTCACCAAGTTCAAATTTCCTATCAACCCTCTTTAAGTCAGCGTAACTCTTTTTCCTATCTGCTACTTCTTTCAAGCATTCACGAATCAACTTAACTTGTTGTTCCATTTCCGTAAGGATTTTAGGTCCAATTACCTCTCTATCCTCTATGTTATCCCAACTAACAGGGGTTCTGCATTTTCTTCCATAAAGTGCCTCAAAAGGTGCCACCTTAAGAGAATCATGATATGTATTGTTGTAAGCAAATTTAACTAATGGAAGATATTTTTCCCATTTATATTGTTTATCCATACAATACATCTGTAACATATCTTCTAAAACTTGATTTACTCTTTCAGTCTGTCCATTTGTTTCGGGTGATACGCAGAACTGAAATTTAGCTTAGTTCCTAGAGCTGCATTAAGCATTTGCCAAAATCTTGACATCATTCTAGGATCTCTATCAAATATGATTAATTCAGGTACCCCATGTAATCTAAAAATTTCATGTACAAATATTTTAGCCAAAATAGGTGAATCATCCTTCATATTTCCAACAATAAAATGAGCTACTTTTGTTAGTTTATCAACAACTATCAAAATAACATCATGTTTATTTCTTGACATAGGTAACCCTTGTACAAAATCCATGCTTATTACTTGTCATTTATACTACGGTATGCTATGAGGATACAATAAACCAATTTAGGTGCATATGTTCCGCCTTAACACATTGCCACTCTAGAGAATGTGTTACATAATCAATAACATCTTTCTTCATTCCTTTCTAGAAATATTGTTGTTTTATATCAGCAAACATCTTTATAATGCCAGGGTGTCTAGAGAAAGGTGAATTATGAAATTCAGCTAACAATTTCTTTCTCAAACCATTAAGCAAAGGTACATAAACTCTATTTTCAAATCGTAAGATTCCTTCCTTATCAAAGTGAAAACCTTTATACCTCAAATCATTAGAATTTGTAGCAAGTTTTGCTTTTACTTGTTGAAAGTAAGAATCATATTCCATAACACTTTTTACTTCATCTTTAAACTAATTTCTTAGTGTTATAAGAGCATAAATGTGCTTCCTACGACTTAGAGCATTAGCCACTCTATTTTCTTTACCCTTTATATAACTTATGTCAAAATCATATTGAGACAAAAACTCTAACCATCTTCATTGTCTTGCATTCAGATTTGGCTAAGTGAAAATATACTTCAGCCCAAGATGATTAGTTTTCAACTCAAATGGTTTACCAAACAGATAATGCCTCCAAACTTGAAGTGCATGAACAATGGCAGCAAGCTCTAAATCATTTGGAGCATAATTCAACTCATGTAACTTAAGTTTTCTACTTTCATATGCTATAACATGACCACTTGTAACAAAATACCTCCTAGACCTTCATCAAATGCATTAGTTACCACCATAAAATCTCCATCAGGATGCTGGTAGTGCAAGAAAAGGTGTTGAAGTTAACTATTCCTTCAAGATTTTAAATGTAGTTTCACATTTTTACTCCAAACAAACTTTTTATCTTTCTTCGTAAGGAATTTATTGGTGCAGCTATCTTAGAAAAGTCTCTTTCAAATTTCCTATAGTAGCAAAGACAAGTCCCATGAAGCTTCTAAATTCATGTACATTCTTTGGTGTAGGCCATTCGGTTATAGCTACAATTTTTGAAGGATCTATAGCAATTCCATCTTTACTTATTACATGACCCAAATAGTGGACTTCGTGTCAAAGAAATAACATTTGGACAGTTTACCAAACAACCATCTCTTTCTTAGAATTTCCAAAACTACTTTCAAATGCTCATGATGCATTTTTGAAAATGCATCCACTTTAGCCTTATGTTCTCGCTAACTAATTAAGACCTATGATTACATCATAAGACCCTAAAGGTGCAACATAAAGATCAACCTCTGTGGAAAAGTTAGGTAATTCAAGGACTGCTCCAAAAATACACATACTAACCATATGAACAACATTATTACCATAATGTACAGTCCAAGATTTATCCATTTTTCCAGCTTTTCTTTTAAGTTTCAAAGCAAGTTTACTAGAAATAAAACATTCAGTAGCACCCGTATCAAAAAGAATAGTTATAGGTATGCTAAATAAATTACCAGAACTTTTATAGGTGTAGTTTGCTTTTCAAACTTGTTTGTTAGCTCTTTGCAGCATGTATCTTGTGTTGTTGATTACGATCATCCTTCTTCAAAGGAATTTGATTTGCATAATGATCCTTACCGCAATTATAACAGCCTCCTACAGGTCCCTTTCTAGGCTCGGAATTATTTCCAGCCTTAAATTTATTATTCGACCTCCAGAGGACTTACGTCCATTGTTATTATTCTTGAAAAAATTGTTAAAAGTGTAATTCCAACAGTTTTATTTGTTGTTGTTTTCTTATTATTATCAGCTAAAAACTTACTTTTATTACCAAACTTATTCCATGGTCCCTTATTAGGTGTAAGAGAAGCTGAAGAGGGGTTCAGAACTTTCTTCCTTACTTCCTCCTTATGAGTAGAAATAGCCTTTAATTTCTGTTCCTGCCTTATGGCTTTTTCAACAACCCCTTCCATAGTGGTTGGGATGTGAACATCAACTTCTCCCCTAATAATGGGATTCAATCCCATAATGAATTTCCGTATCCCGAACTTCTCATCGGTTTGATCTTCGAGGTACATATTTGAGGAGTCTCATAAATCGCTCCCAATACCCGATTCTTGTTAGCTTTCCTTGAGCTAAGTTATGAAATTCAGTCATTTTTTTATTATAGTAGAGTTTTGAGTCATCGTTGCCTAAAATAACTTTTAAATTGATCCTAAGTGATGTTAGTTTCATCAATATTTAACTCAGCCTTATGGTTTTCCCACCATAAATATGCTTCATGGGAAAGCTGATATGCTCCCCATATAGCCTTGGTTTCCTCTCGAAGTTCCTTATTGCAAAGTACTTCTCCATTTCACTCGAGCTAATTCTCGCACCATCTCCTAATGTGGTGCCATCAAACTTGGGTGGACTTATCCTTTTTGTTCTCAAGTTGAATAGGTATGTTAACGTTGTTATTATCAACACCCACATTGGTGTTGTCCCATGGAGGTGGATGATTATTGTTATCAGCTTCTTCTTCCTCCTCATTTCCCATTACCTATAGTTCAAGCACTGCCCAAATGATCTCTTGTGTCTAACAGGGTAGCAAGGATCTCATCAAGTTTCTGGGTAGTTGCCACTCCTTCCTCAGGTGGAGGGTTATTTGCAACATTTCCTCTTGTTCTCACCATTTTTTATTACAAGAAAATTTAAATTTAATCAGATTGTGGACCTGATAGGTCCAAGAGCTACAACCTTAAGCTCGATACCAAGATGTAACATTCCCATTTTAAGACTTTAGAAACAAGGGAAAAAAATTATTTTTTTAATGATTTTCTTTGTTCTAAATTTCATAATTTAGAACACACATTCTTTATCAACTATTCATATAACAAATAACCATATGCACTGTAATGACTCGGTGTGCTACCGATCTATTCATTTCATGACTCGGTAAACTACCGATCTATTCATGTTTAACATTACGTATTGAATACTTATCTGTATACTACGTATACTTGGTTCACTATTCAGGGTATTGAGTGATATTTCTAAGTAACCTATCCGAATAATTGTTATCGTATTCATCCGCATCACAAACCTTAGACTAGGTGACATAGGACAACGTAACCAACAGCTTGCGATACTTTGGCCAAAGATTTCTAACATATTGTACGTATTACTATTCCTTGATGGCATACTCTTCAATCTAGAATACATCCCTCACCCCACTCTATTGTTTTCAAGAATGTTCTTTATTGACTCACATCATTCCACTTTTTGAGGTTTATCCTAGTTCGTGTTAACAACATGTGTTATGATAAGGGGAAGCTCACTAAGACTTAGGGTAATTTGGCATCTTGGGTCGACCTAAGTCAACCCCATGTGCCAAGGTATCCTGAGATTTAGAGGGCTACCCCATATCTTAAAACATATTTCTAACTTGACCTAGAGAAAAACTAAGATCAAGTCAAATTTATGTAGATTTGGATGATCAATGCCGAAGGGTGTTGCATGCATCTTGTCGCATCACTCTATCCTCGAGAAGATCCTAATCTTCTCGAGGGTACACCTCTACTTGGTTGGCATGTGTCAAACATCCTCACTGACCAACCTCATCAAGATGTACATACCCCAAGGAATTTATTAATAATTTGATTAATTTGGATTATTCAAAATAAATTTCAGCAACTTTGCCTAACCCTAATCCAACACTCCTTAAGTTCTTTTCTAAATTGATTCATTTAGCCCATTAAGAACTTTGTTATATTCATTTCCACTTTTAATGTTTGAATACATAGTTAAACTATCAATTAAGTGTGATTTCGCACGGTGTTATAATATGTCTTATGTAAAAAGTACAATAACTTTTTAGAAAGTTCACTACAGAATATATCCAAAATAAAGTAGTCTTCATAACAAATGAAGTCTGATAAATTGAAGTCATGATGCCAAACCTTTGTGGTTTATGAACATTGATGAAATATGAAGATTCTTTCACTATATGTAAGGTGTTAGGGTTTATTCTACCCAATGACCACATTTTTCAATGTATGTTCATCCTACTTTGTATTACTATGTTATAGAGTTTAAATAACGAATATCATATTCTAAAACTTTAAAATTTGCATCACAAATAGGGATATTGAACTAAATCCCTTGATCCAATCTTATTAAAATTTAGCCATTTAACATATAAATAATATGAAGATTTACAACAAGATAGAGCCCATCTCTTTCATACAAATACAAAATAATTTTCACAACCAATACAAGTAATCTCACAACTTTCAATTTATCTTTATAACCATTACATTTACAATACTTATGCATTTAGGTATCTTTGCATAACAACCATCTTAATTATAGAAGAATATGACTTTTCTTTTCCAATACAATCTTAAGAACGAATCGAGTTCTTCACAAGAATCAAACTTAAATCAGCCAATGCATCATATAAGTTTTGCCTTCTTTATCACTTACAAAGTCCATCTGCAAAAATTGCTAGCACAAAGTTAGTTCAATGAACTAAGCATGATAAGCACTAAGCCTCAAAAAGAAGTGCATTCCACTAATTTTTTCAATAAAAAGACCTTCCTTTATTGAAACAATTAATATATCATACCCTAAGCATAAGTGATAACAATCGGAGAAGAAGTACATTATTAAATCTGAATTCACTTCTAAAAGAAGAGTAGAATATAATCTATAATATATGTCTTACAAATTACATGTTAATTGATCCTATCAATTACCTTTAACAAACAACAGATCATGACATCACATTGTTCCCAATTCTACCATAATAGAATACAACACTTATCTCTATCATAAGACAAAAGAAGTGTTTACAGCATGGTTCTCATTAAGATATTTCATCTAACATTCAAGTAAATAATAATAGAGACCATTTCCATTATGCTAAAACACATAACATCCACAAAGCAAAAACAGGTCCATAGCATGACTTTAACTATTTTAGTTAAAGGACAACTACCTTAAAATTCACATTTAAGATATTCATTAGTACAAAATCCTATATAAATCCAAGGAGATTAACAAGACCAATTAACTAATCCCTTTTACATCATTTTAGACAATGATGTGTACAAAAAGATCATTTAACTTATCAAATCTCTGTAATACAAGAGAACTTTTAAAATAAAAAAGTTAAATCAAAAGATCTTAAGCCAAGATTATATAAAATGAACTATTTGGGATAAGATTCAATCATTAAATCCTTCATTATACATAACAACAATTTCCCTTTTGTATAACAGGCAAACAAGTTCATACATGAGTTCCCAAAGGAAGGTACAAGATCAACTTCAAGGTAAGAAGAGAACATACTACAATTTTCCTTAAACATCTTACCATCAAGGGCAGGAGTTCCCTTTTCAGTTTGGGATAATAAACAGTGAAGTTCAAACACATCCCACAGTCCCTAATGATGCACAATTTCTTTTATCTTTTAAAGACTCAAGCATTCACTTATTGGACCTAGCAAGAAGTGTGAAACCCAAATAGGAAACTAACAACTTAGAAATTACCCATGTGCTCAGTCAAGACAGGAACTAACTTGTAATAAATTTTAACATTCTAATACAAGAGAAAATAGATTGTGGTTCCAAGAAGAATGAATAATCAACAGATATTCCAAACAAGATCTCCAAGAGAATACCCAACAACCTATTTAAACCATGCCGCCAGTTTTTCTCCTTGCGCATGTAGTTTGCTTCAAAAGAGTTCAGATTTTTTCAACCATTTAATCAAGTAACAACCCAATTTAAAGTCAAGACCTAATTGATCATGTTTGAAATACAACCAATTAAAGACTCAATATGTAATTTTGAGCACAATGTAAAACATAAGCTCCTACACAGGATCAGGATCATTCAAGTGAGTAAAAACAAGTTCAGAAACAATATGTTTCCTTTTGTTTTTAGTTTACAATTTAAACAAGGAGACACAAAGATACTAGAATGCAATGCAGACATCTCATTTAGATACCTTTCCAAGCACTAAGTAACCATTTCATTGAACAGTGTTGCATTACCAAATCTCATACAGGAGTTAATATAAACACCAACATCGCAATGCTAGGCAGAATGTAATGCATAAACTTTTAAACATTTCAGAATAAGTAGAGAGTTTCCATTTTCCGTTAATATCTCATCAAAAAAACCATGTTTCCCAACTCAAATGAAATATAAATTCCTTAACAGAGCCCAGACCATACAAACAACGAAATACGAGTGCCATGTTCTAGATGGACTTTCAATAACAGTTCATATGGTCACAAGAACAATAAATCACAAGCACCAAGCCTTATGCGGACTTCAACAATAGTCTAATTTATTCAAGAAAATAAAACATGGCTCCAAATTATATGTGGGTTTTAGCAACAGTCCAATTTTTCGTAAGATTCAAACATGATTTCAAATTAACATGACCCTCTATCAACAGTCCACGTCAAATGGAAAACCAATACAAGTTCCAAAACAAAACTAAGAGCTCGAATACAAGCTTCCAGAAAACTACAAGCTCATTACCAGCTCAAGATCAACAAAACACGAACTCCAACAAAAACAGGCAGAACACAAGGTTCCCAAATGACTCAGTAAATATTTATTAACAACGAAGGACATCTAAAATGGGATCCATCAAATTCTAGTTCCAATAATGCCAACAGAGTTACAGAAATACGATTTTGCATGCATGTTCATGTTTTTAAGCTATCACATCGTAAGTTTCCAAATAGAATAGTATTTACCAAGGATCCATTAAAACCCAACAAGCAAATAACCTAGATAAGATAAGAAATCCAAGAATCTCAAAAGAGTAGAATCATTTTAATGAAACATTTATAAGAAAGCAAGAGATCTTAAAGTTTAGAGCCTATCATTCCTAATAGCGCTGTCACAAATCGAAAAGAACCTCCAGCCGAGCTCAAAACTTCTCCTCTTCTCCATGAAAAATCAAATAACAATGTTCTTTATCCACAATGCCTCCTATATATTCCACGAACTGAAAATAGGTTTAAAACCTCAAAAATATCCATTAAGTGCGAGTTCAACTGTTGGTTCAAAAACCAGAGAGCATGCGAGAGAAAAAATCGTGAAGTATCCAAAGTGAAACAATCACATTCCAACCTATTTACATGCCTTCCAAGGCGGTTTGAGCATGAAAACCAAAAACAATTAATTCCATTAATTCCAATTTTCTTGCGTAACCTTCCTTGCCACCGCCTTTCATGTTTAGTGATTACCAAATCAAATTTAACAAGGAATTCCACTTTAGTGGAGTCTCCACCTAAGCCTCCACCAAGTTCACTAACCCCTACCAAAGTCAAGCGGTAGACTCTATGCAATTAAAACATTATCAACAAATTTAATGTCGTAGAACCTGTCACCTATAATACATGCGACCACCAATTCCCCTTTCATACCCATTAGTTTAGGATAAATCATATTGCTTAGGTTAGACCTTAGGTAGATTGTAATATATATACCTTAGGATATAACCCAAACAACAATTACCACAATAGGTCTTAGCACATAGCTTTAGGTAGTTTCCACATAGGTTAGATTAATTCACAACACTATAGTTTTAGGCATTAGGTTACATCATAATATAACCTTGTAGTATTAGGTTCTAGGTAAATTTTAATAGCCTAGAAACCTTTCCAAATCTTTTAGCACCGAGCTTAGGTTTGGATGCCAATCAACCAATCAAAGTAGAATAGGAAGCTTTAGGTTAGAATAATAATTTTGTTATGTAACATAGTCTAGGTAGTAAATATTTTTACCTAGATTAGGATTCTATAGGATAGTCCTTTTAGGATCCTACATCTTCCCTATGTCGTGAACAAGCTATATTTTCCATTCACCTCAAAGAATGTCCTTCCATGGTTGATCTCAAAAGACCCAAGCACAACTTACAATTGAATGGAAACAAGTTCACACAAAAATCAAAGAGCTTGTAACCACAACGTTCAGTCCAATATGTCTCTTAATTCATGGAATGTCAATTTATCATTCATTCAACAGAGCAGATTTAAAAAATTCCTTGGATCACTGAAATTGTTCCAAGGAAGAGTTAGATTAATAGATAAGTTTACAACTCTTAAACCAGATTGTAACTCTCCTACAAGAAATGAAAAATGGATTCAAAGAAGCCATTCCAATTCAGTCAAAGGATCTTAAGAACAGAAGATGATTTATCCATTTCAAGCATGATCTCCAAAAATCAAAAGAACATATCTTTATAAGGAAAAATCACATGTCAACACTTGAAATGTAAAGGATGAAAATAACAACTATCAAGGGTGTTACAATCATCTTCACCATATGCAACAAAGGTGCATTTCTCAGACTTAGCCTCTAACTTGGTCCTATCATCTTTGTCAATGTGAACAAATACCTCACATCCAAATACTCTAAGAAATGAGTAATCAATTTTCTTACCAGACCAAGCCTCCTCAGGTATACCTCCATCCAAAGCCATAGAGGGTCCTCTGTTAATCAGATAAATAGTTGTGCTTACCGTTTCCACCCAAAACATGAGTGGCAGCCCCACATGTAACCTCATGCACCTAGCACACTCCATGATTTTCCTATTCATTCTCTCTGACACTCCATTTTCTGTGGAGTATTTGGAACCGTTCTTTTCCTACGGATCCCATTTACTGAATAGTAATCAAGAAATTCATTGCTACAATATTCCCTCCATTATCTGAACCTGAGACATTTCAACTTGAGACCTATTTCATTCTCAACCAAGGCTTTCCATCTTTTGAAAGTTTCAAACACATCATATTTCTTTCTAATGCAATATACCCAAACTTTTCTAGTTGCATCATCAATGAAAGTGACGTAATAACATGAACCACCAATATAATTTACCTTAGCTATCCCCCATACATTTGTATGCACTAACTCCAACTTACCCTCCTTCCTGGTAGGTCCAACCTTGAGGAATATCACCCGCTTCTATTTCCCATAAACACAGTCCTCACATAAGTCTAAATCTAACTCCTTTAATCTGGGAAACATGTCCTTTATAATTTGCATGCCCTTATGACTCATATGACCGAGTCTCTGGTGCCACAAAGTTGCATCTCCATTTGTAACAACTAAATTGCAATAATCAGCACCACCGATTAAATACAAAGTACTACTTTTCTTACCTCTTGCAACCACAAGAGCTCCCTTAGTAACCTTACAAGAATCCACTATAAAACTAACCATACAGCCATCACTACCTAGCTTTCCTGCTGATATCAAGTTCTGCCTCAACTTAGGAACATGCCTGACATCCATAAGTAGTCATGTGTTCCCATTCTACATTTTCACCCGAACACAACCTTTCCCTACTATGATGCATGGTTCATCATCACTAAGATATACATGTCCAAAATCACTTTGAACAAAATTAGTAAAGTAATGTTTATGTGGGGTGGCATGGAAAGAAGCCCCTAAATCTAACACCCAAGATTTAGTAATATTATCTAAAGAAAGAATTAAGGCATCTTGACAAACATCACCTACTGCCAAATTTACCTCTTTAGTTTCCTCCTTCTTGTTCTTCTTATCCCAAAGAGCCCAGCAATCTTTCTTAGCATGACCAACCTTCCCACAGTGCCAACATTCTAACTTACTCTTGGACTTTGACCTTCCATGATCATTTGACTTCCCATGATTACCTTTCCCTCTGTTATTTTGTCTCCCTCTGCTCTCCACCGTCAAAGCATTTCCAGAAGTAGAAGAATCTCTGGTGCTCTTCCTTCACATTTCCTCACTTAGGATCACACCTATTACATCCTCAAACTTTAGCTTTGAGTTATTAGAGACTGAATTACTTACAGCCATAACCAAGTTGTCCCAACTATCTGGTAAGGAACACAAAATCAAAAAATCCTTGACTTCATCATCAAAGTCAATTTTTGAGTTTAACATACTCACAACCATATTAAATTCATTCAAATGATCAACAACAGAACCATTCTTAAACATCTTCATATTAAATAACTTTTTCATCAAAAATATTTTATTAGAGGTAGAGGGTTTTTCATATAACTTCCCTAACACACTCATGAGACCTTCTTTGGTCTTCTCCTATGATATGTTGAAAGCAACCAAAGATGCAAGGCATAAATGAATTACCCGAGTGCCTTTCTATCCAGTAACTCCCAATCCTCATCCGACATGGCTGTAGGTTTCTTTTCTTTTCCAACCAAAGGAACATGGAGGTCCTTCTGATATAAGTAATTCTCTATTTGCATCTTTCACAAACCAAAGTTCTACCCATTGAACTTATCAACCCTTGATCTTCCCTCATCTACCATAGCTCCCACTCAAGCTAAAATTTCCCTGTGATTTACAACTTCAACAAAAAATCACCAAATCTCTGATACCAATTGTTAGGAATGAGAGAACAAATATGTGGAAACAATTCCTCGGACCACACAAAGAGGGAAACTATATAGCGAGAATTATACTTGCATAATTATAACAACATAAATAAATAATGCACATAAGAAGACAAGACAAGATTTAACATGGTTTACCCAATGTGGGCTACGTCCACCAAGAACTTGCTCAAATTTTATTATCAACAAGAGTAAAACAACTTTCACAAT
This sequence comes from Taxus wallichiana var. yunnanensis, assembly GCA_018340775.1. Lineage (NCBI taxonomy): Eukaryota > Viridiplantae > Streptophyta > Pinopsida > Cupressales > Taxaceae > Taxus > Taxus wallichiana. Next base: position 431,102,613 of record CM031235.1, on the reverse strand, counting down.
CTTCTCTCTCGTTATGAACTCACAACAGAATTCCAAAGATGTTAAACCACATCTAAACCACAATTGACACCCAATTGCTTAACCTTGATCACTCTTGATCACCCCTTGATCACTAAGACTCAAGACCTCTTAAACACTCAAGATATCTTCAAGATACCCTAACACCTCTATTTATAGGATTACAATCCTTTTAAAAAGTCCTAAAGCTGGCCCTAGAAGTTTGAAAGTTGTGATATTTCAAATTCCCATGGCTGGAAAAATTGTCACGACATTAACAGCCAGTTAATAGCATATTAACAAAGAATAAAGATAGCAATGGAAAAAAACATCACAATGAGATGATTGCATAATGCTCCTGAAGTCTCCAAACTTAACCGTTCAAACTCCAACACTTTAACATTGATTTGAGAAGACCAAAACAAGCTCCACACCCCAACAAGAAGAGTTTCAATCTTCCATTAAATCAAATTCTTCGCATAGCATCATGTCCTTAGTGAAATTTTCCTTATCCTGGGGATGTTGATAGAGCCTCATTCTATGGCCATTCACTAAAAAATTTATTCTACCATCGTCAATTGGCAATAGTCTCACAGATCCATTATCATAAATATTTTCAATTTTATAGGGTCCCAACCATTTTTTTCTCAATTTCCCTTTGAATTATTGGTATTTTGAGTCAAACAATAAGACCCAATCTCCTTCATTGAATATTTTGGTCTTGATATGAGCGTCATGCTAGAATTTCCTCTGATGTTGAAATATTTCAGTTTGGTCTTGTGTCTCCATCCACATTTCATCAATTTCATTCAATTGCATCACTCTTTCATGTTGAGTTTCATCCAATTTAATTCCTATCTTTAATGATGCTCTCCATGTCCATAATTCAAATTCCACTTGTAGCAATGGATTCTTTCCATATAATATTTCATATGGAGAGAAACCAATAGTGGATTTCAAGATGTATTATATTTCCGACTACTTGGTGTAGTTTTGGCACCCAATTCTTTCAATCGGCATCCATGACCTTAGTCAAAATGTTTTCTAGTTCTTTGTTAGTGACATCCACCTACCCATTGGATTAGGGGTGGTATGGCAATGATTTTCCTATGCTTGATTTGGTAAATCTTCAAGAATTTTTAATAATGTTTGACATGAACTAAGGTCCTTGATCGATAAAATTACTTTGGGAGCTCCAAACCTTAGCATGGACTTGTACAAAAAGTTAGCTCATCGAATCCTCATTGGTAAACGCCGGTGCTTGAACCTCTCACCCATTTTTTAACATAGATAGTGCACACTAGTAGGTACTCTTTTCCATAATATGGGGGGTATATTGGTCTAACGAAATCAATCCCCCATTTCTCAAATGGCCCTAAGACCAAATTGAGGATTGAGGGGCATTTTAGAAGACAAAGTAGGCTTCCCCATTCTTTGACATGCATCACATTGCCATACATATTTCTTGATAGCTTTGTGGAGAGAGGGTCAGTAGTACCTAGCTCCAAGGACCTTGTGAATTTTCCTCTTTACTGAGTAGTTCCCTCCTCTAAGTTCATCATGACATGCTCTCAGTATGTCATACACTTCATCTTCTCAAACACAATTGCGAAGAATCATGTCGGGATGTCATTTAAACAGAATTCCATTGCACCATTTGTATGTAGCATTGTATCTAAATAATATTTTATGCTCTTTACTAGTAAAGTAAGATGGAAACTTCCATGTAGTTAGATAATTGGTAAGATCAGTAAACCATGGAGGTCGTGTTGATATAACAAACAAGTTCTCATCCGGGAAGTGATTTTGAATTTCCTCCTCTTATCCTGAAACATTCAATCTTGAAAGGAAGCCAACAATGACATTAGCATTTCTAGGCTTATCAATAATGTTTAGGTTAAAGTCTTGCAAAAGAAGCAACCACCTAATAATTATGCCCCCTACTTTTTTCATTAAATATCTTACGGTTGAATGGTTTGTATACATAAATATTTTATATCCAGTAATGTGGTGTCTAAATTTATTCAGAGAGTAAAGAATAGGTAGAAATTCCTTTTCCATAGTGGTGTAGTTTCTCTCTATGGGGGTCAAGTTTTTTGATAAAATAGATGGCATACATTTGGTCTTCCTCATATTTCTATCCAAGAACAACTCCCATTGTTGTGTTGGAAGCATTAGTGTGAATATGAAAAGGTTGGCCCAAATTGGGTCCTCTCAAACTGGGGTAGTGGTCAATTTCTCCTTTATAACTTCAAAATCTTGTTGACATTGAGGAGACCATTCAAAAACACAATCTTTTTCTAGTAGAGATAACATTGGTGCAGCAATCTTACTAAAATATTTTATGAACCATCTATAATAACCTACATGTCCAAGGAAAATTTTGATGTATGTCTGATTTGTTGGTGTGGGAAACTTAGTAATGACTTCTATCTTCTTAGGATCAACTTGGATACCCTTAGCAAAGATATGATGACCTAATACAACCCCTAATTAACCATTATCAAGAATTTTTCATGACTTAAGGAGATTTGGTGTTGCTCACATCTGGTTAATACTTTTTCAGGATTGCTCAAAGACTCATCAAAAGTAGACCTATGGACAGTGAAATCATCCATATAAACTTCAACACAGTCATTAGTGAGGTCTGCAAAAATAGCTAAAACTACTCTCTGAAAGGTGGTAGGTGCATTACAAAGTCCAAATGGTAGAACTTTGTATGAAAATGTACCCTAGGGATAGGTGAAGGTGGTCTTATCTTGATCAATAGGTGTTCTACTGATTTGGTTATATCCCTTAAACCCATCCAAGAAGGAGAAGTATTTCTAACCCAAAATTATCCAAAACTTGATCGATAAAGGGAAGGGGAAAGTAATATTTCTTGGTGGCTTTATTAAGCTCCCTATAATCTATATAGATTCTCTACTTGCTATTTTTCTTAGGAACTATAACAAGTGGTGATACCCATTGACTATCAAATATTGGATAAATGAATCCTACCCTCAATAGTTTCTCTATTTAATTCTTGACAATGCCTCTAAGTGTTGGATTAATCCTTTGTTGTGGTTTTCTGACTAGTTTCACATCCTCAGTGTAAATATGATGAGTTTAGATGTTTGGATGAATCCCTTTCATGTCATTATAGTCCCAAGAAAAAAATTTGAATGATCCCTCAATATATCTATGACCCTAGTCTCTTGGTTATCTCCTAAGTTGTTACCAATGGTCAGTTATTTTCCTACCTCAACAGTTACTTGTTTAGTGTCTTTCAAAATAAAAATTTATATCTCAAGTAATCAGAGAGTTTAAGGGACAAGCATGAGGTTGTAACATGTGAAAAATAGTCATGTTTTCAAGGGATACAATCTTGGATAAAGGAAAATGAAAATCAATGGATGTGTGGCCTTCATGGTAATCATAGGTATCTTCATAACCTTCTATAGAAATATCACTTACCAAGGTGATGTTCTCTTTTGAGTTCAAAATAGTCATTTCCATAGCCATAGTTTGGGTTTCCGTAGCCACAATTCTGGTTTTTGTAGCCATAGTATCATCTTCATCAAACATTGGGTATGTCTCGAAATTTCTTCCATATGATTTTTCACTACAATGGTGACCAAATAAGAAGAACTCAAGTTGTTAGTATCTAAAAAATCTACCCACAAACGTTCACAAACATCCACATATGGTTTATTAGGAGGATAAAGAGAAATATTCTTTGTTTTTTGTCCATTTGAAACAGTCATTTTCCCTTACCTATAGTCAATATATGTAGCATCAGTAGCTAACCAGGGTCTTCCTAAGATAACTAGGGTATCCCAACTTTTGAGATTTAGGTTGTAAGACCATAAAATCTTCGGATACTCCTAGGATTCAACCGTAACTATAACATCCTCAATTACTCCATCTGGTATAGCAATAGATTGATTTGTTAACTGGAGGAAAGTATTGGTTTGTTATAATCCTGTCAAGGACAAAAAATTAAATTTATCTATTGTTATGACATTGATGGCAGCACCAAGATCCATTGAAACGTTATATATTAACTAACCATTTACAAAATAGTAATGATTGGACTCCCTGGGTCCCCATATTTTGGTGAAATAATTTTTCCAACTACATGTTCAGCTATATTTCCTTCTAATTTGAATTTTTTGGATATTTATTCTTTCTTCCTGGTGTCTTTATGAAATGATTTCTAATGGTCTTATTTAATTCGAGGATGTCCCTTATTGCTCTCAAAAGTGGAATCTCAATATTCATCTTTTTCAACTCCGAACAAGTGTTGTTTCTTCCCATTTTGTATAATCTATCTGGGAAAGGAATTGTATGCACATTCTTGTCTTTCTCCTGGTCATTCCTAGTGTCTCGTGTTTGTGGAACATGTCCATTTCTCTCACTTTCCTCAAATACCCTCTCGCTTTCCTCGGGTATTTCGGTTGATAACTATTGGAGGATTTTTCACTATTTTTCTAGATCTCAGTTGTACTTGCATTGTCTCACCCTATCATGCTTCATTAATTGAAGTTTCTTGTCGATTTTTGGGTTTGAGATAGGTTGGGCTGGAAGTTGAGTTTGTGTTGTTTTCCCTTGCTATTATTTTTATTGTAATGGAGGCATTAAATCTTGTTGTTGTTGTGTAAACCTCATTGGATTATTATAGTTCTAGTGGGGTGATTATTATTGGTTTGGCCATGGATGTACATTAGCTAGTGGTGTCTAGCCTGGTTGATTGTATGGAGGCATCCATGGTTGTTGATCTGTGTAGTTCATCTAGTTTGGTGGTGTCCAATCAAGTGGTCCCCAAGTTGGTGGAGTTTGATTGGGCCATGGCATCATCCAAGGGTTATGAGCAAGTCTAGGAGCATAAGCAGACTAATTATTTGACCTTTGAACAAAGTTTACTTCTACAGTCATTTGAGTCATAGCAGTTAACCTTTATTTCAGCTGAGGTAGGAGAGTACAATGGTTGGTTTCATGGTTAGGGACATCACAGATCAAACACATTTCTGTGATATCCAAAGGACATTCTTTCAGAGGATGTCTTTTCCTACATTTGGGATAGTATATGTCTAAAGGTTCTTTTGAAGCATTGTTCTTAGATTTCAACCCATCCATAGTTGACGTTAATTATGTCAAAATTCATGTTTTCATATTGGTCATTTCTTTTAAAAGTTCTTAGGTACCAACGGCATGTTTTGATGTTTTCCTTCTTCTGAGGCCTCCCCTTGTTTGAGAGTAGCACCTACATAACTCAGAAATTTGTGTCATGGAGATTTTTTGTACATCACCTCCTCTCATGAGATGGATGGATTCTTTAGTTTTCTCACCAAGTCCTTTAAGAAATATTGTCTTGGTTATTTCTACATTCAACTCATAACCACTTCTCCTATGGACAAAAAGAAATTTTTCCAAGTAATCTTCCAGATTTTCATCTTCTTTTTTCTTCATCCGAAATAACTCTTCCCTCATATCTCTACGATATTCTTTGAATGTTGCGAGGTATAAATCTCCCTTGAGTACCTCATGGCATATGCATCAATATTTATTGTGAAGGCAAGGCTTAGGGTCTCTAATGGTTGCATAACTCAACTTCACTAACACCTATAGCATGGAATGTGAATGAAATGGCATGTTTTGCTATTGGTGTCCCCAAAAATGGTGCTAAAATGATGGGTTGTTGTAAATTCCAATCATTTAATCAACTTTTTCAAATGTTGATGTCATTATAAACTAGGGTTGTGTTCAAGGTTGTATGTAGAGAAGTGATATGTAACTCAATACTATGGTGGTTCTCTTTTTGGGGGTTTTGTTTAGTATCATTTTCTTGTTCTACACTACTCAACTATGGAAAGAAAATACAGTTCTAAGCTATTAAAATGGAAAACAAAATATAGAAAGTGCATCTAATCTATAGAAACAACATTGTTGGAATGAAATGATTTCAAAAGGAAATGCTTGATCAATTGAAATACTTGCTCAAAGGAAATAACAATAAGGAAATTTGATAAAATAAGGAAATACAAGATTGCATTCAGATAATCATTCAAACCAAGATACTGAAACTGAAACTTAGAAAATATAAATATCATGCATGAAATACCAATCCTCCAATCTCCTCGATCCAAATAGCATAGGTTATATTGATCCAAATAAGCTCACCACATACTCAGAATGAAACTTAAAATAACTATTAACTAATATAATATTGTGTCAAAAAAATCCTATCTAAGTAAACGAGTTCGAGGAGGTGTCTTATAGACAGAACTCATTACAAAACGTGCCAATAATGTAGGTAACATATTAACTAATAACAATGTCATAAAGGTTCCATGACACCTTATAGCTCTCGTAAAAATAGGGGTCCTTGTTTGTAGATTGTTATGAGTAAATCCTCCAAAATGCTGTAGTGGAAAAGGACTCGGTTTCCTTGGCTACAATTGATCAAAAGTGGTAGAAAATTTGCCTTATCAATCTGCACATGTCATCAAATCACTAAACAAGGTAGTGGAATTTCCATCGATCATTAGTTCACATGAGACAAAATAAGGAGAAATGTGTCACTTTTAATTTGGATACAACTATTTAGAACATCCCCATGCATTAATTAACATATTTAGGAGAAAATTCGATAGTTATATGGATGTTATAACGATTCAATTCATGGACTCATCAAAGCATTACAATGTTTCATGTCCTGTTGACTCAACTTACATGGAACAACCTCAATTCATTGTTGAAGAGTCATTTTACTTTAAATTATATGCTCTTGAGCTTTGAAAACCAAGGTGTAATGATCCAAAAATGTCGAAGAAATTTCTTGCAGGCGATAACCCAAGAATGAGTCAATTTAATAGCCTTAATTTTCTCCCTGGCATGTTGGGATCTGAGGAATTTTAAGAAGCTCGTAGATGCACAATCACCGATTTTCAACTAGTGAATTTGCACACACACCTACACACCCTTGGCTATGTGATACTCAATAACCTTAAGTTGATGTCCGAGTTACGTGGCTCAAACTTGAGTTGGCATGTCAAAGGTTTGGGATTCCAATAGCAAATTTGTTCTTTGAAATTCATGTTGAAGAGAAACATCTACATGCTTCCGAACTTGAGCCACATGTTTTCCAAAATAGTAAAGAAATTTAGCCATCAATGTGAGTCGCTTCATTCCACAAAGATATCCAACTCACAATGAATGGCAGATGTGGCGCCATATTCCAAACTTGAGCTATCAAATATAACACCCCATGATGACTCAACAAAGAAACATTCAGATAGAATTGCATGTTTGGCACTTTGAGAGAGGCCCCATTCCACGTAACAGTAAAAGAGATGGGGGAATGATCTTACAAAAGAATATCTAGCTAGGTGGTGACTAGCGAGTAACTATGAGATGCTAGCTCAAAGATTTGTTGTTGAGATATCATGACATGATCAAGCCTTTTCAAGACACACATTGACCCTTCTCGAAAATTGGACCAAGTAAACAAATTTTGAGAAATAAATTCCGCCACCTTTTATAAATATGATCTATAATGCTCAATTTGTTTTTAAATAAAACCAAGCTTCCCGCTCTCCCACACACCAACACATAGGAAGGGCCCCCAACTTATCCCCTCTAAGGGCGGTTATTTTAATTTAATTTAATATTATTACAACACTATACATACTAACATAATTTAATTACACCTACTATACTTATTTGTTTAAGGGATGTTATTTTCTTAATTTGGATTTATGATATACTTTTTTATATTATATAATATACCATAATTATTATTATCGATAATAGTAAAATATTTCATACATTTTATTTATAGATGAAACTTATCTCGAATTCTTAATTATTATTATGATTAAAAATATCATAATGATACAATATTTTATAATATAACTATTTTAAAAAATCAATTAAACATTTATATTTATAATATGTTTATTTTTTATAAGAATTTTAAAGACATAACTAACCGTAATGAAATTTTACTTTATAGACAATATTTATAATATTAATCTAATTATATTTAGTTTAATTCAAATAACTAAATCCTTTTCTAAGTTGTGCATTAAAAATTATTCATACATAATATTTATAATATTTAGAAGGTAAGATATTTATTAATAATTCCACTCATAATAAAATCTAACTAATTTATCTTCAAATTTACAATTCTTGAATATCATTTTAATTCCTCATTACTTATTATATTAGATGAGTGTAACTCCTCATTACTTATTTCTTACTCGCGTTCTATAATATTTTAATAATATTAATTTAAACTCGAAGTCGAGTATTTCTTGATCCCTTTTATTTAAATTAGTGTTTGTAAATATATCAAGTGGTAATTAATTACAAATTATATGTACATTATAAAAATCACAGTAACCCTTCTTTATTACGCTAAATTTTTAACTTTCTTTTTCTTGTGTATTTTATACAATGTGATTATTTACACATTTATATTAATATCATTTTAATTAATATTCCATTGGCCCTCTTTATTTGACATTAATTGAAGGTTATATGTAATGACATTCATTTTTATGTTTATGCCCCCTCTAAGCAAGTATACATATATAGTTAGTATCCTCTTCTATAAAATGAAAATATCCATGTATTAATATAATTATTTAATTGAGGGGCATATATACAAAACCAAAAACATGCGTGACACTAAAATTATGCTTTGATAAATTATTTAGTTGAAGTGAAATTTTAACTTAGACACATTTAATTTAGAAAACAAAGAGAGTAAGAGATAAAAATTAACTACCCATTTATGAAGTATATATTATTATTAATTTATATATATATATATATATATATATATATATATATATATATATATATTAATAAATTCTAGGTCTATTGTTAAAATATTGATTTATAAAAGTAAACTTTTATTAGTTAATTTTTTTAAATATATATATTAAGTTATTAAAAAGTAAAGCGTTTTTTTTTTAAATTATGTAGAAGTTAAATTATAAGGTAAAGTTTTAAACAATAGAAGTTTAACTAAAAGTTAAAATATTATAATGTTTTATTTTTAAATAAAAATTATGTTATATGGACCCTACATTTATTAGAAGTGTGGTTAGAATAAAATGGGCCGATTCAACCTTTACTCAAAGTGTTCACCAACCACTCTCACTTTTATTCCCACCAAGAATTAAGGAAGAGAAATTTTATTGGTATATATAAACTTTAATTTTACTTTAGTTTGGTCAATGAATTTAAAAAGAGAGAAGATAAATTAAGTAAATATAAGTTTATTAAATTAACAATAGTTACAAAGTAGTGTACATATTTGTTTAAATATGGATGGGGACCGCATGTTCCTCAAGAAAGTCTTAGGTGATGTCAGAGATTTAGCACCTCAAGCTATGGCCGCATTATTAGGAGGGAAATATTTAATAAATTATCTTCTTGCCCTATCCAAGAACCATCTTAGGTTATACTCAACATACCCAGTCATGACACTCTAGAGTGCCCCTCTCCAATGCCCACCACTTTCCTTCACTCTTAACCACACTAAGCTAATTCTTGATTCTTCCTTATCAAATTTCAAAAGTAATTCCTAGGTTAGGGTCCCCACCACCAAGCTTTTTATAATACTCACATGGGTAGTTTTTCCAACCAACATACCCATTCAAAATAACCTTAATTACTTTACAAATATTAAAAAAATTCAAATGGTATCCACTAGTTTTTTAATTACCCTTCTCAACACATCCGTTTTCGATAAGCTATTTTTATTTTATCCACCCTATATTAAAGGGGTCTTTATGTACATGTCATTCCTCTCTATATTAAAGGGGTCTTCAAATATACATACTCTGTTAATTCTTGAATAACTTTAGGATTTAATTTTATGTCTTTTTTCTTGATCAAATAACTTTAGAATACATAGTAACTAATTCATTTCATTTTTCTTAATAAATAACTTCTAGAAATTCAATACTTTTTCAACATGGGGAAATTTTCATATAACAAAAGTGATATTTCTTTGGGTTCAACGAAATCTCATACTCTCTATATTTGATTAGGATATTTTCTAAGTGCTCCAAGTGATCATCCCTATTACAGAAACGACTTTATGTCATCTTAATAAACAACAATAAACTCATTAATGAATCCAAAAAATGCAACGTCCATGGCTCTCTTGAAATTGGCCCCTGCATTCATCAACCCAAATGGAATTCTAACATACACATAAGTACCCCAAGGATTTGTAAAAGTAGTTTTATCTTTCTATAATTATTTAACCACAACCCTGATTGTAACCATAGAAAACATCCAAAGTGTGGATAACATTTCAAACCCTGTTACCTTTTGTAAAGATTATCCATATTAGGGAGTGGTTAATTATTCTTAAGGGAAGTCTTTTTAAGATCTTGAAATACACACACATCCTAATATCCCCATTATTATTTTTACTGGAACAATATTAGCAACCCATGAGGAATATCTAGTCGGCTTGATAATGCCCCCATCCTTCAACTTCTTAAGTTATTTCATTTTGGCTGCAAGGATGGAGTTGATTGGTCTCTTATTCTATATGAACGGGTTGGTATGGGGTTCCAAAGGTATCTCATGTTGAAAAAGGTCCTCTCTATATGATTTCAATTCATAGTATGACCAAGCAAGGAAATCTTGATATTTATTTAATAGTTTGGCATAAGCTTGTCTTTCTTATATATTCAAATTTCTTCCTAGCCAAACTTTTCTAGGATCTTGAATAGTTCCTAAGTCATACTCACATACATCCTTTGAAATGGTAGGAAGTTCTACTCACATCCCTATCTGCACTATCAAAAGTGGATTCAAGGGTGAAAAGTCCTCTTGGGATGGTGTTTTTTTATTTGAATCATTTCTTTCCCAAATATGGTCTCCTTTCCATCACACATCCCTACCATAAAATCAAGGTCAATCATTTGACCTATAAATTCTCCTTGAAAACTCAATAATCTTTTAATGTGTGAGTCATCGTCAAATAATTTTCATTGGTTGATGTTTTCAAGAACAGAGGGTCTAATCAATGCCTCAAAATTAAAATTACAAAGATGGGGATACATCTTCATTATCATACCGAGAGGCCAAGACTTCGAACCTATCATTTGTTGCACTCGACTTCTTTCATAATACTCAATATTAAAATATTCAAATAGCTTAATGATATCACACACTACATGTTTGTATTGTTTCAAAATTTGATTCTTAGTTGCATATATTTTTCTAACTTACTTTACAACTAGCTCAAAGTCACCCTTTACAATAAGGTATTTTATTCCGTGCCTCTAGGAAATTATTAAGACAAGAAAAAGTGCTTCATATTAAGCTATGTTTTAGTGATAATTTAGCAAAAATAGAACTTTTTATAACCCCTAATATTGTAGAGTCACGTATGATAAATAAACATTAAAGAAAATATTTTACACATGCAATAAGGTAGATGAATATAAAACCATAAGTGCAAGAGAGGGAAAGAGTGAATTATATGATTTGCGCTAATCCATGGAACTGATCTAGAATAGAAAACTTATGAATAGGAAGGGCATATTGTTGCAATTGAGCATAGTAAATTATGGAGGCTGTCGAGATAAGCTGGATCGGGCGAGGGTTCTTATGCACTAGAGACCTCTGTTGGGCACCTATGACTGCACTAGAACTCAAAATATAGTGTTTCTGGTGTAGCAAGATGGTCTTTGATAGTTGTTATTGCTCACCTGTATGTCGCATTATGATCACATAATTTTCCTATAACCTGCAAAGAGAAGATGACCTGTGAAACCCTCAAACTACATCAAATCTAAAAAATAAAAGATGCAATATGGGGATTCAGACTAACCCTAGTGGTCACCAAACTAAGTGAACTTAAAACCAAGTGTTGCACTTTATTTCAAACTCCATATAGTTCTAGTGAGTGTGTTAAAGAACCGTGCCCTAGGAAGCCCTTGTGCAAGTGCACTTGATAGCGAGCGATAGCTAGATGTACCAATTTAAATAGATGTGTGGATAGAAAAATGAACTCTCCCTCTTATGAAGTGTATGCATAAAATGCACTCCATTTTCCCTTGTATGAGTGCTAAATGGTTTCCTTTGAGGCTCTTAGAATGCCTTTGGATGCAAGCTTAGGTGATGATAATAGATGTTTAGAGTTTGGTCCTTTATTTTGGTCACATAGCTTTGTATATATATAATTCCCTTGGTTTTATTTTGTAATTGACAATTAGAAGGTCGACCCGTAAGAAAATAAGATTCCCAAAAGAGAAAAGAGGCCCAAAAAATATTGAGTAAGATAGAAAGAGGTTGGGGGCACCCAAAGGGGACAAGGGCACACTGGACACGGCATCTGGCTGGTTTTTGGTGTCTGAAGTCATAAAGGATAAATAAGTAAAGTTTGATTGGGTTGTAGGGTATAAAATACTAGAAAGAAGATAAGAAACAAAGCAAAGAGGCCAAAGATAGCTTTCAATTACTAGTTTTCTCGCTTAGGAATCATATAAATGCAAGTATGTTTTTAGGACCTAGAAATGTACCCAAGTGCATGATTTTGTGTCTACATTTTCCCCCACTTTATGTTGTTGAGTGAATACTCAATAACATAAAGTAGTTAGAAGATGTGTACCTAATAACCATGTAGAATGTGATGGCGATAGCATGCCAAGGAGACAAGTGAAAGCGTGGAGTGATAAAAATGAAGTGTGGAAGCTAAGAAAGAGGAAGTGACCCTAGGGATGAAGCGTATGAGTTGTATTGTGTTGTACCTATTATTGTTGTAGCTTGTTATAGGGATACTTTTTGTTATGTATTCAAGACAGAACTATAAAATAATAGCAAATAAGTAGTCAAACATGTGTATATGAAAATTTTTGCATAAGTATGTAAATGTGTGTAAAAATTAGTAGAAGGAAAATGTACACCTAATCCGTGAAGAGTGAAAAGGATAAACATTTTCCTGAACTACTATAGGAGATAAAAAAAATTAGGTGATCTCACGCCAAGAGCACATTTTTTGGGTGATATCACGCCAAGTGTGAGTTTTTTGGGTGATCTCATGCCAAGTGCAAGTTTTTTGGGTGATCCCATGCCATGGTAGAAGATTTTTTGGGAGATGTGTCTAGTGTTACTCTTCTTCTATGACTGCTTCCTAAATTTATACACCACTACAGATGGTGTGATACATGTTTAGTTCAGAGTTGTACCATATTAGTTTTGTATTTGATCTATGTAAAAATGGAAAATGAATGCCAACTTATTGTTGGAGGATTGTGTCGGATCCTGTAAAAACTACTCTGTAGACGGCTATGAACTATGTTGATATGAGAAAGTAATTATATTTTCCCATGAGATAGGCTCGCAGAGAGGTTAGGAGTGCCGGGCACTAGTTTTTGTATTTGGGCATTGGAGTCTATGTTGAACCGAGGACCCAAATCATATTTTAGGTCATTTTGTAATCGTAGCATGTTCTATTCTTGTGTTGAGTTGTACTATGTTGTAGCTTTGAGTTGTTATATGGGGTGACTAGTTCTCCGATATATGCCCCCTTGTTTGGAGTGCGTGTGACCTCGCCAAGAGAATACGGCCCAAAGAGAGGACACTGATGCTTTTCTGAAATTGATACCCTATGGGGGAATGTGCATGGTAGAAAACAAGGCACATGCAAACAAAGTGGCTAGATACATATGTTAGTAGAAAATTAACAAGCATGTAATAGAAAAATGGTGTAGAAAAAACAAGTGTGAATACAATATGGACTATGAAAAGTGGGTTTTAAACATGGGACATCGCTCACAATTTCACAAGACAATTAGGGCTGAAGAAGCCAAAAGCATACAAGTAATGATCAAAAAAAAATAGGGAAAATCCCACAAACAATGGCAATAAATAGCAATCAATGGAAAATAAATCGTAGCAGACAACCATGGTGGAAAATAGTTCCTGCAAAGAAAATGTTACACATGAATCACATGTTAGCATGTTAGGATGATAAAGAGTATGGAAAATCATGTATAGATCAATGTAAAATAGTTTTCTAGTAATAATAGGAAGTAGTAAATAACAAAACAATAGAACCTATAGTAGTGAGAATGTACATTCTCCCGGGATCCTCTGTGGGGCTAGTAAGAGGTACAATGCCAAACATCATTGCTATGTGTAAATATATGTAGAAATTATTCATCCACAACTAAATAAAAAAGTGAATGTGCATGTGTATGTGATAAATATCATGATATACTAGATATTCGGATAACATAATAAGCAAATTGCAATATGTAACTAATATAGGTAAGCAATAATATAAGCAACCAAGATATGCAATATGATGTGAGTGTGAATAAGATGGAATGTATAGTTAATGTGATAGGATCAGCATGCCCTCAAGTGGATGAATATGAGTATAAGATGAGGTTCATTTATAAAATGTTCCTCAACAATAAAGAATGAACCTTAGAACTAGAGTGTGTCATCGGGAAATGGTTTGATAATTTTTTCTAGAAATATATGATCGATGAAGCATATAGCATAAAGAGTGTGAATGAGGTGATGTTCATTTCATATTTAGACCCTTAGCATTCGGGTATGAACCATGGAACTAGAGTGTGTCATAGGGTGGTAGGATGTGTGATAATTGAATGCTAAAAAGATGTGTCATGAAGAGTGGAGCGTGAAGTGTGTAGTGTGTGAGGTTCATGGATGTAGTGTGCCCTTAATAGTCAAGTGTGAACCTTAGTACAAGAGTGTGTCATAGGGTAATGAATATTTTTATGCATAGTATCATTTGAGATGCATTACGTTTAGCATATTTTTAGTGGCTTTCCAAGGAGAGTGGTGAGATAATAGATGCCCCCTAGCTTGTCTATGATGACATAAGGTTTGAGCCAATTAGGTTTGAATTTTCCTTTGAGATGGGCTTGATCGTTGTGTTTTTATTTTTCCTTTAATACAAGGTCACTAATATTGAACTCTCATGGATAAAGTTTGTTATTGTAAGCTTGTGCAATGCAAGCTTGATATACTCAGAGGTGTTCAAGAGCTTGCACATGACGAGAGTCAAGCATCTCAAGATCATGGAGATGGTTTTCACAATATTCATTGTCTTTGAGAATGCCTTTAAGTGATACCCACAAAGAGGGTATTTCTAGCTCTAAGGGGATTACTGCTTCAGTGTCATACATGAGTGAAAGGGTGTAGCATTGGTGGGGGTACGCACACTAGTGTGGTAAGCCCAAAGAGTGTAGAGAATTTTATTGTGCCAATCTTCGTCACTAGTATCAATATTCTTGCATATTATTTTAATAATTTTTTATTTTTGGCTTTGGATTGGCCATTTCCTATGGATAATAAGGAGTGGAGAATGTTTTCTTGATCTTAAATTTGGCACAGAGGCACTTAACATCCTTATTTTTGAAAGGGCGCCATTATGGGTGAGAATGGAAGAGGGAGTGCCAAAGATTGTAATGATGTGGGTAGTAATAAAATGAAAAATGTCAGGGCCAGTGATAGTTTTCATAGGTGTGGCTTCACCCCATTTAGTAAAGTATTCCACAGTAGTAATGATGTATTTATGACCATCAATCAATTTGGGATTGATTTTTCTGACAAGATCGAAACCCCATAAGGAAAAAGGCCATAATGGAGCAATAGGTTGGAGGCCATATGTAGGCACATGATGAATATTACTATGCTTTTGATGATTATTAGAATGTTTTTCATATTCTAAACATTCATGTTCCATAGTAGGCCAATAGTAGCCCTAGCATAGAAGTTTGTGTGACATGGATTTTCCTGAGAAGTGACCACCACATAGACTATCATGAATGTGAGAAATAGTTATGGGGATGTCGTCGACTCCTAAACATCATAGAAAAATACCATCAAATGATATTTTGAATAATGAATCCCCAATGATTACATATTGTGTGGCCTTGCATCACAAATGACGAGCTTCATGAGGTTGAAATCCATCGGGAATGGCTTGTCAATATAGAAAGTTATAAATTTGAGTAAACCATTCAGGATGGTCATTATTATGTGTTATAGCACATGCTTTGAAATGTGTGATTTTAGTATAGGGTTTTAGTAAATGTCAAATGATGAAGGTGGCATACTCATTAGTGATATCTTATGGAATGAGTGATGTCACACCATCCATAACATCTGTGTGATGATGGTCTTTGCATGGGATGGTGGAAAGAGAGTAGGACTCAAATGTGGCTAAGATTGTTTTTATCATGTTATTATATGGGATAAGATGTTCCTCTTTTGTTTGATATGTATCGTTAACTTGATTTATAATAAGTTGTGAATCACCATGTATGTGGATATTGTGAATAAGAAGTTTACGTGATGGTGAGGCCGAGAATGAGGGCCTCATACTCAGCAATGTTATTTATACATGAGAACCCTAAGTGATATGTAAAGGGGAGATGATCACCATGTGGAGTGATAAACACAATTCCAGCCCATGTTCCTAAGAGGTAATGGGACCCATCAAAGTACATAGTCCAATTTTTATTATTAAAGGTTTAAGAAGTGAAATAATATCAAAAAGAATCACAAACAAGTGAGGCATCCGGAAGAGATGAGTCAACTAGTTGATCAATGATAACTTAGCCTTTAATTACTTTATTTGGAATGAATTTGAAGTCAAACCCATTTTGCAAGATGTCCCGAGAGATGTGTGTGAGACAAGAATTATCGTAGAGGATCTACCTTGGTAATGATACGAACCTCATTGTTAAGAAAGTAGTGGCCAATTAGTCCTGTCACAAAGATGATGTCAAGGAATAATTTCTCAATGTAGTCATTTGTAATAGCATTCATAAGAGATAAAATTCTAGATAATGTAATAAACGGCTCTCTCACATTGAGAATCATCATATTGCGCTATAAGGTCCCCTAATGCATGGAAAGTAGTGGAAATCTATAATAAGAAAGGTCACTCTGTCGTGGGAGGTACTAGGAAATGAGGATTTAAGATATATGCTTTAATAGCGTTGAATGCCCTTTGGAAATATTCATCTCAAACAAATTTAGTGTCCTTTTTCATTAAATGTCCGAATGGTTGGGGTTTTTCATCAAGCTACACAATAAAATGACAGATGGCCTTGATTTTACCTTACAGTGATCATAACTAGTACAAATTACGAGGTGGAGGCATGTCAATAATGGCACATGATTTTATTTGGATCTATTTCAATTCCATGTTGAAAAATAATCTACCCAAGGAGCTTACCAGTTATAACTCTAAAAACACACTTCTTTGGATTTAGGCATACATTATATTGTCATAAAGACGTTCAAAGAGGGTGTGAAGATCTTGAGAATGTTTGGAACGATGTCATGATTTTGTGAGTATATCATCAACATATATTTCAAGGATATTGTGAATATAGTCATGGAAGTTATGTTTCATTGCTCATTGGTTAGTGGCCCGACATTTTTTTGGCGAAGGGCATGAAAGTATAACAAAATTTTCCCCATGGCATAGTAAATGAATTTTTCTTGATTTGATGGGTTGATTGTAACCATAAAAACATCCATGAAAGAAAGGATATCATATCCAGAAGTGGATTCAATGATGGAATTAATGTGCGGAAATGGAAAAATATCCTTGGGACATGCCTTATGGATATCCTAAAAATATGGGCAACAACGGACCCTATCATTTGGCTTCATAGTTGGCACAATGATGTTCTATACCACTCATGATAATCCACATCATGAATAAAGTCGGCATCTTATAAGCATTGTATTTCTTCCTTGACTAGTAGTGGGACCTTCATATGCATTTTACGAATTTTTTGTTGAATAGATTTTCACCAGGTAAAGGACGATATCGTGCATGGCTACGAAGGATCAATACCAGGAATAAAACTATAGTCCCATGTAAATATATCAAAGATCTCATGAAGAACTCATTTAATATCATTTTATTTGGCAGGCATAAGAGAAGCAGCTAGCAAAACCATTTGTGGGTTGGTATCAGTGTCAAGGTTATACTAAATGGTGTCTTCATTTAGAAGAGATGATTGGTCCTCTAAGTATGGGTCGGTAAGAATGGTGTCAAGAGCATCAGTACTTTCATTAGGTGTATCTGATTCACCAAAGTAGGCAGTGGTATTAAGAAATGATGGAGAGTGTTTCTTATGATGGAAAGATGGGAGGTGATCGTAATTCACTATATATTCTAAAATAGAATCATCATTAGTAAAAATGTTTGAATCAAGCCAACCAAAGAAAAGTAGAGTCATTGATGGATTCTCGAATATAAGAGAGGAAGTGAAGAATTATGTAGAAAATTATAAGCCTCTGAATAATATGTGGAGGGAAGATGATATCCAAGTCCCAACTTGTAATATTGAGTGGGGAGAGCCAACGGTTTTATGACTCATTGACCATGTTGGCCTAAACCATTACCAGAAAAACCATAACGAAGTAGGTACTTATAGCCAAGACCATATTTGGAGAAATGTGGATTAGATTTTGAAGAGATAGGGGTTTCTATGGAATTCTCAATATAATTACAATATGCAAAATGGGGTGGATCTTCTATAACATCATAGACACCTCCTTTGTATAGGAATTTAAGTTGTGTATGAAGAGTGGAAGGAATTGCATGCATGGCATGGATCCAAGGACACCCAAGAAGAATGTTATAATTAATATTATTGGGCATCACATGGCATGGAATAGGTAGTGTACATGGCCCGACAATAATGGGGAGTGTGATAGTACCTAAGAAATGTTTGGGAATATTGTCAAATCCATGAATAAAAACAAATGATGGAGCTAAAGAGGCCTCAAAGAGACCAAGTTGGTGGAGAAATGATATATTACAAATATTAAGCCCCAATCCATTATCAACTAAGGAACATTTAACCCCAACATTATTGATGCAAACATGAATATAAAGGGGGATCATGCTCTAACATGGCTTGAGAAGGCAACTCATCGGATGTGAAAGTAATGTGGTCTTCTTTGAAAGATAGAGCTAAAATAAACTTATGGTAAAAACATTCAGGAAAAGTATGAGGATGAATATAAGTATTAGCTAAATAAGATCTACGTTTATTTTCATAATTAGGATTATCCTACAAAAATTAATGGATGGAAACATCCATGAGGGAATAAAATTATGATATTAAAGCATTCGAAAGAAATAAAGATTCGAGAGTGGTGGAAAGACAGTTCACAAATGATTTAACAAAAATAGAATTTTTGTATAAACCCTAATATTACAAAGTCACGTATGATAAATAAACATTAAATTACATATTTGACACAAGTAATAATCTAGATAAATATAAAACCCTAAGTTCAAGAGAGGGAAATAATGACTTATCTTATTTGTGTTAATCCTGGAACTTATCTGGACTAGAAAATTGATGAATAAGAAGGGCATATCGTCGCAACCTAGTGTAGTAAATTCTAGAACTAACGGATAATCGTGGACTAGGGTGCTTGGACTAGGGCAAGGGCACTTAGGCACTAGAGACATCTATTGGGCACCTATGACTACACAGGAGCTTAGAATCTAGTTTTTCTAGTGTCGCAAGATGGTCAATGATAGTTGTTGTTGGTCTCATGTATATCACACTATGATAGTAGAATTCACATGTAACTTACAAAGAGAAGATGACCTATAACACCCTCAAATTACATAAAAACCCAAAAATAAAATATTCAATCTGGGGAGTCGAACCCACCTCGGTAGTCACCCAACTGAGTGAACTTATGACCAAGTGTTGCACTACATCTCAAACTACATGTATTTATAGTGCATGTGTGTGTGTGTGTGAAATAATCATTCCCTAGGAAGCCCTTATACAAGTATACTTGATAGCAGGCAATAGCTAGAGGTACCAATGTAAATAGATGTTTGGATGGAAAAATGAACTTCCCCTCCTATGAAGTGTATGTATAAAATGTAGTCCTTTATCCCTTGTATGATTACTAAATGGATGCCTTTGATGCTCTTAGAATTCCTTTGGATGCAACATTAGATGATGATAATAGATGCTTAGAGCTTGGTCCTTTATTTTGGTCACATATCTTTGTATTTATATGATTCCTTTGGTTAAATCTCATAATTTACAACTGGAAGGATGACCCATAAGAAAATAATATGCCTAAAAGATAAAATAAGCCCAAAAAGAGTGAGTAAGGTGAAAGGAGGTCAGGGGTACCCATATGGAACGAAGGCATCTGGATGCTAGAATCCTTGTTAGCGATGGTGTTTGTATTCATAAAATTTAAACAAGTAAAGTTACGACTAGGTTGTAGGGTGCAAAAGACCATAAAGAAGATAATAAACAAATAAAAGAGGCCAAAGATAATCTGTCAATTACTAATTTTCTTGCTTATGAATAATATAAGTGCAAGTACATTATTATGACCTAGAAATATACCCAAGTGTGTGATTTTATGTCTACAAGTGCACTCAAAACTTAACTTAAAAGAAAAATTGAAAGAACCATGCCTTGGCAACATTAACATAATACCAGCTCCATTTCCAAATTTATAACATGTTCCATCAAATAACATAGTCCATGGAGCACTAGGATCTTCCATATGGGAATTCATATCAAGGAACTGATCATCAAAATTAGCATTACCTATGAAATTTTCAAGGTCTTTATCAACAAATATCACCTCATAAGAAGCAATCACTAGGTCTTCTATGAGGTGCAGCATTTTATCTTCCCTATGAAATTTGACTAGTTTTCCCTCCAAAGGTATGGAGGCATAAGACATATCCATTTGCACACTTCCTCCTACACTTATTACCCATTTTCTTGACAATAACATTCCCCATTTAGAAGGGTAATCAATAATAACAAAATTCATGGTCAAGAACTTACCAAGATAAGCAGCAAGTTACACAACTAAACCTCTTACATGACCAACAATAGGTATCTCCCTAGAATCCATGGCATAACACTTTCCAAAAGTAGTTTTTATCTTGATATCTAACTTATTCATAGATATTAGTGGCATGATATTCCACGAGGCACCTAGCCATTAACAATGAGAGTGATGAAAAAGGGATCTACATACAACTTTTTCATCAAGGGAAGTATCCAAATAAACCTCGAGAGGTCATTCAAAATACTCTTAACCTTCTTTATTTTCATTCTTGGCAATACTAGGAGGGGTCACCTTGCTATCCACAAGTAATCTTCTTAACAATAACATCCTCCTTGAATCTCAAATAATTAAATGCCATCTTCCTATGTTTCAGGATCCTAAGCAATTCTACTATAGGGACATTGATCTTTATCTAGATTAGGATCTAAGTCATATCACATGAATTGTATTTGAGAAATGATGTATTGGGTGCCAAGATAAATTCCTTATCATATAGGATATAATATTTTATAACAAGGGTTATGGGAGGAGTACTTGGTCTGGACCAAGAATAAGGTTTTTACTTGGTAAACTTCTCTTGGGATTATCTTTTGGAACATTGGTTAGGATAGGCATCTTGGCTTTGGAAGCTCTGCAGACTCAATTGATTTGCCTATTTCTTAATTTATACTCCTTTTCTTGGGTAAAAATAACATTTATCAATAGTTCCATATCCTCATTTGAAGGAACTTCACCATCATACTTTGTAATCATCAATGTTCTTTAATATTCAAAGTTGTGATTAGGTACCTCAAAGTATTGAGCCATATCAATTTCAACATTAATTTCAAGAGGGTGGAAATACCATATTTACACATGCCCAAAAATCATCCATAGTTCTAGCATAGATAAGTTCAATAAAAGATGCACCTTTCTTGGAATCCTTTTGATACTCTAGAGCACATGCATCACTAAAATCAGCTTCATCATTTTCATCATCATTCGGAGTTGGCTACCTGAAGGAACATGAGGCAAGGAAAAATTATCACACTATTTAATAGTGTGTTCCTCTTCCACAAAAGCCTCTCTTCCCACAAAAAGATCTGGGACTTCTTTTCTATCCCTAAATGTATGCTTTTATCTCTTTATCCCATAGGCCTCTTCCTCTATCATCATCATGATTATCACCATTTGGATGATTCCCAAAAAAATTATATCCATGGTTCTAATGTTTGTCCTGATGGTTTGAGGACAAACCTTTTTTTGATATATCAAACTTATAAGAGATTTCCTTAATTTCCCAAGTCGAGGTCTCAACCACTTCCTCTAGATCAACAAACTTGTTACTTTGAGGTTTCTTTAGATTGACCAATTTAACATCATCCCTATTTAGAGTCTTAATAACATCCATGATATTATTTTCAATTTGAATGGTCATGGTGAATGCCTACCTCAGATTTCGGGGTTTTATCTCTTAAATAATAAAATTCCTTTTATCAAATACATCAAAATATTTAATCAAACAAGACTCATCACTAGGTCTTATGTTATTGGGTAACCATGTGAATGCCTTATTGAGCCTTGTGTTAAAATATTGTACACATTCATTAGGGTTCTTCTTAATATTTTCAAACTCGAGAGAAACCTAGAGTTATTCATATCAACATAATATATTTTAAATGCATTTTTCATATCCTCAAAAGAATCAATTGATCCTTGAGGAAAATATTTGAACCATTCTCTTGCATCCTCTTCCAATGTGTGTATAAATAATTTTACATAAACATCTTCATATTATACTTCATAATCATCCATGGTATTTTTAAATAATTGTAGATGTTGATATCCACTAATAGAATTATTTCCTTGAAATCTAAGTATTCTAACTCTAATTTCATTTAGTACTTCATTAGGATACCCCACCATACCATTAAAATTTATTCGTCCGTAGGTATTGAATATGGAAGGATCTCAACGAGAGGGGAGCCCTTATTATTTTGAACTAGATTCACATGAGGAGGATCAATCAAATGTTGAAAAGGAGACTTGTGGACCAAAGGGGTATCATCAATATAATGAGGTCCTCTATGAGAAACAAATTCAAAACTGAAATATCTATTCTCACTTGTTAACAAGTGTATAGGGTGAGGAAAATTTTTATTAACTTTTGTGGATGAGATTTGTTGAAATAAGGAATGTAAATTATAATGTGCATTAAGTGTTTTGAGCTCTCAAAGGAACTAGAATAGTTTTCTATCAAATGGGGATCAAACTTAAGGGACTGAATACTTTTACCCTATAAAATCGACCATTCACAAAGCTTATTAATTTTCTTTCCCCTCTAT
Organism: Taxus wallichiana var. yunnanensis; assembly: GCA_018340775.1. Taxonomy (NCBI): domain Eukaryota; kingdom Viridiplantae; phylum Streptophyta; class Pinopsida; order Cupressales; family Taxaceae; genus Taxus; species Taxus wallichiana. Next base: position 431,079,415 of record CM031235.1, on the reverse strand, counting down.
TCCAAAGCTTCCAATTTTAGGAGAAGCTCCTTGGTGGGGTTGTATATGAAATAATACCTTAGTCCTTCCGACTTTACAAAGTACGAGTTAATCAATAATATGTATGTGACACAATAGATTTGGTTTGATCCAAACTTAAGGATGGATTCACCACTAGATATTTGCACTCCATAAATGTTATATTAGCTCCGAAATTTATGTTGAAACCCACTTCGGGAATAGAAAAGAGTAAAGAGGATTTGAGAAACCCTTATAAAACCCATGAAGCAAATATAATAATACCTTGAGTTACTTTAACACAAAAAAGCATACAGATATAGAATAAAACTTATTATACTTGAAAAATATTGAATAATAACCAAGGCAATATGTCCTATTTACCCATAAACTACACTAGAAGCATGTTGACAAAGCCAATCAAACTAGTAAGAACACCAAAATTTGACAAAACCTTGTATAATTCTTTATCAAAACTCGGAAATGGTATCAAGTACTAAAATAAGACCATTAGCCCCCAAACATGGCACTAAAATCATGTTATCGAGGCCAATAGAACTGGTAACAACACAAAAACTAATAAAACCTTGTATAATTGTTGATCAAAACCCGACAATAGTCTTAGTACTAAATTGAGACCATTAGTCCCCAACAATGGTGTCATAAGCATGTTGACAGGACAACATAACAAGTAAGAGCACCAAAAATGATAAAACCTTGTATAATTCTTGATCAAAACCTTGGCAATGATCTCAAGATCGAAATGAGACCAGTAGTCCTAGTAACGGTGCAGAAGCATGTTGATGGGATAATAAAATTGGTAAGAATGTAAAAACTGACAAATCCTTGTATAATTCTTTATCAAAACACCGAAAATGGTCTCAAAGATTGAAATGAGACTAGTAGTCCCCAACAAGCAAAGACTAGAAGCTTGTTAATTCCTAGTTTTACACCCCAAGGATTTGGCTGTAATTCAGAAATAAATGGCTTAAATAATTATAGATGGGAGGTACATCATTTGTATCTGGGGATGGATCTAACATTATTTTTATCACCAAGTATTAGAAATTAATATGAGGAACATATAAATAGAGTGGCTAACTCATGTTACTTCTAGCTCTACCTAAACCAAGGTGAGAGGACCCAAGGGGTAGCTTAAATGGAGGATATATTTTCTAATTTAATCTCTTGTAAATTTTTGGTAGGTAAATTTGAGTCAATTATAGCCATGAATTTGATATCCACTCAAATAATTGTCACATTGATATCACACATACTCAATACGTCACACTCAAACCATCGAAGATAGATAAAATATGATTCACAGACATCATATCTACATAAACAGAAAATGAAATATATCTTGATGATGTTGGAATACTAATATTCATAAATCAAGGCAAATACATTCATGATATGCAGGTATAATATAAGTTATAAAGGGTAAGATGGTAGGATAAATTACTTAGAAAGGGGTGAATGGATGATGGCTGATTCACAATAAAAACATGCCAATAATTACCATGATATTCTACTACTTTCATAATGCAGAGAACATAAAATCAAGTAAGAGAAACTTTTCAAAGGGAAATTTACATTCATTGATGCCTAATTCATGAAAATTCTACCAGACAACCTTCAAATCCCTCAACACAAACACTTGTGCAAGAATTCTAATAAAATTTGCATTGCTTACATTTTCATATGCCTAAGATACACTCAAAAGAAAACTATGATCATTCTAAAGAAAAATTGTAACAAGGGTTTTATAACTAGACAAAATATTGTAAAGTAAATGGTACGGTACAATATTTATTTAGTAACTAAGAAGATACAATAACCATAGGTTAATCCAATATATTATATATAGATGCAACAACAAAAATATTGTAATAAAATTTATATTTCATTGATCATATATTCAACATACATATGCAAATTCATGACTGAATCAAACAAATTATTCTATTTACTTTATTTTAAATAAGGGGACATAAACTGGATGACCTAATATAGTGCAACCACCTTAGCATTACAACTTCATACTTATAACTTCTACACTTTCTAGAAAATGAAAACCTAGAGCTAAAGCAATTAATCACCAAAAAACCCTTAGAATGAGGACATGCCCTCATTCTTATACAAAATTCCATAAAGGAATATACCATAAGTCCCAAAACTAATTGGAGAGAGAAAAATATGTAGCAAGGGATCTCAGGCCCACAAAAATAGAAGAGAAGCATTTCCAACTGTAAAATTCCATCTTTGTTCACCCATCTAGAATTTTTTTGTCTCGTGATTTTTCCCATGGAGATCAAAGAATATACCTTGGTGTGAACAAACTATTTTGTCATTTTGTGACCACTCACCACATGATGTGTTCTTATAGGAAAAGATGTCACTTTTATGTAAGTATTACTTTTTCTTTTCCCAAGAATCTATTACTTATGTAATCATTGGATAGATTTTCATTCCTTGTAATAAATATAAATAATGGAACAAGTAAAGAATAAAGGAATAGAAAGAGGAGTGAGAAACTACGCAACATCCGTTGATTAGATCCCATTTGTTTTGTTCTTCCAAATTTTCCATGTAGGCATCCAATCCTTTAAACATATCGATGATAAGTTCCTCATCAAGACCAACATGGTAAATAAAAATATTTATTATTCGATAAAACATTTTCAAACTAAATATAAATGGATTTTCTCTTCTTTACCCTCTGAGCCAATTTACTTATACTTCCTTCTAAATGAATAAATTTTTGAATTGAAGCATAACTAAAAATTGAAGAAGAGTCATGTCCAACATATTACTAAAGAATCTTTATCAAGATATTCATATTTGTAGATCCTAGGGTATCTATACCTTGTATTGGCAAAATATTCTCAATTTTTGAATCAAAATCATCAATATACTCCCCAAATTTGTATTTTATAGCATGGATTTTTTGTATGCATTCTCCCAAAATAGTCATCCTTAACTTGATGGATTTTTCATACTCATACTACCTACCTTTTCAATCTATGGGTACAATACCTTCATCTTTAACTAATTGGTCATCTATGGCAATTATGGCCTCATCCTTGGGTACTAATCCATCCCAATAATCCATCTCATCATAGCATTTTTCAATCTATTCCTTGGAAGATTCCATATGATTATATACATGTTTTTAGCACTCCATAATGTTTCTTCGGCCTTGTTGCCTTTCCTTATTAACTCCTTTTCCCACTTCTTAGTTGCATCAACTCTACATTTTGAGTCATTTGTAGTTAATAATGCATCTAGGGTTATAGCTACTGAGTGATCTCTTGTCTCTGGCAGGGGCCTATAGCCATTCTTACACATAGGTTGATAAAATATCAACCTTTACCTTTAATTGCTTCTTGGTCTCTTTATCCTTGTCAATATTTTGGAAGAGACCTCCCATGGCCATTGAGACTTCATGTTTCAAGCCCTCTATGGTAGGTTTTCCCAAGGTTATTTGTGTGACTTAGCAATCAGCATAGGTGGCCTCATTTCTTAATATATCTCACTTGGGAGTTACAATATTTATATAACTTTCCCTTTGAGTACCTACAATGGTATTTGATAGAATCCTGGACTTTTTAAAGGCCCTTGGTTTTCTTGATGAAATAACACTTTCAAGGCTAACAACCTCCAATTGAATTTTTACATTTTCTCTTATTGAAAGGGTTTCTCCCAACCACCTTGCAATTGGAATGTTTCTTTCCTCTCGATTTTTTGGCAACTATTGGGACATGCTTAGGGTGGCTAAAATTTCTTGTGAGATAGATGGGCTGATATCAAGAGTAATAATTTTCAATTGTGAAATCTCCACACCTTTATCTTATTTCTCAAGGTTATATTTTTCTATGTTTGTATCAATTATCCTAGCTCCTTCAACATTGGTCTTAGGATCTTCAAGTGGAGCTACTTCATGAGCTGACTCTTCATGTTTTTCTTGAAATTTTTCTCTTCTTGCTCCTTGGAAACTTCATGAGTTTCTAATTCCCTTTCAACTACCTCTAATTATTTTTTAGAAGATCACTTAGGTTGACTTGTTATTCATGGCTGGAAAGGTTTGTTTTAATCTCTAGATGTTCTTCTCCAAATAAGATTATCTCTGTTAAGGGTGTCTCCATTGAAATTTCTTCCACTTGAAATTCCTCAACTATAGATTGTTGAGACAATATAGAACCTCCACGTTGACCTTCAATTTACATTTTAGGGACACTTTATTGATGGCTATCAGGTAGAGTAAGATCTTATCCTTCTTATTTTCCAAGGCCTTGTAAAACAAATAGCAAAAACCCAAGTGTGTGTTGCCTCTTGTTCCCCAATATCCACAATCTCAACTTCCACAACTAGTTTATCATGGGTAACTACTGTAATAGGAGTTTCTTGTGTTATTATGGGTGGAGTAGTATCAACTACCTTAGGTATTTCCACCTCTTTTACATGTATTTTAGGAACTACAACATTTTTAATAATAGTTGCACTTGCAATATTTTTTGTTGAGTTTTCAACTTTAGTTCTCTTGCCTATTATAAAGTTCCTAAGTCTAGTATCTTCATCATCTTCTTTCTCTTGTATGGGGCCCATTGTTGAGCCAAGTCCTAATTTTGTATGTGGAAGAGATCCCCTCATTCTTTTCCCTTTACTTGGGGGTCCTTAAGGAATTGAAGGGGGCACACTTGCATGACCCTCACCATGTGAAGTAGATATCTTGGGCTTTGATACATGTGGGGGAATAGAATTACGTGGAACTGTTTGAGTAATGGGTGCATATTATTAGTCCTCGTCATCATTTTTTCTACCTTTTGCATTATTTGAGACGTTGAGGTACATTTTTTCTTGTTTCAGCACTCCATTCATCTAATATCCTAGAATTATGCCTCGTCAAGGTACCTTACCTTTTAATGGATATATGTTGGTTGCACCTTCCTTTAAAGGAGGAAGATCCTCCTTATGAATCCCATAAGCTCTATATTCTTTTAATACCTCATTATTTTGGAGTGACAAGTTTATACCTTTCTAAATGAGCCAAGTTAGGGTTCTTCTCATGACATCAACATTTCTTGCATGTAATATTTTTGAATATTTCCTACTCTAATCAATTACCTCAACTATTTTTTCAGCCAATTTCTTATCAACATAATATCTACTCATTGTTTGATCATCATCCACAAGGCCTTGTGGAACAACTATAACCTTGTAGTTAATAATTTTTGGCAAGGTCATCCTAGAGAAGTCCCTAAGCCGACCTCCTCTTCACCCATACAATCCATCCAGTAATCTTTGTAGTGATGCTCATACTCATATGAGCTTCTTAGGATTGTATGCATTATCCATTTGATATCATAATTGGGCCTTTCTTGGAACTTCTTCATCACCATTATATTCATTTCTACCTCTAGGAGTATTTCTTTAATAATATTTGAACATGTATTTCTCCCAATAGTAATTGAGAACTTGATATTTGTTTCATGCTTTCCTATAATTAGCCAATGTACCTCAGTAACAAGTTACCTTGACAATTAAATGAGTTCCCACTTTTCATCTAGGTACCTTGGAAATATATATGGATTTACTTGGAATCCACTCACTCTAATGTAGGTAAAAAAACTAAATTGTATAAAATAACACCCAAAATCATTGATTACTTTCCTTGGACTAGAAGATATCTTGTATTGTTCTTATTCTAGATTAAATAAGTAGATGATGGAAGAAAAGAAAGCGTCATTATATTTTCTTAATTAATCCCTCTTATTTTCCAAATTCAATTGAGGGTATACATCATAAACTCTTAAATATGAGAACTCATTCATTCTTGGGATGACATAGAGATATTTCTACCATACTACATTATACACAACATAATATTTCATGAAGAAATTAATCCTCTATTTTGATCCCTCCTAGATTTACACATTCATCTTTATGATCCGGTCATGGATTGATTTACTAATGAATTCTTCCCAACAAATACTCTCCTTGAAAATGAGAATAATTTGTATGTACCTAAATATTCATTTATGGAAGTAATAGGAAGAGTTCAAGCATGCAATTCTTCTCAACATGGTGATTAGATCCTCAATTTTCTCAATGAAGTTTGATCTTGTCAACTTCTTGGAAATTCTTTGTAGGATCCCCTATTCTTTTGTAACCAATTATTTTTCATAATTTTATAGAATGCATCATCATGGATGGTCCATAACTTCTCATGTGATTCAATAGTTATGTTTCCACTTCCTCTTTCTTCTAGGTATCCCTAGCACTTCTTGAAATGTATCTCAAGGCGTCAATGGTAGGACCTTGGCACACTGTCATCCAAAGCACCTCCATGGTTTTTGGGTTATAAATTTTAGCACATGCCCATACCGATTTCAGGAATTGAATAGAGGGAGGAAAATTAGAGACCAAAGAAATACCACTTGCATCAATATATGCCATTATCTCACTTATGTTAGGAGAATGAAGCCTTTGGATAAACTCTCAGAAAGGTCAACATTCCCTAAATTAGTATCGATTACCTCATCTAGGTTACTTGTGGTGTTGGACGTAATGGAGATACTAGACAATTAGATCTTCATGGTGGATTTTAAAGTAAAATACATGTCCTTTGATGAACATAGGAGTATAGTTAGTATGAAGGAAAGGATAAATAGCATTGAAACCCACTCAAAATTTTGGAACAATCGAACAAAGAAGTCTTGAGCCATGAAACTTACCCGTATACGTGTAGTTAAAAATTCCTAATTGTAGATAAAACAAGGATGCAGAGATGCAAATTCTCCTTCAGGATCACTCACTACAACTCGTCCACAAAATTTAAGTACTTGTTTTCTTCCTATGGTTCCATAAATCTTTAATCTCTTCAAAATTTGATAGCGAGAATAAGGGACTTAGTCAAATTATTTTACATATAGCTCCCCACATGTAGCTCTTTAATGGCGGAAGCTTTATTACCTCTCACATGATCTCAACCATCAATTTACAAGTCAAATTTAAATATGGACCATCCACATGTGAAAATTTGGTGGGGATCGGGGATGAGGAATAATTTTGTAGTTTTTGGCAAAGCAGATTACCAAAATGCAAATTACAAAGCTACATGGAATGCCCGATCTCGAAATGCATTAACAAAATGTCACGCATCCTCTGTTAGGTCTTGGATCTTGGAAAGAATTTTATTTTTTGTATTATATGTGGATTTTCAAAGTGAAAGGATGTAAAGAGCACCTACCCACTACTTGTAAGATCCAGAATATTCCCTTTGTCAGTGCAAAGATGTGTTTTCACCTTATAACTTCACATAAGTTGCATACTTTTTCAAATGGCTCGCATGTGTGAGGAAATCCTAGATAGTCTATCTAATTGAGCAAGCAAGGATGGATTTGCATTTTGTATTTACACATAAAATGCAAACCTAAAAATTTACACAAGGTAAATTTCCAAAGGTAAGAATCCATGCTTCATATGTTTAAGTACACAATTAGGACCACCACAACCTCATCTACGCCCTCAAAAACTTGCAAATCATGAAAACGTCATAAAACATGCAAAATGTTATGATATTAGTTTAAAATAAAGAGACGAGGCTTGCATATGGAATATATTTCTTTAGCAATGAATTTTGAGGCTATGGCAAATACTTCATGAACTAATAGATCATATGAGGTATCACATTGAAATAGTCATGGAGAAAAATAATTCACGAGGAGATCATGATTTACTTAAAGGGTTGAATTGGTCATTAACAAGTCTAACTTCCTCCATTTGCAAGCACTCATAGGTCATAGAGCCATGTCTTACAAAGATTAATTTGCTCTAAGAATTTTTAAGGTCTTTAAGGGATAAAGGGGATAGTATATGAATATGAAGCACACCACATCACACTTCAACCATATTAGGTACATTATCTACTCTATAATCATTATATTTGTGTTAAGATACACAAGGAAACCAATAGGGGATTGGATTAGATATGTACCTACGCTAAGATAACTATATGAAGCTTGTTCATGCTTAAGGGTATGAATTGTAGTATTCCAACCTCACCTACACATTGATTTATCCTTTGGTTTTTTAATTCTTTCATGAAGTTTGTTGCAGGTTTCTATGGTTTCTATTTGTTGTAGGTTATTAGATGTGGTGTCAAAATCATGTGATCCCTAGAGAAAAAAGCAACACACATTCCCCTATAATTAAAAGGAATTTTATATTGCATAAACTTGTTTTTCACATGTCGAAGACCATACAAAAGAATTCAAGTCAAGTATAGAATCACTCAAAACCATACAAGAGTCAGACAGTCCCAAATAGGAGTGGTTTCCAAATCTAGAACTAGAGATGAAATTTTCCTCATCTATAATACCTCTTTTCCAATTTTACACACCCAAATCAGCCATGCACTACTCTTCACATATTTATATACTTATCCCTTTGTTTGGTTTGATAAATTTTCATATCATTTTTACATGGTTGCGAGTATTAATGTTTTATTATGAATGTGCATGGTCAATGTTTTTGATTATTTAAAAATAATCATCCAATAAAAGTATTCAACTTGTTCCTAATTCACTCTTACACACTTAATTAATTAGGAAATAGTTAAAACATTTGGTGAACCCTAAATTTGTTTGGATCTATTTATCAAACCCAATGGACCCTAGGGATTTTCCTTCTATTTTTATTTCATTATTCCTCTCTTATCTCTAGGATTTATTTTTAATGTGTATCATCATGACTTATCCTCAATTGTTTTATAATATTTTCCATAAGCCTATGATTTCCCACCCTTGTTATAGTATGGGAGACCATCCCTTTAATCATTTTCATCATCATACTACATCTAAGGAGAGGAACCATATGTTGAAAGCCTACTACTTCAATCCAAAATATCTTCTACTTGTATTGGTTTTAGGATTGTGATGAAACCAAGATCATATGGTTTATAATAATCGTAACCGTACATATTCAATTGCTGATATTTTTTCTCACACTATATTTACTATCATTATTAAGCACCCTCAAAGTGATGTCTTGCATCATGAATTGGATACTCGTAACCAGTCTTCCTAAAGATGAATAAATCCATTTCAATCACTTTTTGCAAGACAATCTTCATCACATTAATTTATTTTTTATATTTTTCTTATGATCAACTTAAACATTAATTTATTTTTATGTGTTTTTTAGGATAAACTTAAGCATACTCCATCATTTTTTCCTCTTGATTCTATTTATATGAATTATCTTATCGTTACATCTAATATTCATACATATGTGGTGTCTATATCTCTAAGGGTATCTAGTTCCCCTCCTCATAGTGTTCCTATTTCAATGCCTACGCCTACTTATATCCCTACATCTCCTCTATATACCCAAAGTGGTTTGTGTGCTTCTTCAAGTTTACAATATGTCAAAATCATTGTTCATATTTTACTTACTCAAATATTTCAATTACAACAAGGTACATCTAATTATTCTCATGTCATAGATTATACTTAATTAATTCATAGCGTAAGCTAGGAAAAATACACTACTAACAAATAAGTAAAATACCAATAATCATACCTCCTCCTTCGCATTCCAGAAGCAAACCTCGAGAATGGGCTAGAAACTTGATTGAGCCCCGATGATTGTGTGATATGTAGGTGTTTTTCTTCAAGACGGAGCAATACCTTCATGCAACAAGGATCCTCTTACTTTGCACTAGATGGGAAAAATGATTATGAGGCTATTTGGGCATTAGGACAAGGCAAAAGGGCGTTCTTTGCTCAAAGGATGCAAGAACTTAGATTTGGCATTCAAGTTGATTCTCCATGTCCTTAGAAAGGAGAGGTAAGGTTGTATTTATAGCTGGGGAGTGATTAACTTAGAGTAATTTAAGTAATCATGGTTTGGAAATGTGGGCAAGATTAAGTGAGTGGTTTGAAAATATGGGCACGATTAGGTGAGTGATTTGAAAATGTGGGAAAGATTAGATGAGTGGGGGCCATGAAGAATGGGTGAGGATTTGAATTATATTTTTAATTCATAAGTGGAGGATTTTAGGTGAGTGGGGACCATGAAAGGTGGGTGAGGATTTGAATTTGAATTTTTAATTCAATAGTAAAAACATGGAGAATAATGATATGTGGTGAGGATTGGGTTATTTTTTAGATTTTGAAATGGATAATTAATCAAATTATATTTGATTAATTTGAAGTGTATTTTTGTGGGAAATGAGGAAGGGGAATTAATTGATTTAGGACAGATGTGAAATTAGGGTGTCTACATTTTCCCCTCTTTGGAAGGGTACTATGAAAGTAGTGTCCTTTCAAAGAAAGTAGACAAGATGGGGGAAGAATTCAATCTACTTTTCTTAAGCAAAAGGTAGAGCAAATGTTTGTTGGGGAGAATAGAAAGTGGTGAGTGACGGATGTCATAGTATCCTCCAAGAAAAAAATGTCATGAGAAGATGTGATTATGGATAGATGTGATGATGCCCCCTCGAGAGGACTGATGAGAATGGAATATACGACAGAACTCTTGAAAAGAAGAGAAATGAATTATGCGGAGAAGAGGATGATAATGGAGTGGAAGAGACTAGAAGGACCACACGACATAAATGGAGAAAGGATTCAATCGGCCTTGAATGTTAGGTGTGAGGGTGTGTGGGAAAGAGAAAAGGGAATGGATAGGATTGGGGGTTGATTACGAGAAGAGTAAGGGAGATAGGGGAAGGGGAAAAAAAAGGAATGAAAGAGGTAGAAATAAGAGAGAGGGATGATAGGGGAAGAAGGGAATGATGAAGGACAAACAAGGCAAAAATAGGAAAATGACAGAGGAGAGGATGAAGGGATGAAATAGAGAGATGTGCAAAATGAAGGAAGCAACAGAGATAGTAAAGAGGGATGCGTGAAAGTGAAATAAATGATAGAGCTAAGAAAAGAAGGAAATGGGAAAGGATAAATAAGAAGGAGAAAATGAGGTGGGAGTAGGGGGTGAAATGGATGAAAATGGAAAGAGGATGAAAGAAGAAGTAGAATGGAGAAAAAAAGAAACTATGAGGGGTGAGGAAAGTGTGAAAAGAAGAGAGAAAAGAAGAGAAATAGATATAGAATGAACAAAAAGGTAGGGGTGGTAGAGAAAAGGAGAAGTGGTCAGAAGAAACGTGAAAATTAGGGGAGAGGAAAGGAAGATAGAGTGAATACAAGGAGAAGATTGAATGAATCGTGTCATCATTGAGGAAGACCAAGGAAAATAATATGGAGCAGACCGTATGGAGATGCATGTGGAGGGTGGTATGATAAAAAAGACAGGACAACACTGAAGAGCCAGGTTATCGATGGGGAAGTAAGGAGGAAACGTGATGGAAAAAGGGGAAGAAGATGATACAGGGGAAGGGAAATAAGACGAGGGATGGGAGAGAGAAGAGGATAACAAATAAAATGATGTAGAAAGAAGGGAATATAGAAAGGGGGTAATAGTGGAAAGGGATCAGTATAAGGAATGTTCAAGAGAAGAAAGAGGGGAGGAATGACATCGATTGGAAAAGATGTAGAGATGCATGAAATGAGGATGTAGGATGACAAGAAAATAGAAAAAGGATGTATGATGAAGACAATAAAGATATTGAAGAGGGTGAAGAGAAGATGGAGAGATGGGTAAGAAGCGACAAGAAAGGGTGGGATTGAGAGAAAAGAATAGGAGAGAAAAGAGAATGGGGGATAGAAGAGGCAATTCTAATGAGGGGACGTTAGGAAATCCCCTTATAATGAGTGGTGGGGAAGCGTGAGAGAAAAAATGAAGAAAAGGAGAAAGCTAACGAGGATTGGAAAGGGTAATGCCAACAAAGGGATTTTAGGAAAAGCCCTTTTACAATGAGTGGTGGGAAAAGAGGAGGGAAGGAATGAAGGGAAACTCTAGAAGGTCCAAGGGAGTGAATGAGGTTGTGCAAAATGAGGATTGATGATTTTTAGGGAAAGCCCACTTACAATTATTAGCACGGGAATAGAAGATGATGATGAAAGAATGATAGAGGAATGTTAACAATAATGGCAAATGCATGTGTGGGTAGAAATGTGGGGGATTTGAGAAGATGAAGTGGAAAGAGTAAAGAAAATGGGAGGGATGAGTTGGGACTAGGTGAAAGTGAGGAGAGGATGCGGGTGATGAGGATGAATGAAGTGAGGATGAAGAACCAAGACATGAAAAGAATGGGAAGAAATAGTATGAAGGATGATGGATCAAGAAGGGGAAAATGGGGGAAAAGAACGTGATTGTAGGTGGAAGAGATTAGATGTATGTTATAAGAGGATATGTGGAGAAAGGATAATAGGAGGAAAAAGTGGGTAGTAGGAGATACCAGGTGGAAGAAGCGATCAACAAAGTGAATGAAGAATGAGGTGGGGGAGAAGTTCATGATGACAAGTTAAGCGTAGGGAGGACCCTAACATAAGATTGTCATGTGATAGAAGTGGTTAAGTAAGATTGCCAAGCGAGTGAAACTAGAGATGACAAGTGGGCAAGCAAGAAGTGGTGTTTGTGAGAATGGAAAAGGAGGTGAAAGGATGTGATAATGGGGAATGCCAAGAAAAATTGAAGGGTGAAGGGTGTGTAGTGATGGGGAAAGGAAAGGAGACAAATCATCCTTAAGAGGGACTCTTAAGTGAGATCGCCATGTCGGGTGAGTGGTTAAGTAAGATTTCCAAGTAGAGGAGGGTGATAGTGGTGGTAAAAAGATGTGATGATGGGGAATGAAGAGGAAAGATGGATGGTGAGATTGTAGAGTGACGGGCGAGTGTAAGATGACATGCCATGCTTAAGAGAATCTCTTAAGTAAGATCGTCATGCTACCGGAGAGGTTTCGTAAGATCACTTAGCCGACAGGGATGATATGCAAGGAGAAAGACAAGATTATATTGGGGACAGGGGTGGAATGGTAGGTTGAAGAAGATGATCATGATGAGAGGCGGGAGAAATAAGATGGGGAAATATAATGGGATGGGGAAGGCCATAGGCGATTAACCTTAAGTGAAAGTCTTAAGTAAGATTTCCATGCGGCCGGAATGGTTAATTAATATCAACCAATCTGAAGAAGAAGAAGGATGATGATAGAGTTGGTGGGAATAGGGTATGACAAAATGGACTGAAGGGGAACCCTCAAGTGAATTTTCCATACTACGAGAGCGTGTAAGTAGGATGACTAGGCATAAGATGGATTTGGGGAAGGATGAGAAAAGAGTGAGTGAGGTATGCCTGAGTGGTATATGATATGAGATGAGGTGATAACAAGAAAGAAAGGAAACAAAGGAGTGTAACATGAATGGATGAAGGAATATATGTAGTGGAGGGCAGAGAGTGTGAGGGGAATCCTTAATTGGGATGCCCGTCGTGGTGAGAGTAATGATGCGAGAATGAGAAGCAGAAGAGGTGGAATGGGAAGATGTGTTTGGTGGTGATTGTTGTTTGATGAGAGGGGAGGTGGTGAAGAAGCTTCTACAGTGGGAAGATCTTAGGGAGAGAGTAAACCTCCACCGAGGATCCCATATAGAAGGGGTTATTAAGTAAGATTGTCAAGTGGGAAGCAAGAAGGGGAAAGGAAAGAATACAAATGGGTGAGAGGGGACAAGAATGGTGAGAAGGGTAATATGGGGATAAGTGGAGGAGGAGCAAAAATGAGGAGCGATGATGAATGGATCAAATACATGGTGATCAAGGTGGGGGAGAAGGAGCTACTAGATAGTGAATGCTACTTGAGAAATATCATCAAGTAGGATTCCCAAACTGGGAATGTATTAGTATGGGTGAATGGATGGGGTGAAAATTAAGATGTTGATCATGTAGGAAGATACTCATGCATGACAAAAGCATTTTAATTTTAATATAGCACATAACAGGATGCATCGTGATATAAAAGATCAAGATGACTAGACTGTAATATGCGTGATAGCATAGATAGGGGCCATCAAAAAGGTTTGATGCCCCAGTATGATATGTAAATGGAAGAGAGCATAGATAGAGGCCATCAAGAAAGTATGATGCCCTAGTACGACATGTAATCAGATAACATAAGAATATTAGAGAGAACACCAAGATACATAAAATCAAGATGCCCTTGTAATATATCAAGATACAAGAAAGTAATTAATAATTTATAACTAATAATGCAACACAAGAACCAATAAACATGTCCCTAACATGTTCCACAGTGAGGATTGATTAGATGTGCCCCCAAGCAGGGGTACGAGGACATAGTAAAGTATTGGGTCATTTTCCTCAAACAAGGAAACAATGAGAGCTAGATTTTCCCAAGCGAGGATTCATGCGAGGAGAAGTGGTTTGAATTTGGTAGTCATAAGGTGATTGGATCATTCGTTGGGGATAATAGTTCAAAGGTTGAATTGTGTTGGTTATTTTAGAGTTTTTACAATTTTGTGGAGTTTACAATATTTTTATTTTTGTTTATTAATATATATATATATATATATATTCTAATGTTTTTTGGATTTTTGACGATTTTCAAATGTTTTTTTTTTTTGACAATTTTCAAATGTTTTTGGATTTTTGACGATTCTTGCTAATGTTTTTGGATTTTTGACGATTTTCAAATGTTTTTGGATTTTTGATGATTCTTTCTAATGTTTTTAGATTTTTGATGAGTGTTTCTAATGTTTTTAGATTTTTGATGAGTTCTAATTTTTTTGTTGGATTTTGGACGATTGTTTCTAATGTTTTTGGGTTTTTGACGATTTTCAAATGTTTTTGGATTTTTAGATTTTTACACTATTTTTAGATTTTTGACGATTTTCACACTGTTTGTGGATTTTTACACTGTGATTGGCAATTTATGGACCAGAGTGCAGACTTAGTTTTGAGAGGCGATAAACTAGGATATTATCCATATGTACCGTGTTCCATGTGGTAACTTATGCTCAGAATAACACAAATTCTCTTTCCATTGGTAGGATATGGTGGTGATGATATGATGAAAAGAAGTCCAGCTCCATTCTTGACTCCACACAACTAGTAAGATGCGTGGGCTCATCACCGAGAATCAAGAAGGACGTAGGAGGTAGATAATGAATATGGAGACAAATGCTAACAACAATCCCTTTGGGAAATTGTGACTTCATTCTTCATAATGGTAATGAACCAGTTTCAAAAATGGCTTTCACTTTATGAGTCACGTGTTAGACTTAGACAGTTATGTGGCCTGCTGATTGGTAAGATATGAGGTGAAGGGATAGTTCTCTCTTCACTTAGGCATCTAAATTACTTCTTGGGGGATGTTATAATTTGCAAGCACTATAAGATTTTTTTTTTTTTTGTTGAAATGACTCCCTTTTTGTCTTTTTTGAATTCCCTTTTTGTTTTTTTTTAATGTTAATAATTATTTTTATGCTTTTATGAGAATGATGCTCTACGCTTTGCCCCATGCCACTTGTAAGATGCAAGGGTTTATCACTGAAGAAAAGACATAGACGAGTAAGGGCACCTTCCTCCATTCCCAGTCTCACACTACCAGGAAGAAGTGTGGGCTCAGCACCAAATACTATGAAGGACAAAAGATTTGATGATGAATTATTCATAAGTTATTGAATTGGTGGATTTTTACAATAGTACTTTGTATTTAGGAAGGAACATCTACCCCCAATCTCAGCCCCACACGACTAGTAGGATGTGAGGGTTCAACACCGAATACTGAGATGGATGACCAAACGAACTGGGTAAAGAAGTTTAGAGCTTCGTTATGAAAGAGAGAATGTCTTTGAAGGGAATATATTACCATCAGTAAGCTTCTAGGTATGACCATAGGTGAAAGCGACTAAAAATGGGAGATATTATAAGAAGTATGATGCTCACAAACTTAATAGGATTTATATTAGCACTTGTCTCATGATGATAAATATGAAGATGTGATTTTGATAATGAAAATGTCTGCCAATGGAAATAAATAAATTTATTCGAGAGATAAGCAAGACAGAAGGAACAATGTACACTTTGTTATTTCCTAGAATATAGAGTGCTTTCAAGAATATAATTTCTTTAAATGGAATGCATTCATGGGTTTTTCAAGGACTTGGCCTATGTCAATGGCCAATTTATAAGCTCCAAACCCAAAATTATCTATGATTTCGTTGGGCTCAAATTTGTCTTGTTTGTCTCGTTCTTTAGGTGTATTCTTTTGATTTTCTTTGAGAATGAAATCATTGACCTTAAATTTTCTAGGTTGGAATTTTTTATGGTAGCTATCGTAGCCAATTTTGATATACTTGAAGATGATCTAGGGCATTAAGTCATTTTTCATCAAGAAGCTCGAGTTCATTAAGGTGTGAGTGTCGATAATAATCTTTATTGATTACATCTTTGAAGGATATTATGAAGGATGGAAATTCAACCTTGACATGTAAAATAACTTCCCAACCATAAACAAAGGAGAAGGGAGTGGCTCTGGTAGGTGTGTGATAAGATGTGTGGTAATCCCAAAGAGTGGGATAGATTTGGTTAAGCCAATAGCTTCTATGTGTGTTGATAATGATGGTTTGTGTTATTTGGTTTGTTGCTTCTATTTGTCCATTAATTGATTGTTTTGAGGATAGATTCACGATTAAATATGGAAAAGGTTGTGTAAATATATTCCTAGGTATAATTACCTCTTAGAATGTATGCACGTAAAATTCTTAACAGGTGAGAATAATTAGTGATGAGATGCCTGCAAGATCGATTATTGAAAGCATGATGGACATGATAGGTTGCATTATCGCAAGTTTCCAAAATCGATGTGGTTTTGTTTCGACAACAAGGATAGATATTTTAGGCATAAGAGCCAATATTGGAATAATAGAATCAAACTTAATGGTACCTGTTGATGAAACCTCTTCTGTAGTGTCTACAGTAATATCAAGGTTTGAAAGGGAGTCTTGAAACAAGATCAAGGTCTCGTTAGATGTTGGAAGAATGTTGTCACCCAAAACAAGTTCAATATATGTTTGGGCATAAAGAAAGTCTTAAAATAAGTTCAAGTTCTCAATATATGTTGGAATAATGTTGTTGTCCAAAATAGGTTCAATGTATGTTTGGGTTGAAAGAGAGTCTTGAAATAAGTTCAAGTGCTTAGTAGATGTTGGAAGAATGTTGTTGTCCAAAATAGGTTCAATGTATGTTTAAACTAATGGAAGGAAATTTGAAGAAGATATAGATTGGTTTGGAATTAGAGAGTCTTGACTGTTGTCGTCATGATCTCATGGAATTTTAGTATATATAGAATTTTTAAGAGTAGTCAGCTCTTCATGGAAAGTTGTGGTATTGGATGTGTCGTTGGTTGCAAGAGCATTGTCATCAAGTTCTACAGAGATGACGTCATCGTCAATTAAGTCTTGGACATAATTCTTAAATCGCACACATTTATCTGTGTGATGACCATCAATGCGATGAAATTCACAATATGTGTTAGGTTTGTACCAACATGGCTTAGCTTCCCCTTCGGCAAAGGGTTTTGTAATTGGATATCTTATCAGTTTAGCCTCTTTTAGTTGATGAAAAACACTAGAGAGACTTTCTCCAAGGGGGTAAACTGGCATTGGACTTTACGTAAAGTTACATCTTCATTAGGTTGTATGATTGGCTTTTTGGGTGATCGTTCACTGATTTGGGTAGCCATATGAGAGAGTTGTGTTGTCAACTTATTAATTTTTTCTAATAGCTCATTGCGTGATGTTTTTCGTGAATTCATCATGTTTGAAAGAGAGGGAGAACGAAGAAAGGTGCGATGAAGAACTCAACCTATTGATTGTGATCTTTGTTTTGGCTCAATTGAGTTTTAACAAGTAAGGCTATAAGGAGCAAGCTTAAACAAGCTACTCGGGATAAATATGTGATAGCTTAAATAAGTTATAATGAAAATGGTTGAGATTTGGCTTAAACAAGCTCTAGATTGTTGACAGGAGAGTAACCCAAACAAGGTTAATCGTGATATGGTTATGATATAACTCAAAATGAGTTATGAAAGGATTTGTGTTGGCTATGATTTGGATAAACGTGATGGTGGACAGAATAATGAGTGAACTCAAACAAGTCACCCAATATTAGTTTGATATAGTTGGAAACAAGCTATGAAGGATGTTTTGACAATTGACAATATGGGGAGTGAATGTTAGTCACTCAATATCAATTGGATATAGCCAAAGACAAGCTATGACAAATGTATTATTGGCTGAAGTGAGCTAATGAAATTGGTGTGATGTTTTGGTTTGCATTTTTGAATTGTTTGGATGTTTTTGCTTGGTATTGAATTGGTCGAGAACTATTTTTTTGTGGAACACAACTAGGGTTTGAACTTTTACAATGAACACATTGATATCAGCTAAGTTTTATGATAAAATAATGCTAAACTATTTTGTTTTCACACAACAAGCAATCATGTGGATCCAATTGTTTTGGATTAGGAGGTAAATTCTTTAGGAATGATCATTGTTTCATGCAATCATACATGTATGTTGTGGACTGATGGATGCAGGCTCTTATTACTCAAAAAAAGATGCATCCTCTGATATACCCTAGTCCTGATATACCTAATTCTATATGGGGATAGAATTGGTATGAGGAGCCCTTAGAGCATTGGAGGAGACTCACCAATTCTTACTTGCCTGTTTTGGAGTGAATCACCACGTCAGAACAAGTTTTGTGAAAATGTGGAAGGTGATGGAGGGATGAATGTGTATGGTGTCCTTATAACTCCCCAAATATTTACAGGGACGATGCCCAGGCTTTGTTGTTATAACTATTTAGGCATGACTCGCATGTGCTACACGACAACATTACCTGTAAGTGAAGAGCATGGGTGAGGTAAATACCAAACGCTATGATGAGACTAGATCTTAAAATGCAATGCAGATGCAAATGTTGTTGGTGCGTGGTAGTCAAGTCTATATCACCAGTGTAGCTTTGGCGGTGATGAAATCCACCTCATCTACATGTAAAAAAAATGATAAAGTGATTAAATATAGGGTTCTTTCCAACTGAAATAAATCACTAGCAGGAAATAATTACGTACCTGAGCGTACTTTTTTTTGTTTCAGCAATTTTCTTTGAATGGTGGTATTTTTGCGGGATTTTTTTATTTTTGTGTTTTTGTTTTTGACAATATTCTAGTGATGCAGTCCTACAGAAAATAAATTAGTAGTTATCCTAAAAAAATGTTAGAAAAGTGATCGTGACTATTTTTATTTTCAGATCACTCGAAGGTGTAAGAAAAGAGCATACACAACCAACGACCAAACAAATATTAATAATATGAAAAAGGAAAATAATGATTGAAATGATAGTTGGAAAACAAAGCTAGAGGATCCTACAATGTTAGAACAAGAAATTAAAAAAATTGTGACCATTTTTGATTTTCCAGATCGCTTGAAGGCGCAAGAAAAGAGCATACGCGGATACAATTGGAATAGATTTTGTTTTTTTTGTTTTTTTGTTTTTTTGTTTTTTTAAATGTTAATAATTATTGCAATTAATCATGATTGTGAAATAGTGATAATGATTGTTTTCACAAAAAAGAAAAATGACGAAAGAAGAGTGTGAAAATGTTACCTAGAAGTGTTGTCGTGGAAAATTGAAATGTAAGGCAAAAAAATTTAAAAATAATAATAATAATTGTTTTCGGAGCCGGGTGGCCTCACATTTCTTATTTCCAAGATCACTTTTGAAGTGTGAGGAAAGAGCATATGCATGAGGTTGTTACGTTAAATAAAATTAAATTAAAATTTAAAAAAAAAAACTATAATTTTGTTGTTTTTTGTTAAAAAGACAGGTGTTAGAAGAAATGAAACCAAAAAATTTCTGTAAGTCTAAATCAAAAAATTATTTTTCATTACATAGATCTTTTGATACCTTTCGGTTAAAAAAAATGAAGTCATTCTGATTTTGAGAGCAAAAGCTATGGCTTCCGGAAGATGGGCTACGGTAGCACTCTGAATGAAAATTTTGAACGTGAGAAAAACGTCCCGAGAGCTAGTTTTTTTATTTTCTAACTTTTGTACTTCACCATGAGAAGCTAAAATTTTGACAACAAGGTTAAAAAAGAACAATAAATAGAAATAAAGAGTTAGATCACAAAATTATTAACTAAAATGAAATAAAAATAATAATAATAATAATAATAAACTTCCTACAAAGTAGTTATTTTAGCAAAAGTAAATAAATAAATACATTTTACGTAATGACTAGTTCATGTGTTTCTACAGATTACGAGTGAATAGAAAAATCAGAACTGGGAACTAAACACCAAGCACCGAGGAGATCAAAGACAAGATGAGTATCATAGTTTCATTGTTGTTATAACCTGCAGATACACCACAAGACACCGCACAACAAAAACACTACCCAAAGTGTGAAGGTTAACCAAAGAAGGCCATAAGGAACAAAAAAGGAAATAATAATGAACAATAATAAACAAAGAACAGATAAAACCACTAATTGGGAAATTAATGGTAACAGATCGAAAGTAACTGGGCGTGCCAAAATGTAAGCTAGGAAAAATACACTACTAACAAGGAAGTAAAATACCAATAATCATACCTCCTCCTTCGTGTTCCATAGAAAACCTTGGAATGGGCTAGGAAACTTGGATTGAGCCTTGATTATGTGATATGTAGGTGCTTTTCTTCAAGACGGAGCAAGACCTTCCTACAACAATGATCCTCTTACTTTGCACCAGATGGGAAAAAGGATTATGAGGCTATTTGGGCATTAGGACGAGGCAAAAGGATGTTCTTTGCTCAAAGAATGCAAGAACTTAGATATGGCATTCAATTTTATTCTCTATGTCCTTAGAGGGGAGGGGTAAGGTTGTATTTATAGCCTGGGGAGTGATTAACTTAGATTAATTTAAGTAATCATGGTTTGAAAATGTGGGCAAGATTAAGTGAGTGGTTTGAAAATGTGGGCAAGATTAGGTGAGTGGTTTGAAAATGTGGGCAAGATTAGATGAGTGAGGGGCACGAAGAATGGGTGAGGATTTGAATTATATTTTTAATTCATAAGTGGAGGATTTTAGGTGAGTGGGGACCATGAAGGGTGGGTGAGGATTTGAATTTGAATTTTTAATTCAATAGTAGAAAAATATGGAGAATAATGACATGTGGTGAGGATTGGGTTATTTTTTGGATTTTGAAATGGATAATTAATCAAATTATATTTGATTAATTTGAAGTGTATTTTTGTGGAAAATGAGGAAGGGGAATTAATTGATTTAGGACAGATGTGAAATTAGGGTGTCTATAATAACTAACTCATACCTAAAGTGGATTTATATCCCTTTCCTATGGTATTTGTTTCTTCTAAGCTTCTTATTTTTTATGGAATGGGTGAGCTTCAAGAGCACATTCATGATTTCCATGTTTTTTCCGGGTTACGCTTGTAATGACAATATACTTACTAATGTCTTTCCTATAAGTCTCAAATATTTTTATTAAAATGGTCCTATGATCTTTTCATTCATTCAGATCAATATTTTACCCAATTGGCTAATAAATTTCTCACACAATTCTCTATCAATATTGAGGACAAGATTTCCTATGCTCAAATGTTTGAAATATGAAAATGTGTTAATGAACATATCATAGATTATGTTCCATGTTACAAAACCATGATTACAAATATGAATAATATTATATCTGATAGTGAGCTTCAAGATTTATTCACAGAAAACATTTTTCCCCTTTACAAGAATTGGTTATCTTTAACATATTCCATTCATTTGATCATTTATTTCATACACTAAAAGAGGATGAAAATAAGCTCCAAATCATGAAGAAGCTAAAATATTTCACCACTACTCCCAACACATCAAATTTTAATTTTTTAAATCTAATGACATAAGAAAAATGTTTAAGCTATTGTTAATGTTTTATCTTAACCTAGAAATCTTCATTACAATCTCATCACAATTTCACATGAATTCATTATGCACCTCATCTAGTGCTTAAATAATTACTTGAGTGCAACCTCGTATCTCTCCCTCCTCATCTTGAGGTCGATGCAAGCAAGCCTCATAGTAATAATTTTTATTATAATGTATATTTTGATTATCATAGATGTGTTCGTAAATCTACTAATTGATGTGTTAAAAATTTCATGTTCTATAATATATTATTGATGTTAATGTTATTGAATGGGATGTGCCCACCGAACAATCTAATACCACTAATGATGATACAAATCAAAAAATCTTCAATGATCTACTTTTTTATCATAACATGGCTACAATCTAAATCAGCATTGCATTATGATTGTCATGTCGTATAACCCCCTCCTTATTATTATTCATTGGATGTTATGATTGGTATTATAACTACTATGTCAATTTCTCATCTAGTCATTAATTTTGATGATATTGATGTCAAGCATGTGTATAGTATAGGTGTTGTCATTGATGTAAAATCTCATTAATGACAAAGAGGATGATAGAGGAGTTTTAGAAGGTGCTTGGTATGATGATTACATGGAAATTTAGGTTGATTCATGTTTGTAAGATGGAATCAATTTTCTTTAGAGTTTGCTTGAATTCTTGAGTTCGCTTGAATGTTTCGGAGTTTGTACGAAGTATGTTCTATTTCTTGAGAATCTAGACTAATTGCTTCATATTTTGTCTAATTTTTTTATGATGATACTGTATGAAGTTCCTATTGGTCTAGAAGATGAAAATTGAGGTGGAGTGCAGGTAGAGGTTTGAGCATGGTTTTCAAGTGATCATCTAAACTTATTCTAGGTACTCGAAGGAATATTATAACATGATAGTCAATTGCAGGTGTGTGTGAGCTCTTGAGAACATTCATGGAGGTATGTTATGTTGTTTCCATCATGTAGAGGTATTTTTAAGATGTTCCATGATTTTTTACATAGTGTTGGTTCAGTTTGTCTTGTCCTAGAACATGCAAAACCCTAAGGCCTAGTCATGCAAATGAGATGAGACATGAAGTTGCAGTGTTATTTATGACTTGGTGAGAATTGTAGATAATATTAGGATGTGTTATAACACCTGTGGGAAAAAAATTAGGTTTCCATGAAGAATATTTTTCAAGTTATAGTGTTTTTGGTGAAACATAGTCCATGAAAGTGTAATTTCCAGCTCGAATTGTAAATTTTGATGCTCGTTGTGAATTGTGTGCTTTGCATGGGACCTTGTGGCTTTCAAGGATGTTTTTCCATTTATCTAAGTGTATTTAAAAATAATAATGAGGTGGTTTAATCGTTATGTTTTTATGAACAAATGTTAAGAAGTCAAACTTCTTTTTATGGCTTTGAAACCCTAGCTCAAAAGTGGTAAGAGATATCTTCTTTGTAAGTGCCAAAAATGGATTGGTTTTGCAAATTTAATGATTGGAGGTTGTAGTGGAATATTCTAGATTTATAGAAAGGTATGTTAGAGCATGTGATATTTTTGAACCCCACTTAAAATGGAAATTTCTGAAGAGATTTACTTTATGGAAAAGTTTTCCAAAGAAGGTATGAAATAAATTGACATTGTTTTGAGCTCGGTTTGTGAAGACCAAGGTTGTTTGTTTTCAAGATAGGATTTCACCGGCTAGAAGAGAGAGGTATAAGTCTCATGATTTTTATTTTTGTATGCTTTCTATCCATTAGATATTGAAGAGGGATGAACTTTATCCCTAGTGAAGGCATTTAGAGGTCTTGAAAATGGCAGCAAGGGTAAAAACAGTTGAGTTTCCAAAACTACTTTCTAGGTAGTTTAGTTTGTTGAAGAGGAAATTAATTATGGTTTACATTGATGGATTTTTCATGATTTTTATGAAGTATGTATGTGATCTACATCTCATTGGCTTTCCAATTCATGGCTACATTCCATAGTTGAGGTGTTTCGGTGTGGTCTTGAATTACATATGTGAAGATTGGTTCTTGGAAGTATTTGTTTTGAGTAGGATATGAGCCTTATTAATAGAGTTATGAAGAATTTTATTGGTGTAAGATAATGTGTTACCTGGATGATGTTTTTATGTCATATTTGACATGTGTGAGGCCTTTTAGGCTTTAATAATCATGGTGATGAGTTTGGAGGTCTTTGGTGAACCATGTGATGGGGTTTTGAGCCATTTTTGGCTTATTTGGATGTCCTTGTGCATGGCTGACCTACATGGGTCCATATTATGAGTTGTTATGAATATATTATTATTATTTTATGTTTTATTGGTCAATATATTGTTGTAGCACCAATTTTTCTTATTTTTTTGAGTTGAGAAGGGTATAAAGTAAGAGTTTTGGTTCAAATTTGAACTAGTGCTTCTAGAGGGAAAAGTGTGAGATTCTTGTGAGTATGTGAGAGGTTAAAGTGCATAAATTCAGAGATGAGAGAGTGTGAATAATATTGAGAAGTGTTATAGAGCTTGAGTGTAAGGGTTTTCATTCAAATCAGTCTATGAAAGAGCTTGTTTGAGTGAGTTAGAGAAAGGTGTGTTTGAACAGGTTTTGAGGATTTTAGAGCTAGATTTTGTGATCACCATCGGTTAAGTGTTTTCAGCATATCTTCAATGATATCATTATCAAAATCTTTTATTATTATTCACATTCATGAAATTCTCTTTTTGTGAGTGATATCAACAAGGGTTTGGGAGTTGGTGCTTCTTGTGGGGTTGGTACCTCACTAAAGAAATCTCTTATATTGTTTAATATTATGTTGAGTACTTTGTTTTGAGTAATATTGTTAGGTTGTGGAGCCTATTTTCATGTGTGAAAGTGTTGAAGACTGTACACTAAGAGTACTGTACACTTTTCATGTATCCTCGCTGGGGTTCGGTGGGCCGGCCCCGAGCGAGGGTCCGGGCGGCAGCCCCAAGAAGAGGGTTTGGGGGCACAGCCCCCAAAAAAAAAAAATTGGCATAAATTTTTTTGGCCTTGAAAAATGCACCCGACATATCAAGAAATGTGCTTTTCTCATATGGGCGAGTTTTTTGACCCATAGGTTTATGAGACGGGTTTTTCTCATGGTTTTGATACCCACGGTTTTGTAAAACTACTTAAGCAGTTGTCTATTTATATGGTCTTATGCATATGATAGATGTACAAGCAAATGTATTACAGATGTGTTTTTGAATTCAGTGTGAATTTCAGAGAGTTTGTTGAGCATAGCTCCAAACGGATCTCAGGTATTGTATTAAGAGAGCAAGTGACTTGTAATAAAATCGAGCAAGTGATTCTTGGTGGACGTAGCCCAAATTGGGTGAACCACGTTAAATACTGTCTCTTTGTGTTGTGTTATTTTATTCTGCAATTTTATTTGAGATCTGTAATAATTTTTGCATATTAGTTTCTACTGTTGCGATTCTGTGAGGGATTATTCCACATATTTTATCCTTTATTTCCTAATAAATATCAGCAAAGTTTTCAATGGATTTTCTTCCCCTTAATGGTTTCCCACTTATATATTATGTTCTTGTGTACTCTCTCTTGGTTGTGCTTATATGGTTAATTTTTTCATGGTGTTAAATAGACATTAATGGATGGTTGAATGTTAATGGTGCATACAAGATAATCTGTAATTTTTTAAAG
This sequence comes from Taxus wallichiana var. yunnanensis, assembly GCA_018340775.1. NCBI lineage: Eukaryota > Viridiplantae > Streptophyta > Pinopsida > Cupressales > Taxaceae > Taxus > Taxus wallichiana. The sequence goes on along the minus strand of CM031235.1, from coordinate 431,053,858 downwards.
GTTTAAAGAACTGATTCACCCCCCTCGTTCATTTTGCTTCCAATAATTTGTATCACAAGAGGTCCTTTTGGAGAATTTTGACCACTTGAAAGGATATCCTTGAAGCACAAAAATTGCAAGTCAACAAAGTGTTTCTTCTTCTATCAAGGATTCATTGTTTAGTGCGGTGAGTTATTCCTTTTTTATTCTTAGGATGTGTACTCACACCATGTATCTAGGTTTTGACATTTGGAAATCATTTTTGAATGGTTATGCAGCTCCCTGAAACTCCCCAAAGAACTATTATTAACAAGAAATTGTATAGTGATAACTCTAGGGCTATGAATTTCATCATGTGTGGACTAGTTGAACCTGATCTTATGAAGGTGATACATTCTAAATCAGGAAAAGAAATGTTAGAGAAACTTGAGTTCCTTTATGAAGGATATTCCAAGGTAAGGATAGCCAAGATTCAAACCTTCTTAAGCCAATTTGAAGGGATAAATATGAGTGATGATGAGTCTATTGATGCATATTTGCTCGGTGTTGACAAGGTTGTCAACACCATGAAAGGTTTAGGTGAATAAGTGAAGGAAGAGGTTATAGTTCAAAAGGTTTTGAGGTCCCTTACATCTAGATTTGATTCCAAAGTGTTTGCTATTGAAGAAGCCAAGTATTTGACTCTCTTGACAATGGATGATTTACATGGAACCTTGATTGCATATGAGATGAGAATTTAAGGTGATAAACTTGTCAAGAAGGAGATAACTTTCAAGACTAAAAATAATACAATATACAAGAAAACTAACAATGATGGTGATACTTCTCATGAGATGGATGATGATGAGTTTTTCACCGTCATTTCTAGAATATTGAAATTTGGATTAGGTAATTAAAAATGGAAGCTTCCTTTCAAATGTTTCAATTATGGTAAGGTAGGCCATTTTGTAAACAAATTTCCTCATAAGCATAAGGATGAGAACGAAAAAAGTGATGGAGAAAATAAAAATAAGGCTAATAAGTTTGAAAAAGGTAAAAAGGGCTTCAAGAATTTTGGCTATAAGCAGAAGAGAAAGAAGAGTCTATATGCAAAAGAAGAGTGTTATTCATCTAAGGATATCAGAATTGATGATGGAGTATCTTATTCTGAATCTGAATCAGAATATGAAGAGGTTTCTGATGAGGTCTTGTTCATGACAAAATATGTCATGAGTTCTATGAGTGAAAATTCCACATTTTTTGGTGACAATATTCACATTTATAATGAAGAAAAAGGTGATGATTTAGAAACTGGATTAATGTGTATCCAATATGAATTGAAGCGTGTTGAGAAAAAAAAATAAGAAGTTGAGATCTCGGGTTAAATATTATAACAAAAATTCATGATCTTGAAGAGAAACATTGGGCTATGACATAAAATCTTTATGAAACAAAGGAGAAAGCTAGAGATGCAAATGAGATCCATGACTCTAAATTTTCAATCCAAGGAAGAAGAAGTGACTCTTCTTAAGAGAGAGTTATCTAATGTAGCTAACAAGAAAAAATCATTTCAAAATTTTGAGAAAAGTACCAATAAACTTGATGATCTTCTTAGCAGTTAGAAGTCAGTAGGTGATAGAGAAAGTTTGGGATTTAAAGAGGACTTCAAAGGTAAAGAGATGAATCAATAAGATAGTGTTCCCAGCAAGGATGATAAAGTACCAAGAACCAAGGAAGGAAATAAAGAAAACTTCATCAAAGACAATTTGAAGACAAATTCCATAAGGCATCCTAATGTTTCGATTATGAAAGGTCATTTAATGGTTATTTTTTTACTTCTAATAGCTTTTTTCATAGGGAAAATAAGTGTAGGAGGTTTGTTATAAATGATCACCCTTGGAGGGATAGTAGTGGTGAAAAAAAAAAAAGAGTGTGGTGTGCTACAATTGTCATGAGAGAGGTCATACAACTAGATATTTTCTACATGAATATTCAAGTCGAATTGGGGTAATGAAGGTTATAAGGGAAGAATTGAAGTTGTGTGTTTCAATTGCAATGAATTTGGTCATGTTGTTATAGAATTTAATTACGGTTACTCAATGTAGGACAAGAGATTTCAAGGTCCTAGAATACATAAGAACAGATAAGGAAGAATATGGGAGCTAAGAAATGGCAATACAATTCCACCAAGAATAGATGTCAATGCAATACAAGGAGTTAATCAGAGTGCATATCAAAATAAAGGATAAGGAGGAGAGTTTCATGTGTTTAAGAAGGCTTGGGACCTCTTCAATTCATTATTTTAGGTGCATTATAAAATATATATGTCTCTATTATGCTTCTTAGAGACATGTTGATCCATATGAAGCACCGAGAAGAGGGGTGTTAATTGGTTGAAGTATGTTGATGTATAAGTCATGTTATATGGTAAAGGTATGTATTGAGGTCTTATTTTATTATTCAAGTAATCAAAATGTATAGTTATAGTCAAAATATCTCCGATTCAACAAAGTCATGTCTTCAAGTTTATGTTACCATGGTTGGAGTCTATTAGGTATTGTTTTTTATTTCATAAGGCATGGTTATGATCTTTATTTGAGATGCTCATATAGCACAATTTTATTAATCCAAGTATGAATTCATGTTATGGTATTAACTAAAGAAAATGTGTCATTGTCTTAGTCATTCAAGAAAAGATCAAGTTTTAATTCAAGTTTATGTCATGTTATGAAGTCAATATGCCTGTCACAATGTATTCCCAGTGAGTCAAGTCGTTATGTCATGTTCATGATTGTCTATCAATGAAATTAAAATTAAGTATAAGTATTCATATCTCTGTCGTGTGTATTGAAATCTATAGGTTGAGTCCTTTTTGGAACATCACTTGTTAAGATGTGGTTATAGTTCACTTGAAGGTCCTCTACATGCTTTTGAAGAAGGATATGTATTGTCATAATGACAAAGAATATCTTTATGGTCTTGAAGAAATTGATTTAGGAGACTTGATACTCATCAAGTATATTCAAGGTTGTTTGAGTCCCCAAGGTGTTCCTTTGACTATTTCTTTAGGGTTGAGGTGCATCAAAGTGTATATGTGTATCATGGAGATAGTATGAAATAGTAGTCTCATAATCATTGATTCTTATGTAAGGAATGTCAAGGTGTGTTTTTAATGGTGACAAATATGTCTACAAGGTTGAGTCTGGTCATTGAGGACTGTAATGATGTTTCTCACTGGAGAATATTGTGACATGATCTCAAGCAAGTGTATAAGTGATCAAGATGGTCTACAGAGTTGTACAAAGGCTTGAATGAAGGATTGTAAGTGTATTGTATGGTCCAAACAGTTGGGTTATCATTTCATGAGTCTTGGTAGAGATGTTCTAGATTGTTTTTGCATCTTGAAATAAGTATTAAGTATCACAGCATGTCTATATATGAAAAATAGAAAGGTGAGTTATTCATGACTGAGAAGCAGGGTTACAAATCTGTGTATGGTTCCTAGAGGTCTTAAATGAGAAGCTACAGGTATAAAGGGTGTTGACATGAATAGTTAGTTCTTGAAAATATGATAGAGTTACTCTTTGATCACTTAAGTATCATAGATACTATATGGTGAAATATAATGCATTGATATGATTTTCAAATACCAAATTAAGTCTCTAATTTGATTAGGTATTGTGTAAATCTATGGATAGTTGATGGAGGTTTTTAGCTCTTCTTTAAGTAAAGAATGAAGAATGTAAAGATATTTTGGTAGGTTATTTATTCCTAGAGTGAGGAGATCATGCATAAATAAATCTATGGAAATGAAAATTTTAATATCTCCATGTTGAAAAAAAAACTACAAGTCTAAGTGTAGTCATTATGGGCTACATTAGTGTTTTTACAAGTTCACAAGAAGATAATATGGTATGATGGTCCACAAGGCTATAAAGGCCTAGAAAGAAGTAGTACATCTTGAGGTTGATCTATGTCAGATTGATCAAGGTTTGAAAATATTAAGGTATGTTGTCCAAGTTTCATACTCAATGTTAGTATATTATTTCGAAGGCATGCATGAAGAGATACAAGTTGTATATGAAATCAAAAGGTCTCGGTATGATGATATGTTGAGGGTTTTTGTATGTGTCATTTTCCACATCACATGGTGAGTCATATCACTTAGGTGAGGTCATATGTCTAGGTGTCATAGGGGTCATCATTATATTCCTTATGTGTCATTACACTTCAAAGTGTGTTAGTCCATCATATGGGATTTACTTCCATTCCAAGAATGTAACTCCCCTTCTCCACTTGAGGAGTCATGATTGCATGCACTAGGGATTACACAAAGACCCCTATTTGTAAACCTTCCTTTTCAGATCTATGAAGAATGAGAAAATCATACAATATTTTCCCTTTCAAATCTTTGCATGCACATTTTCATGGTTGATGCTCGCCCCATGCAGCCTCGTCATCATGCTTCGGAGTGTAACTCGCTCAATGTTTGCATTATCCCGTAGATCCTTTTGGTTCAAGTTTTCACATTCTTCATCATTATATCGAGTTCACATTGCTAGGATCTGCACTACTCACCATCTATTGTTTCCCTACTGCTCTCAGCTCTTCATTCATGATTTTCGGGTTTTTGTGGAAGGCGTCATAATAACTATTCCATTTGTGCATTGATTGCATTGATTTGGGTTTAAAATATCATTCGGTGTGTTTGTTCATGTTCATTGTTTTCTATGGTTTATTGGCTCTACATGTAGTTCTAGAAGCATTTTACATACTCAAGTTATAGTTTGAAGTTTTATATCGAATTTAAATTGAGTCTTTGAGGGCTTTGTGAATTTATTTTTGGCCAACTTATCCCTAGCTCACTGAACTTGGAACCAAGCTACCTGCCAATTCACCCTCTATATTTGATCTCTACAACTCGATTACTTGCCTTGTCTCTCTAGCTTGGCCTTTGGGTCATTTGTAACAGGTTTTTCTTTCAATTCCTTAGATTTTGTTTTCTCTTACACTTACATTGACTCCTCATGACTCTGCATTGGTTCATTTACATTGACCTTGATTGTTCAAGCTTTGGCTTCCCCTACATGCATTGGTCCTTGATCACTTGGAATTTGGATCTAATTTTTTCCTTGACCACTCGTGCATTGGTTTCTTGTTGTGTTCTTGCTCCCGGTTCATTCATCCCGACGACCCTACATTCCTCACACCTTAACATTACTTCATTCCCGAGTTCCCATAAACTCTCCTTACATCTCTATTTTCTCGGCTCCATTTTGTCCCTACTACTCATGTCATGCACCTAGTTGTTTGACTTTACACGTTGTTCCATATTCTTCCTCGTCCCTTCTATTGGTGTCGTGTCTGCCTTGGATACTTCCACATTTCCCGTCATCAATGGCTCATCCCGCTGGTATGGAATTTAACTCATTGTGAATATTGCCGAATTTTTTTCTTAGCTCATCATTCAAATGACTCACGAGTCACTCCGGTGACCCCTTTCCGATGGTGACATGTGCACATATTGCCTTGCCTATAGCTCATGAAATGGATACCTTGCTCATCGAATCATCGGTCTACACATGTACCAATGGTCTCCTCCCAACTCTGCAACCCCCCGGCCAACTTCTTCTAAGCTCCTTTGCATCGGTGACCACCCTATGACATCTAACTCAAATTTGATTGACCACATGCATCGCTGACCTAACTCGATGCATCTAGAATCGACTCATGATGCTTTACTCGATTGACTCACCATGGCAAGCTTTTCACAACTTGTTGAGTCCTTCCAACAGCTCACCCACCTTGCAAAGCTCTCATCATCTCGCCAAGCTCCCTGGGTAGCTCACCGAGCTAATTCCAACTTGCCATGAGCCACCTTATCCTTTGAGCCCCAATTTGCTCCTTCGCAACCCTTTTTTAATTTTTTCACCTTTTTTCATTTTTTTAAATTGTTTAAGAAATTAAAGGGAAAAATATTAAAAATTTGTCATTGTATAAGGGGGAGCATCTTATTCTTGGCCTCTTTATAGGCTTATTGGGCTTTTCGTGCCACTTTTCTAGCTCGTTCCTTAGTAGTTATCCTCTTTTCCTGCAACTAGTGAGTGCATCCACCATAGCCTTATAGTAAGAGAGCCTTCTTTTTTGTGACGTGATACGCTTTATCTCACACTGAGTAGTGTTTTTTCCCTTTTTTTTCTTTATCCTTTTGTGTTTGATTACATTTCATTCCTCTACTTTTGACTGGCACTTATTTTGGCCTCCACTCTTGCGTGATTCATCGCCTACTACAAGGTGAGTGGTCAATTGTCTAACGTCACATAAACACACCCTATTGTAATCATGTACTACTTATAAAGAGCCATAAACATGGGGGTTATTATTGTTCTCAAGTGTTGTATTACACCCAAATGAATTCTCGGTTGAGTCAAATGTCTTTCCACCTTGCTTGTATCCACACACCCTCTTCTTGTGCATCTTGCACTTCTTTCTTCCACATCATGGAGGATGCTCTTTCCATACTTGAGCATCACAAGATCACTTTATAGCCTCCACCACTTCTTCTTGGGAGAGATAACTATACATCATGGTGTGCTTCTATGGAACATTACTTTACCTACGAGGGTCTTTCACACTTTCTACATGGGCCAGTTCCTACACCCATTGATTCCAGTCATCTTGAGGACTATCTCAACACATGCAACCATGTTGTTGGTCACTTGATGTTGCATGTCACCAAACCTCTCTCGCCTTCATGTGATAGACTTAGATCCTCCCCACACCATCTAGAGCATCTTTCAGTCCTTGTTTGGAGACCCTTCACATATTGTTGTTTTTATTGTTGTTGATCTAGTTGTCTCATCTTCTTCTTTATGTGATGATAGTTCTGCTAACACAAACTCACTTATTTCCATCCCTGATGATGAGGATTTTATTTCTAGTTCTGATGACGAGAGTGTTACTAAGGACTCCTCTCCTCCTTCTCTCAGCCTTATTCCATAGTATTTTGGCATTTTTCCCTTCTCATCAGACATCAAGCAGTCTTGTTCTCAGCCTCATACATTCATTGCACCTACCTCCTTTCCACTTCTAGTGTGTGAGGCCCTTTTGAATCATCTTCCTTCATGTGAAGATTAATACATGTTAGACATCAGTCTTCTTTTTGTCGATCCCCCTTCTTGGGATGAGTATCCGCGGACCTTTGTTGTCTTTTTGTATTGCCTACTTGTGATGTAGTATAGGTTCCTCATCATTATATAGGTGTTTTAGAGGAGTCCTTCATCTCCTTTATTAGGAGTGCCCCTTTTAGGACTCTTATCATTTCCAATTTTCAAGAGATCTTCATTGATCCACCCTTACTCGTAGATCATCTTTCTATTATGGGGATTTTTGTATTGCCTTCACTTCACTTGGGTATCCTTTCGAAAATTTTCCTCCTTCATACTCTTGATAGTTCTATGCTCATGGTATTACCTTGGGTTCCCTAACACTCATTTTCTAGACCTATGACACACTTCTATGGACCAATTCAGGGTTCTTTGTATTGTTTCCTTGGCTTCCTTCATGAAATGGGTGGACTTCCAAAGCTCCATTTTTTTCCTTCCTAAGGGTGGGAACATAGTTTGATGTGGTTGGTTATTCTTCAATACAAATTCAAAGGACCATGTCATTGACACTCTTATTGGATACTTCCTCAAGTTGCAGAGTTCATATTCTTCCATGGAATCTTATATGTTCCTCTCGTCTCTTTCTTCTCCTCTCCTATTATTCTTCCATATAGATATCCCTTTTGTATATGGGTACCTGATCGAGCTCCTCGGTTGTCAAGACCCATTTTTGGAATATTTCTTAGATGAGAGAGTGCTTTTCATCTCTTGTGGTGGATGTTTTTCCCATTGGGTTTTCCTCCATTGTTTGAGATCCTTGTTTTTCATTGGTACCTCATCAAGCTTTAGTATCAATATCCCTTTCTCATTTCTGACTTTTCACCTCATCCTAAGTTACGATGAAAGGTTTTATTGGTGTGAGTGATTTTTCACATCATGTGGCGAGTGATCTCACTTAGGTGAGGTCATAGGTCTAGGTGTCATAGGGTTCATTATTATATTCTTTACATGTCATTATGTGTCAGTGTGTCATATGGGATTTACTTTCATTTTGGGAATGTAACTCCCCTTCTCCACTTAAGGAGTCATGATTGCATGCACTAGGGGTTACACAACACCCTTATTTGTAAACCTTCCCTTTTCAGATCTATGAATAAAGAGAGAGGCATATGATATTTTCCCTTTCGAATCTTTACATGCACATTTTCATGGTTGATACTCACTCCCCCATGCAACCTTATCATGTTACCATAGTGCAACTCGGTTGATGTTTGTGTTATCTCGCAGATCTTCCTCCTTCACATTTTCTCATTCTTCGTCGAGGGGGATAAAATGAACTCACTATCCCGAGATGTGGAGTTTTGTATGTTAGATGATCTCTTGGGTCCTTGAGTGGACATGTGCACTATAAATGGTGGGCTACACAGGTCTCTAGGATTCTCTTAGAACATGGGCAGCCATATTTTTACCTTATAAAGTGGGGAAAGGTGTCAAAAGTATGAAAAATGAAATGTTGTTGGGTGTATGAATGTTTTCTTACACTATGAATGAAGTTTGCAATGATGTCGGAGACCCAAAGACTATGAGAGAGCATAGTATGATTGTGAAAGTGAGGAAAATTAGTTTTATAGGTCCGAGTTGGTCCATCAAGGTAGGGGCCTATTTTGATCAAATATCAAGTGAATAAGTTTTTTAACATGTTTGTATTATAGATTTCATGATTTTTGTAGTATTTCTTCAAAAGTGAGCTAGCCAAGTGTTCTAAGAATGAACTATAGTAGAGTATAGATTGTGATGGTATGGTACAAGATCTTGTTAAATCCTCTAAATGTAGGGGAGTTATTAATGACCCCGATCTAGGTGCTCTAGGTGTCAAGTAGGCATATTAAGGCTAAGAAGAAGGTTGATTATTGTATTTTTGAAAGAAGTGTTAGTCTTCTAACTCAATGATCTAGTATCATGCAAAGAAGGATGAAAACATTGAAAAAGTGTCTCAAGTATCTTTGTGATAAAATGCTTGAGCATCTCCAAAGCATCCATACAAGGTAAGTGACTTAATTTTTGTATTTTTATTAGAGAAGAATGACATAAGTCCATGGGATATATAAAGAGTTATGTCATATAGTTTTTGATATTTTAGGGAATGGAAAATTTATTCTAAAATGCATTGAAGGTATTCTTTAGGGATATCATCCCTAAAGGTTGTTCTGCAAGCATTGTGTGGTAGAAGTAAGTGAGTTTGTGTGCCTTACCAAGTTGAGATAGATTTAAAAGAGGTAAGAATTATGTTTTTAATCCCTAAGTCGTGATTATTGGTATGTGTGTGGGTGTTATGTATTTGTCCAAGGAACACTACAAAGGTTTCAAGCTGAGAAAGAGGTCAAAAACATATTTTAGTGAGACATAATAGGTTTGTATACTAATTTGATGACTTTGGTTTATGTTTCCAACCAAGAGATGATCCTGAGAAACTAAGAAACATGAAGAAAATGCATATAAATATATTTTTTCATTTATGTAAAAGAGTGAGAAGACAATGTAGTTTTCTATTAATGAAAAATGGGGAGATTGTTGGCATGTGTGAAGTATAGGTGTTTTCATTGATGTAAAAGCTCATTAATGACAAAGAGGATGATAGAGTAGTGTTAGAAGGTGATTAGTATTATCATGACACGGAAATTTGGGTTGATTCATATTTTTAATATAGAATACATAATGCTTTGGATTTTTCTTGAATGCTTCAGAGTTTGTGTGAATGCTTTAGAGTTTGCATGAATGCTTCGTAGTTTGTCCGAACTTTGTTCTACTTTCTTTAGAGTTTATCTGAAGTTTGTTCTACTTTATTTGGAGTCCTGACTGAATGTTTTGAGTTTGACTAAAAAAATTTATGATGTTATTATATGAATTTCCTATTATTCTATTACATGTAAAGTGAGGTGGAGTGGAGGTACAGGTTTGAGTATGGTTTGTAAGTGATCATCTAGACTGTCTAGGTGTTTAAAGGCCTAATGGAGCATGATAGTCAATTACATGTGTGTGTGAGATCTTTAGAACATTTATGAAGGTATTTTATTTTATTTCCATCATGTAGATGTAGTTTTTAGAGGTTTTATGCTTGGTTATAGTGTTGGTTTAGTTGTTCTTGGCCTAGAGCATGCAAAAACCTATGGCGTAGTCATGAAAATGAGATGATACATGAAGTTTAAATGATATTTATGACTTAGTGAGAATTTAATATGATATTAGTATGTGTTATGATGTTGTGGGAAAAATTTTAGGTTTCCATGAAGAATATTTTTCAAGTTATAGTGTTTTTAGTGAAATAGGGTCCCAGAAAGTGTAATATCCAACTCGAATTGCAACTTCTAATGCTCGTTGTGAATTGTGTGTTTTGTAAAGGAAATTTTGGATTACAATAATGTTTTTAAATTGATATAAATTAATTTCACAAAATGAATGAGGTGTTTTCATCATCAAGTTTTTATGAATGAATGTTAAGAAATCAAATTGTTTTTATGGCTTTGAAACCCTAAATCAAAAGCATTAGGAGAGATCTTCTTGGTAGGTTCCCAGATTTTATTGGTTTTAAAAATTTATGATTGCAAATTATTTTGGAATCTTCCATATTTCCATAAAGGTATGTTAGATCATTTGAAAATCTGTGGACCCCACTCGAAAGGTAAGTTTCTAGAGAACTTCAGTTTATGGAAAAGTTTTAAAAAGAATGTATGAAACAAATTGACATTTTTTTATCCTAGGATTTTTCTAAATTTCCATGATAGTATTAGGTCATAGTTGAGGTCCTATATGGAAAAGTGTGCCCTATTTGTGAAGTCTATTTTTTGGGCTTGTAAAGGATAGTTTTGAGTACTTTCGAGAGATCGACTGGTTGAAGGCCTTCCACATGGAGTTAGAAGGAAATGCAAGATGTTATGGAATTTATATTTGGATGTACTTCCAATAGTATATGGTTTTTATCTTGATGATGTGATTTGATAGGTCAACCATCTCAATTTTTCAAGACCAAGGTTGTTTATTTTCAGGACAGGATTGCTCTAGCTCGAAGATGGAGGTAGAAGTCTTGTGATTTGGATTTCATTATGCTTTATATCCATTTGAGAGTGAATAGGGATGAATTTTTTCCATGGTGAAGGATTTTATAGGTCTTGAAAATAGCATTAAGGGTACAAACTAGTTGAGTTTCCAAAACTACTTTCTGGGAAGTTTAGTTTGGTGAAGAAGAAAGCAAGTGTGGTTTGCATTAATGGATGTTTCATGAGGCAATCGAAATCATGGATATGATCTACAGTTTAGTGGATTTCACGAGTGTTTATATATCATATTTTATGTGTTTTGGTGTGATCTTGAGGTCCATAGGTGAATATTGGTTCCTAGAAGTAGTGTTTTTAGTAGGATATGAGCCTTCTTGATAGAGTTTTGATAAATTTTATTGGTGCAAGATAATGTGTGACCATGGATGATATTGTTATGTCATATTTGACATGTTTTAGGACTTTTGAGGCTTGAATAATCATGGTGATGAGTTTGGAGGTCTTTGGTGAACCAGGTGATGGGGTTTTGAGCCATTTTTGGCTTGTTTCAATTTCTTAGTGCATGGCCGACCTACATGGGTCCATATTATGAGATTTTATGAATATAGTGTTTTTTTTTATTTTATTGGTCAATATATTGGTGTAGGATTTACTTTTATTATGTTTTTGAGTTGAGAAGGGTATAAAGTAAGAGTTTTGGTTCAGATTATAAGTGTGCTTCTAGATGTAAAAGTGTGAGTTGTTTATGAGTATGTGAGAGGTTCAAGTGCATCTATTCAAATTGGAGAGAGTGTGAAGAATCTTGATAATTTTTAGAGATATTGAGTTCAAGGTTTTGCATTAAAATCACTCCATGATGTTTGATCGAGTTAGAGAAAGGTGTGTTTGAAGAGGGTTTAAAGGAGTTTGGAGCTAGATTTTGTGATCATCATTAGCTGAGTGTTTGCAGCATATCTTTAATGATCTTCTTATCAAAATCTTGTGTGATGAGTCATATTCATGTAAGTATATTTTTGTGAGTAATATCAACAAGGTTTTATGGGTTGGTGTTCCTTGTGGGGTTGGTGCCTCACTAAATAAATCTCTTGTGATGTGTAATATTCACTTGATTATTTGTTGTGAGTAATATAAAAAAAAAAAATAGTTGTTTTTCTTCTCCTTGAGGTTTTTCAACTTATATGTTGCGTTGTTGTGTACTCTCTCTTGGTTTAGCTTATATGGTTAATTGTTTCATGGTGTCAAATACACATTAATGGATGGTTGAATGTTAATGGTACATGAAATATAATCTGAAATTGTTTTAAAGTTTTAAAGAGATGATTCACCCCCAGTTCATTTTGCTTCCAAAAATTGATATGTCTATTAATTTTGTTTTGATAGAATATACATGCATACTTTTATTGGCCAACATTATATATGTAGTGCTTTTATTGATGCTAATGATAGACACAATATGTGAAATTTTAAGTTGTTTGGTTCCTAGATTATACTAAAAACCAAGCCATTTTTAATTCTATATTAAACCTTGGACATGTCATCATCCCTCTTACAATTAGTACTATGTCTATTGCATTTTTGGCTACTTTTTATTTTAGATTATGTGATATGCATCCAGTGTTTCCCTTGGTTATGCACTTTTAAATATATACCATCTATCACACATGAATGTGTCAAATTAATTTATAATCATCACATTTTTATGGTCAAGGGTATCCCATATGATGCCCCAATACTTAAGTTAATTAGTCAAAAATATATGGTTACTACTTCTCCACCTACTACATCTATGTGTGTTTGTCAATGGATCTTTATTTCCTAGGCATTGTGTTAGATCTATTATTACACATTATTCTTCTAGTGGCTCTTTATCCCTTGGGCCTCCTATTAGGTCTTGTATTGCACATACTTTTTTATCGCACTTTACCTCCTAGACCTCATGTTAGGCCCTCTATTACACATGTTCCTTCTAATAGGTATATCCCTCCTCGGCCTCCTTCTTGGTCCTCTATTGTACACTATTTTCATATTATGTCTTTCCATACTAGGTATCTTGTGGTACATACCATGGCTACAAGACATGTTATACATTATCATCCTACTTCTATTATGAGATATTTGAGACTTGATACTCCTTCAATTTATGGGTATTTCATGCCTCCTAATTAAGAATTTATTGGGTAGCTCTTGTGTTACCCCCTTCCCTATACATAGGTAATTTTAAAAAAACAAAAACATTAAAATAATCACATAATATAAAAACACATTTTTAAAAATACAAAAACAAGACCTACGAGATGGCTTGATTTGCTAGTTTTTTACTTTACATATGTTGTTTGTCATATTGGTTTGATAGATAGCATATTTTTCTATATAATCTTTACACTCATAAGTTCATGAGGTATGTTGAGCTCTATATAGGACATACACATATTGATACACAATTATAGGTGTCATTCTAGTTCCTTTCTAGTGACATTGATCTTTTGGTGGCATATCCTACACTATATATGTGTTTTTATTTAATTTTAATTATTTACACTTCCTCGTTATTCTCAATTACTTATATTGTGTATATGTTGCCTTTTAGACCTGACAAGACTAACACATATGTCTTATGCAATGCTAACATATCTTTCTCTATGTTTATTTTCATTATTGTTTGATATAATTAAATTCTATACTTTTTTCTTATTTGATTCCTCAATGACTTCATACTTATTATATGTGAATTGAGATTCTTGATTGTATTATAACATCGTGGGTGTCCTATGTTTATGGATTTATGTATCTCTTGTATGTATGTACTTATTTCTTTGTATGTGACATGTGTGTCTTCACTTTGATTGTATTGTGACATCGTGGATGTCCCATTTCTATGGCTTTATGCCTTGATGTGGCTCTTTTACTATCTATTTATTATGCTAGATTGATTGAATACTACTTTTCATTTATGATTGATTTGTTAGGATACATTATTTTTATAGGTATTATCATTTGTTACAAGTTACATGTTACATGTTTCTTTCTTTTTGTACCATTATCTCCACCACACGTAACTCTCTTGTAATAATGGGGATTTAATGGCAGCCAACACTTCAACCTTCCATGTGATCCAATATAGATTATCAGTTTTATCCAACATGGATACACATAATTTCTTTTGATTCACGTGCACATATGCTTTAACATACATGCCTCAAAATAGGGGCATTCATCAAGACATATTCTACACCAACATCCAAAGATAGGTAGGTTACAAGATATTGACCTAAGATTTTATAAGGTAAGGATCCTTAGAAATAATTATAGATACATTAAAATTGTAGAATTAACATTAGTTTAGAATTGTGTAATTTAGGTCATGTTGATGATTATCTTTGCGGATGAACAAGTAAGATCCATTGGATACCTCAAAGTTAGTGGGATGTGTGCCCTAAGGTAACCTCCAAGTTTTAAAGAAGTGACTCTTCTCTATAGTATAGGATGAGGGTTATAGAAAAATGAAACATAACACAAAACTAACATAATCGATTTGTCAAAAATAAGAGCTTAATCAATAATCCATCTACCCGAATTGGGAAAACGTAAGCACCGAAAAGGGTACACGAAATGCACCACATGCCAAAGATAGATTTACACATAACACCAATTCAAAACTCATTAAGCACAGCTTCCAAAACCCATAATGAACATTTAGAAATATGCACAGTATACCGATAGTGAATAAATGCTATTAGAGATAATAAAATATGCAAAGGATGGATGAAATGCATCACAGACATATTATATTGCTCCAAAATTATGCACAATACAATAATCAGTAGGTAAGAGGTAGTAAAAATGCCACTACAAAGCTTTAGGAAGAAGGCTTGAGCTCCATGTTCCTACCCTAGCAGAGAAGAAACACGGACCCAAGAAAAGAGATTAACTCCTATATTTTCCAATGAGTCCCCCCATTACAATATATAGAATGAGAAGAAGAGAAGAGAACAATCCTAGAACTACTTCCCCAACCACTGTAAGTTATAATAAATGAGATGAAGTGACAGAAATAGATTTTTGAAATTTGTCTCACACCGCCCCATGATCTGCCTTGAAGAAATGAGAGCCATGTTCATTCAATGCATTCTCAACTACTTTCCAACCACCTCCCTTGAAGTGGGATCATCTTTTAAGGAATATACCCTCAAATATTTATTACATATCTAAACTCCTCAATTTTTTTGCATTGGATTTTGATCCATGATTCCAATGACACCTATTTTGGGGCATTTCATTAAGAAATTCTCCATTTGTGGCCCTTTGAATGTAGGTGGAATTTCCTCTCCCCTCATACCTTTTGAAATATCTGAGCATTTAAAACTTCTAGGTGGTCTTTATTACTGCTTCACACATGGCATTGACCTACCACCAATATTTTGCAACCTGCTTTGGGCTTGGAGTCCATTTGCATTGAGCTCCATGTAGAGACCATGTGCATCCCCAGGGTCTTCACTTTTCTTACATCTTCTAAAAGTGTGTCAAGCTAACACGCGGCATCTTCCACGGCTCCTTCTATTTTTCTTGAGTTTGCAATGGGACTCATTGTTCATTAATATGAGGATCCTTTCCTTGGCGGGCCCCTTATCATTGACTCCACATGGAAGTCTCACGGGGTTTTGAGATTTCATTCTTCCCTTTCTATTTTTGGAATTGCACCGAGTTGACACATGGCACCTTCCGTGAGTCTCATTACTTTGCTTCGAGTTGACTTGTTCAAGGCTTAGATTTCTCACCGTGATTTTGCTAATTATTTCTCATAGTTTGAAGGCTTGACTCATTTTGTATTCATTCTGAGACTCTCATAACTACCTTGATTACTCATAGCATGAATCTTCTTGTTATCTAATTTCAGTGGGCGATGGAGGAAATTAGATAACGGGCCATAACCATACTACTACGATATAGACCCTCACTAGATGTTCATGGCATGGGAATTTTTGTTTACAAAATTCCAATAGTTTCATATTCTTAAAAGTATGTACAAATTTTTGGTACAAATTCACACATAGATGACATGGTTTAGAGAATGATACATAGGACATCATTACTTCGTTCCTTTTCCATTCTACTACTCATATATATTTGTAAGTACATGGTTTAAGAAAATGATCCTTATTATCCATTTCATTACTCGATACTTACGTAATCAAACTCAATTTTACAACATATTGTGGGGAAAGGGGTTATCCATTCCTTTTCAACCTTATGTAATATTTAAGAAATTAGGTCTAGATGTGTCTACAAAGTGGTGTGGTATGTGGGGTTGGGATATATGAAAGTAGATAGGATCTTCTTAGGTTGTTCTTCCTTTCATATTTCTATTTTTGTAGGAATATATCATGTTTTTAATTAATTTGTCTATTGCTCTTTCCTCTTAACAAGGTGATTTGGTACCTCTCCTCTTACTTTTTGGGTCAAGTGTACTCAACTCCATAACTAATTTGGCATCTCGTTCAGTACATTTAGGGATTGATAACCCCAATCCCTTCACAACTTAGTGAAAAATTTAAAAGTAGAACAAGAAAAAGAGTTTATCCCTCTAAAAATGAAAATGTGTATCCCTTCCATGTTTTGCATCTATTTATTTTACTCCATACAAGTTCAATTGTTTGAATTTACAAGCATTATTTACATTTGAGTTATAATTCAATTTCTACTATGGACATTGACTACATTTTATGTTGTAGGTTTCATCATGGAACATGTCAACACCACCAAAAAGGAAAAAAATATTGAGTGAATAAAAAGTGCGTGCACTTAGGTATGTATTTACTTTGAATATGTAATATTTAATTTCACACTTTAAAGGGGGGAATGTAGACACTCAAATTTGCAAACTTATCCTTTGAAAATGACAAGCTCGGCTTCATTCTATGTTAAGACAAATGTTTTCATTCTCAGCTCAATTAACATAAATTTTTATCTCCCTCTTAAATTTCTCATATCCACACACTTATTTTCCATTGATCCAAGAAATATTAATTTACTAAAGCAGTAATCCATCTCTTAGCATCACTACTCGAACTCTAGATTTTCCATCACTAGATTCTTGTTCAAAACCATATGCCTCGGGATATAGCGGAGTGTAGTCCTAGCCATCCTATACGATTATTGACCTCTCATCTAATGTATATTTTTACAATTTGAATATCTTATGTGTGTCATTTTATCTTCCTAGGTCGGCCTTAATGTAAATTTTTAACATATATAATCCTATATAAGCAAGACAATTACACTTTATAACTCACATGGCATTATCATAAACTCCTATTGAAAATATCACCACTAAATCACTCAAGGTTCTCCTAAATATTCCTAAAGTAGTTGTGCATTATTTAGAGAATCATTTTGAAGCACTCAAACTAGCTTCAAGATTCTAGCTCCCTCCATTTCCAAGCACTCAGAGGTCCTAAAGCCATGTCTTAGTAATAGAAAATCACTCCAAGAATTGTTAAAGGTCTTTAAGGAATAAAAGGGATAGTATAAACATATGAAGTATGCCACATCACAGTACTACCATGTTGGATACATTATATACTCTATAGTTATCCCACTATCTTTTTGTCAAGAGACGTGAGGGAAATAATAAGATGTTGGATTAGATATGGATGCACACTTATACCTACACTAGGATAGTTACATGAGGCTCTCTCCCACTCAAGGCATGTAGTGAAACACTTAGATTGGATCAGTAGGGGTTAACCACCAAGGGTATTCCAACCTCACCCACACACTAATTTCTCCTTTTGTTATCTAATGCTTTCATGAAGTTTTGTGTATGTATCTAGGTTTTATACTTATTACAGGTTATTACAAGTGGTTCTGGGGTTATGTGATCCCTAGTGAAATATTTCAACACTAATTTAGAGGAAATAAAATGGTAGGAAATGTTGCGAATATCACTTTGCATAGGTCCAATATCATATAGAATAATTCAAGGTCATACATAATCATTAAAGACCATACGGGAGTTGTACGGTCCCTGGAAAAGAGAAGCGATTTCAAGTTTTAAAACAAGAGATGAAGCATTTATGTCTAGAATACCACTTTCTCCCATTCTACGCACACAAATAATATCTATACCAATTTTTACGGCCAAGTAATTATTATTTTTATGGTTTTAAGTAATTTTCATATCATTTTACCATAGTCACAAGTATTAATGTCTTATTTTGAATGTGCATGGTTAATATTTATTAATGAATTCAGAATAATCATCCTATAAAAAAATTACCTTATTCTTAATTCACACTTGCACACTAAAATGATTAGGAAAGAGTTAAAAAATTAGGTCAAAAATTTATGAAACGCATGGCTTGCGATACATATTGTTTATACATGCATTTCTTATTACATATACTTTCACCTAGAAAATTGGTTGACACATATTTCAGTTGATATGATGTTCATGACACATTAATTTTTACATATATTTCTCATAGAAAATTTATCATCACATATATTTATTTATATCATGTTTATGACATTTTGATTTTGTAGATATATTTCTCATAGAACATTGGTTAACACATATTTTGATATATTTCATGCTCATGACATGTTACTTGTTACAAATCTTGTTCATATCACATTAGTTGTCACATATTTCAATTTACATTATGCTCCTAATGTATTGCTTGTTATATACATCTACTCTTATCACATTGGTTTTATATATACACCCTTTTTAAGATTAAATTAATATTTTTATAGAAGGTACAACTAAAAAGTAATTTAAGGTTTGATCTTGAGATCTATTCTAATTTATTAACTTCCAATTTTAACCATAAAATATCATAATAACGCATTGATACTTGAAATATAATGTTTATAATATCTTTGTGAGGTTGAGAAACACAAGAGGAGAGATGCACTCATATATACATGGTGATTTTGGAGATATTTGGGTGTATAGACTAAACAAACTGGGATTAATGGATTTGTAGATACTTTGTTCTAGAAACTATGACCTAAAAGTGTGTTGATACAAAATCATACACATCTTCTAGGATTTTATGTATGATCCTAGACCTATTGTACAGTCTTGGACCTATTGGGAATGTGGTTTTGCAACTTGTTGTACCCTTTGATGGTCTATAAATGTTTCTCATTGTCACAACTTGAGTGTCACACAATCCTAAAACCATATGAAATCAATTGAATGGAACTCAAACCATAACCATGGGTGGAAGACCCTGTAATAAGGTTAGTGTTTGGGTTGAAGTGAAATTTATGCACTACCTACATTGGCACTACTCTGAAGATTCCTCAAACCACACATCGTTCTCCACCTAGCATGTGATGTCTAGATGAATTCAACTAGTTGAAATTTTGAATCACCTTGAAATTGTTTAAGATGATTGTTCTTATGTTAATACATTGACTAGGGATATTTGAGTTTCTCAAAATGAGGGCCGTTGAACTCCTTGACATGGTTGAGTGCTTTAAAACTATAGTAGTGGTTTTTTTAGTGGATGTGTATCAACTTTGGGAAGATTTAGGGAGACTTAGGTACCTTTTGTATGTATTTGTAATGAGTGTGCCAAGTGATTACCGGTGTGTTCAGGTGAGTAAATGAGATGGTGTTAACTTTCTTATATATGATTTTGAAGGTAAATAATGATTACGAGGCCAAACCAAGAAGATGAAAAGACCCAAAAAATGATATTAAATTGAAATTAGAGTTGGAAGATGTGTCGGTCCAAGATTGTAAGGGTCCTACAGAACAGATGTCACATTCTAACCCTATTATATAGTTTTCAATAGGTAGATGGTGGATGAAATCTAAAGTTACATCATTATTGTTGATCAAATAATACTTGTTAAAGATAACACAATGATTATGCTTGGGATAGAAGGCCTAGAACCAAGGGCGCTAGAAGGACAGGAAGGACCCATGCGTGGAAGGCAAGTTTAGATTTCAGGACTTAGCCAATTTTGAGCATGAAGACCTATTTTTAGAAGATGGCATGCGGAACACATCAACGATGCAGAGATGTGTGCATCATGCATTGTCTATCTTTTGAGAAGTGGTTCAAAGCGTTTATGCATGGAGACAAGATGAGAATAGAATTGGCACTTCAGTTAACTGCAAGAGGACTATAGATAGCACACTTTCATGTGTGGCTATGATTGTAAATGGTGTGTGGCTATTAATAGCATGCAACCTATTTCTAGAATAGATAAGCGGTGAAGGGAAAGTCCCCACTCTATATATATGATGTTAGGTACATGGTAGATGTATAGAAATATATACATATGATTGAACTATTGTATCAGTTCCATATGCACATTGGTATAGATTGAAAATACTATAAGGAGCTTCTGTATTTATTAATAGATGGAAGATATTGGCTGAATCTAAGTGTCATTCTATGTGTAGTTGAGTAGTGCATGTTATTAATTAAATCATGATTATTGTTTAAGCTTGTTCTTTCATGGATCTGAGTGTAGCATGCATTGTGGAATGATGGATTAGTTATGAATCTATATGTTACTTCCTTCATCATGTTAACATCCTGTTACAGCAACCCTAAAGAGGGACCTAGTACCTTTGCGTGCTTCGAGTGAGCGCTCAGTCTAGGCTAAGTGATGTGCTAGTGTAACTAGGGTGTTATCTGGTAAATTCTAGGCTACATCCTTAGTTTCGTTGTTGGGACCTCTTTTTCAATTGTTTTCGAGGATGGTTCATGATGAAGACGTATCGGTTAACCTTAGCAAGTGTTGAGGAATCAATACATGATCGGAGGAAGAATATGCGTGGTGGTTCAGTAATGGATCTAAGTTTAATGCATGCACTTGGGTAAAACAGAACCTATATGAGAGCTTATATGAGATATTTTTGATATCTTTCCAGTAGAACTATACGATTGGCTTATCGCTTATGCATCTCGGTAGAAACTGGAGGTATCGTGCACTTGTCTAGACACGGGAAGAATTGTAGGCCCTCTATGATGCTAATCTAATCAAGACTCGCGTGGTAGATACATGGTTTTGTGGTGTTCTAAATAGTTATATTCTAAATATTCAATTTTGACGTACTCTTTCCCAGAGGTAAATGAGTTTCAGGTTTTATGGTATCCAAGAGGAACATATTTACAAGGTATTCCACTGGTGATCAAGATCTTAATGGTAACTTTGAACCTGGAGAGTAAACCGATGGCTAACTAAACTTTGCCACACACAACAGGAACAGGTTTGGTTTAAGATGGAAGACCTAGCGGTAGAGAAGTAGAGAGAGGAAAGGTGGTTTAAGTATAATGAGATGCTCGAGAGGGAGATAGAGAAGAAGCCTTCCATCATAGAGAGTGTGGCATGGAGGAGAGAGATGGCTCAGAAAGAATTAATAGCTCACATAGAAGACATGGAGCTAGAGCATCAGGAACTCCCCCATCTTGGAAAGCATGATAGAGATCCCCCCTTAGCATCACACGAAAGTATCCCAATAGAGACTACTTGGACTATGGGCACACATCTTAATCCACTTGGTGACCTAGCCCTTGCACTTGGTTTTCCAGTATCTAGTACGACAAGTAACCAACAAAATAACTTGGGAAGTAGGAGAGCAGTAGGAGTAAGTCAGGGATCTAGAACATAAATGGTAGGATAGATGGCTTCAATTTCATTTAGAGGAGCATTCTTAGGTGCATCATCTACACAGAATGTGAGCACATAGAATGTTAGATTCACCTCTGGAAGTGGAACTACCTCACAGACTGTAGAGGTAAGTGCAGATGCAGTACTATTGTCATAGCACAGGGGAGTACGTCTACAGGCCCTATTCCAACTATAGGTGGCATATCAGGAGGTATAGGTGGTTACGGAGGAATAGGGAACACGGGAAGTTCCAAATCAAGTGGTCAATGCCCATAGCAACCCACAGAATATATATATGGAGATGTCTCTTCATCTCCTGGAGTATAGAGGTATAGAGGATGTTGTCAAACATGTGCATATGTGTGAAATCATGTGGTGCACTAAAGGGATCATAGTTGTTAAGTGAAAGGCAAGTCAATTCACCACTACATTACAGGGGTACGCACACACGTGGTATAGGAAATTTGACCCTGATCATACTTGTGTGAATTATGCAGCATTAAGAGATGCTTTCTTGAAAGAGTTACATATACCAGAGTTTGAGCACAAGAGTATAAGTACACTCAAGGATATCAAGCAAGGCACTACTGAGAGTGTATGTGAGTATGATGCTCATTTTAAGACACTTCTATCTAAGCTATCTTATGATATTCATGCTAGCCAGCATGCACATTGGTTCGTTGGAGGATTGATTACACCTTTTAGAAGGGTGATGTCGCATAAGAGATACACTAATCTACGCAAAGCATTGGAAGCAAATTTACATGTGAAGGTAGTTGGGAGCATTGACACTGGCATTAGTCCATTCCTAGAGGCATAGATTACAACTATGGAAAAGTAGCTAGAGAATTTATTAGTAAATTCAACCCATGAAACACACTCGGGAATTTGGTGTATAGATTGTGAAGTGGAAGGTCACACCAAGGATATTTTCCCTCACATATTTTTATGCTCACTACTATTGGATTGTGAAATTTTTCATTTAAACCATGATGTCAGTCATTGTCCTTTGTTACAACACGTGATAAGGAAGAATGTATCTTGCTTTTGCAAAATTTGTAGGTCCACAACCCATGATACAAAGGATTGTCAGCTAATTGGTCAGATCCAAGATGCTATAGACCTTGGGGTATGACAGACAAGTATAACAGATAGTTCTAAGGGTAAGAATGAGCACCAGGATTGGGATCATAATCAAACATGCTATGATAAGAATGAGGGGCGCTTTGAAGGAGGTCATGGAAGGGGACATGGATATCATGGTGGATATGGAGGACGAGGTCGTGGTGGAGGAAGAGGAGATTTCCCTCGTGGAACATGTTATACATGTGGATCTCCTAACCACTATAGGCATGAATGTCCTCATAATATTGCATGTTCTTTCTACAAAAAGAACCATAGCTATGAAGAGTGCCCAAACTTATATGAGCATCTGAGTAAGTAGCATAAGCAAGAGAATAAAGGCATTGGGATGGTTAGAATCCATCACATGGTAGAGGATCAGTGGATTCTTGAGATAATAAAAAGGACTGAGGCATTAACGGTGAAGATTACTACACATGCTAAAGTAGTATGCACGAAAGAGGCATTGCACCAGAGCCTATGATCACCAAGGAGGACGTTTTGCATGCGAGGTACCCGAGATCTTGTTAATCGAAGGAAGTTTACCAGGATACCATGGAAGTGCTAAGGAATCTTCAAGGTGAGATACGAAGACCTAAAGGAGAAAAAGAAAGCATGAGATACAGTCCAAAATGATATTGATGATCTATGAGAGGTGTGTAAGATATTGCACCAGTAGAACATTATTCCATTATTAGGAATTTGGTTAAAAGGAAGACTCGCGCACGACAGGTTTTGAGACCAGATGGTAGATTCTACATGCAAATATTCCCACTAATAGCATTGACTATGACAAAGAAATTACTCGAATGTTGTTATGGATGGGTGGTCATTTGTGCAACAAATATATTGATCGATCAAGTGCGGAGGTAAATGTGCTTACATTAGATGCATGGGTACAAGTGGAGAGGCATCTATTGTAGCCATCAACTAATGTGTTGTTTATGGCAAACCATACTAAGGCCACTCCCATAGAAGTTTTGAAAGATGCATCTATAGCTGAGTGTACATAAGGGCCAAGTTCACTAGGGATTTTGAGGTATTAGCACTTGCGAAGCCAACAATTTTCTAGCCCGCTTGGATGTAATTGGTGTTATGCGAATAATGTTGACTTATGATTCAATAAGGGATTTATCACTTTGAAAACAAGGAGGAAAGGGTTGTGATACTGTTGTATATATTTACCCCCCCGGGTAAATATAGATAAACACAAGCAAATCGGGTCTCGGAGGTGGAAAAGCATGGCGCGAAGCATGTTGGAGGCGGATCAACCCGACATCAAAGACATGTCGAAGGGTTGATGAACCCGACAGCAAAGGACATGTTGGAAGGGTTGGAAAACCCGACGCAAAGCAAATCGGGTCTCGGAGGTGGAAAAGCATGGCGCAGAAGCATGTTGGAGAGGCGGATGAACCCGGCATCAAGGACATGTCGGAAGGGTTGGAAAACCCGACATCAAAGGAAAATCGGGTTTCGGGTTTCGGGAAACACGAAACATGAAGCATGCAGATCGCAAAGGATGTCCCGATGCTCGAGGGTTCCGCAAAACCGAAAACACTTACAAGGAAATCGGGTCTCGGAGTCAAAAAACATGGCGGGGAAGCACGAGGTGAAAACATGTCAAGGCATCCTCCAAACCCGATGCAGATGTGAAGGAGAAACCTGAACCCGGATCGAAATAGACACGACGTGGGAAATATTCAGATCACCATAACTTTTCACAGGGAGCTCGGATTCACACAAGGTTGGACTTTCGGAAAGATCTCGGTGTCCTTTACCCAACTACGATTGGATATCTTTAATTGGGTGGGAACAAGTTCTTAAAAATGTAAAATACACTTCGCCACTGTTGGGTTGTTGAGATTCTCACCTACCGCCATAATATGATGGGTTAGGTGTAGTCTTGGAGGTGGTTGGGGGCAGAATTTGAATCATTCTCTTCTCCCTCATTTTTTCCTCATATAAATTGTAAAGGAGGGATTTTCTCATGGCTTGGACATTCTTTTTTGGCCCCTCCCTTTATTCTCTTTGGCGAGGTGGAGTTGTGGAGCTCAAACCTCCCATTGTAAACTATAATGTAACCTTTGCCTCTTGGCATTTTTGCAGTGCATTCTATCAAACCTTCGGAGCAAATAAATGCATGATTTGTGGACATTTCTTAACCCCCTATGTGTTTCATTTTGCATCCTCCCGATCTTTCACTTTGTGAATATGTTTATCCGTGCATGATATTGCATTGCATTTCTATGGTTTGTGTTTATTGGCAAAACATATGTTCTTCATTCCTCGGTGCATCACCTCTGTAGTTTAGGTTTTATTTTTATGCATTCTCTACCTGTCTCCTTGGTAATTTAGATTAGGTTTTGGTAAACCTCTACATTTTATTGGTGCATCGAACAGAGGAATAGGAGCCGGCCTTCATCAGGAGAGCTTTTCCGATTTCGAGGTCCCACACTTGGGAAAAGCTCCATGTTGTCTGCAATCGCTTTGAGAGTCTCGACCGATCGCGTTGCGAGAGTCCCAAGGGTGCTTGTTTCGACACCAATAGTTTTGGCACACCCGGTGGGACCAAGAGGTCATTCCATCAAAATTTAAAGGAGTTTTCATGAAATTTGCACTAAAAATTGCAGTTTTTACAAATTTCAAATTTTGCACCTCTAGCTTTGAACTCGAAATCATTTTTAAGGGTTTATCTTGCTCAAAAAAGGTCAAAATTTCAGCAGTTGGTAGATCGAGGTAATCTTCAAAAGGGTATCTTTATTTTTGATATTTTGACTTTCAAAATTTCGGGTTTTTGTGATTTGGGTTTTGGGATCGAGAACATCAAAGCAGCAATTCGGGTTTTAGGGATGCATTACATGGTCCTATTCCCAACAATAGTGATTTCAGGTTTTGAGGGATGTCGGACATGTTCCAAGTTCCGACACATAGCAATTCGGGTTTTGTGAGTTGCATCGCATGACCGGGTTCCTTTGTACTTTTCGGGGATCTGCAGCTGCACAACAAGGCCCGAATTCCGAATTGAAGATTGTCTCCTCTGGGCCCTTCAAAGCTTAAATTATATTTTCAATACTGTCAAGTTTGGTGTGTAACTTAGCAAAATCCAGCCTTTTAGAGGCTTGTTCTCTAACACATCTAGCGACTCCAAAGGGATAGAGTTCAGCGGTGTAGCAGCACAAGTTGCCCAAGCACATGAGAAGAATTCAAACAAGGTCTAATACTTGAGAAGAGGGGCTATTTTTCCACTTACAACTATCACCAGGCAGAGGAAGGAGAGGAAGAAGACCACAAAGATCACCATCTCCACCTAATAGGACTTTGTCTACACCTCCACCTGGTAGGCCTTTTCTCGCATCAACCATGGTTCTCAGGCCAATCATAATGGCGCATCTACCACCGAATCCCTTTGTCAATTTCACGGGTAGTAGTCCACTTGCCCTAAATGCTCAGAACCAAATTCCAGTTGTAGCGCTAAAGAATATACCCTATTTCACAGGAGAAAATCATACTACTCCTATTGATCACATCCATGATATTGATAATGTATGCAATCCACGAAATAAATGAAATGGATGTTGTAGTCAAGTTGGCTTGGCCTTTCAAAGGCAAGGCCTTACTGATGGTTTAGGAGCCTATGAGCGGGGTCCATTACGAATTGGAACCAACTTTGTTAGCTCTTTGCAACCAATTTGGGAGAGGCGGATAATTTGTCTTTATTGGAACAGTGACAACAATTAAAAGGGCTCCTAACGAGCAAATGGCAGATTTCAATTTCAGATTCTAACGGACATGGGACGGGATTCCAATAGCATTTGTTAGGCCAGCTGCGAAGGAGCATTCCTTTATTTCTTAAAGGCTATAAATTGAGACATAGCCATGATGATCAATCAATGGGAGGAACAACGCTGCGGGGCCTACGACCACGGCTATCGGAGTAGAGAAGCTGTTTGATCCAAGTGGTAAGCTTGCACCAAGGCCACCAATGCCTCTCTATCTGGATATGAGAAATCCTACAACCAGTCAAGCACCAGAGTTGAATCCCATTCCAACTCCTAGAAATCAAAGCAATAATGAGGCATCCACATCTTCAAATACTTCAAAGGAATTGCAAGAGGTCATGAAGCAACTGCAGAACCTTGGAAATGAGCTTGTGACTATCAAAAGACAACAAGCTCAAAGTGCTAGACCGTATCAGCCTCAAGCACAGTACCAAGCTAGGCCCTCATACCAATAGAATAGACCACCACCTCAGGCTGCAAATCAAAACCAAAACCAAGGACAACCTCAAGCTGCCAGGCCATTTCGGCCGTATGATCCAAATGCAATGACGTCCTCAAGAGCCTTGGTCCCGACACAAAATAACATGGCACAGGAATACGACTGGTGTTACCCTTGCAATCTACCTCACAATCAGTCAGCATGTTTCAATGGTGCACTGAATCAGGCCTTGATGGTGCAAACCATTGGTGTTCCTCAAGGACCAAGCCAGGAAGAGAATCAACAGCAAGAAACACAACAAGAAGGACCTCCAACGAAACCACATTGGCAATTGGCAAACGGAAGACTTACGTGGAGTTAACCAATGACCTTTCAAGGCGTGGCTGCCAACACACGATCAAAGAAGAAACATAGAAGAGGGACAACCGTCTAATCCAGTTGTTTCTCAACCCACTCTTACACAAAAGGGTCGATGAGACCAAACGCAGCTCCAAATGTGCAAAATCAGCTTAAGGTACCTGTTGTAGCAACACATACACCTGTTCAAGCTCCAGAAAAGGTTACACCAAGTAAGGGATAGCAAAAGGAAAATTCATCCCCCTTCAACATCATCGATCAAATGAAGAAGACACATGTGAACATTTCCATGTGGGAATCACTTGCGATCCCAGGGCAACGAGATTTATTGCAAGCTGCAATGGCTAATTGGTCTGCCACAAATGTATCAAACCAGGGACATGAGAAAGTTCTCACTAATGCAGTGCAACATGATGGGGGCCAGACAAGGAAAAATTTGAAGCCTCCACCATTCTATGTTTCATTGATTGTTGGAAACCACTTGGTACACAACTGCATGATAGATTCAGGAGCAAGTAGTTTAGTGATGCCGAAGCAAATAGCGGATCAACTGGGTTGAAGTATGAGCCAGTGCTGAAAGGAGTAGTGTAACTAGATGGAACAGCAGTGGGAATAGTTGGGGTCATCAAAGGGTTAAGCCTAACACTACATTCATGTCCTAATGTTACAGTCTTGCAAGATGTGTCTGTAATTGACCTCCCGCCACTCTTCACGTTGTGTTTATCAAGGGACTTCACTGCAAAGATCGGTGGATATTTATCTGCAGATTGGTCGCACATGATTTTCAGGACAAGGTATGGAGCTAAAGCAACAATCAGATCAGAATCAATTGCCAATTTCCATATTGAGCCTTATGTACCAGGTCCTATCAATGCAAATTGCTCAGCTTTTGATCAAGAGGAGTGTTCAAGTGATCTAGAAGTAGGTACTAAGGTCGAGGGAATTCCTGATTTGACTTTGGATGAATGGGCAAACAAAAGTCATGAATTTGACCCATACTGAGGAAATTGAAGAATCGAATTGGGCGTGTATTGTGTACATGAAGAAAATTCACCCATTCCCGACATCATTCGGCTTGAACAAAAGGATGAAAACAAAGTTTGGAAATTATTCTTCGATGGTTCAAGAAGCAGACAAGGTGTTGGAGGTGGTGCAGTGTTGATTTCACCACAAGACATCAAGTATTATTCAACTTTTCGTTTCCAGTTTTCTTGTTCAAACAACACGGCTGAATACGAGGACTTGATTCATGGACTTCATTGGGCCAGGAAAAGGGGCATAAAGAACTTACAGGTGTTTGGAGATAGCGAGCTAATCGTCAACCAAGTTAGGGGACAACATGCTACAAAGAACGACTTGCTGAAGAGCTACAAGAATAGGGTATGGGACCTCATTGAGGATTTCGAAGCTTTCAACATTGTGTCCATACCCAGGAAGAAAAATGAAGTCGCAGATAGGCTTGCAGCAGTTGGAGCAACGTTTGATGTGGTTGAAAACATCAGAAGGGAAAAAACACAGCCACATATCCATGTGATTGTGAGGCTAGCAATTCCAGATAATAACACAAGCTGGCAGGTGTTTGAGAATGATCAACAGATCGTCAATTTCTTACAAGAAGAGGCTGAATTCTCAGCTAGGAATCAAGATAGATTAGAGCAGCAGTATGGGGATCAAGTAGTGCAGCTACGGACAAACAAGCTTCCTAAGGGTTTAGTAACGTTGGAGTCTATCTTCAACCCTAATGACCAGTTTCGTAAGGAAAAGGCTAACATACAGGTCAAGAGAGAAGATTCAAAGCCAATTCAGTTGGGAAGGCAAAACACTTCAAATTGGTAAAGTGGCCACTGAGCAGGAGAAATCAGATTTCATACAACTTTGCCAAGAATTTCTAGATGTCTTCGCTTGGAGCTATGAAGACTTAAGAGGATTCGATCCAAATTTGGCACAACATACCATAGAATTGGATCCAGATGCTAAGCCCATCAGGCAGAAGCAGAGACCAGTCAACCCTCACATTGAGCCTCTAATGAAGAAAGAGCTTAACAAGCTAATAGAGGCAAGCATTATATTTCCGATTAAGCACTCAAGCTGGGTTGCAAACTTGGTTCCGGTTAGGAAGAAGAGTGGAGAAATCAGGTTATGTGTGGATTTACGAGACCTCAATAGGGCATCTCTCAAAGATCATTACCCACTTCCTTCAATGGAACAAATATTGCAAGTAGTATCCGGTTCAGAGAGATTCTCTCTCCTAGATGGCTACTCAGGGTATAATCAGGTAATGGTGAAAGAAGATGACCAATTCAAGACGGCTTTCACCACCAAATGGGGGACTTATGCCTACAAGAAGATGCCATTTGGGCTATCAAATGCTGGAGCCACTTTCCAAAGGGCAATGGATATGGCATTCAAGGGGTTGATCAATAAAATAGTTCTAATATATCTTGATGACATCACTGTATTCTCAAAAAATGCAGTGGATCACCTCTTTCATCTAAGGCAGGTATTTCAGAGGTGTAGAAGATTTGGGGTATCTTTGAATCCCAAAAAGTGCATATTCTTGGCTCACGAGGGAAAACTTCTAGGCCATATCATTTCAAAGGAAGGGTTGACGATTGACCCAGAAAGAGTTGAAGCAATTCAAGCATTGCCATTGCCAAGTCATAAGAAGGCTCTTCAAAGCTTCTTAGGAAGGATCAATTTTGTCCGCAGGTTTGTTCCAAACTTTGTAGCTCTTGTAAATCCAATAACGCTGATGTTAAAGAAGAGCATGGCATTTAAGTGGACATCTGAAGGCAAGGCAAGTTTTGAGGCAATAAAAGAGGCTATATCTCAAGCCCCAACTCTCGTCAATCCAGACTTCTCTAGGGACTTCGTGCTATATGCCTTCGGTGGTGGAGACACAATTTCTACAATCCTAGTACAACAGAACAAAGGAGGATTAGAGCAACCAGTTGCTTTCTTCAGTCAAGGCTTGGAGGAATACGAAACTAGGTACTCTTTCATTGAAAAGCATGTCCTTGCAGTAATCAGGAGCTTAAAGAAATTCAAGCACCTAGTCTCAAACAATAAGATCCAATTATTGGTCTCTCATGCGGGAGTCAAGGACTTCCTTCTAAATAAGGATCTGAATGAGAAGCGTGTAGGGTGGATCACTCGTGTCATGGAATATGACATCGAGATCAAGGTCACCAAACTAGTACGTGGAAAGGGACTATGTGAGCAGCTA
The DNA here is from genome assembly GCA_018340775.1 of Taxus wallichiana var. yunnanensis. NCBI lineage: Eukaryota > Viridiplantae > Streptophyta > Pinopsida > Cupressales > Taxaceae > Taxus > Taxus wallichiana. The sequence goes on along the minus strand of CM031235.1, from coordinate 431,023,181 downwards.
GCCTTGAGTCAACAAGTTGAAGCAGGTGATGAAAAAGAGACTACCTTGGTGCTACAGGATGGTCAAGAATAGGAAAATGATGATGTGCCTACTCCTTGTTGGACTCAGGATATGATACACTTCCTACGGACAGGACTATGCCCTCTAGAAATGAGAAAAGCAAAGAGGAGATACTTTAGATTACAAGCTATTCCATATGTGCTTGTTGATGGTGTTTTGTTCAAGAAAGACATCAATGGAGTTCTGTTGAGGTGCATTGGGACTGATCAAATTGAGAGGGTGTTACGAGATTTTCACGATGAAGATTCTGGTGGACATTTTGCCCCACGAGTAATGACTCTCAAGATAATGAAGCGAGGGTATTATTGGCCCACAGTGTTCGATGCTGATTACACATGGATAAGAAAGTGCAAGAAATGTGCACTCTTCACGAGCAAAGAAAAACTAGCAGTGCTTCCATTACACCCAATCTTGGTTGACCAACCATTTATGCAATGGGGATTGGACTTCGTCGGGGTCATCAATCCAAACTCACAAGCCAAGGCCACAAGTGGATTCTCACACAAGAACGGACTACTTCACCAAGTGGATTTGAAGCGGTAGCGCTCAAAGAGGCAAACGAGTCTAATATACTAGAATTTTATGAAGGAATAGTGACAGGTTCGGTGTGCATGAAGCCACTATCATATCGAGCAATGCATTGGCATTCATAGGTTCAAGATTCTGAGAATGGGCTGTCAAGAATGGAATCTATTGAGCACCTCTTCAAATTATTACCCGGGGGGTAATGGGCAGCGAGAGTCCACGAACAAAAATTTGCTAAGAATCATCGGGAGGACTACGGATGAAAATTAAAGAACATGGCATACTAGGCTGAAATCAGCATTATGGGCTGATAGAATAACACCAAAGAGGTCTACAGGAAATTCCCCTTACAAGTTGGTCTATGGAAAAGAGCGATGTGCCTATATCATTAGAAATGCCTGCATTAGAGTTCATGAAGTAGTTGGAGTTGGTGAGTTCAAACCAATGGAGGCTAGGTATGCAAAGCTGATGGAATTGGAAGAAATTAGAGAACATGCAGTTCAAACAATTAAGAAAGATCGGGCCTTGGTGAAAAGATGGTTTGATAAGAAAGCAAGAGGAAGGACCTTCAAGGAAGGGGACCTAGTTCTGAAATGGGATGTAGATCGGGCAAAACCAGGAAGGCATTCCAAGTTCGACACCATTTGGAGTGGCCCCTACATGGTCATGGAATGTAAAAATAGCAATGCCTTCCGATTGTCTACATTGGACGGAGAAGAATTCCCAATTCCGGTCAACGAGAATCTATCTTAAACATTCTTTTCTTGAGAGAAAAGTTCTACCCTTGTAAATATTAGCCTAGATTTCAATTCCTCTAAGTGCGTATGCACATTGTCTTGTTGTAGTTAGGTTTCAGTTTCCTAAGTTCTTTGCTTGAGTTTTGTTGCTCTGGGTTGGTTTCTCGATTCGGCATGCTCTCGGAGAAGGAGTTGCGGTAGCAGGTTGGTCTCAGGTTATTGCTTATGACTCCATGCCCAATGGATCGCTAAAAGGCCATTGATCTTCTACCTAGCAGGCAGGTAACCCCGTGAGTCACCAAATTGTTGTATATATTTACCCCCCCGGGTAAATATAGATAAACACAAGCAAATCGGGTTTCGAGAGGTGGAAAAGCATGGCGCAGAAGCATGTTGGAGAGGCGGATGAACCCGACATCAAAGACATGTCGGAAGGGTTGATGAACCCGAAAGAAAGGACATGTCGGAAGGGTTGGAAAACCCGACGCAAAGCAAATCGGGTCTCGGAGGTGGAAAAGCATGGCATAGAAGCATGTTGGAGAGGTGGATGAACCCGGCATCAAGGACATGTCGGAAGGGTTGGAAAACCCGACATCAAAGGCAAATCGGGTTTCGGGTTTCGGGAAACACGAAACATGAAGCATGCAGATCGCAAAGGATGTCCCGATGCTCGAGGGTTCCGCAAACCTGAAAACACTTACAAGGAAATCGGGTCTCAGAGTCGGAAAAACATGGTGGGGAAGCACGAGGTGAAAACATGTCAAGGCATCCTCCAAACCCGATGCAGATGCAAAGGAGAAACCCGAACCTGACTGGAAACAGACCCTGACGCGGGAAATATTCAGATCGCCATAACTTTTCACAGGGAGCTCGGATTCACACAAGGTTGGACTTTTCGGAAATCTCTCGGCATCCTCTACCCAACTACGATTGGATATATTTAATTGGGTGGGAAAAAGTTCTTAAAAATGTAAAATACACTTCGCCACTATTGGGTTGTTGAGATTCTCACCTACCGCCATAATATGATGGGTTAGGTGCAGTCTTGGAGGTGGTTGGGGGCAGAATTTGAATCATTCTCTTCTCCCTCATTTTTTCCTCATATAAATTGTAAAGGAGGGGATTTTTCTCATGGTTGGACATTCTTGTTTTGGCCCCTCCCTTCTTCTCTTTGGCAGTGGAGTTGTGGAGCTCAAACCTCCCATTGTAAACTGTAATGCAACCTTTGCCTCTTGGCATTTTTGCAGTGCATTGTATCAAACCTTTGGAGAAAATAAATGCATGACTGTGGACATTTCTTAACCCCCTATGTGTTTCATTTTGCATCCTCCTGATCTTTCACTGTGAATATGTTTATCCGTGCATGATATTGCATTGCATTTCTATGGTTTGTGTTTATTGGCAAAACATATGTTCTTCATTCCTCGGTGCATCACCTCCGTAGTTTAGGTTTTATTTTTATGCATTCTCTACCCTGTCTCCTTGGCAAGTTAGATTAGGTTTTTGGTAAACCCTCTGCATTTTATTGGTGCATCTGAACAGAGGAATAGGAGCCGGCCTTCATCCGGAGAGCTTTTCCGATTTCGCAAGGTCCCACACTTGGGAAAAGCTCCATGTTGTGCAATCGCACTGAGAGTCTCGACCGATCGCGTTGCAGAGTCCCAAGGGTGCTGCGTTTCGACACCAACAATACCTTTGAAAGATGGAAATTCTACACCATATGTTGAACCTATAAGTGAGGAGGATTTAAAAGATTCTATGTACATGCTATTTAGGACCTAGAGGTCAATGAGCCATTAATAGAAGGCATCCTACGGTGGAAGGATTCTCATTCTATTAGTGATACTATGAGTATTGCTTGTTACAATTGGGCTCGGTACATATGAATTATTAGGATACGAGTTGAAAATCATGGTTGCATGTAAGAATGGAATTTGTTCAATTCGACGGATAGGTAGCATAGTATCTTGGTATACATGGGCGGAAGATCTACCGCCTTTACGAGGGCCATGGAAACATAGTGGAAAAATCAAGTTAGAAGGAGGTATATGTTATTATACACACTACACGGGATAACGATTGCCTTTGGTGGGTAGTCCATGGAGATAATCTTATAAATTGGGAAGAGATTGGAGTCACTTTGTCTACTAGGTTTATAAGGAACAATGCACCTACGTAAATCTACACTTATCATGGTGATCAACCTATTCAAACATCACATTCAGCAAAGTGTGAGATACTTTGGACGGTAGATGACGGGAAGCATTACCACTTTCACTCGAGTTCATAGCTTATATTCTATGCTACAAGGATATGCACGCGCTTGGTATGTATATGCAGAACTACATCGAGAAAATGGAAACCTGTAAGATTTGATTATAGGAATGGTCCGAATTTCAACTACTTCTCAACTAAACCTCCTATAGCAGTGGCATTAAAACTTTCCAAGTGCTTAACTATGGGAGATAGTGCAAAATCCAAGGAGCATATATAGGAATTATTTGGTGAGGTAGATTTTGGAGCATGTTTTGAAAAGGAAGAAGAAATGGACTCCATACTACTTGAATGTGCTTACCTTGAGAAAGAGAAAGGAAAGATGGTTTACGTCGTGGATGATGAGGAAGTTGAGAACCTAGATATCAAACAGTCACACAGGGTGCATGATATCTTGGATAGTGTAGAAAAGGATGCACATGCCTACCACAAACCCATGAAGATAAAGAAGGTGAATATCGGTTTGGAGGCTGAGCCTAAGGAGGCCAACATTGGAGATTCTTGGTCGGACTCGGAGCTAGCAAATATCATCGAGTTACTCAGGGGATTATCAAGACTTATTCCCTCGAGGATATCATGAACTTAAAGGTGTGCATGAATCACTTGGGTAAATGAAGATTAAACTTAAAGGCGGGGCCGAGTTAGAAAGAAACCTTACATAATGAATCCTAATTTGCATGAAAAGGTAAAAGAAGAAATTGATAAAATGTTGAAATCTAGAATTATCAAGCCCCTTGATGAGTCAGAATGGGTTAGCCCAATGGTGATCAGTATCAAGAAGGATGGAAGGATTAGGATATGTTTGGACTACGGGGACTGAATTTTGCATGTGTCACAGATCCATTCCCTACTCCATTCACTAAGGAAATACTAGAAGGAGTTGCAGGGCACGAAATATATTCCTTCACGGATGGATTTTTGGGTATCATCAGGTTAGGATTGCTCAAGAGGATCAAGAAAAGATAAAATTTACTACTGAATGGGGCAAATTTTCCTATACTATGATGCCCTTTGGATTAAAAAATGTGCCTGTTGTATTCTCACACATAGTTGTTCGGGCATTTAAATATTTTATTCACAACTTCTTACAGTTTATCTAGATGATTGGACAGTGTATGGGCTTGTGAAAGATCATTGTGACAATTTGCACTTAATGTTTGAACGATGTAGACAATTGAGTATCTCTTTGAACATTAAGAAGTGCATATTTTCTATGTCATTTGGGATCTTTGTTATGACATATAATTTGTAAGGAAGTTTTGCTAGTTGATCCAACCAAGGTTGTAGTCATTTTAGGCATGGAAGTGTGTACCAGTTAGAGTGAGGTACGTGGATTTTTAGGTCATATAGGGCATTATAGAAAATTCATAAAAGGGTATGCCAAAACTACTACACCCTTAGAAGAATTACTGAAGGGGAAAGGTACATTTTATTAGGGAGAACCGTAGCAGCACACATTTGAGATATTAAAAGAGAGACTTACTACCGCACCCATTCTGTGCTTTCCTTCATGGGATAAACCATTTCATGTACATGTGGATGCTTCTAGCATGGCCATTGGCATTGTGTTAGCTCAACTGGTGAAGGTATTATAGATCATCCAATTTTTTTTTGCTAGTAGGAAGTTGACTCCTGCAGAACGGAATTATACAACTACAGAGCATGAAGCTTTGTCAATGATCTATGCATTGTACAAATTTTGATAGTACTTGTTAGCAACACCATTTGTGTTTTATACAGATCACATGGCATTGAAGTACTTGGTAAACAAGCCCATCTTACAAGGGTGCATATGCAAATGGGTGCTCCTATTTCAAGAGTTTGACTTCACAGTTGTGGTGAAGCTAGGGAAAAGAAATTTTGGACCAAATCATTTATCTAGAATCATTTCAAGAGAAAATGCACAAATAATTGAAGAAACAATGTTGGATGCAAAGTTATATAGGTTACAATGTGGGCCCATGTAATTATAAGACATTGTTTTCTTTCTATGAACATGTATGGTACCGGAAGGAATGAAAGCATTAGAAAAGAAGCAACTTGCTATATGTGTGGCAATTGTTTATGTTTATCGGTGGTGACCTCTACAAGCTAGGAAGAGATGAAGTATCATGCCGTTGTGTATTATAACATGAACATCAGGATATCATGGAAGAATTTCATGGTGGTATTGCAGGAGGCCATTATTTAGGTGATGCAACTTTCGGAAGATCCTACTTGTTGCATTACCGTGGGAGACATTGTATAAGGACTATAAATAATATTGTAAGTGTGTGATCATTGTTAGTGCCTAGGAAAACTAGGGCAAAGAGATGAGATGCCTTTGAGACCAATCACTAGTGCCAAACCATTTGAGAAATGGGCCATTGATTTTGTAGGACCTATTTCACCAATAGCGCGTAGGACTAGATCACACTATATTATTACTTACACATATTATCTCACACGGTGGGTAGAAGCAGCACCTACCAAGGACTGTACGGTAGCTACAGCAGCTAGGTTCATGTGGGAGAATGTTCTTATGAGATATGGATGTCCCTTAAGCTTGACAAGTGATTGAGGTACACACTTTTTAAATGAGACAATCAGGATACTATTAGATGAGTTTATGGTTACACACCATAAAACTACACCTTATCATCCTCAAGCAAACGGAACTACTAAGGCCTTCAACAAGATTTTGAGCCAAACTTTGAAAAAAAATTGTGATGTTGGAAGAAAGGATTGGGATGACAAAGTATCAGCTATTCTTTAGGCATATAGAACAACTTACAAGAGATTGAACAAAGCCACACCGTTTCAATTAGTGTTTGGTGCAGAAGTTGTTCTCCCTATAGAATTTATGTTACCTTCTTTGTGCATTGTGCGCGCTGGAGGTCTAGCTGATGAAAAGGCTTTAGAAGAGCGTATAGAAAAGATGATTCAACTAGATGAGTGTTAAACCATAGCAAGATGGAGTCAGAAGTAGGAAAAGGCCAGGCAGACAGCATGTCATGATAGGAACATAAGGGATAAGAAATTTGAGATTGGACAAATGGTACTTCTTTATGACTCAAAGTTTTTACGCCATCTAAGAAACCTCAAGGTACATTGGTTAGGGTTGTATGTTATCACTTCTATACTTGAATCAAGTACTTACCAGTTAGAAGCACTTGATGGAACATGGCTACCCACTTAGTTTAACAGGAGTAAGATGAAGCCCTACTATAAATAAGTCTTCTTGGTGTTTGTAATAAGGTAGTACTTCCATTTAGATTAGGTTTTCAATTATGTATTTCCTTCATTGTCTCTATGATTTTTCAATTTCATTTTTGTTCTTATGTAATAAGCGTGCTTGTGTACATGAAGCTAATTATTATATGAAGACTATTTATGTGCAGAGGACTACACATACTTTTAGTGTGGGGTGGTTGTAGTTATCCAAGAAAAAGACTGTGGGAATTGAAAGGTGAAAGGAATAAGTTGTTACGGGTGTGCTTTAAGTCAAAAGAGGATTGCTTCTCAAAAGTGACCAAGGATGGAGATGAATGAAAGAATAGTATAATGTGAGGTAAGTGGAGGCCATGTTAGCTACCAGGAGAAGGTATGGTGATGAGGTACTTGGGCACAGGAGCACGTACTAAAGAAAATTTTGTGACCAGAGGGTAGGAAGGCATGCTAGAAGGTTATAGTTGGGTGTGAAGATGTACCATGTAGAATGAATGGATTTGGTCAATAAATGAGGGGATATTTGGTAGGTGAAGGAGTAATAAATGCATCAAAATTTGAAAAAATTATATAAGGATGGGATGCGGATTCATTTTTACCATTGTAATTAAGATTATTTGAAGAAAGAGCCAAGTGCAAAGAGTCGAGTGATCGAGTTAAGGTGTGAAGGGTGTGAAACCAAGTGTGACAACTAGATCTGTGTGACAAGAAGCTTGCATCCCCGGTGGTGAAGGGTTTGAGAAGAGTAAGGAGATAGAAAAGGGCTAGGTTACGAAGTTTCCAACTAGGTCATGATTGAAGCAAGTTAGGGTTTGATTCGCAAAGTTACGAGAGTTTAAGAGGAGACATTTTCAAGGTAAAAATGGCACCGAAGAAGGCATCTACGAGAAGAAATAAAAGGAAAGAAGAAGGTGGTCATTGAGGAGAAAGAGATGGCACCCGAAATCCATTTTTCGAGAGATGCAATATCCGTAGAAGGATTCATCATTGGGAAAGAATGGGATTCACCCATAAGAAAGAGCAAAGTGAGTGAATATAATCACGAGGACTTCATAAAACAAGAAGGTTCTCAATTCCTTGCTCACTGTTAGAACGAACAAGCACACGACGAAGGACATACTTGTAGATGACGATGTGGGTGATAATATTTTGAAGAGAATTGGGGTCTACCAATTGTATGAGCTTCCATATTTCAGGAAGTATGAGCCCTTATATCAGTGGCTCATGATCGGGTTGCACAATGAATTTTTCTACTTTGCAAGATGCGAGTTAGAATCTCATCTACACTTGTCTCATTAGTTATAGGTATAAAGGCCACGAGAAGAATATATAAAAGGTGATCTTACAGATAAATCCATGATTGTAAAGACAAAATAGGAGTTGGGATACAGAAAGGTGCTGTGTGGAATGGACATAGATAAATTTAAGAACTGTCTAGTTATACAAGCTACAGCCCACCTTGTTACCAAGTTAAATGATCAAGAGTGGTGGTCTCAAGTAAATACTATGTGGTTGCATGTGGCGCATGAGATGTCAAAAGGGACAATCTACAACATTGCAGGCTATATTATAGAGCAAATAGGGAAGATCAGCTTTGGGGCTATTCTATTGTCACTGGTATTTATGGAGATCGGAGTACCAGATGGACAGAAGGAGAATGTATGGGAATACCCCATGGAGAACAAGTCCCCAGCTGAAAAATTCAGTAAGTACCTATGTAAGGGGGCCATGATAGATGATGTAAAGCAATAGGTGGAGAAGTGGTATGATAGGCTCTGCGCAGCATTTGGGGAAGAGTGACGCATCCCAAAGGACCTACCAAAGAGAGTGGTAGGGAAACAAGTTCATTTTTTTGTATATTAGCATTTCTACATCACATGTTTCCAAATGAAAGATGGAGTCTAGAGCCCTTGGTGCAAGTTTCCTTATGCATTCACTGTAAGGTATTTTCAAGCATCTATTCATAGATTTATAAACACGTGCTGATTGATATTCAATGCAGATAAGGTAGATTGCGATTACCATACATTGAGGAAGAAGTATGTGTACCCTGGCAGAAGTGCTTATACAGAGAGGATCATTTCAGAAGTATTGAATATCAAGCCAATAATCCTGGTTGTAGCAGATGTGGGGGTAGCATTGGTGTATCTCTAGTTGAAGCTGAAAATGGAGAATAAAAAATATGTGGAAGGTGAGTTCGCACTTCTAGTAACACCAAAGGGAAAGCATATAATGGAGAAAATCCTAGAACTTAATCCCATAGAACCAGTTGAAGTGCAGGATGAGGAGGAGGAGCGCGAAGATAGTGGTGGTTTGGAGCATAGGGGTAGGAGACATCCTACAAGTAAGGGTGAAGTTGAGCGCGTCGTTACACCACCTCAGCCATAAGAGGGGGATGATGAGGATGTCAATGTAGTCTAAGGGGAGAATAGTTTTAAAAGGGTATTTAGGATAACAAGGACCCAAGGTGCTACTCCAACCAATGTGCATAAATCACCCAGACTCTCCCCATAAAAGGATGCTACCGCACAGAGGAGGAAACTGAAGTTGAATGAGGAGGTGAAAGAGTCAGAGGAAAGCACACCTAATTCTCCTACACTTCTAAAGGACATAGAAGAATAGGGTGAGGCATCAAAGGAAAAAGAAGAGGATGAGAAAATACCATAGGAGATAGCTACAGAAGATGTTCAGGACATGGAGACACAAGTCCAAAATTTGAAGGCTAAATTTCCTAAGAAGCAAAGGTCTAGAAAAACAAGTGGAGAGCACATTCCACTGGCCATGGGGTATGTAGAGGATGCAAGAAAAAAAAAATCACACACTTCTAGAGCACGATAGCGCAAAAGGATTTATTCAGCTAGGAGTTAATGGATGAAGATATGGCAGCATGCGCACTCGAAAGCAACTATTGTGGTCAATGCACACCCACATGGATGAGCCTAACTTTGATGTGTGCAAAGATTCATGCATTTTGAGATGACTGAAGAAGGCACCTCAAGCAAGACACATGACAATAAAGCCTACTATCATGTCAGATGAGCAAGTCAGCAATGCATTGGTTAAGCATTGCGCGAGGAGTTGAAGAAAAAGGATGCGCAGAGATAGCATACATAACAGAGGAGAGGAATTTTCACGGAAGAAGCGAGGTGCTCATAAGCATCACAGAGGAGATTGGGGACAATGTAATCAAAGCAAGGCCACACTTGGAGGCCAAGGTACCATAGACATTTCCTTCAGCGATACACTATGTGGGAAAGTTGGTGGACTTGGTACTTGAAGATGAAACTCTACGTATGTAAGCACCAGAACACTCTGAACAAGATGCCAAATGAGAGAAAGCATCTGTGATGAGAAAAATTACATCTTATGAAGGGTTGTTGCAAGCATTACAAGAAGTATTGAAGAAATCAGACCAGGCTTTAAATATATGCACAGCTCCAGAGGCACTTATCAACATCAAGACCCTCAAAGAGAATAATGAGGTCCAGAAAGTGATGAAAGATGAGACATTGGGCTGCAAAGAAAGATTTTCAATGGTTAAATAGAAGTGTAAGGCCTTGGTAGCAGCACAAGACTTGGTTGTAAAATGTTGGAAAGCTAATTACATAGAAGATGGACATTTTAGAAGGAAGAATGACATCAATGTCCAGTGTTGTGTTTGTTTTGCAAAATGAGAAGGGAGAGATTACAAGGGATGAGTTGGAATCCATTGTTGTGTACATCCCAGAAAAAGTAGAGCAAGCACTCACTGATTGGTAGGTATTAGAGGCCAAAATAAAGGAAGAGTATCTAGAGTTGATACTGCAAACTGATACAGAGGAGGTTGCCTAATAACCTCATAGAAATTCTTTATTTATCTACATTATTTTATTCTTATTCTTTCCTTCAATTTTGGACATACCCATTATCGGGATGACAATGAGATTAGTGTGGGGTAATGTTGATCAAAGAATACTTGTCAAAGATCACACAAGGAGTCGCGTGGGATAGAAGGCCCGGAACCAAGGGCGCGAGAAGGACAGGAAGGACCCACGCACTGGAAGGCAAGTTTAGATTTCAGGACTTAGCTGATTTTGAGCATGAAGACCTATTTTTAGAAGATGGCATGTGGAACACATCAACGATGTAGAGACGTGTGTACCATGCATTGTTTATCTTTGGAGAAGTGGTTGAAGCATTTATGCATGGAGACAAGCTGAGAATAGAATTGGCACTTTAGTTAACTACAAGAGGACTATAGATAGCACACTTGCATGTGTGGCTATGATTGTAAATGGTGTGTGGCTATTAATAGCATGCAACCTATTTCTGGAATAGATAAGCGGTGAAGGGAAAGTCCCCACCCTATATATATGATGTTAGGTACATAGTAGATGTATGGAAGGAGATGTATGTATGTGTGTAATAGAGAATATATGCATATGATTGAACTACTGTATCAGTTCCATACGTGCATTGGTATAGATTGACAATATTGTAAGGAGCTTCTGTATTTATTAATAGATGGAAGATATTGGCTAAATCTAAGTGTCATTTTGTGTGTAGTTGAGTAGTGCATGTTATTAATTCAATCATGATTACTGTTTAAGCTTGTTCTTTCATGGATCTGAGTGTAGCATGCATTATGGAATGATGGATTAGTTATGAATCTATATGTTACTTCCTTCATCATGTTAACATCCTGTTACAAAGAACCCTAAAGAGGGACCTGGTACCTTTGTGCACTTTGGTGAGCGCTTAGTCTAGGCTAAGTGATGTGCCAATGCGACTAGGGTGTTATCTGGTAAATTCTAGGCTGCATCAATTATGGACAAAGGTTAAGTACTATTTTATGAATTTACACTCAAAAAAATTCAACACATCATTGTGTGGGAAAAATAAATTTAGGAGTGAGATAGTAAGATGTACTAAGTAGGGTTGTTTGTCTTAGCAAAGGAGTATTGTCACAATTAACAATGTCAAAGGAAATTTTCCAAATTTAAGTGTCTAAATTTTGACATTCCCATGTCACATTAATTGTCAAATGTTTACTTTATATACACAAATAATATCTACTAACATTGGTAAAGTTGTAATGTTTTATTGGTTATTTTTCTTTATGGTAGGTTTTTCATGTCATGTGGTGTCATTTCATGTCATGGGTCATAATGGATCCATTAGGAATAGATTCATGTTTTACTACCATGTTACTCTAATATTGCTCATGGTTATGCTTTTAGCTATGGATTTATCTAGATTAATGGATATGTTTATGATGTCCCTAACCATAATATGACATCTACTATGTGTTCCTAAAATGATCAAATATGATGCGCATTGCTTATATCACCAAGTTTAGTTAACATGATATATATGGTCCACACATACTTGATTATTTGGTTATATGCTCTTACAATTAACAATTTCTATTTTGAGCTAAGTTTTCCTTTTTATCATCCCTCATCTCAAAATGAGAGCACATTGTGGTAATTTTTAATAGTCACATCTACCATGCTTTGGGGTACATAATGTGAAGGAATTGACACATTTATTTAAGATATATTATAGGTTTTACACATTGTCATCATTACACATATTAGTATCATATACAAATCAATAGTTTTCAGGCCCAAATACTACATATGACAACTAGCAATCTTAAATGGTATAGATGGATATAGCATGATCAAATGCTAAATTTTTACATATGTTACTTAAACACTCCCTATGCAAGAATGTGGGTAATCAAGTATAACCATTTCATGTTTTTAAATTTAAATTTTTCACTTATTGATTATTACACTCATCATTTTTAAACACTAATACACACTTTGGTGTGTGTTTTTAGGTTTCACATGCATGGTATTAGGGTACACATTCTCAATCTCATTAACAACATACCCACTAACAGATTTTACATTTTCTCATCCCTTTCAATTTTAGTCCATCATTCTCATTATTAGATTAAAATGGGGGCATCTATAATACCCAAAATTTGGTCATTAGTAACCTAGAAATAATTATTTGGCATTTTTCTCACTGTCATCCCATTTATACATTAATTGTCTAAATCGAAAGGCATCCTACTCAATACCCACACTCTAAATCCACTAAGAGATAACTTTTCTTCAGCTTAGCACCTCTAGAACTATTGTTCCTTACACATAACACATATTCATACTCTTTTTACTCATATCACATCTCTAATCGGGTTTTTGCATATGCTTGGACAATTTCACTATATGAGGACAAGTTTGATCAAAAAAATTGTCTAAGGCTAATGAACGAACCTATCTATTGTACTTACAAGATCAAAAAATTGTCTAAGGCTAATGAACCTATCTATTGTACTTACAACAATCATATTTTTAAATGCATAAGTTACCTTAGTTATCTTAAAATTTCTTGAGTAGGAAAATAGCTACATGAGTCACATATGTAAACATATGCACCCTAACCTATTATGTGCATCTAAGGATCTCATTTTCAAGCACACTCTAAGGACTTTCAGGTCTAAACATTGAAACATCAATTCCTTAGATCACATTATACCAAGTTAAAAATATGAATGCATTATCCTTTTACTACAATATATCACTATCATGCTCCAAGATTGAAGTCAAAATTTCATATCTGAGGGTTGAAGACCTTATTAGGGATTTTATATTAACATTATTTATGCACATTCTCACACATCTACTAGGAGTGAGATCTGCGCATGATCCATAGGGCCTTTCAAGTTAGTGTTATGTAGGCAATGCTCAACCTTCATAATAATGTGCTATGATCATTCTAGATTATTCAAACTAACCCATTTTTAGGTCACACAAAGAGAGAAAGCGGTTTCAATACAACAAGAAGCCATTTACGGGTATATAAAAGTGATCACGTGATTTTAGAATAGATCCTAAATCTAGAGAGAAATTTGTACCAGTGCCAAAATTTAGTTGCAAGTCACAATAGTAGAGGATAGAATCAGTTTCCTAGAACAAAATTATCATCCAAACCTTTTTGAAGTGAGAAAACTTATCCAAAACTTATTTTTAGGGTCTCATAATTTACATACATCTTTTTACGCTTTTCATGACTTATTTACCTAGTTTCGTATCATTATCACATCTCTAAACCTCACAAAATTATTACTTCCTTCTAATCTCTAACCATAAGTGCTTGTGATTCGCAGACAAAAAATCATGCACTTTAGACACTATTTAGTCACGGTATCATAATACTATTTAGAGGGTTTTTAGTGGAGAAAGTACTAATTAACCCCCATCTTTTAGCCATCTTGTTTTATGTTATTTCTTCATTCTCAATGTTTTACATCCATATGCCCAGTTTGTTTTAGTCATTTGTTGTTATTTTAGCCTTGCAGGGCACCTCGAGTCGAGGATAAAATAACGGAAAATGACTGAAATAGACTGGGCATATGGATGTAAAATATCAAGAATGATGAAATAAAATAAAACAAGATGGCCAAAATACGGGGTTTAATTAGTACTTTCTTCACTCAAAAACCTTTTAAATAGTAGTATGAGACCGAGACTAGAACGTGTCTAAAGTACATGATTTTTGTGTACGTTTTCCCCCACTTTATGTTGGTGAGTGGAGATCTCGGTAACATAAAGTAGATAGATATGCATACCTAATGCCGACGTAGAGTAAAAAAGAAGGTGTGCGAAGGACTAGACAAAGTGTGGAATGACAAAAATATGATGAAACATGGAAACTAAAGATGTGAACCTATGGTGGAGCGCGTGTGCTTGATGTCGATGTGTGTAGTGTACCCACATGGTTAGTATGTGAAGTGTGTTGCCACAAAGTGTTATTTTTAATGTCATTATTGTTGCCCCCATTTAACTATTTATTTCTCATACAGTCGGACTTGCAAGGAGAAAACAATCAAGTATTCAAATATATATGTATGTGTGTGTAAAAACGTAATGTAAAAGATGCATGTAAAAGTATGTAAATGTAAGATACAAAAATTAAAGAGTGCAGATGGAACATGTTCACTTGATCCATGTCAAAAGAAAGAGTGTAGAAAGGATATCATGTATTGTCAAGATTTTTGGGAGATTCGATGCCATAGGCCGAAGAAGTGTATGGAGGAGATGCTCTGTGTCCTCCAACCTTTAATTGCTTCCCTAAACTATGTGTGAAGAGATCTATGTATTGTCCTAGTTTTTGGGCAATCTAACACCACTAGCCAAAGTAGTGTAGGGAGGTACACCCACTTTGTAACCTCTAAGCTCGTAATCGCTTCCTAGAATTCTAAGGACTCCATGTCCTATAAAATTCATTGTGTAAGGAGTTCATGTACTAGTCTGAACTCACTCATTGTATGTAAACCCACATTGCCAAGGGCAGAAAGTTTTATCCATTTAACCCCCTTAGAAAAATGGACAATAGAGAAGGATGGATCCAAGCACTAGGCAGGGAATTCGGGGAAGAATCTAAGGTCCACATGTGTATTTCCATGTTTTGGAAGCATTTGTAGTGATCCGAAAGGTTGAGAATCATTCAAAACAATTTTTTCCTCTTCTGGGTTTTGAAGGGATTAGAGCTTACCTAAGGTGGAAAACGGGCTCTGGTAGGCCCACATTCGGGAAAACGAGCAAAAAAGGAAAAATTGGGTAATGTGCCCTATTATATTTCAATCAGTCTCTATTGGTCCACTAATGCAAGAAAAAGCAAGAAAAATCCAAAAACAAAAAACTACAAAAAATGGCCTTAAGGGGCATTGAGCTAAGAAGCGCTCAACGAGCTAACATAATGCATGGGATTATTGAAATCGAATGGCTTACCCGAGTTGGTTCTAGGGGTTGGCTAGGTGATTCAATGTAGATCATGGGGTTGAACACGAGGTAGCTTGACACATGTATGGGTGAGCTAGTTTGCAGTATTGGTCACTTTGGGGGGTGAGTCGACTCGCAAGACAACTCGAAATCCCGAGGATGTGGAAGACAACCGATGGAAAACAAATGTATCTCGGCAGATTCAGCATCAAAGAAGATCGAGTCATTCTAGTTGAATGGGTGCTTGGTGAAGGGTGAGTTACTCGCCACGCAGAACCCGCGAGAAGGAGGTGAGCCGAGGATGGTACAAATCAAGCTCGTCGAGCTTGACAAGGTGAGCTAGCTTTCTAGAGGTAATGGAGATTTGGGAGTGGGCCGAACCTGCAACAAGGTGAAGGTAGATTGAATAGATGAGATCATCGGTGATTAGAGCAAGCTCAAACATGTGGAGTCACGGGGTGAGTGGAGGAAGGAGCACAGGAACATTTGGCGGGATCACATATAAGGCAAGGTAGAATGAGAAAACTTGTGAGGATGGAAACATGGAGGCACTTTAGATTCTTAGTTGTTCAGACTTCATAATTTTGGTTTTCGAGAGATGTTGGGCGGGCTACATGTATGGCGGGGTAGAAATCACGAAACCCCATAATCGATGCGGGGTATTTCGGGGTCAACAACCTATCGTGGTTAACTCACTTAGTTGACATCGGAGTTTCAGCAAGATGTTGTATTAGGGTTTGGTGGGTATAAAACCTGATGTGGGGGACTTCAAAGTCTAAGGCGGGAGCATGGCACACTAGGTGAAGTTCACAATTGGATGTCGGGTCGAGGTAGTGGTCCATGAACTCGGTGTGCGGAGGTTGCAAAGGTCCAAAATTCTAAAGTGTAGAAGCCCAAAGTCACCAAGACAACTTGAGAGGTGTTTCAAGGTTGATGAGATGCATTGGGCATTAAGCTAGAAGGTGAGGTAGGTGGCAAGTTGGGTAAGGAGACATGTATTGGTAGGTGGAAGCTCTAGAAGTGACCCGGATTAAAACTTGAATAACTTTTTCTAAACACATCCAAATTTAACAAAATTATTCTTATTAGAAATAGAATTTAGAGGCCCGTCTAATGGAGGGATTAAATTTTTGATATCATGGAGTTAGGTGGGAGAAAAATGAGGGTGAATTCCCAAGACATTGAGGCCATACCCAAGTACCTAAGATGAAGAAAATGCAAGCATGAAGGCCATTCCTTCTTCACATGCCAAGGTACAATCAAATGTGGGATTTACAGGTCCTCCCATACCCATTGAAATAAAAATTATTGTTTTTTGTGGGTATTGGAAGCAAATTTCACAACTCTCCTCTCTCTCCTCTCTTCATCTATTCTTCCTATAAATTGTAAGGAGGGGAATTTTTTTCAAAGGTTGGACATTCTTGTATCTACCCCTTCCTTATTTCTCAACTGTGGGATATTTTGGAGTTTCAAACCTCCCCTTATAAGCACTATAATGAAAAACGCATGCCTATTTTCCCCAATTAAATGACATATATCGACATCTTGGAGCAATAAAATCAAATTTGTGGATGTTTTGCAACCCTTGTTTGTATATTATTGCAACTTCTTGTCTTTTCATTACATTTAAAGGTTTTTGTGCATTATCTTGTTTTATTTCAGGGTTTAAATGGTGTTGTGTTTTATTGGGAATGTTGTGTGAATTTCACTATGGCCTGTGGTGCTAGATCATCCTCCCCACATCCATTTTTCATAATTTTCATGCAGTGTGAGTTGTCCAACACCCCTTCTCTTGGTGTTATCACCCCCTTAGTGTAGGTTTTATTTTTGCATGCAATCTCCTTCTATCCATGTCTCCTTGGAAGTGTTAGGGTAGGAGTATATTATATTTTTCTACATTTAGGAGTAGTGTAGTCCTTGGTTTAGGAAGAGGAAGCTAGCCTTCTCCAGAGAGTTATCCCAACTCCAAGTCCCACAATTAGGGATAACTCCATGTTACATAGCCACATTGAATGCCTTATTCATAAAAGTTAGTAATTAGGGGGTGATATAATTCAATGATAACAGAAAGTACACGAACTAAACTGGTGTAAATACACTATGTAGACTATAAAACCCCAAATGATGTCCCCCTCTTTGGAGGTACATGTGACATAGTTGATAATAAAATGTGGCCCCAAAAGAGGACCAACTACATTTACTCTAAAAATTTTACTGTAGGGGGAAGGGAATGCACTTGGCAAAAACCAAGGCATGCACAAACAAGGATGGCTAGCCAAAGACAATTTTTAGTATGAACAAGAATGCATGTAAAAGATGGTGTGTAATCTATGCAAACAATGTATAAGCTACCAAAAAAGTAGTGTAAACATGCAAGAAGAAAAGGAAGTCACACAAAGCAGGTCACAAACCTAGGACATCACTCACGATGTTGCAAGACACATAAGATCGTCATGGCCGCAAACAAAAAACAAGTGTGCATACCGGACATAGGAAAATCCTGCATACCCGATATAAACAATAGCAAACAATGTAACAAATAAGTATGGAAGCAAATATTCCTGCATAACAATGCTATACATGAAGCACCTATTAGCATGTTAGAAAGATAACTAGTATGTCAAAATCATGTATAACCAAGTAATGTAAAGTGATAAGTACAAAATGAAAAAATAGCACTTGGAAGAGATGAATTTGGATGCCCCAGTGACCAATGTAGGAAGGGTAGAAGGAGAGCATCCATATTTCATGTAAGAGACCTATATCTGTGAATACAACTAGAAAAATACATGAACACGCATGTGTGGATGATATAGATAAATGACATACAACTAATATAACTAGCATGTGTAATAGAAAAACCATGAACAAGCACAAGTAAACAAGAGTAAAAGAAACCATAATATGCAGTATGATGTGGATGGATGGAATGGAATGCAAGATGGATGATAGGAGCCACATGCCCCCAAATGAATGGAAATGTATGCAATGAGGTTCATTTTGTTTTCCCCTCGAAAATCAATAATGAACCGTAAACGATATTGCATCATCGGGAAATGGTCGAAGTGTGTTGTGTGTTTAACGCATTGTGGTGAATGTGTAGGTGTAGTGATGAGATGTGACCTAGCGATGATGTGTACGTGAAACCTATAGCCGAAGCGTATATCATGACCAAATGAACATATAAGTGATGATTTATCCTAAATGTATATCACTATGAGATGAATGGATGAGTGATGATTTATCCCTAAGAGTATATCACTACAAGATGAAAAGATGGAGTGGTGATGTAACCTAAGGTGTATACCACTACAAAATGATGGAATAGATGACGATTTAGCCTAAATCGTATGTCACTAGGCTGAAAATGTCACATGATAAAAGGTTGAATAGTAAATTTGTGATGATTGTAAGGTCCATTTGATTTGTAAACCCTCGGTAGTTGAGTATGGACCAAGGAACTAAAGTGTTTCATAGGGTGGTGAGTGCAGCGTGTAAAAGATAATGTAGTATATGTAATGATGAAAGATGACCATGTGATGAGTAGAATATGTAAATATGCGATGTGTAGAATGTAATGTAAGATGTGTATAAAATGTAAAGTGTAATGAAGTGACATGTAATGTATGTAAATAGAATAATAATGTAGTATGTAAGATGAGGAGTGTATGATGTTAGACGCATAGTATGATATATGCATAATGACAACTAGTATGATGTATGATGTATGATGCACGATATGTGAATAAATGCGGTGTGTAATTCCTATAGTGTAGTGTATGGGGTTCACGTGTAGTAATCACTCAACAGCCAAGTGTGAACCTATACACAAAAGTGTGTCATTAGGTAATGGTCGATGTTATAACATGTGATGAGAATGCCTATATGAAAATGCAAAGATGATAGATGCTAGGGTGAGTGGGGCGTTTTAATAGATGTAATTCCCCCCAAGTATATATGAGTGAGTAAACTAACCAATGATAATGAAGAAAAAAAGTTTGTCATGTAATGTATATAGTGATGAAAGCATGTGATTATGGGATGTATGTGAAATGTGGTGTGCAAATGCTAGGAGTATGATGTAACACTATGTAAGGATGTGAATGAATGATAATGCAAAGATAAGAAATGTGCCTATGATGATATGATGATGAGAGGGGATGTGAATACTATTCCCCCAATGTATGTGTGATGAAATATGATATCATGTAATGTCATCTAGGAGATCATCACTCTCAGGATCATAGTCGAATGGATAAGCATTAGTGACTTGATAAGAAATAATGTTTGGTTGATCATGTAATGATCCATTAAGGTGTAAGTTATACATTCTCATAGCATATTCCTCATCGTTGAATGGAGGAAGTGGACAATCATGTTTATACCAACGAGTGATAATTTGAGTGTATCCTAGGAAAGATTTGTTGCAAATGAAAACATGTTCAAAGGGCATAGGAAATGATATCTCTATATGAATAGGATCTAGAGCACACCCCCAATATAATCAAGCCATAATTTTCCTATTGTATGTGGTGAGGATCAAGGAGTGTGTGTGACAAATAACATGAGGTGAAAGATATGAATACCTTAAGTGGAAGTGATGATGACATACCGATAATAAAGATGAGAATCATATGGTGTAGGATAGAGGTCCTCAAAATCAAATCCTAAGTGAGCCAACATGTCTTATGTACATATAGTGTCATTACACGTAGGATCTATTAGGTTGTGGATCTTGTTTTCATGTGAGAAAGTGTTGAAGACTATACACTAAGAGTATTGTACACTTTCCACAGTTGTCTCGCCGGGGTTCGGGGTCGGACCGGGCCCAAGCGGGTGCTGGGGCAACAGCCCCTGGTAGTAATGGTTTGGGGGGTGCAGCCCCGAGAGAAAAAAAAATGGACTTAAAATGTGCCTGATATACCGGGAAACATGCTTTTCTCATTTGCGTGGGATTTTGACCCATAGGTTTATGGGACAGTTTTGGCCCATGATTTTGTAAAACCACTGAAGAAGTTGTCTATTTATATGGTTTTGTGCATATGGTAGGTATTATGTAACATTGCAAATGTGTTTTGAATTCGGGTGTGAAGTATGTAGAGTTTATTGAGCATAGATTCAAACAGATCTGGGTATTGTATTGAGAGAGCGGTGGCTTGTAATAAAATCTGAGTAAGTGATTCTTGGTGAAATAGCCAAAATTGGATGAAGCATGTTAAATATTGTCTCTTTGTGTTGTGTTATTTTATTTTGCACTTTTATTTAAGATCTGTAATATTTTCTACATATTAGTTTCTATTGTTGCGATTCTATGAGGGATTATTCCAAATATTTTATCCCTTATTTCCTAACAATTGGTTTCAGAGCCTGGTTTGGTTTGCTAAAGTGTTGAATTGGATGGAAATTTTTATCTTGAGTGGGAGCTATGGCAGATGATGGAAGATTTAGGGTTGATAAATTCAACGGGCAGAATTTCAGTATTTGGAAGATGCAGATGGAAGATTACCTTTATCAGAAGGATCTTTATATTTCGTTGTTTGAGAAGGTGAACAAACCCTCGAGCATGACAGATGTGGAATGGGATTTTTTGGATAGGAAGGCACTTGGGACAATCTGGTTGTGTCTTACATCTTTGGTATTATTTAATGTTTCAAAGGAAAAGACTACAAAATAATTGATGGATGCATTAGGGAAGTTGTATGAAAAACCCTCTACCTCAAATAAGATATTTTTAATGAAAAAGTTGTTTAATATGAAGATGTCTGAGAATGGTTCAGTAGAAGATCATTTAAATGATTTTAATATGGTTGTAAATATGCTAGCTTTGGTTACAATAGAATTTGATGAAGAAGTTAGGGCTTTATTAGTTTTGTGCTCTTTACCTGAGAGTTGGAATAGCCTAGTAATGGCGGTAAGCAACTCGGTTCCAACTAACTCAAAGTTGAAGTTTGAGGATGTTGTAGGGGTGATTCTAAGTGAGGAAATGTGAAGAAAAATCTCTGGTGAATCTTCTACTTTGGGGAATGCTTTAACAGTGGAAACTATAGGGAGACAGAAGAATAGAGGAAGCCATGGAAAATCAAAGGATCGAGCAATGTCAAAATCCAAAAGCAAGATAGTATGCTAGCATTGTGGAAATTCTGGGCATGTAAAGAAGGACTTTTGGGAGCTTTGGGACAAGAAGAAAAAAATAGGAAGAAAACAAGGAGGAAAATGTGGCAATGGGTAATGTATGTCAGGATGCTTTGATTCTTTCTTTGCACTATATTATTGAATCTTGGGTTTTAGATTCGGGGGCTTCTTTCCATGCTACTCCACATAGGCATTTTTGTTGATTATGTTCAAGGAGATTTTGGGCATGTTTTCTTGGTGATGATAAGCCTTGCAGCATAGTTGGAAAAGGTTATGTTCGGGTTAAGATGCAGAATGGGAATACTTGGCTATTGAAGGATGTTAGACATGTGCCTACATTAAGATAAAATTTGATATCGGCAGGGAAGTTAGGAAGTGATGGTTGTACTATGATATTTATAGTGGACTCTTGGAAGGTTACCAAGGGTTCTCTTATGGTGGCAAGAGGTAAGAAAGTTAGAAATTGTATTTAACCACTTATAAAACTAATGTTTGTAATCTTGTGGCTTCAAAAGTATATACAACATTATGGCACTATAGGCTCAATCATATGAGCCATAAGGGCATGGAGATCATAAAGAAGGATTTTCCTAGATATACAGAAATAGGTTTGGAGTTATGTGAGGACTGCATATATGGGAAACAAAAGTGAGTAAGGTTTCTCAAGGTTGGACCTACAAAGAAAAAGATTAAGTTAGAGCTGGTGCATTCTGATGTATGGGGGTCAGCTCAGGTATCATCTCTTGGGGTTTAAGTTATTATGTTACTTTTATTGATGATGTAACAAGGAAATTTTGGCTTTATTGTATTAGAAACAAATCTAATGTATTTGACACTTTTTTTAAATAGAAAGCCTTGGTAGAGAATGAAACAGGTCTTAAGCTAAAATATCTCAAGTTAGATAATGGAGGGGAGTATTGCAGCAATGAATTTGATTATTATTGTTCTAAGAATGGAATACACAAGTAAAGATGGTTCTAGGAACTCCTTAGCAGAATGGGGTGTCAGAAAGGATGAACAGAACAATAATGGAACGTGCTAGGAGCATGAGGTTACATGCAGGACTACCTCTTTCTTTTTAGGTAGAAGCGATGAGCACAGTTGTGTTCTTGATAAATAGAGGACCCTCAAGTGCCTTGGATGGATGCATACCCAAGGAGGCTTGGTATGGTAAGAAAGTTGATTATTCATTTCTTAGAGTCTTTAGATGTGAGGTGTTTTTCCATATAGACAAGGATGATAGGACCAAACTATAGGCTAAATTAGAAAAATATACTTTCATTGGTTATGGTGGTGATGACTTTAGATATAAATGTTGGAGCATTAAGCACAAGAAAATCATTTGATCTAGGGATGTGGTCTTTGATGAGAAATTCATGTATAAGCGGTGAGTTGCAGGAAAACATGGAAGAATCCAAGAAAGAATATGTAGCAGTAGAGGATCTTCCATATGGGAAAGTGACACATGAATCAGTTCAAGAACCTCCTCAACAGGAACCCCAAACTCCTATATTTAGGAGGTCTTCTAGGGTAAGAAGAGAACCTGAACATTTTCTCCTTCTCTTTATTATTTATTACTCACTGATAGTGGAGAGCCAGAGAGCTTTGATGAAGCAATGCAAGTAGATACCAGGAAGAAGTGGGAGTAAGCCATGGATGAGGAGCATCAGGCTCTCATGGAGAACCAAACATGGGATTTGGTGAAGCTACCCAGAAGGAAAAAGAGCATTATAGAACAAGTGGGTGTTTAGAGTCAAAGAGGAAGAAGGAGGCAAGAAAAGATACAAGGCCGGATGGTAGTCAAGGGTATGCAAAAAAAAAGGTATAGATTTTGATGAGATTTTTTCTCCTGTAGTAAAAATGACTTCTATTAGAATTGTTCTAGGAATAGTTGTAGTAGAATACTTGCACTTAGAATAGCTTGATGTAAAGACTGCATTTCTCCATGGTGATTTAGAGGAGGAACTATATATGCAGCAACCAGAGGGCTATGAGGTCAAAGGTAAAGAGGAGATGGTGTGTAAATTGAAGAAGAGCTTGTATGGCTTGAAACAAGCTCCACATTAATGGTATAAGAAATTTGATAGATTCATGATGGAGCAAGGTTATATTAGATGTCATTTTGACCATTGCATGTATACAAAGAAATTTGAGGATGAAAGTTATATTATCTTGTGTTTGTATGTGGATGACATGTTGGTTGTAAGTAAAAACATGCAGGAAATAAAAGTACTCAAGAAGTAGCTAAGTGAATCCTTTGTTATGAAGGATTTGGGGGCAGCCAAACAAATCCTTGGTATGAGGATATCTCGGGATAGGAAGGAATAGAAGCTGACTTTATCTCAGGAAGAGTACATTAAGAAGGTCTTGGAGAGGTTTAATATGCAGGATGCTAAACCGGTTGGGATTCCTTTGGCAACCCATTTCAACTTATCAAAAGAGCAGTGTCCCAAGACAGAATAGGAGAGAAACCAGATGTCCAAGGTATCTTACTCATCAGCTATTGGAAGTTTGATGTATGCCATGGTGTGCACCAAGCTTGATATTTCCCATGTAGTGGGATTGGTGAGTAGATTTATGAGTGATCCATGTAGAGATCACTGGCAGACAGTAAAGTGGATCCTTCGGTATTTGAGAGGGACCATGGGGACAAGTTTTGTGCTACAGTGGATCAGACACCACTTTGTGTGGTTATGTAGATTCAGATATGGCTGGAGATGTAGACAGTAGGAGGAGCACAATAGGTTATGTTTACACTGTAGGTGGGACAGCAGTAAGCTAGATTTCACGACTACAAAAGTTGGTGGCTTTGTCAACCACGGAGAGGTGAGTATGTTGTTGCCACAGAGGCAAGTAAGGAAATTATTTGGTTACAATAATTACTTGAGGAGTTAGGGCATAAGCGGGAGGAAGGAAACTGCATAGTGATAGTCAATGTCCTATACACCTAGCAAAGAACTTTGCTTTCCACTCTAGGATGAAGCATATACAGTTAAGGTATCATTTCATCAGGAAAACTTTGGAGGAAGAGAAGTTATAGCTAGAGAAGATTCATACCAGTCAGAATCCTACATACATGATGACCAAGGTAGTCACAAGGGAAAAACTGAAGTTGTGTTCAACTTTGGTTGGTCTTCACAGAAACTAGTGAAGGGTTGAGAAGTTTGCTCAGAGGAAAACTAGTCTCCAAGTGGGAGATTGTTAGGTTGTGGAGCCTATTTTCATGTAAGAATGTGCTGAATACTTGTACACTAAGAGTATTGTACACTTTCATAGTTATCTTGTCGGGGTTCGGGGCTGGGCCGGGCCCCCGAGGGGTCTGGGGTGGCGAGACCCTAGTATTAGGGTTTGGGCGCAGCCCCAAGAAAAAAATTGGCCTTAAAACGTGCACGATATACCAGGAAACATGCTTTTCTTATATGGGTGGGATTTTGACCCGTAGGTTTATGGCACGTTTTGGCCCATGGTTTTGTAAACCCACGGTTTGTAAAAGCTGCTTAAGCAATTGTCTATTTATATGGTTTTGTGTATACGGTAGGTATTATGTAACATTGCATATGTGTTTTGAATTCAGGTTTGAATTCTATAGAGTTTGTTGAGCATAGCTCCAAACATATCAGGTATTGTATTGAGAGAGTAGTGGCTTATAACAAAATTTGAGCAAGTGATTCTTGGTGGATGTAGCCCAAATTTGGTGAACCATGTTAAATACTCTCTTTGTGTTGTGTTATTTTATTACGCACTTTTATTTAAGATCTCAGTAATATTTTTGCATATTAGTTTCTATTGTTGCGATTACGTGAGGGATTATTCCACATATTTTATCCCTTATTTCCTAACAAGATCAAATGGAATATGTTCCCAGTATGAATTATTCATGAAGAATGTACAAGTTAATGGTGGGCGCACTAAGGTAGATGGTACATGTGTAAGTGTATGTGATAGAATGGCGTCCATGGAATAGCAGACGTCGAGAAGGAATCGTAAAAGTAGTAGTAAGAGCAGGTGGCACAAAATAAATTACATATATCACACAAATGGTACCATCAAGCGGTGGTAATTGAGATGGTTCTTCTCAAGGTTGAGGCTTGTCTATAATATTTGTGCATGGAATAGGAAGGTCGGTATTAGGATCCCTATCACAATACTGAAAGGGGTCATAGTCATGAAAGACAGTATACTCCATGCTCTCATGTAAAAATTTACACAATTATGGACAATAGAAGTGATAGCTTGTATGGCATGAAGCCATGGCTTACCAATTAGATAGTTGTAGGAGACTAGGAAATCAACAACGAAAAAAATAGTTTGGATAGTTTTTGGAATAACGGTAATAAGTAATGTAACACATTTGAGACATGGGTAGACAAAACCATTGTAAGCACACAGTGATATAGAAGATGGACTAATGTCACGAGCGGAAATACCTAAAGCTTCAAGGAATGACATAGGACACAAGTTAAGTTCAGATCCATTATCAATCAAAGTACACTTAACAACTACATTATGAATGCGAGAGATGAGATCTAGCGGTGGGTCATTATGAAAAGAGTGAACGTTGGCGAGAAGCTTAGACTTGAATACTATATGTGAAGAAAAAGCATCGACAAAGGCTTGATAAACTGAGTCTGGATGCATGTCAGCACGAATGTGAGTAGTAACAAGAAAGTAATGGACTCTATGTAGTAAATCGGATTTGCAAGTAAATAATCATTGATTGATATACTCATGATGAACAAACCCTACAATGACCAATCCTTCTTAAAATTTCCCGCCACTTTTTGGGCTCTTTCATCCATTTGAGGTCTTTATGTTTTTGGTGGTTAGCCATTTCGAGGTTAATTATGAAATCAGTCAAGAAAACCCTATAAATATAAATTTATGAGACCATAATGAGGGACCAAACACTAGTCACTACTATTATCCATCTAGATTTGCATCCATCTATTACATTGGAGATCACTTGCATCCACATAGCTCCATCACAAGGCACAAGGCTAGGTCATCTACATCACACACGGCAAGGAAGAGGATTACATTTTATTCTCACATTCTATTAAATTTTATACATCTAGTTATTGCTCACTACTTCACAAATTGTTATTGGCACAAGAGTAACTAGGGCACATTATATACACACTCACCAAAAACTACATTTGGGCCTAAAATGTAGTGCGGCGCTCGGATTAAAAAGCCCACTGTTGTGGCAGCTGAGGTCAATCTAACCCATTCATTTGCATTCTTCTTTTTAGGGTTTTGATACTCCTTGGTCTTTTGCAGGTATTTTCATCATCTTGGAATATCAGTGATATCTGCAGAGTGCAATGAAGTTAATGTGACAGACAATGAGGGTTTCGGACCATCTTACAAACTGTAAAGATCAATTTCAGAGCTTTTGCACAAACTAGGGTGCCCAGTTTATAGACCTAAGCACTGTGGGCACCCTAGTCCCTTTCCAGGCACTCCAGTCCAACCATATTACTTAGATCCATCCTTTTCAAGGCTCCTACACAATTGTTCCTACTTCCATATTCTCTAGTCATCTCTATGACACAATCCTATGAGCATCTTCTATTCAATTGAGTTATTTCCTCTTCTCTTTTACACATTAGGGTTAGCATTTCCCTTTTCATAGTTGTTTGGGTCATCTTTATATTTGTTTACAACATATATTTACTTTGTTCTGATTGTTTAGAGCTTATATTAATTTGGTATTTATATTACATTTTAGTTAATCATATTCTACTTTCAACAAATGTATTGATCAAATATTTATCTTATGGTGTATTTACAAGACAATATTTTGGTATGTAATGTTCTATAATTATAATACACATTATATTGTAATATATTATTTAGATTAACATATTTTTTATATTACTCAAAGTAACAAATGAAGGGTTTAACATCTTTTCTATAGTTCAAAAGCATTTGATTGTTTCAAAAATTTACACCCAAATTTTGAGAAATCATTATATCTTTGCAACCACAATTCCTAGAGACAATATGGAAGAACGGTCATGACCATGAAATCACAAAGAATTTTATGGTATATTACACCTTTTTTCTAAGAATCTACAAAAAAATTTATAGTATAGTACACCTTTTTCTAAAAATATTTTTGAAACACTTATTTGTTAGGCTTATGGGACTAACATCCTCACTTGTCTTCACACCTTACATCCTTATTAACTATTTTATTTTTTTACATTCTTATATGCCCGGTTACTGGATACTTTCTTTGGACACGCCTTATACCTTCCTAGGTTTTCCAACTCTAATTTTGTCTCTTATATACGTTTTCCAAACTCGATATAATCCAGCTTTACAATCCATTTATTATCTTACATAGGTTATCCAAACCTAACCTAGTCATATTCCTCGAACCTTTCCTAAAACCCACTTACTATCTATTATTATATGACTTATCCTTATTATTTATACCTATCTTTTCACCCTCCCATGAGCTCTCCTTACATTGGTTCTACATATTTACTAATTTATCTTCTAATGTTATTTCTTCGATCTTGTATCATTTGGGTTCACTTATCAACATTTTTCCCTCCACATTTGAGACACAAAACATACTATGGCTCTTAACTCACAAGAAGCTAAGTATTAGGTAAGTATATTTTATTTGGTTGAGTTCAAATTTTTTATCATTTACAATCATTTTCTTTGATTTCAATGTTGCATGTTTCTTTCTAGAAGACCATATTGTATTACACTATTGTGACACACAATGATCTTGATTAGTGCATATGTATATGCCTTATTTTTCACTCTTACTAATGGTTTCTCTTTATAGGTTGTTAGTATATTAAATTTCCTAAGGGCGTGCCTTAAGTGGCATCACGAGATCAAAGTAAGTTAGTGAGAGATTTGTTGTGTGTAGCATTTCCCTAGCTTTCCCTAGTGTACCCTCTTACCCTTTATAATTCATACTACCTTGTTACTACCTTCTTGACCATTTTAGTATCTCCTCGTATTATCACCTTCACATATACCTATAGTACCTTTAAATCCCCTTCATACCTCCTCCAAGTGTTTGTTTCTATCTCGATTATCTCTCCTCCCATTATCTTTTAGCCAAAATATGTGTAATGAATGCATTGATCATGGTCAATAAATTATAGTAGAACTCGTTTTCCAGCAAATTCCATCAACCATGGTTAATGCCTTCATCTAAGAGAGTTCATGACTTCAAGTCATGTAACCCTTTATAAGGCCATCATAAGCTGTCATTTCTCTTTATCATCATCACATCGTTTACTCTTATTGCACTCACAAATCTTCCTTAAAATGTTTAATAGGTTTAAGGTTTAGTGGTGTTTATACTTGGAGGTCCACTTTCAAAGGTTGAGTTATAATAAGAAACAAGAATATTAGTTACATTAGCAAGATCTACCAAGCCTTTAGAGTTCGCAGCTTTGGTCTCCCTCGTGTGATCCACCCACTTTTAGGAATATCAAATTTTAGAGCTCATATTAATGAGAAAATATATTTGTATGGGGTGTAATAATGTGGATAGTTACTACTATAACGTGAATAGTTACCTAAGTAATAATTCACTATAGTTTAGTAATTTTTTATATTGTTGGTAAGATATTATAACCTATTACATATAATAGGTTTGTGTAGTTTGTATATCTCCTTAGTCATAAGAGAGAAGAATCATATATAATGGAGTACTTCATATTACAATTTAATAGAGAAAATCAATTATTTCATGAGTAAATATGTTATTATACCTTTATTACTATTGGAACTGCCCTTTATATTAATAAAATAAAAGAGAGAGTTACATAGTAAGGGTGACCGGATAACACACAGTCCCATAAAACACCATGAGGGCACTAGTACAGAAAAAAAATGCCACAAGGCGTTACATTAATGCACTCATAGGGAAACCAGATAGAAAAATAAAATCACTACCGTCAAGCACACACCGCCGCACCAAGAGGAGGGGAAGGATCATCTTGAGGAGGGATGAAAGCTCTACTATTAGGCTTAGCTAACTAAGGATCCACCTATCAATAATTGTGATCAAGATACTACATTTGTAATGGAACCATAATTCCCAGCCGGGGGACAGAGATCCAGAAATTTTCTGCATGGCCGGCGGTGGAGAACCCCACTGTAGAGAAGCTGGAAACACCTTTCCCCATAGGGGTAGGTTCCAACCACCCGAGAGGAAGACAAGGAAAAAGGACACCCCCGAGAGAAGGCATAACGGTGGTTGTGTGAGTGGATCCTCCGATGTGGGCCCGCATGAGGCATCCATCGGGGTGATGAAGGCTAAGATGGTGATAACTAAGGATCCAAAGAAAACCCTACTCATAGTGTATGACACACTACCCCGGTGATCAAGAAGATCTGCGCAGATGATAAAACTCAAGGTGACCTTGGCAGCTTGAGCTTGAATTTATATGCGAACAGTAGATAGAATAACCACCTTGTCATTAGTGGAAAATCATATAACAGAATGATCTTGCTTGAAAATTAAAGCATTGTGAGCTTTCCATATATGAAATAGAATACAAGAATGAAAAAAATGCCAAAGAGTATCAATATAATAGGGCCAAGGACTAAAGTCACCAAATAAGTTCAGGTGCCATGGGAAGAAGTCAAGGTGATAGGGTTGGAACAAAGAATGGATCCACCTCTAGATAGATTGAGCATGGGGACATGACCAGAAAAGGTGTTTGAATTACTCAGACAAGAACAAAATGGGAAGATATGATTAGGGATACCAATATGACTAAGCCTTTCACCCATAAGAAAACCTTGGTAAACAAGACACCAAATAAAATGGTTAACTTTAGGCTCAAGAAGAGGATACCATGTATGAGAAATCCGGTGATTCCAAGTGGAATGTGTATAGTGAAAACCCCACCAATCATTGAGTTTATCAATGGCCGGTGAGAGTAGACACAATAGTGATAAATGGTCAGGTATTGTATCGGAGTGGTGAAATTTCCCAATTTCACCACCAATCACACCACCACACTGCCAGAGGTTGGAGCCCCAACTTGTGGAGCATAACATCAGGTAGGAGCTCCTAAATTTTATAGATAAACTGCAGGTGAAAATTTATCATATTGAATTTAACTTTGAGCTTATGCCAAGGAATCCAGTCTCTACGATTCACAAGATCCTAAATGGTATGAATGCCCTTGCGGAAAATGGGTGGCTTTAATGCCCGAG
The DNA here is from genome assembly GCA_018340775.1 of Taxus wallichiana var. yunnanensis. NCBI lineage: Eukaryota > Viridiplantae > Streptophyta > Pinopsida > Cupressales > Taxaceae > Taxus > Taxus wallichiana. The sequence goes on along the minus strand of CM031235.1, from coordinate 430,992,262 downwards.
TTTTTAGAAGTGGAAGATTGCCTTCAATGGAGACCATCAAATGTTATGTAAATTAAAATAAATACCAGCGTGAAATCCATCGTCAATCCACCTCATTAATTGTTTCACCTACTCAAAGGCTTTCTAAATAATCTTGGCGACAAAGGTACCAGTTATCTTGACAAGAGCTGAAGTGATAACAAGAGAATGAAACCCTATTCTATTCCAACACTTCTTGTCATAAGGGGCTCCAAATTCAATACAATGTCTCAAAAAAAATTCCAAGCCTAATTATCTGAAAGACACCGGATAGCCCATTTGACACATAAAGTCACACTCTATTGATAAACATCAATGACCCTCATGCCACCTGCACCTTTATTCAAGTATGAGAGTAAGATGTTTTAATTTTCTAGAGGTAATTCAATTATATTTATTCTTCGTGTTGCTTATATTCATGAGATATTGTTTTGTAGATTTGTTTTTATGGATTAAATTTTGAACCACGTAGAGATCTCGAGACTTTGTTGCTTCAAATAGATTCCATATTAGTTTGGAACTTTCTCAAATTATAGATCTACGTTTTAGTGCTACCTTTTCTTTTTAGCCGCTCATGGTACTAAATTAGCATATTGAATAATATTTTACAATTCAACACACTACCACTGGAAAAGTGTATTTGCATTGGCAATTATCTTTGAAGCCATGGATTGCATTGTAATTTTTTTAGGCATTTTGTCAAGTAATTTTTTCTTATCATAAGTTGTTTCAATAGTGGTATTGATAGCGGTTTTAAGTTATAATTATAGTGTGAATTACTGAGTTTTTGTTAAAATAGCTTTATCTCATATAGATGGTCATATCGTTTAAGTAGTTATTTAATTTAGGTCTCCTTTTAAAATCGATTCAATAGGTTTTAGGATTCATTTTATTATATTAAATAAAAAGGTGTCTATTTAATCTTCTCATGAGTCCCTTGTCTCAAATATTGTGAAATCAAAATAATGTATGGGTCAAAACCGATCAAATTGTATAGCCATTTTATCTTGAGAGTTAGTAAAATTGTATGGTTCCGATAAGAAGTAATTACCTTTTTTTCATCCTTATCATTTTTTATCATCTTATAAAAGTATCAAAAGTCGAGTGTCGAAATAGTCGAAAAGTGTCAAAAGAGTGAGTTGTTGTAAAGTCTCGAAAAATATAAAAGTTTCCTTACGGACGCATTTTTGGTGGAATCCAACATTCAACTTTGAGAGGATAAAATTAAAATAATTGCATTTATGATTAATATTTTAAAGGTTGTAAAGAAGGAAAATGTGTTTGGCTTTGAGGGCTCTACCTCTCAACACCGACCTATACCGCGACAGGGGAGCACTCTCGTGGTGTTGCCCGAGACCCTACAAGGGGTGCTTCCCCTTGACCCCATTGGGGCTCACACCACCACACCCTCACTTTGGAATTTCAATGCCAAAGTGAAAATTGTGGGAAATCCATGTCGATAGAAGGTGGTGTAAATTTGAGATTCATGATCAAATCATTGAGTGGTAGTATGACACTTTGGAGGATGGAGGCACATGAGGTTGGAGGTCAATTAGTGACCTCTCATCAGTTGCCAATAACAAGGTTGTAATTCTAGTATGGTTACTTTTTTTTCCTATTGTGTGGTCTACATTTTAATTTTTTCACTTTTCGGTGTGGTGTGTGGATGCTAGAAAACAATTGTATTAGAGAGAAGATGACTACATAGATCCTCTGACTTTGGAGATCCTCTGAATATCATACTTTGTTGGAAGATGATCGGTTAATGTATATGTTCATTGGAAATGGTGATCATGTGCAGCAAGAACCAGATAAAAAGATTTGTCTAGTAGTATGCGTGTATGATACGATTTACTTTTCAATGTTCTTGTTTTGTTGTTTGATGAATAATGGAAATTTCACATTGTGGGGGAACATGACACCAATGATCCATTTCCATTCTATGCAAAATTGGCTAAAGTAAAAGGCACTTCCAATGGCAATGGCGAGTTTCCTTTGTTGTTCGAGATCGAGTGGTAGCGATCAATAATAGTGGGTACAATTAAGAACATTATGATTCTTATAGGATGTAATGTTAAGTATCTTTCTATTATGTGTTCTATTATTCAATTTTGTAATAAGCGAGTTGTGATTCCTATATACTTCCTTGATGTATAAGCATATTGGTGAATAAAAACACCAGAGTAAGACATCTCATGGATATTTAAAGGGTTTGTGGAAGGTGTTGGTGTATGTGACTTGCCTCCTCGTCACTCGGCATCTTTTCCACCTCACATGGTTAGTCATCTTGCTTAGCGAAATAATAGGTCATTAGCATTAATTAGGGTTTCATGTGTCATGCACGGGAGTTACACAACACTCCTATATATGTACCCTATCTATTTGAGCTATGAGGATGAGTAGACCTATTATTTCATGCTTTATTTTCCTTTGTGATTTGATTTCTTGTTGATTACTTAGAGTGTTCACGTCACCGTTGGAAGTGCAACCTCTTCAATGTGCATGAGGTTCTGTATTGATCCTTGTAAAAAAATCTCATATCTAATTAATTATTATCTCTCTAATTAATATTATTGGTATTTAATTGTTTTTAATGTCTAATCTTTAAAATTAGGCAAATTGGGAAAATTAAAAGTGCATTTTCTAGCGTTATTGGAATTTTTTTGCTACTAACTTTTTGTTGGAGTGTGTATCACCCCTCCTAGCTTTTTTCCACCTTCTAGGAGTGTTTTCAACATCCTAGAGGTCCCTTGGACTCATTTTTAGCTTGTTTTGAATTGTAATCTCCTTATTATTAATTGTGGACTAATGAGTGCATCTCGCCATAGTCTTGCGCAAAGAAGAGGGTTTTTGTTGCGGCGTCGTGAAGTTTTTCTCACTTATGACCTTGGTTTTTTCTCATCTTCTTGTTTTGTCCTTTATTTTTCTTGTTACTATGTCACTTCATGTTACATGTTTCGAAACACATTATGGTCTCCACTTGCGTGATATTAAGCTTATTGCAAGGTGATTGATTGAATGTTTCACATCGCATGAATGCACCTAATTGTAACCTATGCATTATTTCTAAAGTGTTGTAAATAGGGGCTTAAACTAGTGTTCCTTAGAGTCTTCTCTTGTCATGGACTTCAACTTTCATTGTTCTGTGGTCTAACTAGGTTCAAAAACTACCTGTAATGGAAGAATGGGATACTCAATCATTGCATTATGCATGACTTGTTACCCCATCTTCTTGGGATTGCACTTGAACCCATTGAATACATTCAACATAATTATTGGCTGAATAAAAATGACATGACGTATGGACTTATTTGTCTTACTATACTAGGATAATATTCAACGTCGAGTAGAGTTCATTCGTGCATAGAGATTGGACTTGAATTCAAAACCTACATGGATATTTTTACCCTCCATCCAATTATGGCTCTTCCAATGATCTTACATCCATGGAGGACAATGAGTTTACTGATACTTTTTCTTACGAGGGGCCACCCATACATATTGCTCTTGATGCTCCTTTAGAATTTAGTATTTCTCCCATCAAAGTTCCCCGCAATTCTCCTCCACGGGAATCTTACGTTGAATTCTCACCCACCTCACATGTTTCTTCGATCTTCGGTTTTCTCCTTCACGAGAATCTCTGATTCTATATTGATTCAAGGCAAAAATCATGTTTCAGGGTCCCCTCGGCTTCTTTCTAACTCTCATGTCCAAGAAGAAAACCCAGCAAGTTCTAAAAATGTGAAAAAATTGCAAAAACCAAGCTTGGTGCTGAAAAATGAAGAAAATCAGCTAAGTCCTAGTCCAGGCAGTCCTTGGGGCCAGTTGGGACGTCGGGCGTGAATCGGCGAAAAGCCGCCGGGCGTCTTGCGTAGCATCCAGAGGCGATTGGGACGTGGGGACGCGTGAGAGCGCAAAAGGCTGAAATGGGAAAGCAAGAAAAATTACCTAAGTCTTTGTTTCACGTAGTTGGGACATCCAGGACAAAAGTACGCGAAGGACGCGGATCGGCCGGTTTGGCGCAAGTCAGTCCATTTCGGGCGGTTCGGAGAGATTTGTCCCAGCGATCCAGAGACGGTTGGGCCAAAAATACGTGAAGGGCGTGAACCGGCCGATTCGGCGAAACAGAGGACTTTCGTTTGGGACATCCGGGCCAAAGTATGCGTGTGGGGCGTGAAAAGCCAAAGAGAGCGAGAGCGAATGGAATCTTGCCACATGTCTTCACCACAAAGAGGAACAAGGAAGCCCGAATCGGGCGGTTCGGAGAAATTTGTCCCAGACAGTTTGGGACATCAGGCCAAAAAATGCGCGTGGGATGCGAAAAGTGAAGTGGTGGAAAGAGACAAGGAGGCCCGCGGACGAATGCGGCGTGACCGTGTCACGAGGGGAAGCCTTGATGGAAATTGGCTAAGTGTTTTTTGGCCAAAAAATTTCAAAGGGCAAGGTTTGAAGGGTCGGCCCGAGCTAATAGACACAGGACACGTGTCCTAAGGCGGGGAGTTCGGAGCCAAGGAAAGACTTAGGAAAATTTGACAAAGTCTTGGGCCAAAAAATTAAAAGACAAGGATGACCCCGCGCCCCTGTCCTCCAACCAGATCACGCCACGTGTCCCAAGTGGCGGGCGCGGGAAAAAATGGAAAATTTTCCAAAGTTATAAAAAGTCAAAATTTTCAAAGGAAAACCCATGGAAAGGGAAGGAGAGAGAATTGCTCATCCAATCAGTGCCCGACACGTGTCATCCAAGTGGCAGAGCGTGGGAAAAATTCAAGTATTTCCCGTCGATCCGTTTTGGCACTTTTTGCCCTAAATCTTCAGATCGCCATAACTTTCGATCCAGAGCTTGGATTTTCACGTTCTTTATATCAATGGAAAGCTGGTGAAATTCTCTACATGATTCCAGGGTCAATCTTGCATTTTGGTTTAGTTTGGAGAGAAAAAATCAAGAAACATCTCTGGCGCGTGGTAATGGCGAGGCGACGTTTCAACAACCGGCTTTAATGCAAAATCTGAGTCGCTTAGCGCTCTCTTGGGGTTCTCACCCACCACCATAATGAGATAAAATAAATGTGACCTAGAAGTGGTTGGGGTAGATCTGACCTTTCCTCTCTCTTCCCTCTCTCTTTCTTCCTATATATTGTAAAGAGGGGCTTCTTTCTAAGGGTCGAACATTCCTGTTTTGCTCCTCCCTTCTTCTCTTTATTAGGTGAATTTGTGGAGTTCGAACCTCCCATTTGAAACTGTAATGCGACTCTGCCTCTTGGCATTTTGTAGTGTATTGTATCAATCTTTGGAGCAAGTAATGCATGTTTGTGGATGATTCTCAACCCTCTCTGTGTTCATTTGCATCCTCCTGGTCTTTCACTGCAAATTTTGTTATCTGTGCATGATCTTGCATCACATTTGAATGGTCTGTGTTTATTGGCAAGATAGGTGTTCTTCATTCCTCGGTGCATCACCTCTGTTAGCTTAGGTTTATTTTTATGCATCTTCTTACCCTGTCTCCCTGGCGAGTTAGATTAGACTTTGAGTAAACCCTCTGCATTTTTCGTGTGCATCTGAACAGAGGAATAGGAACCAACCTTCTCTGGAGATTCCTTTCTCATTTTTGCAAGTCCCACACTTGGAGAAAGGATTCAATGTTATGCAATCACACTGGATGCTAGTATGATCAACCTAGAAATCTGATCAACATCCAGGGGTGCTGTGATTTGGTGATAACAGTTTTGGCACGCCGGTGGGACACTAGAGGTCTCATTTTTATTGCAGCAAAGTTGATGTGCATCTGCTGCAATTTTCTTGCTTGAAAAGAGCTATTATTTGCATATCTGGTGACTCCAAGGGGAAGAATCAACTGGTTTCAGCAGTGCAGGCCTGAAAACTCATGAGAAGAGTCACCACAAGGTCAAGAGTTGGAGAAGAAGAAGTGTTGTTTGAATACCTACAATTATCTCCAAGAAGAAGGCAAAGAGGAAGAAGGATTCAAAGGTCTCCATCTCCACCAAACAGAACTCTCTCAACTCCTCCACCTGGTAGGCCTTTCATTCAGTCAACAAGGGTTTTAAGACCAATTAGAATGGCACAAAACAACCCCTATGTCAACTTCATAGGCAACAGCCCACTTGCCCTCAATGCACAACATCCAATTCCTATTGCAGCCTTGAAGAACATTCCATACTTCATTGGAGAAAATCAGACTACTCCAGGTGATCATGTTAAAGATATTGCTAACCTTTGTGCAATCCATGAAATCAATGAGATGCGAGTGTGGTACATCGAGTTCTTTGGCATCTTCATTCAAGGGAAAGCATTGCAATGGTTTAGAAGCCTTGGAGCTGGTTCTATCACAAATTGGAATCAGCTGTGTATAGCACTTCATGAGCAATTTGGAGAAAAGGGAGACAACTTGTCTCTTTTGGAGCAGCTGACAACCATCAAGAGAGCTCCCAATGAGCAGCTGACCGATTTCAACTTCAGATTTCAAAAGACTTGGGAGAGAATTCCAGTGGCAGTCAGGCCAACAACAGAAGGTGCTTTTCTCTACTATCTCAAAGCTCTAAATTCTGATATTTCTATGTTGATTCAGTCCATGGGAGGCATAACTATCCCTATGGCTTATAGCATTGCCATTAGGGCTGAAAATTGTTTGATCAAGTGGAAAACTTGCCCCTAGACCTCCCATGCCCTTTGTTTCCAAGTTTAGAGAGTCCAAACACCAATCAAGCACCTAATTTGGCTCCTTCTCCCACTCCTAGAAATCAGAGTTCAAATGAAGCTTCCACTTCATCTCCAAGTGCCCCAAATGAGCTTCAAGAAGTCATGAAGCAATTGCAAAACCTAGGCAATGAGCTGGTTACTCTCAAGAGGCAACAAGCCCAAGGTTTTAGACCTTCTTATCAGCCCCAAACTCATCCTAACAGGCAGCCATACCAACCACAAAGGCCACCTAATCCAGTTGCAAATATGAATCAAACAAGGCCTCCTGCCAATAGACCATTCCAGCCCTATAATCCAAATGCCATATCTGCCTCTAAGGCACTGGTGCCAACACAAAACAACATTTCCCAGGAGTACGATTGGTGTTTTCCATGCAATGAGCCTCATAACCAATCCATGTGCTTCAATGGTGCTTTCAATCAAGCATTAATGGTGACAACTACTGGTGTGGAGGGTGAGGGCAGTCAAGGAAACAACCAACAACAAGAAACATTCCAACAGCAATCAGCCCCAAATGACACCACATTGGTAAATTGGCAAGTAGAGGATTTTTGTGGCATGAACCAGGTAATTTCTCAAGGTGTTGCAGCCAACACAAGGTCAAAAAGGAGGAATTTGGGTGAAGAACAACCATTAGCCCCAACCAATCCACAACCTCCATGGTTCCACAAATGGTTGGCAAGCAAAGTCCAATTTCAAATGCACAAGGGCAGCCAAGAACAGCCCCTAGGCCAACTCAAATACCAGTTGTTGCTGCCCACGTGCAAGGAGTGAATGTGCAAACCAAGGGACAGCAAAGAGATCCTTCATCACCATTCAGTATCATTGATCAGATGAAGAAGACAAATGTCAATATATCAATGTGGGAATCCCTATCCATCCCAGGCCAAAGAGATCTGTTGCAAGCTGCCATGAAGGACTGGCCAACTTTGAATCAGCAAGTTCAGATGCAAGACAAAGTGCTTACAAATGCTGCCCAGCCTGAAGGAAATCATGGAGGACAACAAGGTAAAATGTTGAAACCCCCTCCTTTCTATGTTTCATTGATCATTGGAAATCAGCTAGTGCACAATTGCATGATAGACTCGGGGCAAGTAGCTCAGTAATGCCTAAACAAATAGTTGATCAGCTAGGGCTCCAGTATGAAACAATATCCAAAGGGGTAGTGCAGCTAGATGGGACAGCAGTAGCAATAGTTGGAGTGATTAAAAACTTGAGTCTTACCTTGCATGCATGTCCAAACGTTGTTGTTTTACAAGATGTATCAGTCATAGACCTTCCACCACTCTTTGCCCTTTGCTTGTCAAGGGACTTCATGCCAAGATTGGAGGATATTTGTCTGCATTGATTGGTCACACATGCTGTTCAGAATGAGGTATGGAACCAAAGCCACAATCAGGTCAGAACCTATTGCAAACTTCCATATTGAGCCTTACACTCCAAGTCAGATTAATGCCAATTGCTCAGCATTTGATCAAGAAGATCACCCAAGCTCTGATGAAGCTGACACTAAGGTTGGAAGCATCCCGGATCTAACTCTTGATGAATGGGCAAACAAGATACATGCTTTTGATCCTTATCAAGAAGTAGAAGAATCTGAGCTAGGGGTCTATTGTATACATGAAGAAAATCAACCTATTCCTAGCATCACCAAGCCAAACCACAAGGATGACAATGAGGTATGGCAGCTGTTTTTGACGGATCAAGGAGTAGACAAGGTGCAGGAGGTGGAGCCATGCTTGTTTCACCTCGAGGAGTAAAGTACTATTCAGCTTTTAGATTTCAGTTTACATGCTCCAATAACACTGCTGAATATGAAGCCTTGGTGCAAGGGATGCATTGGGCAATCAAGAAGAAAATAAAGAACTTGCAAGTCTTTGGGGATAGTGAATTGATTGTAAATCAGTCGGGGACAACATCTTTGCCAAGAATGATCTACTCAAGTGCTACAAGAACAGGGTGTGGGACCTCATGGAAGATTTTGAGGGTTTTGGCATCAAATCCATTCCTAGGAAGAGAATCAAGTTGCTGACAGGCTTGCAGCAGTAGGGGCAGCCTTTGACATTGTGGAAAGCATTCAACAAGACAAGGTATAGCCAAACATCCACGTGATTGTGAGGCCTTCAGTGCCGGATAACAATGTTAGTTGGAAAGTGTTTGAGAATGACCAGCAAATCATCCATTTCTTGCAAGAAGAAGCTGAGTTCTCAGCTAAGAATCAAGAAAAATTGGAACAACAGTATGGTGACCAAGTGGTACAGCTGAGAACTAACAAGCTGCCCAAGGGACTTATCACTTTGGAGTCCATTTTTAATCCCAATGATCAGTTTAGAAAGGAGAAAGCAAACATTCAAGTCAAGAGAGAGGATTCAGTATCCATCTTGGTAGAAGAGAACAAACCATTGCAAATTGGAAGGATGACAACTGAACAAGAAAGGTATGAGTTCATACAGCTATGTCAAGAGTTCCCTGACGTGTTTGCTTGGAGCTATGAAGACTTGAAAGGTTTCAATCCCAACTTAGCTCAGCATACCATCGAATTGGATCCAAATACTAAGCCTGTCAGGCAGAAACAAAGACCAGTCAATCCACACATGGAGCCTCTCATGAGGAAAGAATTGGACAAGCTGATTGAGTCAAGAATCATATTCCCAATCAAGCATTCTAGTTGGGTTGCCAACTTAGTTCCAGTCAGAAAGAAGAGTGGAGAGATCAGATTGTGTGTTGACTTCAGAGACTTGAATAGAGCCTCTCTCAAGGACCATTACCCACTCCCTTCCATGGAGCAAATATTACAGGTTGTAGCTGGTTCAGAAAGGTTTTCATTGCTAGATGGATATTCAGGCTATAATCAGATAATGGTGAAGGAAGAAGATCAATTCAAGATGGCCTTCACTACAAAATGGGGCACGTATGCTTACAAGAAGATGCCATTTGGACTGTCAAATGCCGGAGCAACATTTCAACGAGCTATGGATATGGCATTCAAAGGCTTAATCAACAATATAGTGTTGGTATACCTAGATGATATCACTGTCTTCTCAAAGAATACAACAGACCATCTCTTTCACCTCAGGCAAGTGTTTCAGAGGTGTAGAAGGTTTGAGAGTGTCGTTGAATCCAAAGAAATGTATATTCTTGGCACATGAAGGCAAATTGTTGGGCCACATTGTCTCTAGGGAAGGGCTAACAATTGATCCTGAAAGGGTTGAAGCCATCCGAACACTTCCATTGCCACACCACAAGAAATCTCTTCAAAGCTTCTTGGGAAGGATAAAATTTGTCCGCAGATTTGTGCCTAATTTTGCCACTCTTGTGAAGCCTTTAACCATGATGTTGAAGAAGAATCTGGCATTCAAATGGACAGCAGAAGGCAAAAAGAGTTTTGAAAACATCAAGCATGCAATATCACAAGCTCCAACTCTTATCAACCCAGACTTCTCAAAGGACTTCATGTTGTATGCGTTTGGAGGATCAGATACAATCTCAGCTATCTTGACACAGCTGAATAGAGAAGGTTCAGAACAGCCCATAGCATTCTTCAGTCAAACCTTGGAAGATTATGAAATAAAGTATTCTTTCATCGAAAAGCACGTCCTTGCTGTCATCAGGAGCTTGAAGAAGTTCAGACATTTGGTCTCAAACAATAAGATTCAAAGCTGCTGGTGTCTCATGTTGGTGTCAAGGACTTTCTCCTAAACAAGGATTTAAATGAGAAGAGAGCAGGTTGGATCACTCGGGTGATGGAATATGATATTGAAATCAGAGTAACCAAACTGGTTCGTGGCAAAGGTTTGTGTGAGCAGCTCACTTCCAAACAACCAGACGGCTCAGAAAGTGAAGAGGATGTTGTCCTACTACTACAGAATGATCAAGAACAACCAGCTGATGATGCACCCATTCCATGTTGGACTCAAGACCTTGTGCATTACCTCCAAACAGGCTTGTGCCCTCTAGAAGTGAGCAAGGCAAAGAGGAGATACTTCAGACTACAAGCTATCCCGTATGTACTCATTGATGGTATCTTGTTCAAGAAGGACATCAATGGTGTTCTATTAAGATGCATTGGAATATGTCAAGTTGAGAAGATCATACACGAGTTCCATGATGGGGAAGCAGGAGGCCACTTTGCTCCATGAGTGACAGCTCTCAAAATCATGAAAGCTGGTTACTATTGGCCTATTGTGTTCAATGATTGCTACTCATGGGTCAAAAAATGCAAGAGATGTGCATTCTTCACGGGGAAGGAGAGGTTAGCAGTGATGCCCCTTCGTCCAATTTCAGTAAATCAGCCATTCATGCAATGGGGATTGGACTTCATTGGGGTTATCAATCCCAATTCAAGTCAAGGCCACAAGTGGATACTTACAGCAACGGATTATTTCACCAAGTGGACCGAAGCAGTGGCACTCAAGGAGGCAAATGAATCTAATATCTTAGATTTCTATGAAGGGATAGTCACGAGGTTTGGTTCCCCTGCCACTATCATATCAGACAATGCATTGGCATTCCTTGGCACAAAGATCACTGAATGGGCTGTCAAGAATTGTGTGTATCTCAGCACTTCATCGAACTATTACCCTCAAGGTAATAGTCAAGCCGAGTCTACAAATAAGAACCTACTAAGAATCATCAGAAGGACTCTGGATGAAAACCAAAGGACTTGGCACACAAAGCTCAAATCAGCCCTATGGGCTGATAGGATCACACCCAAGAGGTCTACAGGAAGCTCTCCATACAAGCTTGTGTATGGGAAAGAAGCAGTTCTACCTATATCACTTGAGTTGCCAGCATTGGAGCTCATGAAACAGTTGGAACTAGCTGAGTTTGAACCCATGGAGGTTAGATATGCAGAATTAATGGAGCTCCAAGAAGTTAGAGAGTATGCAGCCCAAGCAATAGAGAAGGATCAAGCCTTGATCAAGAAGACTTTTGATAAGAAAGCCAAGGCTAGAACCTTCCAGATTGGAGATCTAGTGTTGAAATGGGATGCAGATCGTGTAAAACCAGGAAAGCATTCCAAGTTTGATGCCATCTGGAGTGGCCCTTACATGATCATTGAATGCAAAGGTAGCAATGCTTTACTGGCTAAGTTGGATGGTGAAGAATTGCAGATTCGGTCAATGGGATCTATCTCAAACGTTGCTACTAGAAAGAAAGCTTTTCACCCTTGTAAATATTAATTTAGAATTTCCATTCCTCTAAGTGCTTATGCACATTGTACTGCTGTTAGAATAGTTTGATTTCCCTAAGTGCTTGTGCACATGTCCTATTGCTTCTAGTATGTGCATGTTTGCAGTTCATCAAGCCTCTGGAAAAGAATTTGCAGCCACGAGAGAACCAGCTCAACAAATGTTTCAATAGCTCAAGGACACAGGTTTTCAAATTTTAGATCAGCTGAGAGGTTATCAAACAGACTCCATGCCCAATGGATTGCTACTGAGCAGTGTAGCCATTCTTCATCTAGTAGGAAGATAACCCCGCTGAGTCACCAAAATTGTTATCCAAAATTCACCCCGGGGTAATTTTGATAACATGCATCAGATTATTCAATCCCGAGCAAGTATATTGATTCAAGGCAAAAATCATGTTTCTGGGGTCCCCTCGGCTTCTTTCTAACTCTCCTATCCAAGAAGAAAACCCAGCAAGTTCTAAAAATGTGAAAAAATTGCAAAAACCAAGCTGGTGCGAAAAATGAAGAAAATCGGCTAAGTCCTAGTCAGGCGGTCACTTGGGACAGTTGGGACGTCGGGGCGCGAATCGGCGAAAAGGCTACGGGGCGGTGCTGCTGCAGCATCAGGACAGTTGGGACGTCGGGGCGCGTGGGATGTGAAAAACTAAAATGGGAAAATCGGCGAAAGCAAGAAAAATTACCTAAGTCTTTGTTTCATGCAGTTGGGACATCCGGGACAAAAGTACGCGAAGGACGTGGATCGGCCGGTTTGGCGCAAGTCAGTCCATTTCGGGCGGTTCGGAAAGATATTTGTCCCGGCGAGTCGGGATAGTTGGGCCAAAAGTACGTGGGGGCTTGAACCGGCGATTTGGCCGAAAAAGAGGAACTTTCATTTGGGACATTGGGCCAAAGGACGCGTGGGGACGTGAAAAGCCAAAAGAGCTAAGAGCGAATGGAATCTTGCCACGTGTCTTCACCTCAACAGGAACAAGGAAGCCCGAATCGGGCGGTTCGGAGAAATTTGTCCCAGACAGTTTGGGACATCCGGGGCCAAAAGTACGCGTGGGACGTGAAAAGGTGAAGTGGCCGAAAAGAGACAAGGAGGCCCGCGGATGAATCGCAGCGTGACACGTGTCACAAGGGGAAGCGCAATGGAAATTGGCTAAGTGTTTTTGGCCAAAAAAATTTCAAAGGGCAAGGTTTGAAGGGTCGGCCCGAGCTAATAGACACAGGACACGTGTCCTAAGGCGGGGAGTTAGAGCCAGGGAAAGACTTAGGAAAATTTGACAAAGTCTTGGGCCAAAAAATTAAAAGACAAGGATGACCCCGCCCCTGTCCTCCAACCAGATCATGCCACGTGTCCCAAGTGGCGGGGGCGCGGGGAAAAAATGGAAAATTTTCCAAAGTTATAAAAAGTCAAAATTTTCAAAGGAAAACCCATGGAAAGGGAAGGAGAGAGAATTTCTCATCCAATCAGTGCCGACATGTGTCATCCAAGTGGCAGAGCGCGGGAAAAATTCAAGTATTTTCCCGCCGATCCGTTTTGGCTTTGTTTTTGCCCTAAATCTTCATATCGCCATAACTTTCGATCCAGAGCTCGGATTTTCACGTTCTTTATATCAATGGAAAGCTGGTGAAATTCTCTACATGATTCAGGGTCAATCTTGCATTTTGGTTTAGTTTGGAGAGAGAAAATCAAGAAATGTCTCTGGCGCGTGGTAATGGCCAGAACTGACGTTTCAACAACCAGCTTTAATGCAAAATACAGTTCGCCGCTCTTGCCAGGGTTCTCACCCACCACCATAATGAGATAAACTAAATGTGACCTAGAAGTGGTTGGGGTAGATCTGACTTTCCTCTCTCTTCCCTCTCTCATTCTTCCTATATATTGTAAAGAGGGGCTTCTTTCTAAGGGTCGAACATTCCTGTTTTGCTCCTCCCTTCTTCTCTTTATCAGGTGAATTTGTGGAGTTCGAACCTCCCATTTGAAACTGTAATGTGACTCTGCCTCTTGGCATTTTGTAGTGTATTGTATCAATCTTTGGAGCAAGTAATGCATGTCTGTGGATGATTCTCAACCCTCTCTGTGTTCATTTGCATCCTCCTGGTCTTTCACTGCAAATTTTGTTATCTGTGCATGATCTTGCATCACATTTGAATGGTCTGTGTTTATTGGCAAGATAGGTGTTCTTCATTCCTCGGTGCATCACCTCTGTTAGCTTAGGTTTATTTTTATGCATCTTCTTACCCTGTCTCCTGGCGAGTTAGATTAGACTTTGAGTAAACCCTCTGCATTTTTCGTGTGCATCTGAACAGAGGAATAGGAACCAGCCTTCTCTGGAGATTCCTTTCTCATTTTTGCAAGTCCCACACTTGGAGAAAGGATTCAATGTTATGCAATCACACTGGATGCTAGTATGATCAACCTAGAAATTTGATCAACATCCAGGAGTCTTTGTGATTTGGTGTTATACATTAAGGATTTTGAGCATGGAATTTTTTCTCATTCAAAAAGATCTCTATTCATAATTTTATGGACAAGTACCTACCCCAGTGATTCATATCAGCTCAATGATTGGCTGAACACTTGTGACATAGTTCTTTGTCATTTGTTGATGCACATTTCCATGCCTCTTCACCATCATGTGGCGCACATGGAATGTCCTCACACAATTTGGAACATTCTTCAATCCTTATTTGGAGACTCTTTTAAGATTGTTGTTGTTTCTCCTTCGATACTGATTGTTTCCAAACCTACTTCATGTGATGATAGTTCAACTGACATATATTTGCTTGTTCATATTTATGATGATGAGGTTTGTTCTTCTAGTTTTGATGATGAGAGTATTGATGAGGATACATCCCCTCCTCTCGGTCACCCTTCAGAGAATGTTGAACCCCCTCTTTATCCATCAAACACCAGGTAGTCATGTTCTCAACCTCATACTTTCATTACACCCTTTACTCCTCTTACTTTTTGTGTTGATGATTCATACATGTCAGACATTTCTCTTCTATTTTTGAGAAACTTTTTTGGGACGAGTATTTTCCATACCTTATATGTCTCTTCGTAGATCCTACTTGTGTTGCAGTACAAGGATTTTGTCTTTATTTTACAAAGCCTTCACACATTTGTACTTGAAGATTCATTCATCTCCTTTGATGGGAGTGACCCTTCTGGGATATCCATCACTTCTACTATTTCATAGATCATTATTGATCCACCTCTTCTTATGTATCCTCATTATACGATTTGTGTGTTTTTGTGCCTTCACTTCGTAACGGCATTCTTTCAACGAATGTTCCATACCCATACTCAGACAATTATACATTCAAAGTGGCATTACCTTTTCTTCTTGAGATCCTTCTTTTCATATAGATTTCACGCTTCAATTATGGACCATCTTCAAATTTATTTGTACTTCTGCCTTCATTTTCCTTCATGAAGTGGGTGGACCTTCAATACACCATTTATGTTCTTCCTAAGGTTAGAAACATTGTTCGATGCGGATGGACCTTCTTACGTATACAATCTAAAAACTACATAATTGAAACTCTTCTTAGATACTTCACGAGCTACAAACTTAGAATCATGTCACAGAGACTTCCTTACCAAACCCCTCACTAAATACAAGTATCTTCACTTGAAATCTCATCTTAAGATTAGGTCCACTAATCTTTCTACACATCTACTTGGGGATTTCTTGTCTCCCTCTCTTATTTAGGATTCTCTTCCATAATAGCTCAACCCACTTAATGATGTATCTATATTTGTGGACTCTCACCTCATGGAGCTTGATAATATTGTCTCCGCCTCACTTGATATATTGTCTCCTTTACATGTTGATCCACCTTTAGAGACACTTCATGTTCCTCCTCCCTCCACCACTGACTGAGACTTTTGCATCCTTCATATTCTATGGGATTTCATCATAAATCATCTTGATTCTCTTCTTCTCCTCATCTTCTTGTATAAATATTAAATTTTGTATACGGATACCCTTAGGTCCTTGGTTGTTGGCACCATTGTTTTGATAATTCAAATTTCTTTGATTTGGAGATATCAATTTCCCATTGGGACCATAGATCTTATGCCCATTGTCTATAGTGGTTTGGTCAAGTGAAGCGCACCTTCCAATACTTCCTCATAACTATGGAAAGGAAACTTTTGGACTTCCTCCCTAGTCTCTCGATTGAGCAAGTGAAGGAAAATATTGCAAATTTCCATCTGGTTCATGTTGGGTGCACTTGCAGAGGAATAAATAACATGGGGCCATCTCTGGATGAAATGGGCAAGAGATTCATTTTTCTCCTGTCTAATATGCAAGAACGCCCTAATCTATGTACGCAACAACTTGTTCACATCAAATGCTTTTATGAACTCAGAAACAAGTTGTTTAAAGGAATGTATAGAAGCTTCCGAATATGGTAATACCAATCCAGTGTGATTCCTTCAAGAGTATTTTGAAATATCTTAGCCACTATAGCATCTAAAGGAAGCAATTCCCGATAGCGAACGTAGACCTTGATATGAGCGTTCAAGTCTCCTTCTCCCTTAAATTTTGGAAGATCCAAATGGGCGCAGAAGCATGACACCACGTATGGTGAAGTCAAGAGGCTCCTTTAAGTACTTAGTGTATGTACCCATTGCATAAGATTCCACCATTAAAGATCCTTGATGAGAAGGTGGAGGAGGAGGAGTTAGATAATATACATTATAAGCGTCGATGGGAATGTATGGGGTCCCTTGATATGGAATGTAGGGAGCATGAATGCTATATGGGTCCATCTAGGGAGTTTTTGAATACATATTTTGTTAGGAAATAAGAGATAAAATATGCGGAATAATCCCTCACAGAATCGCAACAGTAGAAACTAATATGCAGAAATTATTACAGATCTCAAATAAAATTGCAGAATAAAATAACACAACACAAAGAGACAGTATTTAACGTGGTTCACCCAATTTGGGCTACGTCCACCAAGAATCACTTGCTCATATTTTATTACAAGCCACCGCTCTCTCAATACAATACCCAGATCCGTTTGGAGCTATGCTCAACAAACTCTACAGAATTCACAGCCGAATTCAAAACACATCTGCAATACATTTGCTTGTACATCTATCATATGCATAAGACCATATAAATAGACAACTGCTTAAGCAATTTTACAAAACCGTGGGTATCAAAACCATGGGCAAAACTCCGTCCCATAAACCTATGGGTCAAAAACTCGCCCATATGAGAAAAGCACGTTTCCCGATATGTCGGGTGCATTTTTCGAGGATACATGAAAAGTGTACAGTACTCTTAGTGTACAGTCTTCAACACTTTCACACATGAAAAATAGGCTCCACAACCTAACAATCTCCCACTTGGAGACTAGTTTTCCTCTGAGCAAGCTTCTCAACCCTTCACTAGTTTCTGTGAAGACCAACCAAAGCTGAACACAACTTCAGTTTTTCCCTTGTGACCACCTTGGTCATCATGTCTATAGGATTTTGAATGGTATGAATCTTCTCCAACTTCAACTTCTCTTCCTCTAAAGTTGTCCTGATGAAATGGTACCTTAACTGTATATGCTTTGTCCTAGAGTGGAAAGTAGAGTTCTTAGCTAGGTGTATAGCACTCTGACTATCACTATGCAGCTTACATTCCTCCTGCTTATGCCCCAACTCCTCAAGCAATTGTTGTAACCAAATCATCTCTTTGCTTGCCTCTGTGGCAAGTAACATACTCAGCCTCTGTGGTTGACAAAGCCACCAGCTTCTGTAGTCATGAAATCCATCTCACTGTTGTCCCACCTACAAGTGTAAATATAACTGTCGTGCTCCTCCTGCTATCTACATCTCCAGCCATATCTGAATCTACATAACCACGTAAAGTGGTGTTTGATCCACTGTAGCACAAAACTGTCCCCATGGTCCCTCTCAAATACCGAAGGATCCACTTTACTGCTTGCCAATGCTCTTTACCTAGATCACTCATAAATCTACTCACAGCTCCCACTGCATGGGCAATATCAGGCCTAGTGCATACCATGGCATACATCAAACTACCAACTGCTGATGAGTAAGGTACCTTGGACATTTGGTTTCTCTCCTACTCTGTCTTGGGACACTGCTCCTTTGATAACTTGAAATGGCCTGCCAAAGGAGTCCCAACCGGTTTAGCATCCTGCATATTAAACCTCTCTAAGACCTTCTTAATGTACTCTTCCTGAGATAAAGTCAGCTTCCGTTCCTTCCTATCCCGAGATATCCTCATACCAAGGATTTGTTTGGTTACACCCAAATCCTTCATAGCAAATGATTCACTTAGCTGCTTCTTGAGTACTTTTATTTCTTACATGTTTTTACCTGCAACCAGCATGTCATCAACATACAAACACAGGATAATATAACTTCCATCCTCAAATTTATTTGTATACACACAATGGTCAGAATGACATCTGATATAACCTTGCTCCATCATGAAGCTATCAAATTTCTTATACCATTGACGTGGAGCTTGTTTCAGGCCATACAAGCTCTTCTTCAGTTTGCACACCATCTCCTCTTTACCTTTGATTTCATATCCTTCTGGCTGCTACATATATAGATCCTCCTCCAAATCGCCATGGAGAAATGCAGTCTTTACATCTAACTATTCTAAGTGCAAGTCTTCTGCTGCCACTATTCCAATAATGTTCGATAGAATTCATTTTTACTACGGGAGAAAAAATATCTTCAAAATCTATACCTTTTTTTCGTGCAAACCCCTTGACCACCAAAGCCGGACCAAGTATCTTTTCTTGCCTCCTTCTTCCTCTTTGACTCTAAAAACCCACTTATTCGTAATGCTCTTTTTCCTTTGGTAGCTTTACCAAATCCCATGTCTGGTTCTCCATGAGAGCCTGATGCTCCTCATCCATGGCTTGCTCCCACTTCTTTCTGGCATCTACCTGCATTGCTTCATCAAGCTCTCTGGTTCTCCAATATCGAGTGAGTAATAAATAATAAAGAGAAGGAGAAAAACGTTCGTGTTCTCTTCTTAACCTAGAAGACCTCCTCAATATAGGAGTTTGGGGTTCCTATTGAGGGGTTCTGAACTAATTCATGTGTCACTTTCCCATCCGGAAGATCCTTTACCGTTGCATATTCTTTCTTGGATTCTTCCCTGTTTTCCTGCAACTGTTGCTTATACATGACTTTCTCATTAAAGACCACATCCCTAGATCGAATGATTTTCTTGTCCTTAATACTCCAACATTTATATCCAAATTCATCACCACCATAACCAATGAAATTACATTTTTCTGATTTAGCCTCTAGCTTAGTCCTATCATCCTTGTCTATGTGAATAAACACCTCACATCCAAAGACTCTAAGAAATGAATAATCAACTTTCTTACCATACCAAGCCTCCTCAGGTATGCCTCCATCCAAGGCACTTGAGGGTCCTTTATTTATCAAGTACATAGTTGTGCTCACCGCTTCTACCCAAAAAGAAAGAGGCAGTCCTGCATGTAACCTCATGCTCCTAGCACGTTCCATTATTGTTCTGTTCATCCTTTCTGATACCCCATTATGTCATGGAGTTCCTGGAACCGTCTTTTGCCCTGCAGATTCCATTCTTAGAACAGTAATCATCAAATTCATTTCTACAATACTCCCCTCCATTATCTGACCTGAGACATTTTAGCTTAATACCTGTTTCATTCTCTACCAAGGCTTTCCATTTAACAAAAGTGTCAAATACATCAGATTTGTTTCTAATACAAAAACCTAAACTTTCCTTGTTGCATCATCAATAAAAGTAACATAATAACTTGAACCCCAAGAGATGATACCTAAATTTGGCCCCCACACATCGAATGCACCAGCTCTAACTTACTCTCTTTCTTTGTAGGTCCAACCTTGAGAAACCTTACTCGCTTCTTGTTTCCCATATATAGCAGTTCTCACAGAAATCAAAACTTGTTTCCGTATATCCAGTAAATTCTTCTTTATGATGTTCATGCCCTTATGGCTCATATGACCGAGCCTATAGTGCCATAATGTTGTATCTCGCATCGAAGCCACAAGATTACAATCATTAGTACTATCGTGGTTAAATACAAGGTTCTAACCTTCTTACCTCTTGCCACCACAAGAGCACCCTTGGTAACCTTCCAAGAGTATATTTGTAAATATCACAAGGTCTACAACCATCACTTCCAACCGCCCTTCCGATATCAAATTTCATCTTAATGTAGACACATGTCCGACATCCTTCAATACCCAAGTATTCCCATTCTCGCATCTTAACTGAATGTAACCTTTTCCAACGATGTTGCAAGGCTCATCATCACCAAGAAAAACATGCCCAAAATCTCCTTGAACATAATCAACAAAATAATGCCTATGTGGAGAAGCATGGAAAGAAGCCCCCGAATCTAAAACCCAAGATTCTCGTAATATTGTGCAAAGAAATAATCAAAGCATCCGACATACATTACCGTTGCCACATTTGCCTCCTTCTTTTCTTCTTATTGTTTCTTCTTATCCTGAAGCTCCCAACAGTCCTTCTTTCGCATGCCCGGAGCTTTCCACAATTCCAAAGATACAATCTTGTTCTTTGATTTTGACCTTGCCCGATCTTTTGATTTTCCACGGTTTCCTCTATTCTTGTCTCCTATAGTTTCCACTTTGTCAAAGCATTCCCTGAAGTAGAAGATTCCCAGAGCTTTTTCTTCGCATTTCCTCGCTTAGAATCACCCTACAACATCCTCAAACTTCAACTTCGAGTTAGCTGGAACCGAGTTACTTACTCCGCCATTACCAGGCTATTCCAACTCTCGGGTAAAGAGCGAGAATTAATAAAGCCCTAACTTCTTCATCAAATTCTATTGTAACCGAAGCTAGCATATTCACTACCGTATTGAAATCATTTAAATGATATGCTACTGAACTATTCTCAGACATCTTCATATTAAACAACTTTTTCATTAAAAATATCTTATTAGAGGCAGAGGGTTTTTCATACAACTTCCCTAATGCATCCATTAGATCTTTTGTAGTCTTTTCCTTTGAAACATTAAATAATACCGAAGATGCAAGACTCAACCGGATCATTCCAAGTGCCTTCCGATCCAACAAATCCCATTCCGCATCTATCATACTCGAGGGTTTTTTCACCTTCTCAGACAACGGAGTATAAAGATCCTTCTGATAAAGGTAATCTTCCATCTGCATCTTCCAAAGGCGAAATTCTACCCATTGAGTTTATCAACCCTAGGTCTTCCTTCATCTCGCCATAGCTCCCACTCAAGCTAAAAACTTCCCTGCGATTCAACACTTGACAAACCAAACCAGACTCGATACCAATTGTTAGGAAATAAGGGATAAAATATGCGGAATAATCCCTCACAGAATCGAAACAGAGAAATTAATATGCAGAAATTATTACAGATCTCAAATAAAATTGTAGAATAAAATAACACAACATAAAGAGACGGTATTTAACGTGGTTCATCCAATTTGGGCTATGTCCACCAAGAATCACTTGCTTAGATTTTATTACAAGCCACCACTCTCTCAATATAATACCCAGATCCGTTTGGAGCTATGCTCAACAAACTCTATAGAATTCATAGCTGAATTCAAAACACATCTGCAATACATTTGCTTGTACATCTATCATATGCATAAGACCATATAAATAGACAACTGCTTAAGCAGTTTTACAAAACCGTGGGTATCAAAACCATGGGCAAAACCCATCCCATAAACCTATGGGTCAAAAAACTCGCCCATATGAGAAAAGTGTACAGTACTCTTAGTGTACAGTCTTCAACACTTTCACACATGATAAATAGGCTCCACAACCTAACATATTCATGTAAGGTGGGATATTTCTAGGATATGGACTAGCGGACGTAAAACTAGGGAACGTCACATTTCCTGTTGTGGTGGCATTCGAAAACATACTTCCGTCGAACCCTTACATAGGATAATCTTGATAAGGATGAGGAACCATCCCTAGTGTGTCTAACCCTGTGAGAAGATCACCTGGATTTGAACGAGCCCGATAACCTTGTTGTACTTGATATTGTTTTGGTTTCTCATTAGAAGGGATGTATCCTTTGTTGTCAACTGGATACCCCATGTTATGCCCTACTACATGTGTTGGTTGTGAAGTTTGGACACTTTCTAGTTCTCTAATCCTCTCCACTAAAGTAGAAATGAGATCGTTGGGAGAGGATTGAGTCCCTTGTTGGGGTGCATGTGGCGTAGGGTTTTATTGAGCAGGATCATGATACCCTGTCATGAATTTTTTAGAGTTATAATTCATGTCTTCCTCAGAATTATTAATCATAGGATAGGTATTCAAAATCTCAGAGGTTGAAGCCTTTATTCTATCCAAAGACTCATCTATCTGATGATGAGGATTATCTATTTGTGCAAATAGATCATCCTCTGTTTATTGCATGGAAATGTGAGGTCTTGACAAGACCCTATGGTAAGAACCTGTTATATTTGTGATGACAACATGGTTTGCATTGGGTTGATCATATTGCATGTCTAACAATTGATCAACCTCCTCCATCCTTACATAGCTAATTGGGTTTGAAGTGTAACTAGGGAGGTTTGGACGTTGCTTGTGTAATTGTCACCCCACCTTGAAAGAGAAGGGGATTATTATGGTTGCACGTTGGTGTAATATCTATCAGAGCCAAATGGCCCACCAAACTCTCTTCCAGACATATTTTAAAAGGTATAAAATACTTACCAAAATAGGGGAAGAAATGGAAAGATGAGGTAATAGCAATGAAAGAAAGGAAACAAGAAGGAATTAATCCTTCACGTCGGGTTCACCAATTTATACTGGATGAAAATTGACATGTAACCTTCAACCGCACTCGACCCCCAAGGTCGTGTCAAAGCAGCCAATGTTGAATGTGTGTGGCTAACTATAGGAGGATCAGTGACTAAGATCTAGTAGTGTGATCTCCTGGTAGTTGAGTTGGCAAAGGGAGATTTAGAGGCTATGAACGGGTAGCGTAAATTTCCTATGGTTTGTTTTGCCTAACTTGGATCTAAGTTTTGATCTAGTTTGAAGTGTCCAAATTAATTAAGATGAAACTAACAATCTATGCTACTACTGAAAGGAAACTAATCTAAACAAATCACAAAACTGAAATATTACAATCACAAACAACAATTTGCTTCTATTCTAAATAATTAAAATATTTCTACACTAAAACTAAACAAGAGAGATAACTTAGTGTGGTTATTCACTTGTGTTGAGTGTATTGAAACTAAACTAACTTAAAACAAGAATTTTCCAAATAATCTATGATATGTAGACAACCTCCTACATATATTCTCTCCTTCAGATCCACAGGGATGGGAAGAAGAGGATTTGTCACTGGGGTTGCTATGAAAGATTCAAACCCTCTTGGAAATTAACTAATTACTTGTAAATGAAAGGAAATTGATTTCTAATCTATTTGATATGATATAACAATGATAAATTGTAGGAATGAAGGAAATCAAATAACAAATCCAACCTGGAATTCACAGAACAAAGGTAAATCCAAGTTGTGTAGTAATTTGTCCCCTCAGTTTGTCCCTTTCTTTCTTTGTGTGTCCATATGAGTCCAAGGAATTGGGAATGCAAGAACAACAGTAAGAGGATGGCGCTTGAGCAATGGTAGCTTGAAGGCAGTCAAATGCAATGCAAGTAGAAGAGAGATAGCACAAGAGATCTAAGCTTAACTATGCAATTTCTAGCAAGATTGTGGCAGCAATACAATGCAATATACACAAAATTCTCATGCCCTTTACTTGAATACAAGCATGGAATATATAAGATTTGGGATGGGATGTGCCTTCATGCACAAGGCAAGAAATGGCAGTTCAAACTAATTAAATCTATTTAAAAATAGAAGAGGGAAGGAAAAATAAGCCATCAAGACTATTTTTAGGTAATTTGGTTCACAAACGCACCCTAAAAGTGATTTAAGTGAAGCGTCGCATGTCAAAAACATGCATGAAGAGTTTCTGGAAAAAGTGTTCGGGATCACCGCGCCCTGCGCAGGAGGTGGCGGTTTTAGGACCACCGCCCTGTTTTGGGTGGTGGTTTCAGAACCACCACCTAGGTAGGGCGGTGGTCCTGGCACTAAAGGCCAAAACATGTGCAAAAAGAGGCAGGAAGCTAGAAAAAGCATGGGAAGGCTAAGTAAAGACGTCTAGGCTATAAATATACATTGTGAATGGGCTTTGGATCTCAAACACCTTCTTAAAAGGACATGAATCATCATTGGGGACTTTTGTAACCATTTTTCAACAATGTAGCACATGTAATTTTGGGTGTATACATATTGCCCCCTCAGAGAAGTGTCTTAGCCATGAAAAGGCGTAAAATGTAGAGTCCAAGTATGGCATTCCCGAAATGGGGAGTTAGAATCTTATACCTGACACGCCCATGTGTTGAAATGTCGCTGCCCAAACTCCCGCTACCTACAAGAGGAAAAGAAGACTCAAGTGTAGATAGATAAAATATTGAAAAATAAACACTAAATCAAAATGACAAGAGGACTTACCATTTGTGCGGGGATATAGAGATATACCTACGTTAATGCTCCATCCCTATGAACACATACACTCAAAAAAAAGTTTAAAGTTATATATACATATATATATATATATATATATATATATATATATATATATATATCTAAACAACTCACTTTTCAATTCATTTGTGCATATCGAATTGGTGATTTTTGAGCTCTAGGCCCATGGTGACCATTTTTGTTTTTGAGTATGGTTGAATTGGAATGGATTTGGGAATGGTATTTTGTGTTAGGCTTGGCCCTTTGTTGTTTGAATAATTTTGAGAAGAACTCCTAAGAAATTTGTAACTAGAGTGGTCATAAGGGGCCTCAAAGAGGTGGATAGGCAAAGTGCCTTTATTGCTTAGTCTCCATTTTGTGAGGCATATATGATGTTTTGATATTTCGTGCTCATTGCGAGCATTTTGACCGCACCTAGTGTGCGATGACATCATACAAAACTATGACACACCATGATATGTACATATATCTCTTTTTGGCTTGGTTATTCCTTGCATAGAGTTGGCTTACATTGATGATTTGATTCACGTGTGTACTCTTAGATGTTTAGAATTTCTGATTTTCTATGCTTTTCAAAATGCATGTAGTGGACATGAATGCTAACAGAATGATTTCTTTTTTTTCTTTGTAATGTTGATATATGATAATGCAATCACATTGTGATGTTGAACTTTAGTTTCTCTAAGAAACTTTTGGTACTTTGTATTGTTTTGGAAAAACGTGGTGAAAGAGTGATATGATAAGTGAATGAACTTGCCCCACTCCTAACTCCACGCAACCAATAAGATGTGAGGGCTCAACACCAAGAGCCAGAAAGGGCACAAGTTATAGAATTTTTTGAATGGTAATGATGAGAGAAAGACAAGGATTTGGCAAGACCAAATTTAGACACTACAACCTCACTCTACTCAAGTTTTCTTCATAGTTTAAAATGTGAATTGCTTTCCAGTTTATCTAGACTTAGATCCGTAGATGGCCACTTGGTTGAAAAATATGGTTTTGAGGTTTTAAAATCTTTTGGAATTTTGGACATCTAACTCACTTTGTTTTGATTTATGATTTCACAACATTTGAATGAACTACTTCTAACTTTCAATTTTGTCAAAGAGACCCCCTACACCTTGCCCCATGCTATCAGTAGGAAGCATGGGCTCATCACCATGGGCAAGGCATAGGTGAGTAAGGGCATTTCTCTCCTTTCCCAACCCTACATCACTAGTAAGAGACGCAGGATCAACACCGAAGGTTGGTAGGGAAAATAAATGTGTAAAATATAATTTTTTTGTGGATTTGCATTTGACTTATTTATCTAGGAAAAATGTCTAGAATGTTCTTATTTCCAAATATATGTTTATGGGATAGATGTGACACCATGAAGCTTCTAGAACATACTATAGGCAAAGACACCTAATCTAGAAAGAGACTATAAGTAGAGCCAAGTATGCAGGCCTTGGTATGGTTACTTTCAAAGCTTTGTCTTATCTTGTTTGGATCGATGAAATGATTCAGAAACAATTGATGATACCGTGAAGATTTGAAGAGACATGATTTGAATGTTTTGCCAATATTTTCAAAAGTTTTTAGGAATTGCTATAAGAATAAGTCCCTTGATCACAAATTTACAAAATGAACTGGCAGATGAAAATGCAATGCATATGCAATAATGTACATATGGAAATGTAGGTGAAACTACATGTCATGATAGTCTAAGGTGAAGAAAGTTGACAAATATCAAATTCTTCACCCTAAAAGTACACAATGGAGAACCATGATCCTCAAAATTTCCATTCTTTGACAAGGGCCTAGCATTCTGGGTTTAAACTTACAACCCTTGCCTAGAAGTGTATATGTCCAATCATTAAAATCATTTGTCTAAAAGAGGTGTTCATGCACCTCTTTGTCATGTTCTTGAGACATGGTGTGTGGGTGAGCATGACTATGTTTCTTGGCCTTGTTTCCTATGTAGAGCGTTGTGTTTATTTGTGACACTTGTTGAATGATGAGGCCTTGCCCCATGGATATGGAAAGCTTAGTTTCAAATGCACATGGGTTGAAACCAGGGTTTAGAATAGAAAAACCCTCAGAGATGGTTTTGATGGGCATCATTTCAATCTCAAATTTCCCTTCTTTGTTTGTTAATTCTATCATGTTCACACCTAGACCTAGGTCATCGGAGGGAAGAGATGCTAAACCGAGAAGACTACCCATTCCCTATGGTTCAAATGGGAGGAAGATCAGATTGTCACTCTCTAAGAGTTTCATAATTCCCGTTGTGGTTTTAGTGGACACTATTTCCATAGATATTGATTTACCCTTATCTATTTTTGCCACCTCAAATGTTTTTGGGTCAATGACTTCAACCTTTGGCAACCCGGGGTGATCGGGACTAACTCTTTTTGGAGGTGGTTTGTTCAATTGATTCGCAGGAAGTTCATACTCCGTATGGAATCCTTTCTTCTTCTTGAGGTTTTCTAAGTGTATATCAAAGGGCTTAGGATCCCCTTGAGTGATGAAGACCTTCCCCAAATGGAGGAATCTAATCTCTGGAACAAGGTAGAAGGGATAGCCTTCATTCGATGAATCCAAGGTCTCCCAAGGATCATGTTATAACTTGTTTCCCTATCGATAATGTAAAACTCCATCAAGATGGTTTTTGGACCAAGTGTGATTGGAAGAACTATGGTTCCAATCGAGGTCACTTTAAGACTATCGTACCCCCATAACGTGTTTCTTGTAGAGGAACAATTTGTCTCTCCATATCCCAACTTCTACAAGAAAGAGAAAGGAACCACATTTACAGCAGCCTCATCATCAATCATGGCTCTCTTAATGCAATTTTTATAAACCCATACTTGTAAAAATAAGGTAGGATCACCTCTTTGGGCAATTTCAGCGTCAGATGGCATCTTGTCTATATCGAAAACAAACCCAAAGTATCCCTATCATTCTATCCTAGAGGATGTATGTCAAAGTCAATATGATTTATTTGAGCACTAGGAGGTGGCGTAACATGGATTAGATGACCAAGACCTAGTGCATTGAGCAATGCAAAATGATGCAAGTGAATTCTTTAGCAAATCTAGAAATGAAATGTGAGAAAAGGTCTTGTTCAAATCCGATATTAAATCATAGGCTCCTACTAGTTTTGTGATTATAGGAACGTCATCCTATGGGAAGGAAAGAGCGGGTAGGGGTTGTGAAACGTACTCCTTCATCCAAGTTGTTGCATTAATTTCTGGTTCAAATTCTAACTCAACTAATCCCAAGATTTTTGTATTATTGTTTGAACCAAGGTTAGGAGCAACCCGAGAGTTATTGAAGTTGAGGCTTCATGGATTGTTGTTCCTATAGGAATGCCCTTGTTTTTGTTTTGTGAATTCACCTTGAAATTTTTAGGATGTGTAGGGAGTGGATCTCGAAATATGCTCACATTAGCATTCTGAGGAGCTACAGGTCTTGTATAGTCAGATTGCAAGTTTGTTTCAGGATTTTCTAGGAACATGTCTACAAAGAGTTACCTTTGGTTTTGGGAAGTCTTTGTAGAAACTTGTTGCAATCGCTGGAAATTCCTATCATCATGACCTGAACCTTATGGAAACCATAGTATAGGTTAGGGTCATAATCTCTTGGTCCTTTGATAAGTGTCTTGTTGTTGTTGATTATAACCTCGGTTGTAGTTTTGAAATTGGTTGTTATAACCATGATTCATTGCCCCTTGGCTAGAGTTTTGATACTGGTTTGGGCCTTGGGTTTGATTTTTTTTTGTGGTGGATGATTTACATCGACCATGTTGACATATGACATAGTGTTAGGGCCTCTTTGATTTCCCGAGTTGTTGTTATTGTTATTGTTTCCATTGTTTGGAAAACCAACGTTCTTGGCTTGATTAGTAGCACCATTCATGGTAGCACCATGATTGTGATTCACACCCTTAGGTCCTTGGTTGTTGGCACCATTGTTTTGATAATTTGCATTACTTTGATTTGGGGATACCAATTTCCCATTGGGACCATAGATATTACGCCCACTATCTATAGTGGCTTGGTCAATCCGAAGCACACCTTCCAATACTTCCTCATAACTATGGAAAGGAAACTTCTAGACTTCCTCCCTAGTCTCTCGATTGAGCGAAGTGAAGGAAAAGATCACAAAGTTCCATCTGGTCCATGTTGGGTGCACTTGCAGAGGAATAAAGAACTTGGCGCCATCTCTGGATGAAATGGGTAGCAGATTCATTTTCTCTCTGTCTAATATGCAGGAACTCCCTAATCCATGTACGTAACAACTTGTTCATGTCAAATGCTTTGATGAACTCGGAAACAAGTTGTTTAAAGGAATGTATAGAAGCTTCTAGAATATGGTAATACCAATCCAATGTGATTCCTTCGAGAGTATTTGGAAAGATCTTAGCCACTACAACATCCCAAGGAAGTAATTCCCTGATAGCAGTAGTGTAGGCCTTGATATGAGCATTCGGGTCTCCTTCTCCCTTAAATTTTAGAAGATCTGGCAATGGGCGCGGAAGCATGACACCATGTATGGTGAAGTCAAGAGGATCCTTTAAGTACTCAGTGTATGTACCCATTGCGTAAGATTCCACCATCGAAGATCCTTGATGAGGAGGTGGAGGAGGAGTTGGATAAGATGCATTATAAGTGTTGACAAGAATGTATGGGGTCCCTTGATATGGCATGTAGGGAGCAGGAATGGTATATGGGTCCATCTGGGGAGTTTTTGAATACATATGCATGTAAGGTGGGATAGTTCTAGGATATGGACTAGCGAATGTAAACCAGGAACGTCACATTGCCTGTTGTGGTGGCATTCGAGAACACACTTCCGGCCAACCCTTGCATAGGATAATCTTGAGAAGGATGAGGACCCATCCCTAGTGTGTCTAACCCTATGAGAAGATCACCTGGATTTGAATGAACCAGATAACCTTGTTGTACATGATATTGTGTTGGTTTCTCATTAGAAGGGATGTATCCTTTGTTGTCAACTGGATACCCCATGTTATGCCCTACTACATGTGTTGGTTGTGAAGTTTGGGAACTTTCTAGTTCTCTAATCCTCCCCACTAAAGTAGAAATGAGATCATTGGGAGAGGATTGAGTCCCTTGTTGGGGTGCATGTGGCATAGGGTTTGATTGAGTAGGCTCATGATACCCTGTCATGAATTTTTCAAGTGTTATAATTCTTGTCTTCCTCGAAGTAATAATCTTAGGATAGGTATTTAAAATCTCAGAGGTTGAAGCCTTCATTCTATCCAAAGACTCATCTATCTGACGAAGAGGATTATCTATTTGTGTAAATAGATCATCCTCTGTTGATTGCATGGAAATGTGAGGTCTTGACAAGACCTATGGTAATAACTTGTTCCATTTGTGATAACAACGTGGTTTGCATTGGTTGATGCATATTGCATTTCTAATGGTTGATCAACCTCCTCCATCCTTACATAGTTAATGGGGTTTGAAGTGTAACTAGGGAGGTTTGGACGTTGCTTGTGTAATTATCACCCCACCTGAAAGAGAAGGGGATTATTATGGTTGCATGTTGGTGTAATATCTATTAGAGCCAAATGGCCCACCAAACTCTCTTCCAAACATATTTTAAAAGGTATAAAATACCTACCAAAATAGGGAAGAAATGGAAAGATGAGGTAATAGCAATGAAAGAAAGGAAACAAGAAGGAATTAATCCTTCACATCGGGTTCACCAATTTGTACGGATGAAAATTGACATGCAACCTTCAACCGCACTTGACCCCGAGGTCATGTGGAGCATCCGATATTGAATGTGTGTGGCTAACTATAGGAGGATCAATGACTAAGATCTGGTAGTGTGATCTCCTGGTAGCTTGAGTTGCAAAGGGGAGATTTAGAGGCTATGAACAGGTAGCGTAAATTCCCTATGGTTTGTTTGCCTAACTTGGATCTAAGTGTTGATCTAGTTTGAAGTGTCCAAATTAATTAAGATGAAATTAACAATCTATGCTACTCTTGTTGAAAGAAAACTAATCTAAATAAATCACAAAACTAAAATATTACAATCACAAACAACAATTTGCTTCTATTCTAAATAATTAAAATATTTCTACACTAAAACTAAACAAGAGAGATAACCGGTGTGGTTATTCACTGTGTTGAGTTTATTGAAACTAAACTAACTTAAAACAAGAGCTTTTCCAAATGATCTATGATATGTAGACAACCTCCTACAGATATTCTCTCCTTCAAATCCACAGGGATGGGAAGAAGAGGATCTGTCACCGGGGGTTGCTATGAAAGATTCAAACCCTCTTGGAAATTAACTAATTACTTGCAAATGAAAGGAAAATGATTTCTACTCTATTTGATATGATATAAAAATGATAAATTATAGGAATGAAGGAAATCAAACAACAAATCCAACCTAGAATTCACATAACAAAGGTAAATCCAATTGTGTAGTAATTTTTCCCCTCGTTTGTCCCTTTCTTTCTTTGTGTGTCCATATGAGTCCAAGGAATTGGGAATGCAAGAAAAAGATCAGGAGAAAGTGCTTGAGCAATGGCAGCTTGAAGGAAGTCTAGATGCAATGCAAGTAGAAGAGAGATAACACAAGAGATTTGAGCTTGGCTATGCAATTCCTAGCAAGATTGTGGCAACAATACAATGCAAGATACACAAAATTCTTAGGCCCTTTTCTTGAATACAAGCATGGAATATATAAGATTTGGGTTGGGATGTGCCTTCATGCATAAGGCAAGAAGAGGTAGTTCAAACTAATTAAATATATTTAAAAATAGAAGAGGGAAGGAAAACTAAGCCATCAAGACTATTTTTAGGCAATTTGGTTCACAAACGCACCCTAAAAGTCGAGTTAAGTGAAGCGTCGCGTGTCAAAAACACGCATGAAGAGTTCTGGAAAAAGCTTTCAAGACCATCACCATACGCAGGGTGGCAGTTTCAAGACCGCAGCCCTTTTTTGGGTGGTGGTTTTGAGAACCGCCACCTGTGCAAGGCGGTTGTCCTGGCACTAAAGACCAACACATTCGCAGTAAAGCGGCAAGGAGCTGGAAAAAGCATGGGAAGGCTAAGTAAAGACGTCTAGGCTACAAATATACACTGTTAATGGGCTTTGGAGCTCGAACACCTTCTTGAAAGGACCTAAATCATCATTGGGGACTTTTGTAAATATTTTCCAACAATGTAGCACATGTAATTTTGGGTGCGTATAGTACCTCATCAGGCCTAGTTTTCAGGACCCATTTCTCTTCTCCTCTTCTTCTTTTCTAGAGAGATGTTGTTTGTACATGGGTACCTTATCAGACCTTTAGTTGTTGGGACCCATATGGCACATCTTTCTTAGTTTTCTAGGGGAGTTATCTTTCTGTTCTGACTTTTCATGACCTCTACCTCAACTTCGATGAAGGGGGTGTTGGTGTATGTGACTTTCCTCGTCGTCACTCGGTGTCTTGTCTACCTCACATGGTTAGTCATCTCGCTTAGGAATATCATAAGTCATTAGGGTTAATAAGGTATTTTTGTCCATGTGTCATGCATGGGAGTTACAAAACACTCTTATATATGTACCCTTTTTATTTGAGCTATGAGAATGAGTAGACATATTATTTCATGCTTGATTTTCCTTTGTGTTTGATTTCTTGTTGATTACTTGGAGCATTCACGTCACTATTGGAGTGCATCCTCTTCGATGTGCATGAGCTTTCATCTTGTTCCTGCGAGAACTATCTCATAGGAGGATCCAGAAAACCATACGAGGTGGATATTCGATGGGGCCTATTCACGTTAAGGTTTGTGGTAATCATGTTTAAAACCATAGAAGGAGAGAGCCTTTATGTTGTATCAAGGTCATGAGTCACATAGTTGGACATGCCACATTGGTAAGTATCTGTGAGATGAGTGTGTGAATATTTTTCTACCATGTTCGCACTAAGGGGACGATGTTAATAACATCAAGGTTTAGTACTCAAATTAATGAGAAAATATATTTGTATGAGGTGTAATAATATGGGTATTTAATATTATAATGTGAATAATTACATAAGTAATAATTCACTATACTTTAGTAATTTGTTACATTTTTGGTAAGAGGTTATAACGTATTACATATAATAGGTCGAGTGTAGTTTATAGATCTCTTTAATCATAGGAGAGAAGAATCATATATAATGGATTACTTCATATTACAATTTAATAGAGGAAATCAATTATTTTGTGAGTAAATTTGTTATTGCACCTTTACCCATAACTCTCTCATGAGATGGTACTAACCCTAGGGAGGCTAATGCACCATTATTGGTTTCACAAAAGTAAGTATCCCTTACACTTATCTTTCCATTATGTAGGTATGATTGATTATGTTTGATGTATCTTGTGTTAAACCAAGATAAAGTAGCATATATTATTCTATTGCATTATCTCTTATATCCATTTCTTATTATCAACCACATGGCATTACAACCCTTATCTTAAATATCTTAGCTCTTACTTATTACCTTTATTCTTTCTACTTGAAGATTATACTAATACCATACCCCTTGTCTTAGACATAGGCTTTGCAACCCTATGCCTTTGATACAAGTGTGGATTGTCATAGATCCACGACTATTACACCACTTGGTAGTATGTCTTTTGGCTTTTGTTTTGGCTCTAACATGGTCTTCTTTTTATTTCCAGGTTTATATTTTATAGAAGAGAAAGAGGATAACCATATTGACCATCTTGGATAACATAAAGGCATTAATTTGTCTTCTTCCCAACTAAATGATTGAACATCCGGTATGTTTTTATAAAAAAACACCTCCATGAGTGATTACCTAATAATTGAATAATCGAATTAACAATGATCTAATTGAGTACATGAATTTTTGAAAAAGGATCTTTATTTTCTCCCCCAAATTCTAAAAATAGAGGGAGCAACGATCCTAAGAAACACCTAGAGGGAATGATAACTAAGCAAGTGCCTAAAGAATAAAAAATTTGAGAAGCAAGATTAATAATCGATTAAATCCTCGTTGTCAAGGAGTCAAGTCGGGTTCAAGTAAATCCTTGTGACTTGCAAACTTAGTTAGGTTTAGATTCTAAGAATTGCACCCCCTTATTGGACATTATGGATTCTTTATTGTAAGTTTCTAACAAGATTGTAATGCATTAATCCTTTAGCCTATATATTTTCTTCATTGATTAATAGAAGAACCTTTTATTGTTTCTTCCAACTTGTATAGTGATCTTGCATGTGTGAGGTACATCTTTATGGCCTACATGATTTAAGATGGTCCTTATTGGATAAAATTATTTATACAAGTAGTGTTTCATAAACTGGATAAAATTTCGATGATTTTCCATAAATTAATTGGGAAATTTCAATTTATAACTAGCCTAGAATTCTACAATGTTGAACCAATGCACAAATTGGTTAAAAAAGAGGCGTGATGTAGTTTGGATGTTTGCATCAAGCCCAAGATAGTAAGTGGACTAGGACTTAAATTTTTATGGTGCAAGGACAACTCTTATTATGAAATGAATATTAAGGTCTATCAATGGAAATGATCCTTGGAAAGTGTTGACTAGACATAACATTGTGAATGGGATTGCCAAGGATAAACCTTATTGGAAAGGGATTGTGATCGAGAGAACCTGTAGTTTGAATTAATCAAATAATTTTGATCATTACTCAATCTTAGACAAAGCTCCACATTTACGAGTGCAATGGACAACCTTTAACAACCCATATATTCTATGAACAAAATAATAAGAGGTTTAGACAATACTCCAAAATAAAATGATGGGAATACTACACAAAAAAATTCAAAAAATATTAAACTAAATAAAACTCTTGTTATCTACATGATGAATTACTAGTTATTATTTGTATTTTATTTAACATTCCCCCTTAATTCAACATGGTCTTAAGTGAACAGGAGATAAATTATCTAAATGCCTCAAATTTATCTTATGTCAGTGATTTAGTGAAGACATCTCGCATGTTGTTCTTGTGTTGGGAAAAACTAGAGCTGAATGTTGTGATGTAGAACATGTTTGCATATGAAATGTACATGTACCTCAATGTGCTTCGTCCTCTCATGAAACATTATATTAAGAAAAAGTATTAAAATATCTTGATTGTCAACATACAAGATGGTAGTTTTATCCTATGGTAGTCCTACTCCCTCAATTATGTGACATATACATATCGCCGCAAAAATTCCTCATGCAACGTGATATCCACCTTATTTGGAAGATCGAGAAATTAAGTTTTGTTTCTTGCTTCCCTGTGATATTGGACCAAATCCCAAAAAGAATATATATCCAAAAGTGGATTTTTTCCGTCAATATTACATGTATGATCTGATTTATAAATATCTTGTCAAGAAGAATTGAACATTCTTCTTGTATTATATGTCGAAATCCATGGTTCTTCTGATGTACCTCAAAATCTGCTTTGTTGCTTTCCGGTGACATGTCCTTAGTTCTTGCATAAATCGTGAAACATAGTTAATAGCATAGCTTATGTTCGTCCTAATGTATGTCAAGTAAATGAGACTCTCAATCAACTAACAATAGAGAGTTGCATTCAATTGTGGTGATGGATCTATATGAGATAAATGGAGTCTTATCTCTGTAGGTGTGGCAATCATATTACAATCCATCATCCAAAAAAATTGAGCATGGTCTTGGCATATTTCATCTATGTTACAAAGATTTGATTCTTTTTTGCATACTTCGAACCAAGGCAATAGTGCAATAGCCTAAGATCAAGCAATGTTGAACAATCAATTAAGATATTTCTTGGTGGCATCAATCATCTTCACTAAACTACCAGTGATGACTAGATCATCAACATAAAAAACAAAAATCACAAGCTCCCCTTGCTTTTTGAGGTAGAGGTTGGGGTCATAAGGATTCCTCTAAAATCTATGATGAATGATATGTTCATATATCTTGATGTACCAAGCCCGGGGAGCATGTTTGAGACCATATAGAGATTTCATGAGTCTACATACCTTTTCTTCATTTCCAGGCATGAAAAAACCTTTTGGTTGATTCATGTAGACTTCTTCTTACAAATCTCCATTAAGAAAGGCATTTTTCACATCCATTTGGTGGACTTTCCAACCAAATTGTGCAGCTAGAGAAAAAATCATCTTGATGGTTTTGATCTTAGATGTGAGAGGAAAAGTCTCCTCATAGTTAATGCCTTCTTTCTGAGCATACCCCTTTTCTACCAGCCTCGCCTTGTGCTTGTCTATAGTGTCATCTACTTTGTACTTCGTCTTGAAGATCCATTTGCATCAATGGATTTCTTCCATGTTGGAAGGTCAACAAGTTGCCATATATTTTTTTTCGTCACAAACTAATACTCAGTATACATGGCATCTTTCCAAGGTTTTGATTGTAGCTCTTCATGAACTATAGAGGAATCAATAGATTCAAATTTACTCATCAAGGAAAAATTTACTTCATCTTGAGCCTTATTGTGAGTCTATGGTCTGGTGTGGATGTGTCTAGGAGACCATCCAATTTGGTATCGCATATTACATTAGTATACCATTTAGGCATGCATTGATTTTTTGATGTGGGTGGTGGTTCTATCAAATCATCACCATCATCCCCATCATCACTATCTTCATCAGAGGGAAGATCATCATTTATTTTCACAACATGACTGATTTGATCATTATGTGAGATTTTGGAAAGAGTTTCCTCTTCTTTCTTCTTAAAAACTCAACATCCATGTTTGTGTAGACTCTTTTGGTTTTCGGATCCATCAATCTATAGCCAAGAGCTTCTTCATTATACCCTAAAAAGATATACTTTTCAAATTTCATATCAAGTTTTTTTCTCTTCTTCTTGGGAATGGGCATATGTTCATTTTACATCTAAAAACTATGAGATATGCAATAGATGGCTTTTTCCGACCATGCTTCATGTGGTGTTACCCCATCAAGAGCAACAAGTGGGAACTCTATTTAACAAGTACACTATAGTTTTGGGTTGCACCCAATATGTTTTCATCAAGCCAGAATCATCGATCATACATCACACCATCTCCATGATAGTGCGATTTCCCCATTCAACAACACCATTTTTTTGTGGTGTATGTGGAGGATCCATTTTGCGACATATTCCATGAGTTTCTAAAAATGCTTAAACTCATTGCTAGTGTATTCCCCCCTCGATCTAAGCAAAGCGTTTTGATTTCATAACTAGACTTAGTTTCAATAGCAACTTTGAAATTTATGAAATTCTCAAACGCTTCATCTTTAGTACGAAGACACTACACCTTTTTTTTAAATCAACACACAACTAAAATATTAAAAACCAACATGACTAGGTCTCATGGGTCCATGCAAATATCGGTATGCACCAAATCAAGAAATTTGGAGCCTAAAATGTACTTTTCGAAATGGTGTTCTATGTTGTTGTCCTGTCAAACAATGTTAAAATTTATCGGAGTCTTTTTTTAGAGGTGGCAATCCTCTCACCATATCATATTGGGGAGTATGTCGAGATATCCAAAAATGATGTTACCAAGCCTTATGTGCCACAATTGTGTTGAAGATATGTCCTTTGCCACAAGAGCTTGATTGTATCTTTGGACACAATCAATTTGAAACATCGACCCACATTAGAAGCTCATGCAACAATTTTTAGATCTTCTAGACTTACCTCTAATCAAACACATTTTCTTACCGATTTTATAGTCATTCAATCTCATATTGTGATCCAAGAGTTGATTGACTGAGAGTATATTTTTGTCAAACCAGGGACAAAACATTATTTATTTTACAATTATGTGTAGTGAGGGGTAAAGAAACACTGCCAATACCTTGGATATTGTAAGAGTTATCATCACCTAGCGAAACATGATCTTTGGTGGGTGTGTCACTCAAAGTGAAAAATTAATCCTTGCATCTAGGCATGTGTCGAGTTACACCCAAATCAACATACCAAATGGCATTGTGTGAAGACGATTCTTCATGTGACTAAGCACCATACTCAAAGTCTCTATCATCAAAGTAATCTTCATGTTCAACAACATTGCCTTGTTGTGGCTTCTTCTTCCAGTCCCCCTTGTATTGCTCTCTTGTTTTTTTATTTTTGTCCCTAATATTATTGTTGATTATTTAGTTTCTTTCCAAGTAGATGATCCCTATTGGAATGCATTATACCAACAATATTTCAATTCATGGCCCTTACGACCACAAATCAAACATTATTTTTGTTGTTTGTTCCCTTATTGATGGTACAAAGCAAGAGCATGTTTTTATTCTTCTTCTACATGCATGGACTCATCTTGTTGCAACATGTTTACCAACTTTTCAAAGGTCGGTACTTATCTTGTGACATTAAGAGTGGGCACACTGATTTAGTAAGAGGGGGCAAAGTGCTCTCAAGACGATGGGTAAAAGAGAGTCATATGTTGTGTCCTCTTCTAATGCTTGTAGTGAAGATCACAATGTCGCAACGCACTGTAGAAAGGCCTCAATTTTCTCACCACTTTGTTTAATTTGAGAAGTTTGTTTTTGGACTCGTAGACTATGCTCAATTTATCCCACGCTTATTTATTTGTTTTGGCATCTTGAATGTGTGGTTGCACTTGTCGTCGAGACTCCAAACAAGATGATCAATTTCGCCTTCTAATTGGCTCGATCAAACTACCTTTGACAATTTGCATCATTTTTAAGTCGAATGAGAGTTCTTTCAATCACATTCCATGTCTTTAAATTCAAGTTGAGTCTTGATTTTGGTCTTCCATGCCACATAGTTATCGCCTCGTAGGAGCTAGGAATGTGGCGAAAAAAATTCAGAGCATTTGCAACCATTGTAGGAGAGAGTCGTACCAAACAGATTCCCTTCTCAATGACTTGTTAGTCCAATTAAATTACAATGCACTAAAATTTTGAAAATGCTCCCGTCCCAAAAAAACATTTTTTTGCAAAAAAAAGGCGTTTTGGCCTCTTGCGAGATACCCCCTTACAAATGGAAAAGCTTGCAAGTTTTTCGTATTTTCCATTAAATTTTGCAAAAAGAAAAAAGGAAAAATTGACTCTATGGTCTCGTTTGTTTACAAAAATAATTATTTAAGCTTAGACGAACTCCACATTTATAGGCAATGGACACCCATTAACAACCCCTACATTCTAGGAGAAAAGGGTAATGTCTTTGGTTATGAGAAAAGGGTAATTGTTTACAAATTTCTTTTACCTCAAGAATACCGTGTAATATTTTGACGAAGGATTTGAAACCCCTTTATTGTTGGTTTCTACATTGATTCTAATACTTCAATTTGGAATGACATCAAGTGGACTAGGAGTCATCCAATATTTGATTTCTCCTCTAAAAACTTGCATACTTCAAGTTTTTTCCTTAGTTCTTTATTAAAAACAGGTTTTTGTATAATTCCATTGATAGATACTTTGATAGAATTCTTGTTATATGATCTGCATATCAAATCTAAAAAGTCTTATTTCGTGTGATTACACTAAGAGATGTTTATTGGAATCAAGAAAGGGGTGATGTGTTGTAACATCCTTGAGTGTTTATTTTTAATTACAACCTTTAAATTTGATATCCATTTGACTATCACTAAGATTTTTTTCCTTTTCTTTGGAGTCAATTGAAAAATTATGTTCGCCATATAATAGAATTTAGAACCTTTTTTTCTTGCAAAAATATTTATGAGCTTTACAACTATTGTAGCTAGATTGACACCATTTTCCACCATTCAATAGAAATTTTGTGAAGAAGGTTATTAATAATTTTGGTGTGCAAAAACACCAAGAACAGGGCCTTGAGTTTGATATCTCCCAATATTTTTCAAATATATGTATTTAAGATATATATACTAGTTATTGTTACACCAAAACCTCGGTGTCAATGGCTTTCCAAATGTGGCTTAATTGATAATCTTTGTATGGTGTGTGGCAAGTCATAAACTATCAAGAATCTTTTATTGTCTCCTCAATGTGCTTAGAAAGCCTTTCTTATTTTTGGTCTAAATATGTTCAAAAAGATGTCTTGGTTATATATCACTTTTGGTAGTATTGGAACACAGTGAATACTAGAATTTTCCTTGGATTGACTCTGCCAAATTGAACTCAAGTGGATCCTCGTACTAGGGAAGTGGAAATAGATGAGCATAATTGGGATGTATTCAGTAATTTCTATCTTGAACAAATACAAATTGCTAGAGAACGTAGAGAGACAATAGAGCAATAGCTTGCAGCAGATAGCTACATTCTTTTGATTCAAAGTTGTTACACTCCAATTATGGCATTGCCATGAATTTCCTTAACGAAAAACCACAATAAAAGAAACATGCTGTTAGGTTGAAAATCAATCATAAAGGATAATACGTAATAACCTTTTCTAGTTGAAACAACTTAATAGTCGAGATTCAGTGGTTAAGAAACTAGACGCCAAAGTCATTTGCTACAAAGAGCCTCAATATTTCCTACATATACCCAACTGACGTCACACCATATTCTTGCCGATGCACCCTCCATGTCATAAACGTGGAGAGAGATGTTGAACTGCACTTCACACTGAATAAAACACTGCCCAAGATACTGAAAAGAAAATTGTGTTCAACTGTGAGGCAAAGTTGTAGAAGAGATCTGAAAATATCGAGGCACGACTAGGTTTTAAAACAAAAATAATCGCCATCAAAAAAGAGAAGCTAATAATAGTTATTGTAATTGAAGTCTATGTGCGGTATAGAAACCAACCAGATATTCACTATAAAACAGAGAATAACTCCCAGAAATTAGAAAAGAACATGGGGTTTTAATCGTCATAAAAACTGTCGTGCAATTCTCCATCATTGTCAGGAATACAACTCGGAGGACATCAAGCACGCTCCTGAAAGGTAAACGAAAAGTAACCTTCATGGTTGTCTAAACATGATCATATAGGTTAAGTGGTCGACCATAGTAAGTGCATTTGTTGGTCTACTGTACGCTACCCAGATGTAACCATCCATGCCTAACCAGCAAATTTTTTAAAATTGAACCTTTACATTACAAAATAATTGCTTTAGTAGATCATGATGGACATACTTCATTTATCACATACATCCAACACAATATATATAGCTTAGTCTTGTCATTAATTTATTTCCCACGCCCACAGCTTACTAGTTTGAACTGAATGGCTGGATGACTGCTCAGGCACAAGGACTGAAGCAGTCTAGAAAACCCTAGCAGAATCCATAGTGCTGTAAATATCTATAAACCTGATCATAATACAAGCTTATACATGTAAGAGGAATAAACCAATATCAAGCTAAGATTTCAATACTCGATCCAAATTAGTTACAAAAATTTACTGAATAGTGGAAACTCGTGTTTCAGATAATGGATATGCTTTCGTACACAAGAAGAGAGACGTGAATCAAGTAGCTCAGAATCCAGATAATTCTACATGTGCCTTCATGGCATAAAGCTCGCAAGCTACCTAATGCTCCAGAAAAATGAGTTTTTGTAGTAAGCAGTATACCAGTTAATAAATCTCTCAAAAGATTATTCAGAGACTTGTTCCAAAGGTAGTCATTGCATAGGCCTGTTAAAAAAATTGAT
Organism: Taxus wallichiana var. yunnanensis; assembly: GCA_018340775.1. NCBI lineage: Eukaryota > Viridiplantae > Streptophyta > Pinopsida > Cupressales > Taxaceae > Taxus > Taxus wallichiana. The sequence goes on along the minus strand of CM031235.1, from coordinate 430,951,163 downwards.
AATACATAGTTATTAAATCTGCAGACCCACATCCCAGCGTTATGAATGACAAATATCCCCAAAAATTACAAGTCTTGTGTATTCACTATTCAGCTTATACCATTAAACCTTCGATATTTTAAGCCATTCATCAAGCTTCACCATAACAATTACAAATTAATATATCCTTTGGCATTGATAACTGCTAAGAATATGGCAGAGAAATGGTAACTACTACTAATACAACAGATGTGGTCTCCTCGGTTGATTTTAAGCACAACTGCTTCAGAGTCCACTTCAGATATTCCTGGAAATAAGCAATTGTCCAAAAAGCTCTGTTTAAAGCAGCAACTTAAATCTGCCAATCAATGGGTGTCAAACCTGATTTTTCTAGAATCTTGTTTGCTTGAGAAAAATGTCTGTCGCACAATCAAGCCATCAGAAAAGTATAAGACAAGTTAAACATAGAAGCATGTTGGCATGGAAACACAAGCTGTAAAGCTAATTAACCTACATCATCAAGTCATTTTCTATTTCTGAATACTTCCTACCCTGTACGAGCTTAAAGAACTAGTGATTGGCAAGGAATGAAATGAACCTGCACTGAAAGAACCCTTTGTGAGCAGACAGTCCTGAGGGATGCCGCTTTCAATATATGGTGTTTATTTGTATCAATTATCCTTCCAACAAGAAAAAGCACTTCAAAATGAGAACATATAAGATGTACATGTGAGCTAAGCCACGAAAATCAAAATGCATGACTTCAAAGAAGACAAACTGGAATAAACAAAACTGTACCGTATTTTCTCTTGAGCTGAGTTCCCCCACAAAATAAAGATAACTTCAGATCTTTTCAAAGAAATTGCACGAATCACAGCATCAGTAAAAACCTCCCACCCTCTTTTTGCATGTGAGTTTGCTTGATGTGCTCGCACTAAGAGACAAAATAACTGCAGTTAGGAGCCACAATTCCTTAATGCCTGCAGAGCTATATAGGCTAGCCTGAAAGTACTTCAAACCATCTATGTCAAGATTTTACCCATATTACTATATTGTTCATTACATTTTTCTTCTAAGCTATACAACAGTTAATAATTTGTCAGTATAGGCTGCAATTCAAACATGAATTGCCAATATAATTTCACAAAGCTCTAGTACTCTCTTTTATCATTTTATGCATAACCAGTATTTGTGGCTCAAACAATGAAATGCAAGAAAACTTATTTCAGGAAAATGGCCGGAAATGGACACAGATCATCAAAGCCATAAGAGTCCCCCTCTGTTCAGCTTGTAAGGGTAAGGTCTTCCTTACCTGTCATGCCATTCAAGTTATCTATTATATGGGAAACTCCAATGCTACTTGGGCACCATATTCTTTACTGCTAAAAGTCGACACAAGACCCCTAAAGCTGAAGTCTGAAAGGCCCAGTGTAAATTGAATGTAAAACAAAAAGGTAAATTTGAAAGCAAGCTGAGACAACTTTATGGTTGAAATTGGGCCAATCGCGTTAAAAAGATTCAATATCAGCAAGTTTAAACAAAGTTTCCAGTCATCTTGATGCATATATTAAAAATGCACTTAATCACATAATTTGAATCAAAATGTACATTACTCCTTTTTCCCATTTTATACCTCAGTATATTATAGTTTATGGATATTGAACAAATAAAAAAATGCCTATCATGAATCATCCATATATCCCCACGTCATATGTAAGTACTAAGAAGGAACTGCAGAGAAGAGCAACGAACCCACAATTCAGAAGCACTACACAAAGATAGAATCCTTAATTGAGAAGTAAAACAGACAAAGAAAAACATAAAACATAGCCTGGGTAAAAAAGCCAAAATCCAAATGGAGCAATGGAGAGGATTTCAAAGGAATTATACAGTTGACAAGAAAAAAGTCCTCAAAAGGATAATCTATGGAAAAATCTAGATAGTACAGCGGTTAATAGCAAGGAACATCCAGAATAACAATATGTAATCTCAATAAACACAAGATGCCCCGTATTGTCCTATTACATGTAGAAAAAGGAAAGAAAGAAACTATATTAGTGTCCACGAGAAATCAAAACAAGTCAATGGAACTCGACAGTCTATCCAATAACAATATCGCAATCGGGAGCCAAACATGAGCTCTAATATGTAAAAGAAACACTCCAAAATGGGCAAACACTTCTAGCAATAAGTGACATCCAAATATTTTGGACGAAACTTTTATTTAGTGTTTGTTAGAATGGATCCACTAAAAATGATATCAAGGCTTTAGAAATAAGAGCAAAACTTGTTATGTTGGCCATAGCCATGTATATAATATGTTGTTGTATACAATAATATCACATGCATACTTTCAAAAGAAAAGTTACTTTAATTGATCATGTCAATAATATCACATGCAAGCATTCAAAGCATCAACTTGGACAAACACTTTTAGCAATAGGTAACATTCAAATAGCATAACAATAGTGGAGAGCAAGTTGATTTACATTTTTGCTATGCATTCTGTCATAGTTGTATGCAACTGGTCATCACAAGGGTTGCAGCATAAGTATATGAATTGTTTTCAGCGTCACGTGGTTATTGTACAATGATATGGGCATCCAAATGATTGTAGCATTGATGTATAGGTCTCTTATTAACATCACAAAAATGTTGTATTATGCATTTAAGTATCACATTGTCACAAAAGACTATTTTTGGCATGCATGTAGCACATCTATGGAAAATTTGGTGTTTATGATGTGCACGTGAGGACCTTTAATTGATACAGTAGAGATGTAACATGCATAGATTCAAAATTTGCCAACTGCCGAGAAATCGCGATACATGTACTGAACGGTTTATCTTTGCATAAATCGCAAGAAGATAAATGTCGATTAATCAGCAATTTTTTCTGAGTAATCACTGTCATTGGCAAAAATCGCCAATTAATCGGCACTGACTCGCCATTAACCGGAAAGTTCAAGCATTCATAAAAGCCCTTAACAGAATGGAAAAAGAGACTTTTTCATGCTTATTTCTGCATTGAACTCCATGTTTTTCCACACGAATAACTCAGCAAATTATGGCCATTTTCGAATATATGCTCTTACAGTTCTGTGTTTATTTACCAACTTGTATCTGCTTGATAAACCTTTCAGACTGTCCTTTAAGGTCTTCACTTCATTCTATAATATTGTAGATAGAAGTGTTAATCAGCAAGCAAGCTGCAGATTGGTGAACATCCTGCCTTTTCTTATTGCTGTTAATCCAAATAACTGATTGTGCAGTTTCTCTATGTAATTCATTCACTCTTTCAGTACAACAATACATACTGATTCAGTGATTCCTACTGCTTTTCAATACATACTCCATTTTCAAACCTCAAGGAAAACACTTATGTATTCTCTACATTCATTTCTCATGTCATTTAACAATGTTTTACATTTTATTTAAGTTTATTTTGTGAATTTATATGTTTTTAAGTAGCAATAAAGTTGCCGATAAACTGGCAGCTGTGCTCATGTCAGTGGCAGTTTTTTTATGTACGTTGCTTGTGAATTTATTTGTCCAGGATTCAGGGGAGATTAAATTGACGGCTGCAAACATTGTCTCTTCATCTTCTTGACAATTGGGATCCTTTAAGGTATGAAAATACATTTCTAGCATTGTATAAGCAATAGGCAAGGAGTACGGACTAAGAATTAGGAGTGTAGAAGTGTAATGGACATGAGTGAGTGATAGGAAGTAGAGTTAAAAGAAGCAATCAGCAATATAGTGCTGATTCATACTCCATGTGGTGCTCTTCATAATATGCCAGTAAGCAAACATAAGAAAGAGAGAGGTAGCACAGAGTTGAGAGATTAGTGCTCCACAAAGCTCTTTGTAAATGCCCAATTGCTAAAGGAGGAGCCTGTTATTGGTTGACATTATGAAGTTGGTTTTCCCGTGTTGTGGTTTCCAAGGTAAAATCCTCTATGTTATCAGTAGCTTGCTTCTTTCATTTTAGTCGTTCATTTCTATTTTATTGCTTATAAACAATTAACATTCTACTACACTAATCCAACTCTAAGTTACTGCTATTTGAAGCATGATTCAAGTATTAGCAATAAGCACAGCTTATGATCTGAATTTAATTTTGAACGCATAAATTTGTAAAGGAAATTATATATCAACGGGATGCATGGATTGTCGTTTTCTAGTTTATGGCATGGAAGCCCAAGCACAAATACTTGAATGGGTAAATGTACAAAGTGACCTTGAATAATGTTTTAGGTATTTCATTTTAACAATTTAGATTAAGTAACTGAATAAAAAATAAAATATGATGAACTTATTGCACGTGAACCTAGATACGAAGGATATGTATGGCAAGACTGCAAGACATCTATGCATGAGTTTTCTTGAGTTGTCCTTCCAATTTGTAGTGTTTCTATGAATTATGCATGCAATATGGATGCTTGTTTTGGTCTTTGAATAATGTTATGTTGTTGGATTGAGTTTGGTGTTTGAGCTAAGACAATTATTCTCTCCATTTGCATGCTCTAGGCACACTTGAAATGCTGAAAGGAAGAAAAAAACATTGGGCACTCTAGGCTAGATTTGGGGTAACTCTGATGCCTTGGAATCTAGTGGCAATCTGAGAACTAGGATGCAATACAAAGTAAATGACCATTGGACTCAAGGCTAGATTGGGGAGCAATTTGATGTTTTAGGATCTAAGGGAATTATGTGATAGAGTTAATGATTTGAACTCAGTTATGACTTAAGTAACTTAAGCATCTAGAATCCGTTGCATGTACATATGTGACAGATGTCCCAGTTGTTCCCACCTCCATGTGTGCATGTGTGTTTTGTATGCATAGATCCATTCTAGTATAAATTCTTATGATGGATTACTATACAAGAAGAGAGAGGGAGGAAAATCAACAGGCCAGAAGATGGAATAACCCCTTTGCTACAAACCGGAAAACGTGCCCGATAAAAGAAATTGGCCTTCCCCATCCACTCAACAATGTGTGATTACTTTCAGTTATCTTCTAACCTAAATGAATTACTTCCCTACCTCATTTCATCTTTCCCATTTGAAATCTACTTCATTGATCTAAGCTAGAAGGTTTTACTAAGAGTTCATCCAGCATGGCCAAGCCATTTTCAGGCTTCTCCCAATGATTTAACCGCAATGGTTTACTCCTACAAAAATCGAAGCATACACATACCATGTCAAAATGCATTAAGTACACTATGAAAGTAATAATTTTTTCAATCTAAGTAAGAACAAAAAAGAATATATTGCAAGACACAATAAATCACAAAAGTCATGACACATTTGACATCTTAATTTGGCCTGGAGGAAGGAAACCCTGCCCCTGTTACAAGAATTGTAAATAGCATTTTATTTATTCTTCAAAATGGTAACAATACAATACATCTCACTAGATTTAATAATAGTCGTCTTCGTCAATTCTCTTTAGTCTAGAACCAATACATATTAATCAATCGGAAATCTCTATAGCTTACTAAGAGCCAAGAACCAAGGTTTGTTCAAGATTACCATTAAGATCTATAACATTTCCCATGCAACCAACCATGCACAACATCTTGACATACCCACTTAGTAACTACACAGGTTCTAAGTCTTTGGGCTTAACAACACGGTATCCAAACTTTCCATTGTTGTCCATAGTCATTGAGCCTAAGATACAAAAAGCACTTGGTTGATTTTAACAAACGCTAATCTAGTGCATTCACAACTTAATTGATTTTAACAAACACTAATCTAGTACAATCACAACTTGATTGACTTAAATAGTTACTAAAAGCTAATCTAGAATCAAACATGTCAATCAATCTCTTTAACTTATTAAGAGTTAATCTAATATTTGTACAACATGAGTACTATGTTAGCTTACCAACAGCAAATCAATTCAATGTGCATCTTAATTGATTCCATTAACCTTCTTAAAGCTAATATAATCAATACACCTCCTAATTAATTCTATTAGATTACTAAGAGCAAAGCAAATCAATGTACGTCTTAATCAATTCCATTAGCATTTTAAAAATGAAACAAGTAAATGTGTCTCTAAATCAACTATTAGATTACTAACAGCGAAACAAAACAATGTACATCTAAATCAATTCCATTAGTTTGCTAAAAGCTAAAACTAATGCATATACAATTAAATTAATCACATTAACTTCCTACAAACTAAACTATTGCATCTACCACTATCTCAATTAGCTTATCAAATGCATCTACAATAATTAATCTCATTAGCTTACCATACACTAAACTATTGCATATACATTGAAGTCAACTGCAATAGCTTGGTGATGCAGGAGCATCCTAGGCGAGTAGGCAATCTTGCATCAACCAAAAAGAAGCTAACCCTTTGAATATGTCCAACTCTTAGATTGCACAAGAATGGGTACGTGGAAAGGTCGGAATCATGTTTCACAATTTTGACTAAGGCACAATGTGTGTGGGACTATTTGCGCAAGATTGAAGTTGCAATTGAACAAGCAATGCACAAAAGAATGGAGGACTCTAATGACTGGAAAATAGACAAAAGAATGGAGGACTTAGACTAAGGGTTGATCTACACGAAGCGCAAGGACTTGAATGTGTTGGAAGAGTTTGCACAAAAAGCAAGCAAACACAGTAAGCCAAAGATGACTAAGGATTGATTTGCGTGCAAAAGCATAAACAGGGAGAATAGGATGGAACGTGACACACAATCATTGGGCTTAGAGGCTTAGGAATAACCAAATTGTACAAGGATAGACTATCTCTCATTGCAAGTGCATAAGAGTTAAGGGTTGCACAGGATCAGCATGCAAGAGCAGGATCTTCAGTTGATTAATTGGACTTCGAAGACTTTGGAACCACCTTGGACTCCTTAAACCCTAGAGGCGGTTCAAATTACTATCAAATGCATGGATCCAAATCGGCATGTAGCATTCTTTGAGACCTTTATAGAAGCGCATTGATCAGGCATTTAGAGCAGCCTAGAAGGGTCTGGAAATTGAAATTTGAAAGTATGATTAGGCAAGAAAAAGGAAACTCGATTGAAAAGTCTAGAAGACGCCAAGAAGGTTCTGCTAGATTCAAATTAGAGAGGCAAGATTGTTGAAGAGATTGAGTGAAGATTCCACCAGTCTAGAGAGAGAGAGAGAGGAAGTGGAAGTTTGAGAGGCTGTACCATTTTAGAGCGAAGAACCTGTTACCATATTTTTTCACGCAAAGGATTGGCTATTTTCGGAAGGCTGGCTATTCTTAGCTTTGCTAAAAATAGCATGGCTAAAAATAGCATTTGCTAAAAATAGTGTGGCTAAAGATAGCACTTAGCTATTTTTAGAAGATTTGCTAAGGATGGAGGTGCTAAAATAGGATGGCTAAAAATAGAAAAGCTAAAAATAGAGGTTCAGTTCTATTTTTAGGAGTGCATGAATGGATGGATAAGATTGGTTTGGATAAATTTAGCAAGTTGCTGCTCTAAATAGACATGGTGCTAAAGTTGGATTGCATGAAGAAATAAATAAAGATCAAACTGTTGGCGCCATAAATGGAAAGAGAGACGATAAATTTATTTTTAAAAAAGGCATGCTGCAGTCCAAGAATAGCTATGCATGAAGGATGGAAGAATATATTCAAAAATCAGTCAAAAAGCATGCATGAAGTCTGTGCCAAAAGGATGTGGAAAAGACAAAATAGAAGAGACAAAGATAAAAGAAATAAATAAATTAAAAGGCAGCAGTCTGTTCTAGGAGTTTTGGCGCAGCAGCATGCATGAGAGGATTTACTAAACTTACTAACTGCTGTTACAGTCTAAACAGCCAGCAGCATGCAGGGAAAATAATAAATAAAAGAAGAGACAGCAACCTATTAATAGCAGCAGTCTATTCTGAGCAAGGAGCAGCCTATATGGGCTGATTTTTATTGTAAAATATGATATACTTGAGCGCTGATTTGCTCTGGCATCTTCAGCCATTGTACTTGCACCTCTGAATAAAATAAAGCTTCGTTTTGCCCTCTCATATCACTGTTTTCAGATTGTTCATCGTGTTTGATAGGATATTGTGTTGCTTTAGTGTGGAATTCAATCCCTCTACCACTGTCATTCTTCCTTAACCTTTGAATTTAATTTTGCAAAATAGTTTAGAGTTGTGCAAGTGTGTGAATCTTTAATTCTCTGTGTGCAAAGTTACATGCAAGTATCAAACTTTTGGTGTATCACCCTTATTTCCAGTTTCCCGCATTCTTTTCCTCTTTTCCTTGTCAAATTTTACATTTTTAGGTGTTTCACAAGGGAACCAGGCCTCTCTAGAGGTTCACCTCAGACATAGGTTACCCACAAACTTGAGGTGTTCCAATTTTTTCAACAGAGAGACAATACACACACCATTCTCTATCAGGGTGCACTTTTGGGTGACAACAGAACCTTTTAGTGCATCTAAATGTTTATGTCGATCTATGCACTTTGTAGCCCGTTGTTATTTCAATATAATATTTCCACTATGGTGTGTGAACTCTGTGTGTTTATCTGCTACTAGATTAGGGCTCTCCTTAACTGGACACCCCGTCCTTGTGACTGCATCACTTACTAAAAGCTAAACGAATTCATTTATGAGTAACCAATTAACTCATTAAATGCATATAGAAATTAGCTGACCTCAATAGCATATAACTTATTCGTTTCAATTAGCATCCTAAGAGCTAATATAATGCATTTAAAAATTTACTCAACTACACTAGCTAATCAAATGTATGTAAAGCTCACTCATCCCTATTAGCTTATGAAGAGTTAATTTATTGCATTTACAGTTGACTCCTTTTCACTTACTAATTAAATGCATATAGATCTCATTCATTCTTATTCGCATAAATGCGAGTTAATGTAATGCATTGATAGTAACCTCAACCATGATAACTGATTCAATGCATATAGATAATAAAGCCAAAAAAATGTAATGCTTTTATAATTTAATCTTTATTCTAAGATTACTACAAGCTAATTAAAAGCATAATAGCTTACTTAAACTTCTTAGCTTGCTACAAGCTAATCGATTGCATGACTTAACTAGCATAGATATCTTAAATACATAAAGTTAAAAAAATGTAGATAGATATCAATCTCAAGGTTTTTATCTTGGATTTTAAATATACCACATTGATTGATACCTCCATTACCTTCTTCAATAATTTCCCACCAACCGGTGACAAATGACATCAATCTATCTACACCAATGTGTCGGGCTCAAAAAAATCCTTCCGAAAAGAGGGGCTCCAAACTCCATCGTATGGCCAAGATATTATGATTTTCCAATTGACTTCCCAAAGCAAAAAAAAAAACTTCCAAGTGACACTCAAATGGACATCAAATTAAGGTTGAAATCACCAAGTGACAATCAAATGAACATCAAATTTAAGGTTAATATTAACCTGTGACGATCAAATGGACATCAAATTTAATGTCATAATTAAATTATTATTTGTTTATGCACATAAATTACAGCCCCCGCCACCACCCTCAGCTGCCATTGTAGTACACCTCTCGGCATAATTAATCTTCTTAGTTTACTACAAGCTAATCAAATGCATAACTTAGTTAAGTTGTTATAGCTTATTATATGCTAATTAAGTTGTCTTAGCTTATAATAAGCTAATAATAACTTAATTAACCTTCTTAATTTACTACAAGCTAATAATAACTTAATTGATCTTCTTAATTTAATATAACAACTTCATTAGTCTTCTTAACTTACGACAAGATAGTAACAACTTATTTATCTTCTTGGCTTAGTACAAGTTGATTCAAATGTATAACAACTTAATTAATCTTCTTAGCTTACAACAAGCTAAAAACAACCTAATCTTTTTAGTTTACTATAAGCTAATTCAAATACAGAACTTTAATAATCTTTTAGGCATACTACAAGCTAACAACAGCGTAATCTATTTAGGTTACTACAAGCTAATTCAAATGCATAACTTAATTAGTTTTCTTAGCTTACTACAAGCTAAGTCAACTGCATAACTTAAATAGGCTTCTTAGCTTACTAGAAGCTAATAACAGCTTAATTAATTTTTCCAACTACCCAAATGCATATATAAATCAATTAAAGTTCATGTGTAAATTAAGTTTGTGTGTTAATAACAGCTTAATTCATTTTCCCAACTAACTAAATGCATATGTAAATTAATTAAGTTCGTGTGTAGGGGATCAAGGGACTAGGTTGCGCAGAAGGCAAGCAGACCTAAGGATGGAAAGAGCCTAAACCACAGAGTATACTTGGAATATGCCATCACACATGGGATGGAGTACAATGCAAATGTTGACAAGTGGCGTGACTAGAGAGAAGGCAGATGATCCAGGATCCCGTACAGAAATGAAGCACAAGAGGAGCTCCCAAAACTTACCAAGCGTGTGACAGCCAATCACCAACTGATCAACTTCTAGAAGTTTCTAGAAGATTCGAATGGAGTCCAACCATGCACCAACTGGCAAGGCCAAGGCCAAGGAGATATCTTGGAAATTTGGGCAAGATAGATTGGCGGGACATTTTTAGGAGACTAAGGATCAAACACAGTTCAAGGGTTTCAAGGAGTTGAGTTGTATTTGTGCCATGAATGCCTTTTGCACATAATATTGTAATCATGTATTGAGTCGTGCATGATGCATGGAATGACTTGTGGATATAGCTAACATGTAATGTGGTCCTTGATTAATGCAGGCATGCATGTTTTTGTGTTGTTAGTGGTACTTGTGCTTCTTAATGATCAGTTGCGCACGGGTGATTGTCTTGGTTAGGTTATATTATGTTGACGATGTTAGTTCATTACCCTATATATTTGCTAAATGTTAAAGAGTTAGTTAGGGTTTGATGTCTTTAATGTGCACATCTATGCTCTTTGTGATACTATCTTAATAGAGGGCACCCAGTGTACTCTCTCTATATTTCGGGTGAGACATTCAAGCTTCGGTTTGATTCAATATGGAAACATAGGGTCAATGTGGCGTGTTATCTGCTGCGTGGAATTGATCTAATGCAGAAACCGGATAATCTGGTAGAATTATAGGCAATAATTGTCATCACTTAGTTAATTTCCTTAGCTACTAGAGCTAAATGTGTTCATCAATTAATTAATTAAAATAGCTCATTTGAGACTAGTTATTGTAATTGCAACATAGTTAATTCAAAATTGCTAGTTAGAGCTAATCATTTTGTAAAGGCAACTTAATGATTTCATTAGCTCATCCATGCTAACCAAGTTTCCAACAAACAATAAAATAAATGAAGATTCTACTATCTTAGCCTTCATCTATTTATATAAAATAGAGTAAATGAAGCTTTTATGGCTCTCATAGCCTTTAGAAATTAAATTAAATAACTGAAATAAGCTTCTACAGGTCTGCCAACACGAAGACTTCCTTCCATATTTTCTACCCAGCTATTTCATTATCTGAGCATTGTTTTCAAGCAGCTTATTGGCACGCATTAAATTCTTCACTCTTACCAAACATCCTTTCAAAAAGGAGGTACGAGGACAGATTGATATTGCCTATTGAAGGACTGGTTTTTAATATCTTTCAAGACATATGATATGACAGTTCTTTGCAATAAATTGTAATAGTTCTCAAGAGGATCGAGGCACATAAATTCATTCATGAAGCAAGCCTTGGATCAACGATAGAATTGCTAAGAAGTCTGAAACCCACATGTTAGCAACTTAGCATTATTCTTCCACTCAAATTATATTCAGGGTTGTAAGTTCAATACAAAACCACAGCAATATAATTTTATACATAACCATTAAGTGTGTACCCCTTGAAATTCAATTTACTACACTTTAGAGAAGTGAAAAGAACGTGATAACTTTCTTGCTGCATCATACTTGTTGACTAGTGATAAAGTAGACCTGTGGTCTAAGCCCAATTTTGACCCTCACTCCATACACAGTCCAAAGATTCTCTATATTATACCAATGCAAAATCTGCATGGGGAAGAAAGGAACAAAATTGGCACTACATGGTCCCGCATAAACATTAACCTGTTGAAACCGTAAAAAGGATATCAATGCCAATAAAAACATTGTGGAACATTAACCAAGAATTAACTAGGTAGCGTGCACGTACCTTGCATGGCATGGGTATGGGTACGGTACATACCTGGTACATGGTACGGGTACAGTATGCCAAGGGTACGCTCAGGGTACATCCAGACGTACCCAGGTACTGCTGGACGTACCCTGGCAGCACCCACCAGTAAAAACAACAATTTTTTTAAAAAATTAGCTTTTTTATTATTTTTTTGGGGATCAATAGATGGGATTCTGTAAATGATTCAACTGTGCTAAAACTTCACAGAAGTATCTAAAACAATGGCTGGAACAGCAACAGTTGAGATGCATTTGGGTAATGTAGGATCAAAAACACAGTGGCAGCATCTCCACTAGCAAGTAAAACTAATGCAGGAATAATAAGAGAAACCCCAAAGGAATCTGAACTGCCAGATTTGAACGGAGCTGATAATAGCCGGAATTCCAGTCCAGTTATGTGATTTGTTATTATTTATGTTAATAATTGGACATTGTAACATTTGGAATTTGAACAATGTACTTGTTCAAGTTCAATCAATGAATATCATGACAAAATGCATTGAATTATTAATACGTTATTTGGCTATTTCACTTAATTAATAATTTGTTAACTCTATTCATGTATAAGGCTGAATTTTGCTTATTTGGCTATATTTTTAATATATATATATATATTTGTACAGCCGTACCCAAGTGCCGTACCGGGCCCCCAAAAAAATTGTCATGCCAGCATACCAGATCCCCGTACCTGTACCCGTACCCATACCCGTACCTCCTACTGGCTACCTAGAGAATTAATGATACAAGCAGGTGATAACATGCTCACTATAACATTGGAGTTTCTAAAACATTAACATGAATACCCACAAAAAACCAGGCTTCTAAAATGGCCAATTAAATAGGCTATTGATTTTGGAATACCCGTCTCAAATGAAGCATACCTAACAACATCAAATAAAGGCTTGAATAGAGAAACAGTGAATTCAAAGATCTTGCCTAAAGAAAAGAGTATAGTTTGAATCCAGCCAAGTTATCTTACTCACAATCAACTCTCCAATGACCTTGTAGCTTCCTGGATCTATTCAAAAACAAGGTGCAGCCATCTCCAACTCCACAGGCACCAAGATCCAATGCCCCCTAAAAGAAAAATTCCAAAACAACAGAAATAAGGACAAGGAGAGAGGGAGGGTATGTGTGGAGAGGAGAGTGTGTATATGCTCTTAAAGGAGAGGAGATGTCCCATTACCAAGCCAGACTGGCCCCCGAATCAGCTGCCAAAACCTTGGCTTGCAGCCATGGTTAGAAACCTCTAAAATTAATGCCATTATTTAAGCTTCTCACTTTCTAATTTTCTTGGCAAAATTAGCATAGTATTTCTCTTTGACATGCTTATATTAATCAACATTTATCAAAACACAATTAAATCCATGAGTGGGCATTTAATTGCTCCGACTCCATAATGAATCCTGGGGCATTTGAAACATGCATCTTCTAAATCTTTCAAAAGCCAAACTTGACGCCCTTCACATTATTGGCAAAATGTGAGTTGATTTAAGAAACATGTTAAATTAAATACACCCATCATAAACAAGACACTTAAGGGCACAGTACACAGGTGCTATAAGGTGCCTTAAATTAGATGCATGTGTGTATGTATATATAATGCACCCATCCTAAATGACAATATATATACACACGGGTGCAATAAGGTGCCTTAAATTAGATGCATGTGTGTATGTATACTTGATGCAGCCATCCTAAATGACAATATATATATACACACACACACACACACACACACACGGGTGCTATAAGGTGCCTTAAATTAGATGCATGTGTGTATGTCTATATAATGCACCCATCCTAAACAAGACACTTAAGGGTATACCATATGGGAGCTATAAAGTGCCTTAAATTAGATGTGTGAGTATTTATATATACCATTAATAGGACTTCCTTGCCCAGACTTGGGCTAGCTTTCCAACAAGTCCTAAATGACTTCAGGTGACAAGAAGGTATGGCCACAGTGTTTGACAGCTTCATGGGCTATAGCATGCATTAAGCTGTTTATCCTTAATGGTAACCAAAGTACACTAAAGACCAACTTTAAAACCACTTGTTAAATGATATATATATATAATGCATCCATCCTAAACAAGACACTTAAGGGTATACCATATGGGAGCTATAAGGTGATTTAAATTAGACGTGTGTATATATATATACCATTAATAGGACTTCCTTACCCAGACTTGGGCTAGCTTTCCAACAAGTCCTAAATGACTTCAGGTGACAAGAGGTACGGCCACAGTGTTTGACAGCTTCATGGGCTATAGCATGCATTAAGCTGTTTATCCTTAATGGTAACCAAAGCACACTAAAGACCAACTTTAAAAACACTTGTTAAATGATATCCTTATCCCCTAATTTAGCTTTCTTAAAAATAAGAACTGTAAACCATAAGTCAAGGTCTAGCTTGACCATAACTAGAAAAATCAGAATGGTACCTTTTTATGCTCTCAGCCAAATTGATGCAAGATAAGGTAAAAGGATGCAAGATAATGATCCCAAGATAATCCATAAGCAATTAGAACTAACATCGCAAGAATACAAGTTGTGTTAGCAGGGCGAGAGTACCTATCACACCTTTTTACCTTTCTGGGCCTTCATGATGGCATTCTTCCCGAGAGTTGCCTGTGCAAGGAAGGGTCTTGTAACCATGCAGGCACACACAAGGCAATTAGTCCATCACTAGGTTAACTTAACAAAATGCTGATTTGTCAACCACTAATTGCCTATAGACAATATTTTACCCATTTTATTGCTTATAATTGCAGTAAATTGCATTTATTTAATAAGGCAAATTTTGGAATATGACAAGAGCTTTGTTTGTTTGTTGTGCATATAGTCATATAGTTCACTCTTGTCACATAATATCCAACACGAGGGCATGCAGGTGGAGAAGAGAACTATGAAGATGTATAAATTAGAGAATTATGAAAAATAGGCTGATAGGAAATGGTTGAGATGCCTCGAGTGATCCTCAAAACAAGTAAAAATATTGGTGTTGTACAAGATTCCATGAACATTAGTTGCTTCTTGAACGCCTTTTGTGATGCAACTAGTGACATAATCACTGCACTCCATACCTCATCCCAACCACAATAAATGAAAGGTGGGCATGTTTTAATTCATTGGGCATGCGGCAGCTTTGAATACATTGGGTGTGCTTTCATTGTTTAGCATGTATGATGCATCTTCACAATGGCCATGTAAAGATTTTCCCCTTCAAGCTAAGATCTACATAATGATTACTATTAATATCATGTAGCCATTACATGGTCTGAATCTATTACTATAATTACTAGCTCTCAGCCATAAAACAAGCCCCCAACCCAATGAGAACCATCACATTTTTTGGCAGAGGTGCAGAGTCTATTTACATGAATAAATGAAATGGAGATCAAGAACAACAAGACACCATAGGACTGCCTGTTGCAAGAAGAGGCAGCATATTAATATGCACCCTACAACAAACATCTAGAGTACATTTAAGCAGTAATAACTAGCTTTCCAGATACTTTGGGGTACTCACATCATTTTTGTATCTATGTAATACACAGATATGTATCTTATACTTCACAATATTTAACTGATACACCACACCTTTTGCATCATATTCAGATATTGCTCGCAGGCCATATCTGGATGGGCACATCAATAGCTGGACCGCATCAAATCACTAGTCCAGTAAGTTTAAGGTCATAAAATTGCAATAATTTCATCATTATTCCATAAACATTATATACTTCAACTCCCTCCTTTGTGATGCAACTAATGATGCTATCACTACACTCCATACCTCATCCCACCCACAATAAATGGCAGGCGGGCATTTTTAATACATTGGGCATGCGGCATCTTTGAATACATTGGGTGTGCTTTCATTGTTTAGCATGTGTGATGCATCTTCACAATGGCCATGTAGAGATTTTCCACTTCAAGCTAAGAACTACATAATGGTTACTACTAATATCATGTTGCCAAATATATCTTTATAATTACTAGCTCTCAGCCATAAGACAAGGCTCCAACCCAATGAGAACCATCATATTTTTTTGGCAGAGGTGCAGAGATTATTTACATGAATAAATACAACAGAGATCAAGAACCACAAGACACCATAGGACTGCCTCTTGCAAGAAGAGGCAGCATATCAATATGCAACCTACAACAAACATCTAGAGTACATTTCCTAAGCAGTGACAACAAGCTTTCCAGATACTTTGGGGTACTCACATCATTTTTGTAGCTATCCGTTACTTATCTAGTGTGCCTAATTATAGCGGGTTAAAAAGTGGCTAACTTTTGGTTTTTAACAAGACCCTGATATCTTAGTAGGAATTTCTTATTTCTAACATGAATAAAGCTTGACCTCCGATAAATACCAAAACAACAGAAAAATTATGCAATCCATTTAGAGCACTAAGAAATTCATTAATAAAACTAGCAAAACAAGGAGAGTAAAGGAGAAAAAACAATACCAATAAGGTATATAAAATGAAAATGGAAAAGGTCATTGGTATTCCAAATAGCACCTTTCTTAGATAATATGGCTCTTATAGACATATGTTAATCAGCTAAATAATAGCATTGGAATTGTATGTATAAAAGAGTGTCAAGAAACAACAAATGAAGTACAACATCTAATGCACATGTTTTTCTCTATATGTGTGTGTATGCATAGATATGTATATGTGTATGTACATATGCATATACATACATGTATATATATATACACGTGTATGTATATGCACATGTACATACACGTGTATATATATATACACGTATGTATGCACATATACATACACGTGTATATATATATACACGTGTATGTACATGTATATACATACACGTGTATATATATATACACATGTATGTATATGCATATGTACATACACATATATACATATCTATGTGTATGTACATGTGCATATACATACACATACACGTGTATGTATATGCACATGTACATACACATAGATATGTATATATGTGTATGTACATATGCATATACATACATGTGTATATATATATACACGTGTATGTATATATACACGTGTATGTATATGCATATGTACATACACATATATACATATACATACACGTGTATATATATATACACATGTATGTACATGTGCATGTACATACACGTGTGTATATATATACACATGTATGTATATGCATGTGTATATATGTATACACCTTGGTTTTAAAATTGAGAGTAATTGCTAAAAATCACAAGTCAAATAATTGGCTCAGACCCCTAAAAACTATGCTGATATTGCAAAAAAATAGCCTGTAACAGTAAAGCGTCTATTTTCAATTTTATAGTTGTATTTTCTTTTGTTTTTGCTCTTCTAACACAAATTTTATCAACACTAGTTGTGAATGATTTTAAGGGCGGTTAAAAAGGTTTTGAGGTCTTTATTTGAGGTTTTTGGCTTTGAACCTTTTTTTTCCATTTTATTACATCTATAGGGTTTACTTATTTTCTTTCCTCCCATTTTTTTTTACTTTTATTGGTTAGGTTTTAAATCTAAAAAAATTGTTCATAGGTATTAGGGTTAGCAATTTGCATTTGGCAATTTTAGTGAATACAAAATAGGCATTTGGTTCGAGTTCAAGTAGCCATGGGAAGTCTGATGACCCCAGATAGAAGCATTATGTAGAGGGTTCAGAACCGGAGTACAATCCTACGATATACAATTATTGAGAGTTTATGATGAGAGGCATAAATTACCTCAAATACCACCTTGGATGAGTCCCAAGTCGAGATGCGCAATTGTGCAAGCAAGTGCACCCTAGAGTTACAAGATAGATGCTTACTTATCTTGCTACCAATGACAAGAAAAAACTTGAAAAAAGGACAGCTATAGCAATTCCATCCATAATGAATAGGGGGCAACGGGGTTGAATCTAATGATCTAGTAGGCTCTTCTAGTGGCCCAAGGATTCAAGTATGGGGCTCATCCACTGAAGAAAGTACAAGCCAAATGCCTTCGGCTTGAAAGGGCTTTTGTGTTCCTCGCAATACTCGTGCACACTCTTTGCTCAAAGACTTGGCTGGAACTAAGAAAACCATAATGAAGCAAGGAAGCAGCTGCAAATGTTTGGTATTATAAAAGCATACTATTCATTGTGGTGAGAAACCCATATATGGAGAATTTGGTAATTGCATTAAATTCTATCGCAAAGGGGTTCAAGGCACCTAATCCTCGTGATTTGAGTGGCCCATCATTGGATGACACCCTAAAAAACGTGTGGGTGAAGTAAATGAGAAAAAAACATATGGTACGAGAGAGAGTTGCAATATTTTGTTTGATGGGTGCACGAATGGAAAGAACCGCACTTCGATAAACTTTCTAGTGGTTTCAACAGGCGGTTGGTGTTCTTGAAGTCAATTGATGCCTCCCACAAAGTGAAAAATAATGATTGTGTGCAATATGTTAGATGAGTTGGTCATGGAAGTGGGTGTGAAGAATGTCATCCAAGTTGTGACTTCCAATGTAGCAACATATGTAGCAATAGCGAGGCTTCTTGAGATGAGGCACCATACGATTTTTTAGAGCCCTTGTTAGCATGCAAAGAGAAGAAAGGATTAGAGAAGGCAAACCGCACTTTGCTCAAATGATACAGCGGGGTGAATTTACTATAGGAAGAGATAGTTACATTTAGTTACATTTGGTTGTTTGGTTCTGACCTCTTCAATCGCCTAGAACCGCATTACATTCTATATAATGCTCTATAGCTCTATATTTTAACAGCCCTCATGCATCCCATTGCACGGATCTTCTATCGGGGGCATAGGGAAAACTAAATGGGTGAAAAGTGTGTTTGAAGAAGCCAAAAATATCACAAAATACATCTATAATCACTCGTGGCAGCTAAGCTTGATGAAAGAGCAGGACCGATGAAAAGGAGCTTGAGCGATCCACGAGTCACAAGATTTGCCACAAACTTTGTCACATTGTAGAGCATTGCAGCCTTATTAACATCTCTTAAGCGAGATGTTTGAGAGCACGGGAGTGTTTGTAGTCTCCCTATTGTAGGAAGGTTGAAGGAGAAAGGGTCACAAAGACCACTTTTTATGATGTTCTAGCAAAGAGCACAAAGGAGATCCTTAAGGTAACTTTAAACTTGACTATTTTTATTTATCACTTAGTTTTTGTAATTTTTTCTCTTGTTTCTCATAATTTAATTTTTAAATTGCAAGCTATATTATTTTAAGTTTTGGCGCCTTTCACAAAGTTTTACACTTCGTAGATGGGGAAAAAACCCAATGGGATATTTGTATGAGGCCAAGGTGGCCATAACAAACTATTATGGGAAAAATAAAAGAATATATCAACCCCTATGGCATATAATTGATCAGATATGTAACAAGAAGCTCCACCAACATTCCATGTGATTGTCTACTACTTGAAACCCAATTTTTTCTTCTCCAATTCAAATTGAGTCATTTGATTGCCATTTTGTTATGCGTAGATATTAGACTTCTTGAATGAATGCAACATCCATTTGAGAATTCTATTTGAGATACTAGACTAGATCAAGGTGCAATGGGAGGGTTGTGAGCCTAATGATGCGAAATCAATGCTTCCCACGAGGGGGAGGGGAATGTAATACCATATTTTTAAACCCTATGTACTTAACAAGTATTATAAATAATGCTTGCATGTGTTAGTTGTACATGTCGTTGAGTTTATGTACATTGGATGCATGTGGATTGGCATTTTCTAGTCTATGGGGTGGAGGTCAAAGTACAAAGATTCAACTCAAAACATGTTTGAAGTGAATTTCGAAAAAAATTAGCTATTTCATTCTAATTTTTAGTTTAGGTACTTGTGTATAATAATGAGACAATCGTAGAAATATATTGTTTTGTTGTCCGATTGAGTTTGATGTTTGTTCTAAGAGTAGTAAGATCATTGGGGCTCAAGGCTAGATCGGGAAGAACTTGCATTCTTTGGGATGCAAAGGGAATCTAAAATGATTGGCAGAAATTAGAAGAATAGCACGTTTTGTGGTCGGTAATTGAAAAATTGTTGAGGGCTTGGTCTATATTGGGGAGAATTTCAGGGTTCTAGACCTTGGGGAGACTATGATAGAGTTAATGTTGTGGTTATAGTTGACATTAAGTGTTCGAAACCCCCCTTGTCTACATATGTAACATGTGTTACATACGCTCATGTACATTTTTACAAGTGTCTCACAAACACATCTTGTGTAAATCTTTTACAAGTCTCACATGCACCTTGTGTGTACATTTTTTGGCATCTCACATGCGCCCCTTGTGTATGTATGTGACATGTATCTTGCATACACCCCTTGCGTCCATATGTGGCAAGTGTCTAACATGCACCCTTTAGTGTGCATGTGTGTGACAAGTGCCTACATGGACCCCTTGGGTGTGTCTTGAGTGTCCTATAAACACCCCTTGTATGTGTATAACAAGTGTCCACAAGCACCCCATGTATGTGTGTGACAAGGGTCCCACACAAACCCTTGGTGTGCATTTGTGACAAGAATCACACATGCACCCCCTTGGGCACATGTTGTGTCTAACATGTGTAGATCCATGGTAGTATAAATGCTTGTAATGACTCATTGTACTGAATGAGAAGTGGAGAACAATCTAAGAGATTTGGCTAATTATTGTGCATGATTTACTCTTGCCACATCCAATAAGAAATTTATGGCCTAAATCTGATTATTAGGAGATGTAGCGAATTTGAGCCTCTTGTAATTAATATTATTTCCACCTATTCTAGTGAATCGTTTTGCTATTGCCTCCTTTGTGTGTGATATCATTTACATTTAAACGAAAGTACATTATAGCAATCATGCGCTTGTGAATAGAAAAACTGAAGTGTACTCATTCGCGACAACTTAGAAAGAAGACAGAAATAGAGACACGTAAGGTGCTTTATCAAGCAAAGACTGAATAGAGATACATCTCTCCAAATCACCAAACATGTTGCACTCCTAAGCAAAGAACGTCCACCCTTAATAAACATCTGTACAAAGTGCTTTGAGCGAGAGAGGAATGAACATCACTCAAGTGCAATACATGCATTCTTGAAAGTCATGGAAAACAAATCTAGAGTACACAATTAAAGAATAGAAAAGGTAGTACATAACTACCAAAAAAACTAGAGATAAGCATTGAGAATGTAGACTCAAGTCTAGCCTCCAACCTGTACTCTAAGTTACACATGAGGGTGAAGTCATGACAATGGGACCCTTGAGATATCGATGAATAGTTCTCTCTACGGCATATATATATAGAGAGAGAGAGAGAGAGATAGAAGTGGTCTCCCAGCCGGCCTAGCCTACCTATGTTAACGTAGCGAGCGCATATCATACAAGATAGAGGGGCTGTCTGCCATATAGAGGGCCTCAGCCTCCCCCTTCTCTATATAGATGGGATAGGCCGATAGTCAAGTTTGTCTATGGCCCCAATCTGAGAGGCAAGAGGCAGGCCCCATATCTATCTAGGTCCCCTATCTAGATGGTGGCATCCATCATCGATTCATGTTATTACATGATATCAGTCAAGTCATCTCATCGGTTGTATCACGTAGAGAATCAATCAACTTCCTCAGACCCGAACCCCCTCGACACATACCCAACCTCAAAAAGATATATGTGAGCACTACGTAATGCATGAGGTTGGAGGCATCTTATGCACCCCACCATTGCCAAAGCTTAAAACCCATCTTGTCAAGCCCCTTTGAGTTGTCGATGATTTTGGCATACTATTCAGTTATGTGTAGGTTAACATGTAACTTGCACTTTATATGTATTGGGGTTAGTGAAACAAGAGCATCCGAGTCCACAAGCAATCTTGTGTGCCAATAACAAGAGTTGATGTTTGTTAATGTATGTTACAACTTGTTAAAAATGTTGCGCGTGAGGTTTGCTTCACTCGGGAAAGTTCAAATTGATCTTTTTAGTAGATAATGAAATTACCGGTTTAAGCAAGTGGTTTTGGCAAGCAATTTTGCATCAGCCAAAAAACAAAATTTGGTGTTTGTCCATGCTTGTCACAACTTGTCAACAAGGTTACAATCAGGTCTCCTTCATATGGCAAAGATCAAATTGATCTTTGTTGGGCAATTGACGTAGCTGCCAATTTACAAGGCAGTGGTTTCCAAGTTTTCAGTCTATGTGGACTAGCAATTAAATAACCACCACAACAGTTTTGCAACCACCAATCTACAAAAAGCAACAATTTTGCTCGCATATTAAAAAAAGCAATGACCCATAACATAAAATTGTTGATGTAGGTGTTTTCAAGATGCTTGGGAATGTGAAGAGGTCCTGCAAGTTGTCAAAGGCAGTCGAGAAAGATTCGAGAGGATCAGTTGGGAAAGTTTCAATAGAAAGCAAACAACGAGAAGAGAGGATGTTAAGCAAGGAGCTTGTCAAGGGAAAGGATATGTCCAGTCCAAAACATGATAGTGTCCAAATCCATTGAGGGACTGTATGTGCTGGTGGTAACCATATTCATGTTATTTTTCAATAATGCAAAGTGTTTGTGTTTACTCTTTGTAATACAGCCATATGTGCAATAAAAGACTCGTATTTTTGGGTTTCAAGTCTGAGAGTGGTGTGCAAAGCATGTACATTTGAGTAAAGTTTGAGTTGCAAACATAGTTACCAGGTCTGGAAATCCGGATCCATTCAGGAGGGCAAAAAAATCTGAAAAGCCAGAGAATTCTTGAAAAATTTGGAAAAATCTAGTCCGAAATATATAAGTTGAATTTTATAAATATGAAAAATTGACAAATACAATGAAAAACTTTAATAATGTAATGTAAAATGTTATATTATTAATATATAAGGTTGATAGTTGACTTTTTTCTAGAAAACTACAGAAATTTTTAAAAATAAAAATAATTTTTTTCCTAAATTAGGGCCGACCTGGACCGAATTTATCCGGATCAGCTAAAAATCCAGATCTTGCGGATTTTGTGCAGATCCGGTCAGATTTGGTAACTATGGTTGCAAGGAAAGGCTATCATTAACTTGGCCCCTTCTTACTCGACCTCCATCCCAAGGTATCAAAGCAAGGTGTCTGCTTCGTTGAGTGCATGAGGCTCTAGTGGGTTTGTTGCAAGTTGTAAAAGAGTCTTACATTGTTGGGAGTTGTGAGGAGTAGAAACGGCATACATGAGAATTCCTCTTGGAAGATGAGGAAGAGTACCCAAACTTGTAGACATGCATACCGCACAACATAAAGGAGTTGTCACAAATATGAGTGAAAATGAGGAGGGAACACTAGAGTTTCAACATGGAGAGTTGGTTAATAAACCAGAGGATAGATTATTGATGGTCATTGCCAAGATATGGGGAAAGCCAAGGTTGGACACCCCTAAGTACTCAAGAAGTTTGAGCCCTAAGGATCTCCTCGCTTGGATCACAGAGCTGCAAATGTATTTTGACTATGAGAAAATGGAGGACCCCGAGAGAGTGAAGTTTGCTTGCACTAAGTTTAAGGGTCGGGCATCCTTGCATGTGTAGTTGGAAAGGGTTAGAAGAAACAAAGACAAACTTAAGAATTGGGATAAGATGGTTGCAAAATTTAAGGGTATGCTTTTACCTTCGATTATCAACAGAATTTGCCAAAGGAATTGTAAAATTAGAGGCAAAAGCACATGAGTGTAAAGGACTACATGGTGGAGTTATACAAGCTCGCCATTTGGGCTGGTCATTTTGAAGACGATGAGGAGAAGATCTCAAGATATGTGAATGGTCTTCACATTTCCATACAAGATGAGTTTGGAATGATACAGTTGCATTCGATAGACCAGGCATATCATTGTGCTTTGAAAGCAAAAGAGAAGTTGTCAAGAAGACAACAAAACACGTCAAGAGGTAGAGGCCAAGCAAACACCGGAAGAGGACAGCGTACTCATGGAGGAGAAGCAAGCACTTCTCTCAATTTCAGTCATACAGCAATAAAAAAGGTAGAAAATTACAGACACGTGCTTTGAATGTGGACATGTTGAGCATAGAACTTTCGAGTGCCCACAAGCACAACAAAACAATGGTAAAAGAAATGAAACTAGCAATCACACAAGCGGATGAGTGAAAGATCCCCAATAGATCTTTTGCCCAAATATGAGATTTTCCCACAAAATAATAAATATACTTTTGGCAGCTATGGGAAATAATTATTTTTATATGCAAACACACCCAAAATCAGCATACAATAATTATTTTTATTCCCAAACCCTTGGAACAACCTTGGAGAATTTATGGCAAAAATCAAATTTTACAACAGCTGGAAAATAATTTGTATTTGAAACCCTAACTGCTGCAATCTTCAAGATAGCATAACTTTCTCTACACAACTCCGATCTAGGCAAATGACATATGCCCGAACTTGGAAAAATACAAGGAACAAGATGATGTAAACCAAATAATAACAGCAACTACCAAACATGCAGATCTGACCCTCCTACTATTTCGGCCCACACATTTAGGGCATCAAATGAGCCCCAAAAATTATTTTCTCTATCCCGGATGATTGTTTATATTTTTAGGAACTCATTCATATAAAAATCAGAATTTGCAGATGCCAAATCAACTCAGAAATTAGATCTGAAATCTGATTATAAAACTGGTAAAAAACCCTTTGAAAAATTATGAAACTAATTGGCTTATTTCCCAAAAATATGTAGATGGTTTAACAATTAAAATCAGATCTAAATACCTCCAAAATACAAAGCCAAATCTGCCCCAACTGGGTCGATCCAATAGAAGATGAACTGCTGTAATTTTATTCCTCAAATGCCTTCAAATTACACTGCTGGAAATGACTGAAAATAACACTGAAAATCTGATTACCATCAATGGGAATTTCTGAGTGAAAAACCCTCTCAATCCCTTGGGGTTTTCGTCCACAAGAGAACTCTTGGGGTTTTCGTCCACAAGAGGTATAAACTAAGGTTTTTCGTCCTTAGAATATAATTTGCAAAAGCTCAAAGCTCAAATGCAAGAGAAATATCATATAAAAATCTGGAATATAGAAGAGGCAAGTCGACTTCCCTTTTAAAGGAAAAGAGCCAACAACCAACCTCCAAATCAGCCAATGAGCTCACATGATTTTTCCTATGCAAACATTTAATATTTTCCCATATTAAATGTTTTTCCCAACAATATTTCCCTCCTAGTGCAAGTCGCATTTCTCTAGGGAAAATACATAAATTAATTATGTTTTTATCTTCCCTAGGCTTCATGACTCCCCTTTGGCCCAAGTCACCATTATCCTTTCTAGGAGGATTAAAATATAATAAATCCCTTTACAATGACTTTTGCCCTTAAGGCAAATCGTATTTTCCATAGGGATTACAATTTATTTTTATTAAGCTAAATAAATTAATATAAATGCTTTAATAATTTTATTTTATTTTTATAGCACTTTATAATAATTTATTATAACTTAAGTCACCCTTATATTTTTCCTTTGGCGTCGGGTTGACAAAATGGGCCAAAGGTCTTCGATTGGAAAAGGGGGCATTACAATGATAGAGAAAAGCATCGCATCACCTAATCACGTAGAGGAACCAAAACAAGGCAAAACTTTCATAATGAAGAAAGTACCACTAAAACCGGTTGAGGAGGACAATGAACCGGCAATAATATAAAAATCTTTTATGAACCATATGCAAATGGCAAGCTCGGTGTTGCAAGGTCATTGTTGATGGTAGTGGCACAAATAACTTATGTCAAAAGAGATAGTAGAGAAGCTAGGGTTGATAAGGATCACACATTCAAATCCATATAAAGTGTCTTGGTTGCAAAAAGGACATCAAATCTTGGTGACGGAGCAATGTTTGGTTAATTTTCAAATTGGGTCTTATAAGGATGAAGTTTTGTGCAACATTATGTCTATAAATGTATGCCTTGTGTTATTGGGTAGGCCATGGCAATTTGATAGAAAGGTGTGAATGTGTTTTTATGTTATTTGCACATAAATGTATGAAAAGCAATGAAACATAAGCTAATTCTCATTATAGAAATAAGGGCATTAAGTACAACAAAACTGAATCGTAAATGGAATAATAGAAATTGTGATTAATTGATTTTGATTAAATAAAACAATAGAAAGATAAGATACTTAGCTAATGTTGAATGTTTGTGAATCTCAAACGATGTGCGAGGATCTGTAACTTTTTAGGAATGCTTTATCAAGAGGTCAAATGCAAGACAAATGCAAGACAAAGGCAGGAAACCTATATGGACATCAGACATTGTCGGATAAGTCATATACATGCGGCAAACAACACAATCTAGATCTGCCAACAATATCCCTAACGAATTCAGGGCATGAACTCTTGGAATCCCTTCGCATGTGTCTACAATTTGATTTTGGGTATGTGCGAGTTTTTAATCTTGTTTGTTGATACATGTTTGATCTCTCATTTGTCCAAACCCTAATTGTATATACTTGATAATAAGAGACCTTAAAAAGGGGTTATCATTTTGGGTTGGGTTGGATTGGCCTCAACACACCCCTTTGATGGTGAGTGTTACCAACGTACCACTACTACGAACACGGCAAAACCCCGTACTTGTCCCACTTATGCGAGTGTGTGTAAAATCATGTGAATATATGCAATCCTTCATTTGAACCTTAACACTTGGCACCTTGCAACTTTGACCTCTTTGTATTTAGATTTGGCTCATTGGACTACTCTAGGTATGCCTTGAAAGATTTGATGTGTATATGCCTTTAGAAAATAATCTCCAAGGTGATTAGAGGTGGTGAATGACCTATGGGGTCATTTGTAAATAAGGTGACTTCACAATTTCTTGCCATAGCTTGATGTGTTTAAGCTACTTAATGAATGTGACCATACTTAAAAATTGAATTTAGAGATGGTGAGGCCGCTATGCATCGTGCAAAGAGGGATACTATCGTTGGCCGGGTAGTGTTCAGGTCTACTGCCATTATCCTAGACTAAAAATGCTAATAATGTTTTGGCCTTTTTGGGAGTATGTGAAGTAGTACATGAGGGCAAGTAAATAGTCCTTTTGTAGGTTTTTAAGTGTTTCAAATTGAATGGACATATTATCATTGACCCAATGTAATCCGAAAGTCAAGTTACAAGGAAACCTTAAGGAAAGGTGAACAAGGTATAATATTGTAATGTCTCCTTTTTCGAATTAATCCAAATTGAAGGCTTCTTGCCCATTCTTCTTTCTACGGGCAAGAAGAAGATGAATAAGGGAAGTCCTTGGGTTGCATTTCAGCTTTCTTTCATTAACATTAATGTTTTTCTTTTGTATTTTTCCCTCTAAGGCAGGTCGGCTGGGTTGGAGAGCTCTTAAGTCAAGTTTAAAATTAAAACAAGCTTCTAAAGGAGGTCAGTCTTGGGGAATTCCTCCCTTATGACCTTTGGTGCCACCATAAGGCTATATAAGGGGTCGCATAGGCTCATTTTGGGCATCTTTTGGCTTATATACTTTTTATCTACTTGGTTCTAGAGTTGGTTGCTCTATTCCAATCCACTAAGGGGCGAAAATCCATTAGTGTGGCAAGCAAGGAAGACAAAACCCTTCCTTGTTGAAGGTTGGAGAACAAAAACTCTCCAATTTGGTGGTGTTGAGGACTTCTATGAAGATTATCTTGTTGGTTGGGCAGCTAGGGCATCAAGGAGAAGAATATCAAGGGTTTATCATCACTTTTGGCTCCCTCTCCTAGGGTGGCAACTTGGGTAGGAGTGTGTTTGGGTGCCTTCTAGGGCATGTTTTGGCATTCCAAGTTGATATTCAGATTTCTACATATTTATAAGGCTGATCTATCATTTATTTGGTATTTATTGGGGTTTGGAGACCTCATTTTCAGTCACATTTGATAGTTGTACTTCTGCTGATATTTAATTAATTTCCAGCTGTGTTTGTGGTTGAGTTTTGTAGCATATGTACATACATATGTATATATATACATGTATACGTTATCAAGTGAAAAGCAAGCAATTATCATGCATAACTTTGATTCGAGATCCATAAACAATAATCAATGTCACTAGAATCCTTCACGATATTTTTGTTTTGATCTTATATGGTCTCTAGATTTTTGTTTCCTATTTTTTAGCCTCTTTTTCTTGATAGAAATGAAAAATAAAGAAAGAGCTGCGCAGAAATAAGTCCATAACATACCAGTGAGCACAGTGTTAAGCAAAAGAACTCCCTGCCAAAAAAGACAAAAACTGTCACACGTTCCTTCTACATAATATAACCATTTACATTGAATGCCAATAAAAATTTCGTGTGAAGAAACAGCATACAAATGAGAGAAGATGTAATCTTTGAAACAAGGGCATTAATATGAATGCCAGAGAAAAAACAAAATGCAATATTTTTAGAAAGACAATCATTTTGTCAAGTTATCCTTCACCACAAATTCATGCTTGTAACATACAAGCTTTATGAAGTATTCACCAGTAATTCTTATGTTCGCAACTGACCTACAAGATAAACTAGAACAATGACTTATGAATTTAAACTCTTTCACTTGAGATAGAACATTATATGTAACAGAGAATCATCACAAAAATATAATTCAATATTAGAGAAGAAAAGAAAATTGAAAAATGTGCACATACTTGCACAGCCCATCTCTCCAAGTTTCCATGTGAAGGAAGAGAACAGCCAACGTCCTGTTGAATCTCTTTAAATATATTTACTAAGCTTGAAGGCATCTTGATACGTTTGGAACAGAGAAGCAGAGCCCCATTGCTTGGCCTGGGCCATGGTAAGGATCCTAAAACAGCCAAGTGAAAGAAAACTCCATATACCATTAAGATAGTAATGAACACTTGAAGGAACAAAATCATGGCAATCCAAAATATCTATATGGTTGAAATAGCCATTTCCCTTAAACAGTAAGGAGTGATATTGTTTTTGGTTCCTACATTGAGGAATGGGATTGATGCCTCTTATTCATATGGGAATTGTTTCGCTTTCAACTGTTAGCTAAACCTATTTCGTAAATAAAAAGGGCACGATCTAATCAATTCATACCTTTTGGGAATTTTGGTTTGGTATAAACACATAAAACGAAAGGGATAGAAACATAACTTACTTGACCAATAATGACAACTTTAAGTTTTTCAAATGGACATGTGTTCAACGCATTGAATACAAGAGCAGGAGGTGGATAAATGGGAGTGCTTCCCTAGATTCCCGTACTATAAATTCTGAAAGCTTTTGCATGTAGGGCTTCTGAAATTCACTTGGCAGTGCATCCAACCAAGTCTCGTCCACAAGAAGGTCTTCTAACTTTGGAAAAGGCATTCCTTTTGCTGAAATCAAAAACAATTTAAAATCCACATTAAGCTAAAGCTGACCCGTACAGTGACAAACCCCAAACTCCCTTGGCAGCTATTCTCACATATCAGATTATTGTAAATATGGTGAAATAACTTCTAATAAAAAGTTCAACAGGTCAAGCTCTAGTTGTAAGGCAGAGGAATTACTCTGACAATAACACTTGGATGGGACTCTTAGCCATACATACTAGGAAAGAGTTACTAAAAATGGGTATGACCTAATGTCTTAAATAATGCCTTTCGAATCACAACCATTAATCCTAGTTAGGTGGGGAGATTCTTAATTTTTCATTAATGAAATTAAGTTTTAAATATAATTGCAGCTATTATCTCCTAGATGGATAGGGATGAAGTAGAGAGAGAGAGAGAGAGACAGGAAATTTCATAGTCATAGAACCAATCCCAAGGCACCAACTTAGATGCATCCCAGCTTTGCTATTGACACACACAGAACCATGACAAGCACATAAAACCGCAAGATACGAGGAAGGCCAAAGACAAGGTTACACAGACCTGCAACCAATCTAGCTGATGTTAGTAGGGGCCAAGGATTTCCATTGTGCAGTACCAAGTCCATTTGCAAAAGCTTCACTGAATATAAGGTATTTTAGACCACCGAGGACCAACCCTCACTATCAAACACACACTAAGCTTAAGTTGACCTTGTAATAATAAACCCTGGACTCCGTTTCCATCTTGGTACCCCAGGTGTAGGTGGATTGGAAAGGTCTAGTTTATTCCCAGGATTGGTTGTGAGGTCAAAACACAGAGTTACGAAATTTGAACAATATATAATGTAAATGAAAAGAAATCTTCTTGTGGGCTTCCACAAGGGCGTGGGACCTGCAAAATAACCTTTATCTTTAATAGCCCGAGTGTAGGTGGATTTGCAAAACGTCTGATTTACTCTTGATATCAGTCACGAGATCTAAATTCAAGGGTACAAAATCTGAACAATATATACGGTACATGGAAAGAAATCCCCGTGTGAGCTTCCAAAAGTGGGGTCTCGTATGCCAGGTTGGCATCTCACTTGGAGGTGACCTACAAAAACCTTTTAAGTTTACCTTTAAAAGAGAGCTTAGTGCATATAGATTTTATGAAGTGAAATCACTTTTTAAATGGCATAATACCTTAAGTGACAGCTTCCA
Source organism: Taxus wallichiana var. yunnanensis (assembly GCA_018340775.1). Lineage (NCBI taxonomy): Eukaryota > Viridiplantae > Streptophyta > Pinopsida > Cupressales > Taxaceae > Taxus > Taxus wallichiana. The sequence continues at coordinate 430,920,540 of CM031235.1, read as the reverse complement.
AACAGCACATATTAGCAACAATATGAAGGTACCAGCCTAAACAAGTGGGATGCATCTATGCTAAACTAAAGCAACTGCCTGTGCTATCAAACCCAGACTCCATTGCCAACCATTTCCACGTATTAATCTAATACATATGGATTCTCTAAAGTAAAATTCCTGGAAATTTTACAAAAGTGGCACTAAACGTGTAACGCAACGCCATTCAAATTAAAGTTATTAGCCAGAGGTAAGAAGCACAAATCTTACATTTTTATAATGGGATGGAGTTTTAAACATATCTTGCAACTAATAACTCAAATCGTTCATATGCTATAAATAGTTCATAAATACAGGCTTGTTATTAAAATTTCAAATAAGCATCGACACAAATAGTTGTATCTCTAATAAACTTAAATCATGAGGTTTTCTTTGCAGTGATTTTAACCTGAAGACAAAAACAGATTATATATTACATTTCAAAATTGGAATTCCATGGTACCATGGTATGGAGGTCAGGGTTCGATACCCAGCCCCAAATGGAACACCATTGACAACAATAAATTTTAAAGTAAACCCCAAGGCACTTGATAATTGTCTAGGTCACAGCAGCGCTACGGATGAATTACATTGTCTATACATTTTGATACATCTTACGGTCTAAAGAACATTAAAAGTTGTTTGCATCCCCGTCATCTTTAAGTGATTGTGGTTCAATTGGTAAAAAAATTTAACCCTAAAGAGCCCACCAGGGTTACAGGCCCATGCGCCTAAAAGGTAGGAGCTTGCCCTCCCGGAAGAATTGAAAATTTTGGGTCTAAAAAGACAATTCTTCAATTAAACAACAAAAAGTAAACCCCGACCTTTGGCTTCTGCAACTCTCTGTTCACAGATCCTGTGAATGCGCTTGGCTCTGGCAATTGTCTTGTTCATTTCCATCCGAAAACTTGCTGGGGGCTCAACTGCATTTCAGCAGCAGTCCCTTCTTTTAAACCTTGATTTTCATTATTTTCACATTTGAACGGAGAAGAGTATGGGGTGACCGTCTTCTCAGACTCTGGAACTTCATCCCCGGGCTCTCCATTTTTCCCCTTTGAACTGATCCAGACTGCATTTTTGCCGGAATCTGCGACTCTAAGACGCTTGTGGGCTTGGAAAAGTCCATTATTGGTCTTAGAAGGCAGCATCCTGCAAAGAGTAATCGCAGAGGGCCGAGTTTTAATCACCAATGTTGTGGCTCTAGTAGAAAAATACGGGCGAGTTTGAGGGCGAGGGTTTGCGCTGAGTAGGTCATTCTTCAGTTGATTTAACATTAAAGATTGTTAGTCCGATATGAAAACTTTGGCGCCTCACTTCCTTGCTCGTCTGTTAGGTCGGAATTCCGCGCCTTTTTTTTTTCAACCCAATCGCAAACTCCATATATGGAAGCATATTGAAAGTTGGAACGAGGTTTTCGTTTATTATTTTTAAAAATACTACAACCCGTAGGGTAATATCATTTGTTATTAGAGTTTTGAAATGAATGAAATTTTAATGACGTCCACAAGATTGAAGAGTTTATGGGACAAAACGCGGAGACTTTAACATGATTTCAGACTCGTTTCATTATCAGATCTTCTATTGTGAATCTTGAGCACAAAACCTGCAATCTTTTCAAGTCTTATTTCTTCGAATAACTCATTTAATTTGTCCACCTTCAAGTTGTTTTCGTATTGGATACGAATATCATCATAAGTTGAACACTCCATCACGAAGTGTCATTACGTCTCTACCACCCCTTGTCTTTGTAAACGACAAGTTCCACTTTCATAATCCTCCTTGGGTATAGTCGCAGTCATCGGTTTCACATTGAAGATGATGCGATATGGTCCACATTGAGCCACTAAAATCCTTACTTTACCCTTGATAGTTGCCCCTAAATAAGTTTTTTCATCATGCTGCCAAGTGGAGTTAAATTCTTTGATGTAGTATGTTTTCTTGCGACCAATCTGCTCTGTCCACATGGCAGTCCTAAATTTTTCTATCACATAGTTTTTTATTTCCTTGTTATTGTTAGGAAACTCCTGAAAATTGATGCCCCATTTGTTCATCCATTTATTGTTCTGTTTCATCCAAGTTTTCTTTCTACGCTCTAATTTTCCTCCACAACCATTTTGGGCCAACGATGATTATCCATGCTTTCAACCTTTTTAGATAACTTAACAACCGAGTTATTGTCGATGCTTCCATCAGGAAAGTACCCACTTCATCCAACAGGATCTCATAAGGGATTGTTGATTTGACTTTAAGAGTGCTTATGATTAGATGTTTCTAGATTCTTTCTAATTGTCTCCACCCATGATTTGACATGCTACTCCCCATACTTCAGAATCGTAGTCACTAAATCACGTACTTGGAGTCATTATTTAGTCTTGGTCTCATACTACTATTCATATGGTTCTTGAGTGAAAAGAGTAATAATTAACCCATGTCTTTGGCCTTTTTACTTTGCTTTATGTCATTACTTTTGGTCTTTCACCCGCACTTGCCTAGTCTGTATTATCATATTGTGTTTTTCTTACTCGACTAGGCACCCAACCAAGGATCAGGGCGCCCTAAAGGCCCTAATCCCCTCTAAGGCACCCTAATCCTCTTTGTACTTTACTCTCACCTTTTGGGAACTTTCTAGTCGTTTGAACTTTTTATATTTTTGGTAGTCACTTTTTTGGGGTTAATTACGAAACTAAAACAAGAGAACCATATAAATATAAAGTTGTGAGACCATAATGAAGGCCCAAACACTAAGCATCTACTATCACCATCTAGATTTGCATCCATCGAAGGCACCTAAAGCTACATTTGCATCCATCATAAGGCACAAAAGGTTGTTTCATTTACATCACACTTCATAGGAGGGAATTTTATTGTTTCCATGCACACATTTACTATATTCTACATCTAGTTGTTGCTTGCTACTTCACAAAGTGTGAATGGCACAAGAGCAACCTAGGGCACGATTTGCACACACACACCTAGAACTACATTGGGTCTGAGATGTAGTGCAACGCCTTCAATTGAAAAGTCTACCATTGTGATTGTTGAGGACGTTCGACCCCTTCATATGCATCTTTCTTTTTAGGGTTTTGATGCTTTGTTTGGGGTTTTACAGGTGATTTCTTATTGCAAATCTTACAGCGACATCCGACATAGTTCAGTGACATTAGTGCGACGGGAAGTAAGTACAGGCGAATATCCAGTGACACCTTAGAGGAGGTTTTAGGCCATTTCACATACTAGGGCACCCACAAGCGCCCTAACCCTTTCCACGCGCCCAGTCTGGGTTAGAGAGCTCAAAGTCGTACTTTCTCGAGATTTTGTGTGGTTGTTTCCTCCTCCTATTTATCGGGTTTAACTATGACACATTCCAACATCTTCGTTGAATTAGCTAAGGACTTCTTAACCCTCTCTTGCATATTAGGGTTTCACATTTTTATTTACTTAGTTGTTCGGGTCATTTCATTTATTTGTTTAGTTGTTATTTACTACTTTACATAAGCATCATAATAGACTAGGATATCACATTTTAGTTTAATCAACAACCATAAAGGGTAACTAGGATGACCAACAATCTAAAAAGGGTTTTCTTATTTTTCTAGTCCCAAATTTCAGTCGTCCCATACCTATTTTAAAGTAGGTAAGATGCTTTCAACCCCTCTTGTATCTTTTTGCTCTCTACAATTCTCCCAACTAAGTTTGTTATGCAAATCAATCCCAAGCTATTTGTCAGCTTCGGTTCTAATTTCCAACGGGTTCCCCTCTAAAGGAAAGTTTGTTTCTATTTCCTTTTAAATAAAAATCATGACTTTGGTTTCTTAATGTTCACTTGCATCTCGACTTCCGACAAAAGAGTTATAAGGCTTTCAAATTGCTTTAACAAAATTTAACTTTAATGTTATACCCTATATTGTAATGTAACAAAGAAATAAATATACAATGAAGTACATATTGTTGCCTAAGCAATAAGCTAGAAAAATATGAAACCCTAAGTGCAAGAGAGGGAAAGAGAGACTTAGGTGATTCCGCGATAAATCTAGATTTTGTCAAACTGGAAAATTGTTGGAATATGGAATCGATCAAGCCATTGTAACCTAAACCGTAAAATTGTGTCAAAGATCGGAAATGTTGGGACTAGGGTGCCTAGATTAGGTCAATGGCGCCTGGGGCATTGTATAACTCCTTTGGGTTCCAATGACTACTCAAAACCTTAAAAATTGATTTTCACAAGGTCGCAAGATGTTCGCTAATATTCGCCTTTGATCACTTGTGTGTCGATGGTTGATTGTCGAACCTAAATTTGGAACCTGCAAAACCCCAAAACACATCAAATCTTAAAAAGAAAAATATGCAAATGGGGAATCAAACTGGCCCTCGAGGTCACTCGACTTAGTGAGCTTACGATTCAAAGCGTTGCACTATATGTCAAACTCCATGTAGTTATGTGTGTGTGTGTGTGAAGAATCGTGCCATGTGTGGTTCTTGTGTCGACGCATTTGAATAGAGAGCAATAGCCAAATGTAGAAGATGTAAATAGATGTGTGCATGAAAAAATGAACATCCCCTCCTATGTGTGTATATAGAAGAATGTAGTCCCTTGTCCCTTGTCTGAGTGCTAGATGGATGCTTGAATGCTCTTGTAATGGCCTTTGAATACAACCTTAGTGGTGATAGTAAATGCTTTATGGTCACATAACTTTATATTTATATGATTCCCTTGTTTAAATTTTGTAATTAACCACTAAAAGGCCAACCCATAAGAAAACAAGATGTCCAACGGCTAGAAGAGGCCCAAAAGGGGCAAGCAAAATACAAAGAGGGCGGGGCGCCGCTCGCTCACGTCTAACTGGGAATTGGTGTTTAAACTCAAAAAAATGAAGTATCAAAAGTCAAACTAGGAAATGGGGTGTGTAAGGCCAATAAGGAAACCAGAAAGAAATCAAAGAGGCCAAAGACATCGATTGATTAGTACTTTTCTCGCTTAGGAATCATATAAATAGTAATATGTTCCTAGGACCTAGAAATGTACCCAAAGTGCATGATTTAGTGTTTACATTTGCCCCCGCTTTATGTTATTGAGTGAATACTCGATAAGATAAAGTAGATAAGAGATGCGTACATGATAACCATGTAGATCAATGGTGAAAAGTGTGATGAGGAGACAAGAAAAAACATGGAGTGATAAAAATGAAGTGTGAAAGCTATAGAAGAGGAGGTGAACCTAGGAGTGAAAAACATATGTATTGCGTCACGTTATACCTGTTGTTGATGTCACTTGATGGTTGATAATGTGACTATTGTTTCTCGTGAGGAGGGACTTGCAAAAGAGAAGAGCAAAATATTAGTCAAAGTCGTGTATGTGATAAATTTGATCCAAATATGTAAAAAGCATGTAAAAGTGTGTAAAATGCAAAAAGAACATGTGCACCTAATCCATGATGAGTGAAGAGTGTAGAAAGGATCCTAAAAATGTTGTAGAAGGACAAGTTTTTTGGGTGATCTCACGCCATGGAAGAATAAGTGTAGAGAGAAAGGTCTACTGTTATTCTCCAACCTTTGACTATTTCCAGATGATTCACGCACCACTTTGCAGATGGTGTGATCTTGATTTTTTCAAATCCAAACCATTTTGATCCAACGCGATAACAAAAAAAGGAGAAAGCGTGCATGCTGCGATGGAGGACTATGCCTGTACTAAGAAAATTATTGTGTAAACAGACCAAAAATTGTCTTGATCTCGAGAAAAATTATGTAACTACCCCCTAGTCATATGTGCCCAGGAAGGGTCAGGGGTGCCCAGGTGCTCATTGTTGTGTCTGGGCGCCGACATTTGTGTTGTGCTAAAGACCCAAGTCAGATTCTGGGTCATTTCTTTGACTGATGACTGTGTTGTATCGGTATTAAATTGTGTTGTATTATGAATGTAAGTTGTTTAATGGGGTGAATGATTCACCCAATGTATGCCTCCCTCATTTGGGGTGCATGTGACGTCGATAGGAGAATGCAACCCAAAGGAGGACTAACTGCTGAATTGAAATTGATGCTTTATAGGGGGAGGGAATGTGCTTGGTAAAAATCAAGGCACATGCAAACAAAGTGGCTAGAAACAAGTGTTAATGCAAACAAGACGAATACACATATAGAAGACAAAAATGTAAGCTAAAGCAAGCAAAAAGACAATGTAGACCGTGAAAATGGGTTTCAAACATGGGACATTGCTCACAATGTCATGAGACAAATCAAGGCTGACGCCAAAAGCATACAATGTGCACACAAGATATAGGGAAAACCGTGCAAACAAAGGCAAACAATAACAAGTAAAGAATTAGTAAATAGACCTGCAAATCAAATGTTGCACATGAAACACTTGTTAGCATGTTAGAAAGATAAAAAGTATGTCAAAGTGTGTATGATCCAATATAAGAATGTGTCTTTAAGAATAAGAAGTAATATAAATAGAGACAATAACACTTGAAGTGTATATGAAATTAGATGCCCCTAGGAGCAGCTGTGGGTTTGGTAAGAGGTATTGTGCTAAGCATACATGATGCATGTAACAATCTATGTAAAGTCTACATTCACAACTAGAAGGCAAGTGAATGTGCATGTGTATATAGAAAAGATAATGACATACAATGTATTTGTCTAACATGTGTAACAAAGTGTACATGTAAGCATAAGTAAGCAAGAGTAAATGCAACCAAGATATGTAGTATGTTGTGAATGAGATGGAATGTAATGTAATGTGAGTGTGATAGAGCCGCTTACCCCCCGAGAGAATGTGAATGAGTATGCATGAGATGAATTTTATTTATATATGACCCCTCAACAATCGAGAATGAACCATAAAACAAGAGTGCATCATCGAGAAATGATTTGAATTGTTCGCTATAAATATGTGATCAACAAAGCATTAAGTATAGAGTTTGAGTGATGTGAAGTTAGGCTCATTTTATATTTAGACCCTCAAATTGTCAAGTATGAACCATCAAACTATAGTGCGTCATTGGGAAATGAGTGCAACATGCGAGAGTAAATGCTAGAAAGATATGTCATGAATGCGTAGAGTGTGTATGATGCGGAATGGAAGCTGCAAGAAAGAGATGTGATGAATGTATGAAGTGTGAAGTGTGTAGCATGCGAGTTTCATGTATGTAGTATTCCCTCAACAATAAAGTGTGAACCGTAGCACGAGAGTGCGTCATAGGGTAATGATGATACAAGAGTGTATCAGGATGTGCATGATGTATGAGGAAGACTAAATGCAAAGTAGTGAGAATGTGATACATCTATCAATGCTAGTAGGGGGAGAATAAGCATGATGCCCCCAAATGTGGAATGATGTGAATGATCAAGTAACATCATCTAAAAGATCATCATTGTCATGGTCGAAGCCAAATGGAGATGCATCAGAGACCTGGTAAGCTATGGTATGAGGTTGATCATATAAGGAGCCATTACAGTGTAAATTGTACATGCCCATTGCGTATTCTTCATCGGTGAAAGGTTTTGGTGGACATCCATGTGCATATTAGTGAGTGAGATTTTGAATAGCTAAGAAATGAATCATTGAAAATAAAAACATGACCGAAGGGCATGGGGAATGAAATGTTGATATGATCAAGATCCAAATTACCACCAATGTAATCAAGCCAAGACCGCCAGAGTGAGTGGAAAATTTTGATAAGTGTGTGTAAAAAAATCGAGAGATGAAAGATGCGAAGGCCATAAGCAATGTGTGATGTGAACAAAGCCATGATATAAAAGAGGAGAATGAGGTGGCGGTAATAAAGCAACAAGTGTATATCAAGAGCGAGCCAAGCCATCATATGTGTAAATAGTTTCAGAGCAAGTGGGATTGAATGGAATGTGATGCCAATAAGAGTTATTCATGAAAAGAATGCATGTGAAAGGAGGAAGCGCAGATGCAGATTGTTCATGAGAAGATGAGGAAGGTGGTATGATGTCCAATGTATGGACAAACCCCGATAAAGTACCATAACATTAGTGGAAGGAGGAGGTGAGACTAAAGTGTGTGGGAAAACATCTAATGTAAAAACAATTCCTTCAAGTGGAGGCAAGTTTTCCAGATAATGCATAGGTCGCAGACAAGCGGTGGGATGTACAATAACAAAAGTGGGAATAGGTAATGCAGTAGTTGGATCTAGGGGATAATATTGGAATGGGTCACTACGGCCAGAACTCGCATATTCAAAGCCCTCGTGTAATAATTTAACTCATCGAGGAATTGTAGAAGACATTGCTTGCATTATGTGAAGCCATGGCCTACCAAGTAAGCAATTATATGGAACAGGGATATCAATGACAAAAAAATAAAATTGGAATAGTTTTTGGCCCAATTGTGAGTGGCACAATGACAAAGTGCTTATGCATGGACGCATAGTAGAATCATATGCTTGAACATAAATAGATGTTGGGTTAAGATTAGATATGGAAAGGCCTATAACCTCAATGAATGATAAAGGAAAAAGATTGAGCTCATATCCATTATCAACTAAAGCTCGCTTGACACCCAAGTTATTGATGCATACTCATATATATAGAGGAGGATCATTGTCATAAATAAAAATATTGTTAGCTATAGTAAATGGAAAAGTAATTTGTTGAGAAAATGCATCTACAAATGTCTGATAAACAATGTCCAGATTAGTAGTAGAAGGAATGCGAGTAATAATTTTAGCTTGACACTCAGGATTGGCTAGCAAGAAATCATGAATAAAAATATCCATGATGAGAGGAGCCTAAGAAAAATGTAAGAAGTGATGAAATGAGGATCCAAGAGTATTCAAATGAGATGGGTTCACCAAATGATTTAACAAAATTTAACTCTAATGTTAAACCCTATATTGTAAATGTAATAAATAAATATATAATGAAGTACAAATTTTGGCCTAAGCAATAAGCTAGAAAAATATGAAACCCTAAGTGCAAGAGAGGGAATGAGAGACTTATTTGATTCCATAATAAATCTAGATTGTGCCAAACTGGAAAACCACTGGAACAAGGAATCAAATTGTCGCAACCAAACCCAAAAAGTATGCAAGTCTGAAAGCGTCAAAAATGTTGGAACTAGGGTGCAGGACACTTTGTAGACCTCCTTTGGGCGCTTTATGATCGCTTAAAACCTCAAAAATTAATTTTTCAAGGTTGCAAGATGTTCGCTAATGTTTTCCTTTGATCGCATGTGTGTCGTTGGTTGATCACCAAACCTGTCTGAAACCTACAAAGAGAAAGAGTACCTATAAAACCCCAAAACACATCAAATCCTAAAAATAAAAAAGATGAAAATGGGGAGTTGGATCTGACTCCCGATGGTCACCCAACCGAGTGAGCTTACAATCCAGGTGCTACAGTACATTTCAAACTCCATGTAGTTTTACGTATGTGTGTGAAGAATCATGCCCTAGGTGGCTCTTGTGCTACACGCACTTGAATAGCGAGCAATAGCGAGCAATAGCTAGATGTAGAATATGTAAATATATGTATGCATGGAAAAATGAACTTCCCCTCCTATGCGTGTATGCATAAGAATGCAATCCCTTGTCCCTTGTGTGAGTGCTAGATGGATGCTTGAGTGCTCTTGTAATGGCCTTTGAATGCAACCTTAGGTGGTGATAGTAAATGCTTAGTGCTTGGTCCTTTATTATGGTCACGTAACTTTATATTTATATGTCTCCCTTGTTTGAATTTTGTAATTAACCACTAAAAGGCCAACCCATAAGAAAACAAGTGCCTAACGACCAAAAAGAGGCCCAAAAAGGATGAACAAGATACAAAGAGGTCGAGGGTGCCCAAAAGGACAGGGGGGCGCTTAGCCATTGGTGTCTAGACTCGAGAAAATTTGATGTATCGAAAGTCGATTGAGTGGTAGGGTGTGTAAGGCCAAAAAGGAAACCAGAAAGAAAACAAAAATGCCAAAGATAGTGGTTAATTAGTACTTTTCTTGCTTAGGAATCATATGAATAGTAGTATGTCCTTAGGACCTAGAAATGTACCCAAAGTGCATGATTTAGTGTTTACACAAATGATCCCTCAATCCTTGAGATGCTTCAAAAATTAGAATAAGATCGTCGGTATATAAGAGTAACTTCACCGTGTAACCTGCGCAAGTGTATGCCCCCCTCGACTTTGCTTAACCATTCTTCCAAACTTATCAATGTATAAGCCAAACAAGGTGGGAGAGAGAGGACAACCTTTTTGATACTAATGTCACTACCCCAAAATTTTGTCATACCCTCTCGGTTCGATTTTAGCTCGACTGTTCATAAAACCTATGCGTTGTTGCTTTAAACTCATATAGAATCCCAAGTTCCTCCATCCTGTTCCAAAGTTTGTCTCTAGGTATCGTGTCAAAAGGTTTCTTAAAATCAACAAAGCAACAAAAAGCTTCCTCTCCTTGGGTGTCCCATACTTTTTCAATCAAGTGCCTAAGAGTGATGCAATGGTTGATGGTTGAATGTCAGGTGGAAGCTTGCTTGTCCTTTTACCTCTCTTTTCGCCCAACTGTTGATTTGACGTTCTATCATGCCCCCAAAAAGTTTACCAAGGAGAGGATTGACCATAATGGTGTGGTAATTGGATGGATTATTGATATCACCACTTTTAAATAGAGGAATAACAACACTAGTCGTCCACTCCAATGGGAAGCCATTCTGGTTGATCTCATTGAATATTTTTCGATGTGCGGAGTGAGGACCTCAACACCCCACTTTAAAAATTCATCCTACAACCCATCAATATCTTGTGCTTTACCACTTGCTAGATTCTTTATGCCTATTTGATGTCTTCCACTGAGAAAAGCTCGGTCAAAGTATTAATTATGGGAGGAATATCCTTCTATTGAGACCGCTCATAGAGGATCCTCACATACTCTAACCATTGAGCATCTGTGATATTATTTTCGTGTGTTTTTCTTTTGTTGCAGCTCCCTCCAAAATCCTTTGGGATTGTGTTTTCCAAGAGAAATTAATTCTTTCCTCCTCATATTCACATAGCTTTCTTTTTTGTATTGTACCAATTTCTCATATTTCTTTTTATTTTCTTTGTTCCTCTCACTTTCCTTCAAGATCTCTAAGCAACCTTCATTCTTCGTCATACCTTGATTCATTGGAAAAGTATTTGTAACTCCCTTTCTAAGGTTATATCTTTTGAGATTCGTATAGGAGTTACACATGGTGAGTATTTTCTTTTTTAATATATTGTTTAAAGGTTTTTAATCTAACGGTTGAGTCTTATGTTGGACCCATCGTTAAGGAGATCAAGCTTGTGTTTATTATTTGTAAGTATCATATTTTGTTGTCTCTTAGGGTTGGGTTCATTTTGCCAAGTTGTCATTGTTTTAGGTGGGTAGAGGTCATTGGTTTAATTCTGATTTATTCGTAGTGTGTGGAGTGAGGCATTTACATGATGCTCCAAAGTTTGATCGGTGACATTCACCTTATGTTAGAGTCTTTCTCTCTAAAACTTGAGTCACTAGGTATTCATCGATCACTTTGGATTATAAAAACAACATAATTTATTGTCTTTATTTCATTCTAAATATTTCAATTATAACTAAAATTCTTCCTTCTTTTTGATTTGAAATCCTTCCCTCTTTTTGTTTTAATGAAAATGTAGGCATTGATTTTCACTCTTCAATAAAATTTTTACTTTAGGTATTCGATGAGGCCAAAACATGTCTAATTAATGTATAATATATGATCTCATCTTACTCTCCTTTTTATTAAGTTTGATTGCATTTTGTGACTTTTATTTGATTTGATATGAGTTAGGATGTAATTGTCTGTCTTTTGATTGATTGTGATTCTAATGTTAAAAGCTCTAGAATTCCTAACGAAGTGTGTGTTTAAAATTTAGTTTTGTAATAAAGTAGGTCTAATCAGTCAAGGAAATGAAGTAGGTAGCGTTCAATATGTTTTCGAGTATCTGCTCCCACATGGCTTAGTTCCGAACTTCCAAGCTAGTTAGGAACTCCATCACACAATCATCATCTAGTTCTGGAACTTTCGGATTTAGTTCCGAAACTCCATTATTCAGGATTCCAAAATTTTCAAACTTAGTTCCGAACTCCTGGTATAGCTCCAAACTCTCACGGTTTTGATCCTTAATGATTTCCTATGGTTTTGGAACTTCTTTGAAGTTTCGGAACCGATGGAAGTTTATCTATCCTAACGAGATCGAAGATTTTGCATCAACAACCCTTTTAATCGGGAGAGGATGAGAAGATTTCGAGAACGCAAATCCAGGATAGTTATCTTACGGTACTGTCACGATCACCCACAATCCGACTCGACATCTATTATAGGCACGATTCAATTTCATCATAATCGTTGAGACAACTTTGATTGTAAAATGTATATAAAAGCAAACCTGCAGTAGATAAAAAGAGAGAGACAATAGAATATGATAGATAAATAGATATAGAACAGAAAAGAGACTAAGTACTCAGATCCAATACGTTTTGTAATACCGAATGTTTTATCAATAAAATAGCCATTCCTATTTGAGAGAATTATGAGTTGTTAAATCTGATTCGAGGAGGAGCAAGGGCCCACTCCCCCAAGGACCAGGATATTTGTTTATTTGGTATTTATATTTCTTCAGCAAATAGCTTAGATCTGTTAATTCTGTATTGTTTTAATTCTTCTAGTTAAACTCTGTTGTATACTTATTCCTATAGGTGTTTAGATAGATTCTTATATTTCTTACAATCGTTTTTAAGCATTCTAAATTGAGTGTGTTTATTTCCAAAAGCAAGTGTGTTTATTTTCAGAAGCAAGTGTGTTTATTTCCATTCTCCAAAGTGTGTTTTCTTTCAACAAAGCTTTCAATGTGTTTACTTTCTGCAAGTTTTCATAGTATGATTTAAATAAGGTTTTACCAAGAATTCCTTAAGACATTGAAAAGATCCCCGGAAAATACAAAAAAATAACTATAGTCAACTACTAGATTGATAAGATTACTCTTGTTGCATATAGCTTTAGACACACCATTGGTTTGATATGACATCAACAAGAAGTTGATTAAATGAAGGGAATAACGACACCCATCATATTCTATGTTCATATTCAAAGGATTTCACTTTAGATATTGTTATGAATGCAAACCCTTATTTTTCATTATTTCCAATGCTAGTTGTGGTGTTGTTTGATGTGATCCCTCCTTATTTGTATATGTTAGGTTCCCCGATCCATGTGGATAGGTATTTTCCTACTATTTACGCTAACGATGTTCCCCTATGGTAAAGGGTTCTCGGTTGTTCACGCCACTGTCTTAAAGTTGACGTTCGTTTTTATGTTTTCCTTAAGTGATTAAAGTTGTGAGGATTTTGACATTTTCGGCGGGCGTTTTGACGTATTTTGTTTTTAGGCTTAGGAGCATACATACCTCCATTGCAATTGCAGAGTAGGAGCTTTAAAATACGTGCCCTAATCAATGATGAAGAATTAGGTCCTCGCATTGCCAAAGGCATAGATAAACTCATGTTGAAGAAGTACATGGAAGAGGATTATACAAAGTGTATGTCCCTGCGTATAATGATTATATCAAGTGGTTGAGGTTCGAAAAATGTACGGAGGACGCCTTGCACTAATGAGATATATGGAACAAAAGGGAATTTCCCTGACTTCAACTAGTTACTTTGGCCTCATTACGGACTCATGTTCAAGTGGGGAACTAAACAAAGCATTAGAGCTTTTTAACAAGACCAAATCTATGCTAGGTTGCGAACCTAATTAATGTATACTACCATCATTGAAAGGATTTACAAGGAGGAGTGATTTGAAGCGAGTCTTGAGCTTGTGGGGAAATGATGCAGAGGGGTATGATGTCGTATTACATTATTATTGCTGGCCTCATCAAGCAATGTGCCGGAAGAGGTATTATTCTCTGAGGTGGCTACCCTCCACTCAATTTGCACCTATGTATGTGCATCGGATATAAAAATTGCCATCCATTAGGTATAAAAACTGCCATCCCACATGTCATGCATTACCGAATATGTCATGATGTGGCCATTTTGCCCGACGCCAGAGGAGGTCTTGTCACCTTGTCATTTACGTCATTCTCCCTGTCAAACACGTCAAACTCATCGTCACCATGCAGGTAGCCTTACAAGGATGATTTGGATCTCATCTGTGGCCACCATGTTGTACTCGTTGTATTAACAACACTTAGGAGTAGGTGCAATGCATTACTGCCAAAAACATGTTTTCTCCCTTAAGTTGTTTTAATAAAAACACAAAAATTTACATTATCACCATCAGAAGCTAAAGAGGGAGCCAAAGGTGTGGAAATTTTTCTCGTAGAAGGTAAGTAGAGGAAGAATTTTTAGAGAATAATAGGCGGCTCTCAGGTAAATATATTTTGTGCCCCATATTATTTAGCTATTTTGTTTCATTCATAAATTGTTAGGATTACAATTTTTACATATAGATCATATATAATGTATATATCATTTACATAAAGTTATAATATAATTTGTGCATATATATTACATATACTTATTTTTAAAATGTCAAGAGATATTAATTTTAAGTTTTTTTTTTTTTGGTTTTTTTGGCTATTATAATTATCAATAATTTCATTATTTTTATAGCAAAATTTTATGTTTTTTTAATTTTTGGCAAATAGTTTTTTGAAAGGGACTATACCCTTGAGAACAAAAGAGGGCATAGAAGCCAGAATAGGATGAGAACCACAACAAAAAGGATTAGGATCCAAATGGGACAAAGAAACCCAAAGTAGCCCAAGAGTAGCTACCCCAACAAAACAAAACCAGTACGAACACTGCAAGAAAGCAGCAAAAAAACAACAATAATTACAAAGAAGTGCAAGCAAAAGCACCCACAATTACTTCTTGGCGGCTTTGTCGATGCTGGATTTGATATTCTGCCAAGAGGTGAACATAGCCAATGTTGTCATGTGGGTAGATTCAGTAACATCCAGCTATTCAATGGTCCTTTTGCTTTCCTTATCTGTGCCCCAAAGGGTTGCGGAACTCCGCTGAGATTAGAGACACTGCGGACATGCTGTTTAATAAACTCTTCAATTGCATTAAAAATGGCCATATTATAATCATGGCGAGTCTTGGCCTTCCCTAAACGGGTGTCTAAGGAGTTCAACTTCTTGTATATATCTTCAACCTGATTATTATCAATAACCACCTCCTCCTCCTCCTTCCTCTTACCTTTTTGCTTTGCCAAGTTTTTAACCTCTTCCTTCAACAACTTCATGTCAGCTTCTAAGGCTTCCAGCCTTTTTGTGGAGCTCTCAATGTGTGCTTCCTGAGAACTAGCACTACTAATATGTAGGAGGTTATGGGCAATTTCAATCTCCTGAGGGACCTTCCCCACAGCAGGGGTATCAAGGTTCGAGCCTTCTTACAGGCGACCACAAGTAACAGGTCTGGCCAGAAGTGGAAGCGAA
The DNA here is from genome assembly GCA_018340775.1 of Taxus wallichiana var. yunnanensis. Taxonomy (NCBI): domain Eukaryota; kingdom Viridiplantae; phylum Streptophyta; class Pinopsida; order Cupressales; family Taxaceae; genus Taxus; species Taxus wallichiana. The sequence continues at coordinate 430,905,081 of CM031235.1, read as the reverse complement.
GGGGGTGGGAGTAGAGGTGGGGGGAATGGAAGATGGAGCCGAGAAGGCGGCGAGGTGAGACAAAGCGGTGGCGGGGACAAAAGGTGGAGAGATGGATGCAAGCGCAGTCTTGGAGCAAGAGGAGGAACAGAGCCAGGGGAGGAAGGGATAAGAAGACACAGTTTATGTAACAAGAAAATGAGACCCTGGTGTAATGGAACCGCACGTGCATGCTTTTGAAACTCCAAAATGGAGTGCTCAAGAGAGTTAAGCAGATAGTGGGGAAACATATCGTGCGACTCCTGCAGAAGTGATTGAGGAACACAAGATGCTTAGAGGGCACAGTGACGAACCTCCCCTCCAAAGAAATGAAATGCACCATCATACGGGTAACCTCGTCAAAAGGCGAAGGGATCAAACTAACCTAAAGGCCCACCGTGACAAAGACCAACTTCTCATTACCCTCAACAAATTTCCTCTCCTCAGCATCTCTGTCAACCCTTTTATTAAAAAAGTGGTACCCCTCCATGCCAAGGCCAATTGCTTCAACAATTAACTCCTCATTGATCGAAATCTTCTGCCCTCCATATTCCACAGTTCGATCCTTCCAATCCTTCACAAAATAAATCGAAATACTTTGGTCGTGGCCCTGAATCTTCTCAATAAAGTTGGTGATGCCTCCTGGTGAGCAGATTCCAAAGTTCCTCATTATTCTTCCATTCCGGATATGCGTTGGGCTCAATCTGGCAAGGGGCTCCTCCCATTATCACCGTGCTTAATTGCTTGCAAATAGAAATTTTAGAATCCTTAAGAGCGCAAATATCAGTCCGCCTTTCACTATTATTATCCACGCGGTGAGAGAGATGATTAGAATAGCTGTTGCTTTTCCCATGAATATCGAGTGATTTGCTTTGTTATGAACTGTGAAAATCCACATGTGGGAACTACGGTCCTTTTAAAAGCCCACCCGGATCATCATTATCTTTATTTCGACTTGAGAATTCATAAAGCCTTGTATACAAGTTTTGAGAGCTCCATATTGCTGCTGCATGCACATCTTTCATCTCCATATAAATCCACTTGAAGTTTGCATTGTACTTCATATAATCTTGATTGTCCGCCAAGATTTGTATGAGTGTTGTTTTAAAGTCAACACGTGTGGGAGTTTTATTAATACAAATCCACTCCCAATGCTCATATCCCATATCTTGAATTTACATGTTCATAAATATCCGCTTGAATGTTGCTTTGAAGCTGTTCAAGAATGTTATTATTATCCCAAACAATGTGGTTAACATTTATGCCATAATTAGCCAATGCATATACCACCTTGTTACCCTCCTAGTAAGTATGCATGATCCAAATGTTATTGAAGGTTTGACAAATACATATGGATTCCAAGATGAAATCCTTGATGTTCCAACTTGGAGGTGAGCACTGATTAAGATGATTAATGATATTAAGTGAGTCCCCTTCAAGAATGAGGTTTTGGATATTATGAGTTTGAGCAATTCTCGGCCCCATAAAGTAGATAACGCTTCGGCAAAATGATTGGTTTGAATTCCCATTTTTCCAAAGCATACGTAGCAATCAGACTGCCTTTATGATCCCGGATCACTCCTCCCCCTACCGCAATCCAGGGTTACCCTTAGAGGCCCCATCAAAGTTTAACTTATACCAGTTAAAATCAGGAGGATGCCATTGAATCAAAGATCTCTCAATACTATTACTAGAATTTCTACGGCTATTGTCGGCTCCTATCTCTGGGCCAAAGTGGGATAAGACATGTTCTTCATTTTTACGGATAACTCTTGTTCTTGGGGTTAAATCTAGAAATATTCTCTTTAATATCATTAAATTTTTTTACCAATACCGAGCTTATAATTTTGATTTTTATTTCTAAAGATAATATCATTTCTATCTTTCCATATCCTCCAAATAATATGAGGAATAACCAAAGCTTCAGATCCTTTCGACAACACAATGTTTATAGGGTGGGCTCCATTGAGTCCATAGCTGATTGAAATCCTTCGGAACCACACGAAAGCTTCAAATTTAAAGAGGGCAAAACTCCATATTCGGTAGCATAATCACAATGGATAACCAAATGATTGATATCCTCGAGTCTTTTTACATAGATGACATCTATTAGGCATTATGAAACCTTTTCTCATCAAAGTTGTTAGTGGTAAGAATCCGCCTCGAGAGCTAGCCAAAGGAAGAAATTTATTTTAGGAGTTAACTCACCATCCAAATCCTACTCCAATTGAACTCGGTTTGACTATTGTTGAAGAAAGTATTATACCCAATTTTGTGAGTATTCCCCCATCAATAGAGTTATTCCAGATCAATTCATCCTTAATATCCAAATTTGACTTAAGGGAATAAGATCTAAGCGATATTGAAGGGAGGAAATATTTTGGATCAGATCATCTCTCTCCACAGAAAGTTTTTTCCATTTCTTTCTATTGCCATTTCTCTCAATATAATCCTTGATTTTAGTACCATACTTGTTTACAAGACTGTCTTTGACCATCCCAAATCTATCCAAAAGATTGTCATTAAACCAGTTATCATCCCAGAAATTTATATCACAACCATCTCCCACTTTCCATTTACTACCCTGTTTAATGAAATTTCCGCTCTTTACTAGATTGTTCCAAAAAATGGAACCATAGGGAAGGTGCTCATCTTGCGGGAAAGAAAAGACAGGTTGCTGATTTAGGTATTTAGCCTTAATTAAATCTATCCAGGGTTGTTTCTCTGAAAGCATTCTCCAGCCCATTTTCACAATGAGAGCCTCATTCATTTTCTTGATGTCTTTTATACCCAATCCTCCTATAGACTTCAGAGTACAAACCTTATCCCAAGCAACTAAGTGAAATTTAAATTTCTCCTCCATGCCCTACCATAAGAATTTTTTCTGAATCCTCTCAAACTTTTCTCTGAAGGAAGAAGGGATCTTGTAAAGCAACATGATATAAATGGGTAGATTTTGAAGAGTACTTTTTATGAGCAGGCACTTACCAGCACTAGATAAAATGGCTCCTTTCCATCCAGCCATTTTTTTAAAATCTCTCCAATAAATCATCCCACACCTTGTTAGAGACTTTTTTAGTGCCGAGAGGAAGACCCAAGTAAGTGGCTGGAAGCGCACTTATTTTACAGCCCAGAATTTTAGCAATTTTAAGTTGTCTTTCTTTAGGAGTGTTGAAGAAGAAAATGGAGCTTTTATCATAATTAATCTCTTGCCCAGAAGCAAATTCGTAGAGCTACAGAATTGCCTTGGTAGCCTTAGCTTCAATGACGGAAGCCAATAGAAGGAGGATTGTATCATCGGAAAATTGCTGATGGGAAACAACTTGGCTGATGGAAGTGGGTTTTGAGCCTTTCAAAAGACCGTCATTGACTGCTTTACCAATTGTTCTACTAAGACTGTCAGCCATAAGAATGAAGAGCGGGGGGAGATGGGGTCCCCTTGCCTTAGACCTCTGCTGCTAGTGAAAAAACCCACTGGCTCACCATTAACCACCACAGAAAATCTGACCGTAGAGATACAAGCCTTAATAATTTTTCTAAATTTTTCCGGAAAACCAAATTTAGTTAAGACTTTGTCAAGAAAAACCCAAGAAACCTTGTCAAAGGATTTATTCATATCGAGCTTAAGCACCATATTAGCTTTTTTATTATTCTCCATAGAATGTATGGTCTCATGAACCATAATCACTCCATCTTGGATAATCCTGCCTTTAATAAATCCACTCTGCTGCCTTGAGATTAAATCATTCATAATGAGTTGAAGCCTTGTAGCAATAATTTTGGTAAAAATTCTATAGATAGCATTCACAAGGCTGATGGGTCTAAAGTCTTTGAAGTCTTTAGCATCCATTTTTTTGGGGGCCAGCACAATGTGGGTGTTATTCAACTCTTTCAAAAGATTTCTAGTTCTGTAGAATTCATTCACCGCTCTGAGAAGATCATCCGAACAAATTTCCCAAAATTTCTGGAAAAAATTAATGGAGAAACCATCCGGGCCTGGAGCCTTGTCGCCTTCTAAAGTAAACACATGACTTTTGCGGCTCTTGCGTGTGTGACTTTGGTGATATTTTTAAATCTCTGCTCCTCAATTTTATCTTGGGGAATAGCCTCCAACATAAAAGAATTAGCCTCAACATTGATGATATTCCTCTCATTAAGAAGTTTTTTATAGAAATTTAGAGCTTCTTCCTTGATGCTATTGGGATCTTTTATAATATTTCTGTTACTTTTAGCCACTTCCATGATCCTATTACAAGCTCTGTGCTTCAAAGTGGTCATATGAAAAAACTTCGTATTCCTATCTCCTTCTTTAAGCCAAATAGCTCTAGATTTTAGTCTCCATAAGGATTCTTCTCTGCTGCAAATCGTATGCAGCTCTGAAAGAATATTCTTTTCATTAGTTTGGTCTTCCACGGATCTCCCCATTGTATTCATTTTGATTTCCAAATCCTGGAGCTTTTGTTTTAACTTCTTTTTATTATCAAACACATTGCCAAAAACGCTTTTATTCCAGATTTTAACTTGCTTTTTAACATTTTTGAGCTTTTGAATCAATCTAAATTGAGCAGTGCCTTCACCATTCCAAACCCACCATTCTTTAATTTTTTCGTAGATGTTGTCATGCTCCATCCACATCTTTTCAAATTTGAATGAGCTTCTGATGGGTTTAGTCCAATTGAGAAGATTTAAAGCAATCGGATTGTGGTCCGATCCAATTTTGGGCAAGGAAGAGAGGTGGAAGTCTTGACTAAGAATCCAAATTTAGCAAGAATCAGTGGCTCTATCCAATCTAACCTGGATAAGATCTTTTCCCAACCTTCTATTATTCCAAGTGTATTTATTCCCATGGAGATCCACATCTAAGAGATTAAGTTCAGCAATAAAATTAGCAAAATCCTCCATACCTGTAGAAAAGCTGGAGATTCCTCCATATTTTTCACCTGGGTTTAGAGGAGAGTTAAAATCACCCATAATAAGCCAGTTAGCTGTACTATATTGGTTTCTAAAGATCTTAAGATCAGTCCAAAGTTTTCATCTCCCACTAACCGTATTAGGGGCATAGATGTTAGAAAGGATCCATTCACCATTGTTCTCAATAGCATGAAATTTGATAGCAAGATGATTAGTGCTAGCATTAAGAACCATACCAAGTACAATGCCTTTTATCCCAAAGAGTAGCTAGACCTCCAGAGGCTCCCTAAGAGTCCACCGCCGCCATTTCAGAGTTTTCCCAAAACTCTTTTTATTAGTTTCAAGGATCTTAGCTTTCATCTTAGTTTCCTGCAAAATCAAAATACTAGGACTACTAGAATCACGTAACTCCTTGATGATTCTCTGCTTGGAGTTTCCATTTAGACCTCGGATGTTCCAAGAAATAATCTTCATTTGGAAGGATTGGGAGTTGGGATTTCCTGATGGCTCAATTGATGTTGAATGCCATCTGCAATGTCTCTCTCTGTTCTCTTAGATCTAAGAGCCTTTTTTGAGGGCCTTCCTCTTTTAGAACTACCTCCAAAATCTACTAGTCTTCTTGCAGAAGATCTAGTAGTTCTGGATGTTGAGGTATCCCAGTTGTCCATTTTCTTTTTCTTATCACTGTAGAGCGATTCTGGGATCATTTCAAATCCTTTCATTCTCTTTTTCTTTTTGAAATGACCTTTATGAATCCAGAAGTTAGTTCCTCATCTTCTTTGACTGGCGTTACTTCTCCCTCTTCACGCTCTTTCTGATTCCTGTCAATTGAATGTGGATCTGCATTGTACTAATGTTATGTAGTAGGTGAAATCTGTTGATCTATTCAAATCCAACATATGGCCAAGAAATTATGATATTTCAATTGAATTATTTTATTAAAACAAAATCTAATTGATGATCAAATGGACATCAAATTTAACGTTGGAATTAATTTTCAATGACTCATACCTCCCATTGTAAAATGTTAATCAACATAAATATATACTAAATTATAACTTGTAATTTCATATATTTAACGTTTTAAGAATACATGGTATATATACATTGCAAATGATATGCATGGTATATTAATTGAGTGTGAATGAACATTTATGACAATCCTAATATCACACATGTACGCAATCATGTCATTCATATTTTCAACTATGAAATGAGGCTCATCTTCTATCACAAGAGGCATCATATTCTTGATAAATACACTTGAATTTAGAACTTTGGGTTGTGTGATTCACTCTTAAGCCAAATCCACAAATAACATAAACATAAATATATATTAGTTTGGATTAATGTCATTTCTTTTCCCAAATAGATGTCCAAATATATGAAACAATGTGCATAGTTGAATGGACTATGTACATGAAAGAAATGCATCTTTTATCTACCTAAGTGGTTTAAATTTCATAAGGTGTGCACCTCAAATGCTCTACATCATACCTTTTGCATATGAATGGTAGACATATAATGATCATATTTCATCCCTAGAGATACTCTCGAATTTCAGTATATTGTATTTCGCTATCTATTGATTATTAGTCGAGATTAAGTTCTTATTGGAGTGTTTGTTATGTTATTCTATTGTTCAACCATTTTTGTTTTGAGTAATTTGATTATTTTGATTTTGTATTGTTTCTTGTGATTTTATTTTTCTCTTATCAATTATTTGTCCTTATTTGCTTGAGTTTGTTTGCTTCCTTCTTTTTTAGTTCTCACTTTTGTGTTTTCTTTATGTTTTCCTTATTTTATAGTGTTGTGTGATTTTTTCCAAAATCATAGCAATTCAGTTCTAGTCTACCTGAATTGTATCGTTATTGTTTTAATCACATTTTGGTTCGGCTCTTTTGACCTTTATTTTGGGTCCCCACGATTCTTGGTTCTCTGTTGTCAACTTAGTTTACACGTTGTGTGTTGACTTGCATACTAGTAGGTTCCTAATTTAAATTCAAGAAGTCTATAAATATATAAGTACATTAGTGCATTTAAGACAGGAAAATAACCAATGTATACACAATCAAACTTACAATTATAAATAATTTATTGCTTCAAGAGTGTCCTCGTACCAAAAAGCAAAATCAAGTATTTAGATAAGAACATAAGAATTTACTAGTTCTTGCATCTATTAAAAGCATAAGGCTTGGGAAACTTATATTAGATTGTTTGTTGAACTACATTGTACATGTTGTTTTCAATAATTGTCCCCAAAGGGAATCTAACTAAGACAAGCCCCAAATACACCTCGCCCTACCCCATGGCCCCTTCTCCCACTCCCCCCGCCCCCACTTTTTATATTTTACAAGGTATTGTTAGTGATTGAGGTTTGAAGGAAAGAGATTTGTTTTAGGTGGATCGCAAAAACAAGTAAGAAAATTTTAGAGCTCGAGAGAAGACAAACAAGGTCATCAATTCATATTCATGGCATATAAAAGTTGTCATGACCATGATGTTATGGATTTGGTTGTGCCATTTAATGAGTGTTATGGTTTTGGTCGGGGTGCTTATTTTTGTTGATCTTTTTTAGTTTGTTGTACCTCTTATGATGGTTTGTTTGTCATTGCATATTGTTGATGAACACTTCCATATTTATGATAACTTGTATACCACTCTAGAACCTTACTTCTCTAGTTTTCTCCAATAATTTTAATTATCTGAATATTTCTATATTATTTTATGTTTCTATATTATATGAATTTGTGCTATTAGGTCTGATTTATTATGTTATATTCATAACTACTCCCATTGTAATTAGATTTGGTTAGTTTAATGCATTATTAGGGGAAAATTATTTTCCACGTCTACATATACATATGAAGATCACACATATCATGTAACCAATAAACCATTATATTAGTAATAAGTGACTTCCAATGTAGTATTACCTTCATTAACATAAGGATCGTGATATATTGGGTTTACGTGTTGTTTTGGAACAAGATCACTAACCAATGTGAGATTATTATTTTTTAATGAATGAGAATTTCATAATCAAGGAAGAAAAAATATAAGATACATATATTTAACGTGGAATAGTTAGGTATGCCAATTTCTAATGGGTAATTGGTATCATCTACAAATTATTTTTTCAAATCATATGAAAGATCACTCTAGTCTTACAAGTTCTCCATAAATAATAATAAAGGTCTAATAATCTCACCTTTAGGTACCCAACAAAACAATTATCCATACCTATTTTTGATTTGGATAAGAGATGTGTTAACCTCCCCTCTCTCTCTTCATTCTACAACCTTTATATGTCTTACCTTCATCTCTAGCTTGTAGTAGTTCTTATGAATAATAATAATTTTAATTCAATAACAATAATTAGAAATATATATGGTGTATATATATAAATAGTTCTTAAATTATGTTTTTGATATATTAAACAAGGGAAAAGGGGTCCTCACCTTGAGAGAATAACAACATCGAGACAAAAATTTAAAATGTTAGCCTAATGGACAAAAAGACAAAACTAGAAAATTACTACGTCTGATTCCAAATTCAAATAAAGTAAAAAGCCTTCAAGAAAGGCCAAAAAAGACAATTTTATATACCCAAAAAAAAAAAACAAAAACAAATATAAACATTACAAGAAAACATTCCATAAAACTACGTCTTGAAATCCGAACTCAAACATTATTATAGTTATAACTCAAACATTAATACAATTATAGTTAAACAAATTGAACACATTTAATGTTATAAGTGTTTGATATGATTCTTAATATTATCTATAAGTATAAATAAGTTCTAGATTTGCATGTCGATCTATTACTATCGTAAGAAAATATAAAAATTTCATTTAAATATGCATGTGATCTTGAGCTCTTAGTTGTAATTTCATTGTTCTCTAGTTGTGTTAAATGGAATACATTAGAAAAGTTTGATTTTTTGGATTCATTATAGTTGTAAAAATTGCTAATGTGTAGATCATTCGTATGTATAATTTTTTTATTAGTTGTTAAATATTGGTAATTGTAATGTTTTGAATGTCGATGTAAGTTGAAGCTATAAAAATTAGGTGTTATCATACTCACACTCTCAATTTGGCATATGGGGGCAAGTGCCTCTGCAAAGACAGGAATCGGTGTGTGTTGAAGGGGCTTGCCCTTAGGATGCCACATCGATATGCCCAACTATCATTGCGTGATGAAGGGGCTTGCCCCTTAGGATTCCACATCGATAGTTGGGTGGTATACTGTGTTGAGAAGAGGTTTTTAAAGTCACCCACCGACCCTCCACTCAGAAATGCACCCTCCCATAATATCGCAACCATCCCTTTTGCAATGGACGGTTGTGATATTATGGGAGGGTGCATCTTGAGTGAAGGATAGCCATTGGCATTTTTGATACTTGAATTTGTCATGGATATTAGCTTTCTGATGTTGTGATTATTTTATCATATTGGATGACGTATATTTGATTTGACATGTATCGTACTAACGTTAATTGTATATTTATTTTGTACTAGTTACTCTTTTGTGTAGTGAATATGAATACCATGAGCCTAATTTCTCCCGATCTGTTTGTAAAATGAAGACATACAAAAATACGAGCTTCCACGTAAACTGAAGATGAAGGGTGTTCACATAAAAAGTTTGAAAACTGCAAGAGTTCCTAAAAATAGTCATCAATTTATTAACAATTTATAAATTATATGTATATTATAGATAGTTAGTATGCCAATGAATACTAGTTGTTTAGAATGTATAGCAAATAATTTTTATTACGATTCAAAATTTTAGCACCAATTCTAAAATTCAAATAAAAGTGTGAAAATTTTGAAATATCTATATTCCTCAATTTTAGTTTGTAAGTTCATTTTTTCAAAAAGAAGGGTATATGGGTGTTGCGATGATTATTATTTTATTGTTGTTTAATTATTGTGTTTTGGCATGCATAAATATATATATATATTTTAAAGATGTTATTAATATTTTAATATTTTTTTTTTTTTAACTTCTTATTTTAAATAAACATGTTCTTGTTTCGATAGTTTTTATTGTTTTTAGCTAAATGTAATAATATTTTATATACATCATTTTCTCTCCATTATTTAATAAATAAAATAATCACCATAAAATATATTATTATAAATGTGAATTATATTTAAGGTTAATTATAATAATATTTTCTATGGAAGTTTATATTCAACATGAATAAGTGTATTTGAAATAATATTAATTTTTTAACATTATCTTTGACCATTTATATGTGATATGTCACATTATAGATCACCATATGTATAGATGACCATAGGTGATCCTATAAATTGTTGTTTTCCTTGCATTTCAATACTGTCTTTTATACACGTGGATTTTGAATTAGACAAAAATTTGAATGCTTCCAATGTTTTAAGATGGTATTCATGTTGATGATGATGAATCACAAGTCAAAATTTATTTTGGAAAGTATGAAATAATTGTTTCATTAACGATGCAAAACTGCATGTAATAATTTTTAGGATGGGAAGGAGGCCCAAATGGTAGAGCATGATCGATCTTCTGTCCAAGAGATTACAGAGGAAAAGATTCAATTTTCATATGATGACCTAGAATGGACACCAATAGGGGATGAGCCGAACGTCGACATTTGTGTGCCACCATACCACTCGCAAGACTACATGCATTTCTAAAGGGGGAAGGTTCTAACGAAAATTTTGAGACTACCTTCACCCACACAAATCACAAGTCAACAAATATAGAAAATCCAAAACCACATACAACCAAGTCATATTCTAGGTTTGGAACTTTGCTAACAAATTATTTTTTGTACGTTCTTTTCAGTAAACATTTGTATAGCATTTGATGTTACCATTTTTAATGCAGCTATTGTGTGTTGTATGGTCCAAGACGACAATAGAAATAAGCCAGTAACAAGTGAAAAGTGAGTAGGTGTATAATTAAAAGGGGTTGCCAATGTCATTTCAATGTGAAGGTTTTTTATGGGAGACCGACAACAAGTGGCCATAATATTATACAACCATCCATTTCATTGTGATGTAAATGGTGAGTGTTGTCATGGGAGGAACAAAAATACCATTAATGATCCTCATCTGAATGTTGTCCCCGTACTTATCAAATGAATGCAAAACTTATATCGAGAGTCTTTTGTTGATGGGAGTCACCGTGGAAATGGTGTATGATAAATATATAGAGGATCCATCCAACGTGGGTATATCGAGCAAGAGGGATGAATACATGACAAGAAAGGACGTGGTGAACACATGGAAAAGAGTTCACTATGAAGGTCTCAAAAGCACATGCCGATGATGCCATGAGCGTGAACTTATGGCATGTGAGAGGAAAGAGACATATTTTTCTACTATCAACGCCCAAATGGAACCACCGTTCCATTCATTATGGGGTTGCAAACACCGTGGATGTGTGAGAGAATGGTTCAACATTCACACAATTCCATAATCTCCATGGACTTGACATTTGCTACCAAAAATATGGCATAAGTAATTGGAATGAATTTTGAAATGATGTGTAATTTATGTATCATTAATAGTGTTCCCTTTCTGTTATATTAAACTTCATGTTACCATTTGATGTCATATTCCTTGTAGTACCAATTATACACATTATTTTTTTATGAGCAAGAGGTTGGGGTGCCCGTAGCATGGGCCATTTCTTGAGGAATAAAATTGAAGACATTTACGGGTGGTTGGTGGAAGTCCAAAAATGAGGAAAACACCTTCGTGTTGATTGGAAAGATCAATGCATTCATTACGGATGATGCATCATTGGCTGAAATCCAAGCCATCATGTGTGTTTTTGGTTGTTGTGTAGTGTTATGCCTATGGCACGTGCACAGGGCATGGTTGAAAAACATGCACAGTATTGTAGCAAGGAGTCTAGGTGGAAGATTTTTGAGAGACTAGGTACCATCATGTATGGTTTCAAATGCATCACGAGCACACATTTTGAATCATTCAAGACTTCTTTAATGAATTCAAAGAGGAAACTAAGTTCCTCGAGTACTTTAAGAATACATGGTGTGAGAGCGAAGAACGTGTTGGTGAGTACTATCATTTGTGTGTTTCCTTATTAATTACCATCAATTATAAATCTTGGTTTATAGTGTCATTGATTTTCAATTAATGTGTCGCTTGATAGCTATGTGGGAAACAAATTTTAGAAACTTCTCCCATGCAAATCAAGAAACAAACGCATCCATCGAGTCCTACCATTGTTTTTGAAGACTAGATACTTGTGTGACAGACAAAAGAAATGTACTCGCGGATGGACTATTTGTTCTACACACTTGTGTACAAGGTGGAGCCATTTTACAAACACAAGAGGAAGTTGCAAAAATATGGCTTCTTGACCAATTTCAAAAAAGAAAGACAACTATTGACAGTGGTTGAGAGAGAAAAGAGTATTCGATACAGATTGCCTTGCAATTATGCTTGATTGCAATCAATTGTGGGTGAGGAGCCAAACAACTAGAAGCACATGGTATTTGGTAAGACAATGTAGAGCCTTGGACGTATGTGAATGTGCTTGGGCTATATAGAGGAAATACATGTAAGCACGTGTTGAAGGCATTGGATTTTTGCAAGCAATATGTGTCGATGTCATCATATCAAGCACCAGAAGTGACATGTAATTCAATGCCATCATATGTTACCGATGTAGATTGTTAAGCATAAGTCGTAATGAAATAAGCATCATTGTGTTGAAATTATTTTCATTTCACGTGCAGAGCCAATACTTATGGGGAGACAAGCAAGGTAAATGAAGACACATTCCATGATGGCCCCTCATCGCCGTATCCAACATCAGAAGTGGAAGGTAATTCAATGTCATCATATATGGCAAGTAGTGATATAGATTGCTAAACATAAGTCGTAATAAAATAAGCATCGTGTTGAAATTCTTTTCATTTCACGTGCAGGAGCCAATACTTATGGGGAGACAAGTAGGGTAAATGAAGACACGTTTCGAGATGGCCCCTCTTCTTCGTCGTATCCAACAATAAAAGTGGAAGGTAATTCAATGTCATCATATGTGGCAAGTAGTGATATAGATTGCTAAGCATAAGTAATGAAAAAAGCATCGTGTTGAATTGTTTTCATTTCTCATGCAGCAACCAATACCTATGCAGAGACAAGCATTGTAAATGATGGCATGTTATGGGATGGCCCCTCCTCACCACCTCAATAGTCACTGATAGTTGATGGTTAGTTGTTAATGCCTTCAATCAATTAATCGATGCCAATGATAATGTTCATCACACATATTTATGATTAGGTGGCATTGTGTATTCATGTGTACAATGATATTGAAAAACCTAGTGTATAAATAAATAACTTTCTATAATGTCTTATACGTCACAGGAACTCCTAAAATAGTTGGGGCTGGTGGTTTGATGATAGAAAGTGATTCAGATTTTATGGAACACACATCCAAAGAATTCTTGAAGTCAGTCTTGAAACACGACTGAGTACAGATGAATAGAAAAAAACATTATTTGAATGTGTTCAAAGGTTTAGGAGAGACCTAGAAGCATCAAATATGTTGGATGTTGCTTTCAAAGGAGATGTCAATGAGACAGCCACCACCCGCATGCGTCCATGGTTTAGTGAGTAAAAAAATGCCACCGCAAGTGTGACTAAGAGGCCAGTCATTGTAGAAGATTTGAACAATCGCGTTGAAGACTACGAATGCTTCCAATTTCCCGATGGAAATCATCCAAAGAGGAGACAAACCACACAAATGGAACATACAAGTTAAAACATTGAACTATTAGTGTGATTGTGAATTGCAAGAAATTTTAATTGTGGAGGCGAAGACTAACATATTGATCATTTATTTTGCAGGTGGTTCAAATGCAGCTGAAACATCTCCCCTCATCGCTTATCTTTCAACAATTTAGTGTTCATGCAAGGTGTGTATTGAATGTCCTTAATTTCATAACATTTATTTACTGTATGTAAGGTAAAAATCCTTTGATACCTTGTCTAATATTTAATGCATTGTGTTGCAGATGCAATGGATATGCAGAGAGATGTATCTTACGGAATGAGCAGGTTGAGCTTTGGAAAGTAAATGTATGGCATGTTGAGTGGGCCTATATTATAATTGTAAACATTTAAAATTCATGTATATGAGATTGTACATTGCGTATATTTAAAATACATAAATATGGAACATGTACAACTGACCTACTCTTTGACTATTTTTAGAGTATTTAAAAAAGTGCTCGGTGGTGTTAGCCAACGTAGAACCGCTCATGTAATATATGGATAATATAAAATATTTTAACAAACAAAAAGTTGATGTAATTATGATGAAATGATGTAATCAACAGTAACAAATTATCATGTCAAATTTTTATTGCTACTATCAAAGTGCGTTGAAAAATAAACCTTTTTCAACACTATAAAAAATTAACCATTATTTTCCACAAGGTACAAACCGTGATTCTGTTCCACCTTTATGTAACAATGTAAAGAAAAAATGAAGTAAATAAAAGAAATAACCATGTCCAAAAAAACACATGACTCCACATCAACTACTTATCATGTGGAGAAGGGTTTTTTCCAAAGCGATGAAAAATGCAGGGTGTGTTTTCCGCCACTTTGAAAAAAACGGTGTTTTTCAACACTTTGAAAAAAGCGTAATCCATTCTCCAAAAGGCAAAGGAAACCCATGGTGATTTTCCTTCTCTTGTAAACATTGACTCCACATCAACTACTTATCATGTGGAGAGGGTTGAATTTTTCCAAAGCGATGAAAATAGGGGTGTGTTTTTCACACGTTGAAAAATGCATGGTGTGTTTTTCAAGCACTTTGAAAAATGCGATCCGTTCTCCAAAAGGTGCAACCCCGTGGTGTTTTTCCTTCTTGTTGTAAACATTGACTCCACATAAACTACTTTTTCATGGTGGAGAGGGTTGAATTTTTCCAAAGCAATGAAAAATATGTGTGTTTTTTGCCACATTGAAAAATGCACAGGTGTTTTTCAACACTTTGAAAAATGTAATCCGTTCTCCAAAAGGTGCAACCCGGGTGGTTTTTTCTTCTTGTTCTAAACATTGAATCCACATCAAATAATTATCAGGTGGAGAGGGGATGAATTTTTCCAAAGTGATGAAAAATAGGTGTGTTTTCGCCACGTTGCCACGTTGAAAAAAATGCATGGTGTTTTTCAACACTTTGTAAAAAAACGTCAATCCGTTCTCCAAAAAGGTGCAACCCATAGTGATTTTCCTTCTTGTTGTAAACATTAACTCCACATCAACTACTTCAATCATGTGGAGAGGGTTGAATTTTTCCAAAGTGATGAAAAAATAGGTGTGTTTTCGCCACGTTGAAAAATGCATGGTGTTTTTCAACACTTTGAAAAAATGTGATCCCATTCTCCAAAAGGTGCAACCCGTGGTGATTTTCCTTCTTGTTGTAAACATTGACTCCACATCAACTACTTATCATGTGGAGAGGGTTGAATTTTTCCAAAGTGATGAAAAATAGGTGTGTTTTTCGCCACATTGAAAAATGCACGGTGTTTTTCAACACTTTGAAAAACATATCCGTTCTCCAAAAGGTGCAACCCCCGTGTTTTTCCTTCTTATTGTAAACATTGAACTCCACATCAACTAATTTATCAGTGTGTGGAGAAGGGTTGAATTTTTCCAAAAAGTGATGAAAAAAAGGTGGGTGTGTTTTGATGCCACGTTGAAACGCCAAAAACACACGGTGTTTTTCAACACTTTGAAAAATGTGATCTCATTCTCCAAAAGGTGCAACCCGTGGTGCTTTTCCTTCTTGTTGTAAACATTGACTCCACATCAACTACTTATCAGGTGGAGAAGGGTTGAATTTTTCCAAAGTGATGAAAAAAAGAGTGTTTTCCGCCACGTTGAAAAATGCATGGTGT
The DNA here is from genome assembly GCA_018340775.1 of Taxus wallichiana var. yunnanensis. NCBI lineage: Eukaryota > Viridiplantae > Streptophyta > Pinopsida > Cupressales > Taxaceae > Taxus > Taxus wallichiana. Next base: position 430,889,211 of record CM031235.1, on the reverse strand, counting down.
TTTTCAGCACTTTGAAAAAAATGCGATCCCATTCTCCAAAAGGTGCAACCCATGGTGCTTTTCCTTCTTGTTGTAAACATTGACTCCACATCAACTACTTATCATGTGGAGAAGGGTTGAATTTTTCCAAAGCGATGAAAAATGGGGTGTGTTTTCCGCCACGTTGAAAATGCATGGTATTACACACTTTGAAAAATGGTGTTTTTCAAACACTTTGAAAAATATCAGGTGGAGAATCCCGTTCTCCAAAAAGGTGCAACTCCAAAAGTGTTTTTTCTTTTTCTTGTTGTAAACATTGACTCCACATCAACTACTTATCAGGTGGAGAAGGGTTGAATTTTTCCAAAGTGATGAAAAAAAGTGTGTTTTCACCACGTTGAAAAACACATGGTGTTTTTCAACACTTTGAAAAACGTGATCCCATTCTCCAAAAGGTGCAACCCATGGTGATTTTCCTTCTTGTTGTAAACATTGACTCACACAAACTACTTATCAGTGTGAGAAGGGTTGAATTTTTCCAAAGTGATGAAAAATAGGTGTGTTTCCACCACGTTGAAAAAACACATGGTGTTTTTCAACACTTTGAAAAACGTAATTTCAAAGGTGCAACCCATGTGTGCTTTTCCTTCTTGTTGTAAACATTGACTCCACATAAAACTACTTATCATGTGGAGAGGGTTGAATTTTTCCAAAGTGATGAAAAATAGGTGTGTTTTCCGCCACGTTGAAAAATGCATGGTGTTTTTCAACACTTTGAAAAACGTGATCCGTTCTCCAAAAGGTGCAACCCGCGGTGATTTTCCTTCTTATTGTAAACATTGAATCCACATCAACTACTTATCAGGTGGAGAAAGGGTTGAATTTTTCAAAGCGATGAAAAAGGGTGTGTTTTCGCCACGTTGAAAAATGCATGGTGTTTTTCAAGCACTTTGAAAAAACGTGATCCCGTTTCTCCAAAAGGGACAACCCTGCGGTGCTTTTCCTTCTTTTTGTAAACATTGAATCCACATCAACTACTTATCATGTGGAGAAGGGTTGAATTTTTCCAAAGTGATGAAAAAAAGGTGTGTTTTCCACACGTTGAAAAATACACGGTGTTTTTCAGCACTTTGAAAAAACTTGTGATCAAAATCCCGTTCTCCAAAAGGTGCAACCCAACTACTTATCAGGTGGAGAAGGGTGCAAAGTGATTTTTTCCTTCTTGTTGTAAAATCATTGATCTTGTTGTAAACATTGAATTCACATCAACTACTTTTCAGGTGGAGAAGGGTTCAATTTTTCCAAAGCGATGAAAAACAAGTGTGTGTTTTTCGCACGTTCTCCAAAAAATGCATGGTGTTTTTAAACACTTTGAAAAATGTAAGGGTTGAATTCTCCAAAGTGATGAAAAAAAAGTTTTGCCACACAACCCATGGTGTTTTTTTCTTCTTTTGTAAACATTGAATCCACATCAACTACTTGTCATGTGGAGATGGGTTGAATTTTTCCAAAGCGATGAAAAACATGGTGTGTTTTCCGCCACACGTTGAAAAACACATGGTGTTTTTTAAGCACTTTGAAAAACGTGATCCCGTTCTCCAAAAGGGCAACCCATGGTGATTTTCCTTCTTGTTGTAAACATTGAATCCACATAAACTACTTATCATGTGGAGAAGGGTTGAATTTTTCCAAAGCGATGAAAAAAAGGTGTGTTTTTCGCCACGTTGAAAAACACATGGTGTTTTTCAAGCACTTTGAAAAATGCAATCCGTTCTCCAAAAGGTGCAACCCGTGGTGCTTTTCCTTCTTGTTGTAAACATTGAATCCACATAAAATAATTTTCAGTGGAGATGGGTTTTTGAATTTGAAAAAAAAATGATGAAAAAAAGGTGTGTTTTCCGCCATGTTGAAAAAATGCATGTGTTTTTCAACACTTTCAACAAAAAACATGATCCCATTCTCCAAAAGGTGCAACCCCCGGTGCTTTTCCTTCTTGTTGTAAAAATTGAACTCCACATAAACTACTTTTCATGTGGAGATGGGTTGAATTTTTCCAAAGTGATGAAAATAGGGTGTGTTTTCCACCATGTTGAAAAATGCATGGTGTTTTTCAACACTTTGAAAAATGCGTAATCCCGTTCTCCAAAAGGCGCAACCCACGGTGCTTTTCCTTCTTGTTGTAAACATTGAACTCCACATCAACTACTTATTTTTCAGGTGGAGAGGGTTGAATTTTTCCAAAGAAATGAAAAAAATAAGTGTGTTTACGCCACGTTGAAAAAATGCATGGTGTTAACACTTTGAAAAATATGATCCCATTCTCCAAAAGGTGCAACCCCGGTGATTTTCCTTCTTGTTGTAAACATTGAATCCACATCAACTACTTATCAGGTGGAGAAGGGTTGAATTTTTCCAAAGTGATGAAAAATAGGTGTGTTTTCCACCACGTTGAAAAATACATGGTGTTTTTCAACACTTTGAAAAATGTGATCCCGTTCTCCAAAAGGTGCAACCCCGGTGCTTTTCCTTCTTGTTGTAAACATTGACTCCACATCAACTACTTATCAGGTGGAGATGGGTTGAATTTTTCCAAAGTGATGAAAAAAGGTGTGTATTCCACCACGTTTTGAAAAATACAGGTGGAGAAGGGTGTTTTTCAAAGCACTTTGAAAAATGTGATCTCGTTCTCCAAAAAGGGAAAACCCTGGTGTTTTTCCTTCTTGTTGTAAACATTGACTCCACATCAACTACTTATCATGTGGAGATGGGTTGAATTTTTTCCAAAGCGATGAAAAACAGTGTGTATTCCACCACGTTGAAAAATGCACGGTGTTTTTCAACACTTTGAAAACCATTTATACATTTACACCAAAACATTTCCACATCAAACTACTTATCGTATGAATTTTTCCAAAATGAAAAATTAAGACAAAACAAACATTTTTTGAGTTTTAGACAAAAAAAATCAGAAGATGAGAAGAATGTTACACTTGAACCAATGAAAACAATTTTGTAGTCTTAATGAATGGTAACACACATTTAAACTAAGATCATTCCATTGTAATGTATACGTAGTATGAAAATTACATGCTTCAATGAGAACTTGAAATTCAAATTCTCTATAATATGTACATTAACTAGAAGTAACATTCACAATACTCACACATTTTAAATCTTATTCCAATTTAAATCTTGTTATTAGATTTTAAAACCTTCTAATATTTTATTATGTTTTGATGGTATAATTATTATTTACTCTTTTAAAAACTAAAATATACGTTTAACCAACATCTGTTGATGTCAAAGGTCACATGGAAAGTGTCATTTTATTACAAAGTCATATTTTATGTCAAAGGTCACTTGGACAATCTTCGGTGTGAGTGATGGTACTTTTTTTCTCATTTGACGCCTTGGCTAGGATGTACATCTTCTTCCATAATTCTTTGTGACCTTCATGAATTTTAACAATGGAATTAAAACTTGCTACTTGATTTTCGAACACTTTTTGTTGGATTCACACGTCGTCTCCCAATTCTTAATTTCTAATTCCAACTCTTGAACCTCAAGCTCCAACTCCATCTTCTTGAGGAAGCATCTAGTAATTGGTCCAATAATTCCTTATTTATCTTTGACAATTTTAAATATTGCAGTCTAAGTCTTTCACGCTCGATTTTATAAAACTTTTCCTTGTTCATTGCAAGTTTCAGTTCTATTTCCATACGAAATGACGGGGATGACTCATCTTGTCCAACTTTGAAATTTTCATTTTTAGGGCTCTCTACAGTCTTTCCAAACACATTAGTACTGGCACTATAGAATTTTGCATAATCTTTCGGTTCCGACATTGGTGAGGCCTTGCGCTTTCCAACCTTCTTTTGTCTTGCCATCTAATTAAACATGTATTTAAACAACCAATTAATATCTGTTAACATTCAAACGTAATTGTAACCATATACCATACACGGAAGCAAAACCCAACAAAGTAACCATATACCATTTACCGTAATCCACATTCATAGTCACATTAATACATTAACCATATACACAGTGACAACATCATTATTTATACAATAAATGGAATGTCACATAACAAGAATAAAAACCATCTAATGTGCTATAAACAGAACCACAAACCATATTCAATTTAACAAGAATGTAATACTAAATCGTAAATGTCAAACACATTAAAGTAACAACCTCATCACACATATATACAATTGTCTTCTAATCACACTTGTATTACTCTTCCTTATTCATCACATCGCATACCAGATATAACAATTCAAATACATGATCTAAATACTAATTAATGTGCACATCATAACATCAACCGAAAAACAACCATATTAGTGTAAAATCACATACATCTAATAATCATAATTTAACCACATACGTCTATCCATATCATCTATTATGCTACAAAGGAAAAATTCATCAAATATAACTAATTTTTTGCATACCACATAATCAATATCTATACATATATGTCTAATATATAAGTAAAATTTGTCAAATATGTAAGTGAAATATAAAATTTCTATGACTGGTATATTCATTTGTTATCATTGTCTTGGGTGGGAGTGCCTGGTGTTTTTTCCTCAATTTCCACCTTGGCTGCATGTACATCTTCTTCCATACTTCCTTTTGATCTTCGTGTATTTTAAGAATGGTATTAAAGTTTGCTACTTGATTTGCGAACACTTTTTTGTCCACTTCACGCATTGTCTCCCAATTCTTAATTTCAGTTCTAACTCCTGAACCTCGAGCTCCAACTCCATCTGCCTTGAGGCAATTTCTCCTATTTCATCCAATATTTCCTTTTTTTTTTAAATATAAATTTTCCAATGCAAATCTTTCACATTGGTTTTGATATATCTTTGTCTTCTTTGTTACAAGTTTCATTTCTAAATCCATACGAACTGACGGGGAAGGCTCATCTTCTTGTGTAGCACCGACATCTTTGTTTGTAGAGCTCTTTGCATTCTTTTTGAATGGATAAGTGTCACTATCGAATGATTCATAATCATTTGGTTCTTGCATAAGTGAAGCCTTGCGCTTTCCAGTCTTCTTTAGTCTTGCCATCTAAATAAACATGTATTATAACAATCGATTATTATTTGTTACCATTCAAACATAATTAGAAAGGAAATAATGCACTTAACTTATACGTAACAAAATATTATCATGGATGAAATATATATGAAAGTTTCAGTAAGCACATCAAACCCAAGTACGCATACATGGATGAAGAATGCAACTATGTAATGATAAACCACAAACCATAATCCATAATACACAAAATTTGAAAACAAAATTGTGAATTATCTGCGATAAATTACTGAACACGTCAAACCCAAGCAGCATACAAGGAAGAAGAACTCAACTATGTAACCACATACCAAAACCATAATCCACAATCCATAGTCACATTAATACATTAACCAGATACACAAAGTGACAACATCATCATTTATATAGTAAATGGAATGTCACATAACAAGAATAAAAACCATCTAATGCATTATAAACAAGATCGTAAATGGATAACTCTATGTAACCCATAACCACAAACCATATTCAATATATCAATAATGTAGTACTAAGTCGTAAACCTCAAACACATTAAAGTAACATCATCATCATATACACATATATACTAATCTCGACTCCTCACAATCAATGTTATACATAAAGGTTTTCATCTCCTTCGTTGCCTAGTGTTAGCGACAGACAATACTCCATCATAAAATCTAATACGTTTCTTCTCATTTCTATGAATAGAATTTGGTGTGATGCCAAGAATGGGTGGGGCATCCGATGTCTTTATCCGAGTATGGTGCATTGTCTCAACCTGTACCGCATCATCCTGAAAGCCAACCATATAGTAAATAAGTCAACGTAGATGAATCTCTCAGTTAAACACATAATTAAATTAAATCATTCATTACAACTACTTGCCTCTTCAGGAGTGTCAAGTCTGATATCGTTGAGATCCCAAATAGAAAACCCTTTGACACACTCTGCCAAAGTGTTTGCAAATGTATTAGGGTAGGGAAATGGAGCAGTGGGAACAATGGCCTCAGAAATAATCACTTTGATAGTAAATTTGGGGAGTGTGATGCCATGACACTTCGCGTGTGGGATACTATCACAAACCACTCCTCTCGTGACAACCATATCATCTAACATTAACTTGACTTCGACCCCGTTAGAAAATCCTAGAATAATGAACAATCTCAATTGCATTAATAACTTTTTCTTAATTTCACCAAAAAAGAATACAGAAAATCAAATGAGAACATTCAATAACTTACTACCTAGTTCCACCCTCTCTCGTACTGCCAGCAATGGTGTTTGTGCCCCTCTCCTCATGCCTCCCCTCGTCACCCTCTCTCTCCTCGACTGGAAAAGAAGTTGCAACTCCGGGATTTTTCATCTCCGCCTCTCTTACCTCACGTGAAGCTATCTCTCCAATAAGATCGAGACCACAGGATGATTGAGAAGGGGTGTGTTATCGCAAACGTCCACCTATAACAATCGAGTCATCAAGACAATTAAAGTATCAACAACATAAGGCAACATACATTTTTCAAGTGCGTGTTAAGTGGTTTTTACCTCTCTCTGTTTCACACTACGAATCGAGTGTCTCTATCGGCGTAAGAGTTGACACAAGGGAATGTCATAATCCTACGCACATGCCTATAGTTAGTATATACAAAAATACACAAAAACTACATTGTATCCTTACTTACGAAAGACCAATAATTACTTACGTTATCATTCGTAGGGGGTCAACATTTTTGCTACTTGTTCCACCCTCTTCTCTAGCTTCTGTTCATGACAAAATATTAATTTTTTGATTTCCAACCAAACATAATATATAAAATACTATACTAATCTTAAATTTACCTCTGTTCCGATATTTGAGTTTTTATTTCCTCTCACTCTCAACCAATGCTCCTCTCTCACCTTTCGCATCTCCGTTGAATCGTAGGCATGCATTGCATCATCCACCTCCCTCTTTCCTTCTTGGCTCAACTCCTCGAATCGATATTTGCATTCTTTTTGCAAACTCGATCGATAACCCTCCTCCGCTGCAAGTAGAATCGTTGCCTCAGGACATAGTTCACATCTGCCTCCCTCTTTTACACGTATGCCCTGCTTCTATCTTGAGAGATAGGTGATCGTTTCCCGTATGCTTACGGCCACATGCTTACGAGGTTCCATGGAGGGAAGATTGTGTTCTACTTGGCGATGTCTATTTAGTCTATGCAACTCGGAAAACCTAACATCCCCACTAACAACACATGATCCATGTTGACAGACATAACGAATATGACCATTAACATATTTGGTTCTATACTCTATGGGTGGCTCATGGATATCTGAGTGAATGGGCTTGGAAGGACCATCTAACGTATCACCATCAACTGTTGGAGGATCATCTCCCTTTTCTTCCTCTGTGATGCTTGCGAAATGCGTACGTGCCATGTGATGTGAAGGTGCTTGTATCTAGGGAGTCCAAGTGCATAACTATTAGCCCAACATAAAATATTAAGTATTTTACAAAAGAAGTAATGTTCACATATTCAAATATTACCATCATGGAATGTGAAGAAACCTGTATGAAAAGACAACAATTTCATAATTGTTATCCCAACAAATGACATTAGGTACATTACTATGACAAACAATTAATGTTCACAAAGTTATATATTACCGTCTCATTATTTATGTCTTCCCGAAAACATAAGAACGGATTGTGAACATGGATCGACCCATGTCATCGAGCTTCCACATGTTTCGTTCATGTGTGCATTTGTCATAACCATCGTTGAAGCGACGCATTGTAAAACAAGTTAAACTGAAACAAATGGTGCACGATCTTATTTATTCGTATTTTGCATTCATATTGAGAAAATCGTGCACAATAAATGATTTGTGATGAAATTATCCACACACATTATTTTTCAAAATTGGATACTCGACTCTAGATGTTTTCAAGTAAACATGAAATGTGAATTGCAAGTGTGTTAAAAGAGAAGATAGGATAAAGCATGATGTATCCAAAATGCCCGGTCTATCAACCAACACTATAGGATATATCATCATATTATCCACAAAATATATAATATATACGCTGGAGACAATTCACATAATATTAGTTATTCACAATCTAATAAATAATGTATCTCTACCATTACGCAAAAAGGAAATATAAAGTGTGTACATATATCATATTGAAATGTCTTCCATGGCAAGTGCTAGCAAAGCTACCACTTCTTGGTTTATAGTGTCCCTAGACACTTGACATACATCTAACCTACCTCTGTTAACTTTTACATGCACGTATGAACATTTCACAAAGTGAGATACACTCTCTAGTGCTTGAACTCGAAGAATTGAAAGATTTACATTGTTACATTGGTATACACCAGTCATTTGTTTCACAACAAGCATATCGTGAGAAAACACACAAATTTCCAAACATCGTGGCGTATCACTTCCTCAAGACCCAATATCAAGGCCCTATACTCAGCCTGGTGGAAGGTCATAGTGGCATTTCCGACAATTGTACCTCTTTCTACTATCTTGCTTCCATCAGGGTCGTATAATATGAATGATGAACATGCAAGATTTTCGGAGGTATTGACACTCCATGAATTTCCAATCTCCAAATGGAAACCATGTTTACCTTTACAATGGACAAAAATATATCATAAGCAAACAAAAAAAAATAGAATGAACACTTCTAATTTGAATTTTTCAATACAAACATCTGTAATTTAACATATGACAAGGCCCTAAAACATTTTCTCCTGAGTTCGTTCATTAATAATGATTTCTTATTGGAGAGTCAATGGAGTTAGTACTTTGTCTAGAGACATACACTCTAAATGAGTTAACGTCATGTGTTCGTGAGTGACTTATTTTTGGGAAACATTGTATTTGTATTCCTTACAATACTAAAACTTCGTATTTCGTATGTTAGACTAAAGTGTGAATATATTTTGGAATATATTGGAATCGTAATCATGGGTTTGGTTCCATTCCACTCATTTTCTGAATAGATAACTTTATGTTGCTAACATATAATTAATACAAACACAATTTAGATTTTTTTTTAAAAAAAATATGTTTTCCTATAATTATGAGTTTATAAATGTAATGGGTAAATATTAAATTTGAATAAATCACTTAATAAATTGATTAGTCTATTATGAATAGATAGATTTCAATCTATTTGCAATATCAATATCTATAAACATTTGATTAGTTATAGTATTGTGAACGACATTCCAATAATTGTTATAGCCTATAGTATTGTGAACGACATTCTAATAATTGTTATAGTTTATTCACTAAATAACCATTGTAATGTATATCTAGTATTAAAATTACATGCTTGAATATAAAAAAATGAGTACTCAAATTCTCTAGAATTAACTCCTTTTCAAACAATACCTGGTTTTCTATATTATGTATATTAAGTAACTTAATAAATAATGTCATCTATATGAGTTGAACTCATATTAGAACACTCTTTACATAGTAAAATAAACATAATGAATGATTGAAATATATGACAATATCCTAAATTGGAAAATGATGATAATAAGTGAATTAGAAAATCATTACCATTACACATTTCACTACCTAAATATAATTTTAACATAAATGAATTTTAATAATCTAGGATTCTATAAAATATCATAAACATTAGTAATTTTAAAATATAATCCATAGAACACAAGTTATTCAAATACTAAGGAAAACATATTTAATCCAATGTAAATAAAACATATTTAATATTTAAGCTCATGTGAATCAAGAATATATTCAAACAACAAAATGAAATATATTTAAGTTGGTGTGAATCAACATCGACAAAAATTAAATATTTATATAGGTTTTTTTCAAACACGTCATAAGTTTTTAAACAAAACATAAAAAAGATAATCTATTTTTTTTTTTGTTTTTAGAAAAAAACTTGGAGTGCTACCATGTACAATTTTTACCTAAATATAATTTTGATCTATAAATGAATTTTATGATAACTCTAATCTTCCTCGGCTTATGTGGAGGCTCATATCTAATCATTAGTAATTGTTAAGCTAAATATAATCCTCAAACATATTATAGTGTGGAACTTAGACAAATAAATAACATAAGTTTTCAATGAATTGAAATTAGTCGAACCTTAACCATGGCTGCAATTTCGATTTGGGTGGCTTATTTTGGTGATGATGGTCTATAGACCACAAATGTGGACCTCTGAAGCATTATCCCTTTGGAATTTGGGTGAATCAACGTTATCCCTATGGGATTAGGAGGAATTGAGCTTCGTGTATTCATTTTCAACCACACATAAAAGAACAAAACATAAAAAACAACACACTATTTTTGTTTTTAGAAATATACAATTAACGTTAGTACGATACATCCATCAAATCAAATATATGTCATCCAATATGATAAAATAATCACAACATGGATAATATCATGAAAATTCAAGTTTAAAAATTGGAACTCCCATCCTTCTCAAGATGCACCCCGCCATAATATCACAATGTGGAGGTTCATATTATGGGAGGGTGCATTTTTGAGTGGAGGGTCATGGGCGACTTTAAAACCTCTAAGCTAGACCATATACCACCCAAATATGATGCTAAAGTAAGGGGAAACCCCTTCATCATGAAACAATAGTTGGGCATATCGATGTGGCATCCTAATTGGGCAAGCCCCTTAACCATGCACCAATTCCTATCTTTGCAGAGGTACTTTCCCCATATGCCAAATTGAGAGTTAGAGTATGATATCACAAATTTTTATATCTTCAACTTTCATTAAACATTCACCTTTGGAATTTGGGATATTTAACAATATATATATATATACGGGAATATATATAATTGAGCAAATGATTCCACATGTATTCAATTTACAACTATAATGCACTAAAAATACTAAATTTTCCTAATGTATTTAATTTAACACAACTATGATAAAATGAAACTAGAAATATATAATTAACGTTAGTACGATACATGTCAAATCAAATATACATCATCCACTATGATAAAATAATCACAACATCAGAAAGCTAATATCCATGACAAATTCAAGTATCGAAAAATGCCAACGGCTATCCTTCACTCAAGAAGATGCCCTGCCATAATATCACAACCATCCATTACAAAAGGGATGGTTAATGATATTACTTTAGAGGTGCATTTTTGAGTGGAGGGTCGGCGGGTGACTTTAAAAACCTCTTCTCAACACAATATACCACCCAACTATCGATGCAAAATCCTAAGGGGCAAGCCCCTTCATCACGCAATGATAGTTGGGTGTATCAATGTGGCATCCTAAGGGGAAATCCCCTTCAACATGCATCGATTCCTGTCTTTGCAGAGGCACTTGCCCCCATATGCCAAATTGAGAGTTAGAGTATGATATCACATAATTTTTATATCTTCAACTTTCATTAAACATTCACAACATTACAATTACCAATATTTAACAAATTACACACACACACACATGAAAATATATATATATATAAATGATATCCACATTCGTATGTAATATTTACAACTATAATGCATATAAGAAATCAAATTTTCCTAATTAATTTTAACACAAATAAGAGAAATGAAATTAGAAAGAATATATAAATTATATATATATATACACACACACATTTAGCATAAATCATATATATATGCATATTCATCCACATTCGCAATATTTAAACTATAATCATCCAAGAAATCAAACTATGATAAAATACAACTAAGAGCACATGAAATTATAATATACAACAAGTTATCATGTCAAATCAATATATATGTCATCCACTATGATAAAATAATCACAAAATCAAAAGCTAATATCATGACAAATTCAAGTATCAAAAATGCCAACGGCTATCCTTCACTCAAGATGCCCTCCCATAATATCACAACCATCCATTGCAAAAGGGATTTGTGATATTATGGGAGGGTGCATTTTTGAGTGGAGGGTCAGCGGGTGACTTTAAAAACCTCTGCTCAACACAATATACCACCCAACTATCGATGTGGAATCCTAAGGGGCAAGCCCCTTCATCACACAACGATAGTTGGGCATATCGATGTGGCATCCTAAGGGGCAAGCCCCTTCAACACACACCGATTCTGTCTTTGTAGAGGCACTTGCCCCCATATGCCAAATTGAGAGTTAGAGTATGATATCACATAATTTTTATATCTTCAACTTTCATTAAACATTCACAACATTACAATTACCAATATTTAACAACTAATATATATATATATATATATATATATATATATATATATATATATATATATATATATATAAATGATATCCACATTCACAATATTTACAACTATAATGCATCCAAGAAATCAAACTTTTCCTAATGTATTTAATTTAACACAACTAAGAGCAATGAAATCACAACTAACAACTCGAAGATCACATGCATATTTAACCAATACCAACATAATATCAACATAATTAACTAGTCTCATACCAATGATTAATAAACACAAATTGTAGAAATTACCGAATCCTCTATCATTTATTAACAAACACGTGAATACAATAATACCATAATAATAAACTAGTTCACACTATTATTTAGTGTCTATATACTAAACAAAATATTTGACCATGTCATTCGTTTTGAAAAGATGCTTCCAAACAATTGTTCGATATATTTGTACTTAAGATAAAGTGTCATGTTATAGTTATCCATGTGTATATCAAGAACATAGATTTATTCCTATTTACAAAGTATTAGGTAATAGATATGACATCAAATTGCCACCTTTTCTTACAATTTCAAATATATTAATTAATAATAATAATGAAAACTATAATTATTTTCTAAAGTTTAAGGTTCAAGGTTTAGGGTTTTGGGCTTAGGGTTTAGAGTTTGGGGTTTAGGGCTTAGGCCTCAAGGTTTAGGGGTTTAGGTATAAGGTTTAGGGCTTATGGTTCAAGGATTATGGTTTAGGGTTTAGGACTTAGGGTTCAAGCTTTAGGGTTTATGACTTAAGGTTGAACGTTTAGAATTTAGGGTTTATCCTAAATAACATAATTAGGAAAAATTAACACTAATATGACACCATAAACAATCAAATGATATCTTATAAACTAATACGATACCCTAAACACTGAAATATTGATATGACATAAAACACTAATGTGTCACCACCAATAATACATTTGGGACACACTATTCACTAATGCGACATCCTAAACATTGATATGACACCCTTAACACTATTATGAGACCCTAAACAATTTATAGAGTCATGTAGAAACCCTAAAAATTTAAAATTCATACCTATTCCTAGTCATGCCTATCACGTGCACAATGTTCCAAATCAGATCTAGAATACATTTAAAACCATCATCCTCCCACATTCTAGTAGAATTCAATATAAGCCCCATACTCCATTTTTTACTATCATTTGAATGAGAAAAGGGGTTTGATCACTCAAGTTCTTCTACTCTCCACTGTTGACACAAGTTACTCTCATCTACATTAACTTGCCAATGAAGACAATACCTAGAGGAGCAAATTTTCTTTTTATACTAAGAGATACAAAAATTTCAAAACTTGCTTTTATTATTGAAAAAAGACAAAACATACTAATCATAAATTAAGAAAAGTTAACCATGGATCTACTTGGATGGCAAGTGGGTTTGGCTTGGCTATGAAAACAAGAATAGGAAAAGAAAGAAACTGTAGTATGAAAACAATTGAACAATAGAGACTATTTGAAGGTATAAAAAAATGCAGACTATAAATTCAACAAATTAGCCATTTAAAAAAGTGACATTTAAAAACAAGTTGCATTCCTATTTAAATCAGACCATGATTTTATAATTTTACACTAATAATATTTATGTGGTGGATTAAAAACAGGTTGGCACGAGCTTAGATGCACTCTTAAGGATCATTGCAAAAAATCAATATCAAGCTATCCTCACATCTTATGCATATCCAACAAATAGAGATCACATTTTGTCGAGAAAATCATGTGCCATGTGTATGCTTCCATACATTTCAAATATTGCACTATAACATATATTCAATAATTCAAAATTAAATAAATACATATTTGAATTAAAAAACTAGGGCTTTTAGTGGCACACATTGTCTTGCATCCACATCTATAACTTATTAGTTAGAGATATGAGTATGTAGCAATCAATGTTCCCATAACTATATATCATATAAGCATGAATTTATAATTAATATTTATTACTACACAACAATAACTAACAATAACTAGATAGGTTGACAATATCCTATAAAAATTGAAAAATGAGAGTCGTCAAGAAATGAAAACACTATCATTAAACTAAATATCAAGAAGCGTGAAATTTATACTGAAAAATAGTAGATAGGTTCCCTAAAAACACTTTACAATCTTAATATCTATGAGATATATGTAAATTCAAAGGAATAGAATATTAAGTTTGTTTTCTTTTCAATATATTTTCTTCACATCATATACCTTCCATTTTAAGAGTGAATCTCCAATCTTAAGTTAAAGTATATCTCATTTATATATATAAATAATCAAACTAATATATTTAAAATTACATGTAAAAATAAAATCCCTTGCAAGCAAAGTTCCACTACCTTAGTACAATATTAAATCTTCTTTAGAAGAAGAGCTGATAATTACTAGTTAAGGATTTCCCTATCTTTAACACTTTTTTAATTGTATATATCTAGGCGGAAGAGGGCCTATGTAATTTTCGCTAGCTGAAAATTTAGTTCTATTTTTTTACCATACTCTCTTCTTAAATTGACAGTGTACTTTGTTTATGTAGATACAATATTATAAATTATTTATATGTGGGGTTTGGGTGTCTAGTGTTTTAAGGCACACAAATTCAATTTTATTTACGCCCTACATAACTCTAAAAGTTGAATTTCTTCAAACTTCTTCACATAGTCCCAATTGCACTCCTCACAACTCTAAAGGTTGAAATAGTTCATGTTGCACACATTACCATTTGTACATATCCCACAATATCGCATATTTATTTAGTCATACTTAGTTGGGATTTTTAAAATTATATTTCCAGAGGTTTGTGTGGATTTTTAAAATTATAATCAACAACACCAAAATAGTTTTTACACAAACCAATAATTAAATTGTGATTCAACAACACCCAACTAATTTTGATCAACACCATAAAAAGGAGTACGCTTGAACAAAAGAGTTTATGAATTGTTTGGTTATGAGAATTACCTTAAATATTGCAATCCATAAGTTTCATAATCTTATCAAACATGAATTAACATAATACTTTTCGAATCTCAAAGCCATGTGTTTTTTTCTTTCCTTTATTCAAAAATATTAAAATAGGAAAACTCTGCATGGAGTTACATTGTATACATTTTAAGGGAGGAGGAAAACTTGTGGACATATTAAAATAGAACTCAATTCTTCAATGTTAAAGTTTAAAAGTAACTATAATTGATGGTTTATAAAGGTATAATATGGGATGTCATGAAATTTAAAAGTAGTTTTTCAATTATAGTAATTATAGTAAGAAATTAGTTTAAAATTTCATTGTTGAAAAACACAATGTGTTTTCAACAATGATGAAAAACACACTGTGTTTTCAACAATGATGAAAAACACACTGTGTTTTTCAACATTTTTCAAAATTATTTCCTCCGTATAGAAAATTGTTGACAGGTAATGATACCAATAATAGACAGGTAATGATACCAATAAGTGCACTATTGGCATTATTGTAGGTATTGTATTATCCATATAAAATTCTTCTTATTTGTCAAATTTATTTGTGTGGGCATTTTTATCTTTGCAAAGTTTTCAAAAAAAATGATAAAGTAAAGTAGGATTAAAGCCTCGATAGCCAATAATCAAGGGTTAAATTTTAGTGCCACCAATGGTCATATTTAAAGTTTATATCTTGTTGTTGCAATATTTCAAGGTTAATATTATAATTTTTTTGAAAAGCACTGACTATGATTTATAATAATTAAAGCAACTCGTGAGATATCTATAATACATTACAATAGTTAAGAGAGGTATTTAGATGCCTTATTCCATTATTGTCAATATTATAATGGTTCAATAAATGAATGGTGCAATATTAGAGACATTTTGTTAAACATTTCACATAGATTCTTTGAGGCATTTCGCAGAGCTTTTTGTCAAACAGTTCACAGACCAGATAGGTGCCAAACAATTTGAATGCTTTGAAGAACTTGGGGTTTGGAACAAAACTGCCCATATTCGAGTTCGAATGCTTACACCTGAATTGAATGCTTACCTAAGATTTAGTCAAACAGTTCAAATGCTTACACCTAAATACCATTAAAATACCTAAGATTTAGTCAAACAATTCAAATGCTTACACCTAAATACCATTAAAATACCTAACTCTCAATTCATTAACAATAATAGTCTGGGTGGTTTTGGCGGAGTAGATATCTCTCAATTCATTAACAGTAAGTTTAAAGAGATTATTTCTATACCCAATTTGTTTGTTATCAGAAATTAATTGCATCTCTTTCATTATCTCAACAAAAATGGAGAATTTTATTTTGTCCGCGTCGTTTCTTTTCATACTTCGAAGTTAATGATTATGGTGAGTAACCTCTATATTCTCTACCTCTTTTAAGTAAACTCAACCTAAAATGAGGAAAACCTACATACAATATCAGCTGATTGATTTGTTTTCAAAAGAAAGCATTGGACTTACAGTCTATAAGATCAACAATCTTCTACCACTGCATGCAAGCATTTTTAAGAATTTGTTTAAGAAATTTGATTTTACTGTCAACTGTAAATGTACATGAGGTTTAGGCACAACAAGATCGAGAGAATGAGCCCAAGCAGATCCATTTTTACACTTACTATGATTATGATTTTTCCATTTGATGCAATAGGAGCACCCAACACAAAAATCACCCAGACTATTAACAGTAACAGTAAGTTTAGATTAACTTATTGTGAATGTTATGGAGACGACTTCAATCCCGTGCCTGTGTGGAATACCTTCCTTTGCTCGTTCCTTTTCAAATGGACTATTCGACCCCAAAACAAGAAAGAACAACCATTAATCATGATGGGCATCTGGTAAAACTACACAAACAACCATTAATGGTGACAAATATGGCACTTACAGTAATGGTGACCGTTGTGGCGTCTTCCTCTGCGACCCTCATTCCTCTTGGCTCAAATGAACACCGCGAGAGAAACTGAATTAGTAAAATGCAAACAAAAACTTGTGTTTTTACCCCCTAAATGCAGAGATGGCGATTAAACCAGGAGGAACCCGTGAAGTCTCTTTGGCATGCAATGATTGCCCTGTTATGCGGTGAGTGTTTCATTAACTGTGAAGAATGATTCAGAGGCATGTGGGAGAATGATTCAGAGGTATGGCTGGAAGCGACAATGGCACGGGGAAGGAGAAGGCACTTAATTCAATAATTCAAAATTGCACGCTACTCCAAAATGCCAAAATAGTGACGGAGGTACCCTCCACGTCAGCAATCCCATCGTGGGTCCCATCACTCATTTCCCTGGCAGGCCTCCTTTCCGACGAGTATGGGGCTATGCATGGCATGGGAACATGAAAAAAAGCACTCACATGCATAGGTGCAAAATAAGTGAAGCTTATGATCTTGTCGATGTGACCTGCCCACTTGATCTTACTAACTACAATGATCTCATTAGGGCTTTTCAAAAGGTCGGGAGCCAAATCTTGTGGAGGATTTATTGAAGCGTATGTAGGAAAGAGGCCTGAATCCTAAGTCTGACAGTTATATTGATGTGCTCGCTTTCGATATTTCTAATGAGATGATTACAGAGGGATCTGTTTAGGATGGAAATGGAGAGCTTTAATAAGGAGATTGAGCGCAAGGGGCTTCAGCCTGTCGATGACATCTTTCAATTGTACTTGCACCTGTTTAAATCATCATTGTTCCCAAGATTTATTGTGGGAAGATACGGTTTTACTGTTGGGATACTGTTGCTCAGGAGAATTTTGGTAGAGATGCCTCTTCTGTAAGTATAATTTTTCAAAGGTATTGCTTTTATACACAAGGAATCATTGCATTCATACTCTTTATAAATCGACTTCATATCTATCACCATTTAATTGATTCTGTAATTTGTTGCTTCTCTGCATATGTGAATATTGTAGCAATCTTTGATAACTTGTTTTATTTTCTCCACTATGCAATGCAATTCATGCATTTCTTGGTTTCGAAATGCTTACTTTACTTGTAAATAGGAAGCGCAAGTGCTTCACTATATTTGTCAAATATGCAAGGCAATATTTGGCACCATGTTATGGTAAGGAAGAATTTCATTTTCCCGTTATTTTAAAGTATCTACACAATTTTATCAACGTCTTACCAAGACAAGACAATTTTGACCCTCTAAATTTGTTTTCCAATCGAAGATTCGGAAATTAATTCTACTTGTACAGTCTTTTGGAAATTCTCCTTGTTTTCTACATTTTATTGGTTTTCAGTAGTATTTTTGAAATTCTCGTCTTTCTACTTGGAAAAATTGACTGAAGCTTAGAAGCAATCAGATCTATTACAGAAATTTTGCGACAATTAGATTTTTACTTTGTTAAATCTTACTTGTAGCTCTAACAGGTAAACCTTCTTTTTTTTTCTTTTCGGGGTAGTGAGGAATGGAATAGTGATTTCCTTTTCTTATTTGATTTTGACTTGGCATGCCAGAGATTAGTGCAACATCAACCGACACAGTATCCCACATATGAGGAACTCAGTATTGGGAAAATCAAGTTCAAGGCGTTTGATTTGGGTGGCCATTAGATTGTCAGAAGGATCTAGAAAGATTACTATACCAAGGTATGTATAAGTTAATTGATTTCTTATTCAAAGTAAATCTATTCAAATACACAAGCACTAATTTACACTATTTTGCAGTCAGGTTTGTTGTTTTAGTAACACAAGAAAAGGAGGCCTTTAGATTTACAACTACAATCACACTAATATTTGTATTGCTTTTTGCAGTAAAGTGGAAAATAAGTTTCTCTTTCTTGTAGAGATTAGAATTGGGATTCCAGTGGTCGATTATAGGAGGTTCAACAATATACAAGTCAACAACCTTACAGATAATTGTATGTGCTTCATGAATTTTAGGAAAGTAGATATGCCCGTAACCAAAAGGCCTTTCCTTCCATTGACTTCTTTCCTTTACATACATTTCTTTTTCAGATGCTGCCATCTCTTGATGTAAATTAGGCAACTTTCCTATCTTTTGGTTTCCATTTGAACAATTGTCTTCATCAACACACCATCTTAGAAATTACAAATAGATGGAAAAACAAGAAAGCTCTGAGATTATCCCCAAGTAGGAACAAAGTCAATGATGGAGTGAATTTTCATAACTATAAAATGAATATGAATGGCTGGCAAGAGTAATGTGAAAAATTCTAAAGACCATGCAATACAACATGAATCAACAAGGGATAAGGAATATGGGGTTATAAAACAACATGAATCGACAATGGAAGAACAAGATCTTCAGACAGATGCAACCCTATAGTAACACATAAGGATTCAGAGGCCTGCTCGACTGTTCAGTTCCCAGAAAAACTACATTGTGTTCTCCTACCCTGCTCATGTGTTTTCCTCTTCTCCCAATGCATTCTCCTCCTTCCGTGCCGACAACAAAAATCGGGACCTAATAAAATACCGATGAAAATGCATTCATTTAGTGATGTTGACAGTCAACTATATATGAATTCTCTTTCTACACAAATTGCTAAGTTGAAAAGTCACAAGACAAGTACAAAACATAGAGTAGAGAAGCTCGACAATGCAAAACATGGAGGTTCAAGACAGATACCATCAATACCTCGGTCATCTTCCAAGGATTACAGAGAAGGAAGAAGTAGACAATAAACTTAATTTTTGAGAGTATTATATGTAACATAAATTCATTGCCCTTTGTTTAGATTCAACGTTGCAGTGAACACTAATTATTTGTATAGACTAGTATTGTCTTGTGGAAGAGGTAAGCATTTTATCAACATCAACATGTTATCAACAAAGAAAAAAAGAAATTTTCAACAAAAACCAACCAAACAACCGATGTAACCACCATCTCAAACACGTTGCAACACTAACACAATTCCCCCATATAATTATAAACCACATCAACTACAAAAGTAATTAACTATCCAAAGCGGTATCAAATGTATTCATGTTTAGTGCCAAAAAAATTGGCCACAAAAGGCTACCACTCATGATATAAAATCTACAAATGTACGGAAGTCTTCATGTATTCATGTTTAGTTCAAATAAAATAGTCCGCAAAACGCTACCACTCATGATATAAGATTTGCAAATGTATATGTACGAATTTGTAACAAATTTGAAATGTAGAGATAAAACCTTTAAATGTAATGCTTCATCTATATTTCTACACTTACAAAATCAATCACACCCCTTATCAACATCAACTACAAAAGTAATAACTATCCCTCTAAATCAAATAACATATATCGTTCGGCATTCACATTGCATTGTACACATGTGATTGCTAGTATTACGTGTTATGGGTCTAGTAGAGGAATAAATCAAGCATTATTTGCATCCCACACTAGACCAATATTGTTTTCAAACTCTCTTACCATATACATAAACAATATGTTGGATATTTCATATTGTTAGTACTCACATTAGTTGTGGGAGTTATATTACTTAGATTTATTGTTGTATGAGCTATAGAGGAAACAACTCATACATAATGAGAGAAAATATTTTTAGTTGTGTGGTACACAACTCACTATGAGATAAGATTTTATGGAGAGTGTTTATAACATTAGAATCTCGTCTATCAAGAAATGAAATATTATAAATATTTAACTCTACTCAATGAATAAAGTGTGTCGGCTTTATGGGTTTTATCTTGTGTTAATCTAACCAAATGCTTTCATTTGTTATTAGAGAATATTAAGGGC
This sequence comes from Taxus wallichiana var. yunnanensis, assembly GCA_018340775.1. Taxonomy (NCBI): domain Eukaryota; kingdom Viridiplantae; phylum Streptophyta; class Pinopsida; order Cupressales; family Taxaceae; genus Taxus; species Taxus wallichiana. Next base: position 430,868,211 of record CM031235.1, on the reverse strand, counting down.
CATGCTTGTGTGATGAAGTAAATTAGTTGGAGGGGCAATTATTGTTCTTCACTACCCCAAGTTATATGTGTAATTTTTTTTTGATGAAAAAGATCTTATATTATATTAAATGCAACATGATACAAGATTCTCTCAACAAAAATGCGGGCGGTATGAGAGCATGCCCCAAAGCCACAAGTACACTAGGCCATGCCTAGGAAAGCAACAAAACATCACTAAATGTTAAAAACAAAACCATCAATCGTTGAAGGAACATAAGGACCAGGAGAACCAAAGTACCCTTGAGAAGCAGGAGCAACAAAGTGCCCCTTCTTCTCCTTATATTTCATGACAACAGTCCACGGTGCCTACATGGGAGCCAATGCAAGCAGAGAGACTAGGCGAGGGCTATCCTGACTCGGGTCAAAACCAGAAGACTCAGAGACATGCGACCACTTGGTACCACTGCCACCGAGGGAATCTCAACACTCATATTTTCAAATTTTTCGGGAGGAGAGCATGTGTTGACTTCCGGCGCTGAAAATGGTTGCTAACCTTTAGGCTGGGCGATCATTTTTTACTTTTTTGAGACTTATTGAGCACGCAAGCCTCTTGCAGGTGACTAGTTTGGTGACATAATCTACATCGGAAGGTTGTATTCTCATAATCAAGAATCTGAATCCATTTGAAACCATCATGAAGTAACTCCAACTTATCAGGAAGACCCTTGCTGAGGTCCACCTCAATGCAAATACGAGCGTATGTGAATAACCCTTGTTTGGACCGTTCATCATCTATCTTAATGAAATGACCAATAGAGTTACCAATAGCTTCACAAACAACATGATGCCAGAAGGGGAGAGGAAGATTAGGGAGACGGACCCAAACCGACATTTTGGAGACTACCATAGTAGAAGGATCAAAATCCTCAAACCACAGAGTGAGAAAAAGGCCAGCCCTACCCCAAAACCATAGGCCATCGGTAAGCACTCGTTGATAATCATCGAGGAGAAGAGAACTGGACAATAAAAAACCCTTTTGCACAAAGTTGAATCTCACAAGCACTCACCCAAGTGGAGTGAATCCATTTATGGAGAGCTCTTGTCTGAGGCCAAAATCCATTAAATCTACATATAAGAGCAGAAGCTTTGAGGACAGAAATAGAGGAAGCTACCTCGGGCATGGAGAGCTTAACCACTGGAGTGTCCTCGGATTTATCCACAATGTAGGGCATACCTGAAACATTCTGAGCCCCTAGAGAACCTTGCTCTACGCCGCAACCTGCTAAACATTTTTCCCTAAGAAAAAGCCTTGGTTTTTGTGTCCGCCATGAGAAGAAGGTGGGAGAGGCGGCTTGCACGGTCTTTCCTAAAACCTTAGCCACGGTCACGCTGTTTTCTTTTCCTTATATGTGTAAATTTGAATTGCCATTCGAGTATTTTTCATGGGGATTAAGATTCTTTAACAAAGTTATATAGTATTGGATACACTCACCAATACAACAAAGTTGTATAGTATTTAATATACTCACCAATATTAGAGTCATCCATTTACATTAGTCACAACGAGACACTTGATTGCTTTATGTGCGGTCTATTTTATACTTATAAATTCCTCCTTGTGATCATGTATAGGTCTATGTTTATTGTCATAGCCTATTAAATTCAACATGCATTAGACATATGATGCGGTTGTATGGGAACATTGTCCACTTTGCAAGTAGTATTTGACAATTGTCACTCTTACTTATTCATGTATTATGTCGACCAAGCCTAGAATTTCAACTTATAGGTCTCTCTCAAATTAAATTTTGTTGACGGCTAGCTCTTTTATGTGGTTATAATTTGCATTTTTTTCCCTACATTTTTATGGCTTCTCGATTTAAATATTAATGAGTTTTATATTTTCTTAAATTTTATGTGTGTGTACATATATATCATTTGAGAAAATATATGATCCATCAAATTATTAATCTATAAGTATTCATGCCGCCTCAAATTTTTACCAAAGTCATATACGATCAAAATCACAAAAACAACCTACATACCGCCAATTTCCAACCCTACTCTCAATATGTTGTAAGAACATATAATGACCGCGTATAAATTTCAGACTTGACGTCCATGCATATTTGACATTATTGCCCCGAATCTTTCTTGGGTTCCAAAACACTCATGAATGGTACGTGAAGGGTAATATTGATTAATTTGTGCATCCTCATCCCATGTGCATCCTTCACGGTATTAAAATAATAATCGTTAGAAATCATATCTTTTTATTGCTCACATTATTTAATGTGTGAGTTTGTGTAATATTATTATTAATATGAGTTGTAATAAAATAAATCATCATTAATAATATAGATTAGAATAAATAAATGTAAGTGAGATAATATTGTTGTAATATGTGAAGTTGTACTATTATACAACTCACGTAGCTATTAGGAGTATGGAGAGAATAAAGGCTTGTGAGAGTGATTCTAGAGATAAGAGAAAAATATGAGGAAGACTAAGTGATAAGAATTGATTCATAGACTAGAAATCGTGCATGCGAAATGTGTGATGGAAACGTTGAAGGGGATGCATGAAGAAGTTAAAATTAAGGGAGATGAGCATTAGAGGAGGAAGAGGGGGTATGAAGAAGGAGATTGGAAAAGGAGAAGTGTATTGGTGTGGAAACAGGTGGGGGAACCTATGACCTATGCAAAAATCCCCTTTCTTACAACAAGGAATGTATGTAGCGCATGCCATTTGTGTCAATCGTGTGAAGCAGAAAGGGGGTGTTAAGAGGTAGTCGTCGAGGAGACATACTTTAGAGATATATATGAAAGTAAGGTATGGTTGATGAATAGTTTGAAGGGAAACTTGCACATGTTTGAATGTCAAAATGTACATATGTTTTACATTAAACCTCTAAGTTTACCATTCCTCATGTCATTGATTACATGCATAATTGCGAAAAGAGTTTCTATGAAGTGAATAAGGTAGCAATTAGGGTTTCCGTCATCATTAGTGATGATGAAAATTTCCGTCAATGATCACCAACACAAAACCTTTCCTACGAAAATTTATCAAGAATCGTATTTGGAATTTCCTATTAGCATAATCAATTTTTAAAGAATTGACACGAGAAGAAAATCATTTTTATGTGCACATTTTGGTCGTTTTCCAATCATAGATGACATACATAGTCATAAAAGGGAACATTTTAGTTTAAAGATCATAATTCGATTGAGCAATTACAAGATTATAATTTGGTTGGTCAACATAAGGATTATAATCTAGTGATGAGCCAACAAATCTAAAAACATGGAATCTATTGAATGCATGGATGTAAGTCAAGGACAATTGGAAGAGCTTCCAACCCGTATGTCGACGCATGAGGATACATGCAATCTACATCATCTAGTTGTTTGGAGAGTCAACCAATATAATGTTTAACGATTGCATGTAAAGTGAAACATTGGACGAATTGAGGGAAGATGCAAACTTGGGTGATCTTGTCAGTGGTGGGAGGAGATACCATATGTAAGAAAGTATGAATCACAATATTGAATATGGGTCCATGATGCAATTTGATGTCGAGCTTGAAGGACCCTCAATGCAAAGACCAATGCTTATTGATCCCGAAACAAAATGTAAATTTAATACATATCAAAGTGGAAAGATGAAGTCAAACTCATTAGAAGTTCAATCTTTGATGTTAGCACTAAGACAAGTGAAATGAAGAGAACAACTTAAATTGTCCCACACAAAACAATATTTGTTATATATGCTCCACTTCATCATCTCAATCTTTCTCACATTATTCATAAGCCCACAATTTGCATGGAAAAGAGCAAAAAAAAAGGAAAAAATCATTAGGTTCCACATGTGAAATCCAACCACACCTTCAACGCATCGACATCATCTTGTACACCAACTGTATACTAAATAAAAAGCTTAGAAATAAAGGTGCATTTAGATATACTCCATGTATCTGTGGTGGCATGTGGCATCAACCATTTCCCTTGTCTATTCCATCTTCATGCAAAGTGTGGAAATTATAAAGTTTCGTCTTTAAACATATTTAATCATTCCATCTTTATTGATATCCTTTTCTTAGCTAGGCAGGATATGGAGGAGTTTATGGGTGTGAAAGCTTTGGTGGAAAAGGAGTTGACAAACTTCCTCCTCGTTTTATCATACACTTTGAAGAGCGTGGTGAATTTTCAAATGAGAATATACTGGTGATTGACTTAGAAGGACATCATGCCCTCTCTCCCGGTGTTGTGGAGGCCATCAGTAGATCTTGTTATGAATTACACACAAGGAGGAGTGGATGGCTTGTACATGGTTGTTGTTGTGTTGCAATAATGCCCAACACTCAAGATCTCTAAGCTTTTAAGATGTCTGGCCAATTTATTCAGAAACTCACAAGTGATAACATCATATGGATAAGAGAGATAACAACAATAGGGCCATGTAGTTGGTGATCTAGGTGGCTCATCCAGGGCTTCGCACATGTAGTAGCCACTGCATATGTAAACACACTATTTTCCTATGTTTGCACACATGGAGTAGTTGTAGAACAAAGCTCCCAACAACATATTCCCAATATCATGTTCGTAGTATATATTAATAATATCAAGTATGCCCTCTTTTAATGGACATATTAATATGTGGTGTCATTCAATTTGGGTCTTCATAAAAATGATCAAGCAATATTAGTTCGGGCAACAAGAACGCATAAAGTGCACAACGATGGAGAAAGACTCGCCTAGTACAAAAGGCTATTTTGATATTATAATGGCCTAAAATGTACTTTCCTTATCGACCTGTTTCATGAAGGTGTCAAGAAATTATGTGGTTGATGACCGCCTCGATCAATCCGCTAAGTTTTTGCGAAAAATGCATCGTATCAACTCAAATCCACTCACGAAAAATACCAAGAATAAGATAGAAATGACGAGGTGGGTGAGACATTTTAATATAAATGAGTTAACTATTCGATGTATTAAACGCAAGCCATCGATATTAGGTTGATACGGCCTATTGATGTTGCATGCAACAAGTTACTTTGCACTCCTTTGTTCTTACTAAATATTGATAAAAATGGTACGTGCTCCATCATAGTCGTAACGAAGAATTTTTTTGTGTAGGCTCCCTAATATTTTTCCTACCCTAATACTTCTCCTCCCTCAATCCCCTTCTCCATCACCTCGCTTCCTCATGTAATATTTTACCTCAAATTTAACTTCTTCAACACATCCCTTCAACATTTAATGTTTTGAATAGTTTGAGTTGGCATTAATTCTCCCAAAATAAATGGATGGGGAGAGGGTTAGATCTTTCTAGAAACCAAATTCTCGCAAAACCTAACTTCAGCCATGATTTGGGATAGTTGTTTGCAAAATAAAAACAACAAGGGTGCGTTGCAAAGTAATAGTACTACTTGAAAGAAAGCGTTTTGTGAATGCTGGTTTGCGGTTGATATTGAAGGCAATGAATTAGGATTTTTTTATTAGTGGTGTATGCATGTGTAAAGTATACAACGGGGAAATTGATACAACGAGCAATATATTTAATTATTAAAAGTGAAAAGTATATTGCCATCATTAACTTCAATAAAGTAGAGAAAAGATTCAATAATTGCAACTGAGTGTTACGTAGGAATGGAATTTTTAAATATATTATTTCTTTGATATTTCTAAGATTATGCGTTTCAACTAATATGGGGGGCACAATTATGGAAAGCACGCCGTAAAACTTAGACATAAAGCTTTGAAATCTTAAAAATGTTTAATGTAAATCAAAGTTCTTTTAAGTTTTGGTATTTGTGTAGGGGCCGTGGGGGCTTGAACGAGTGATGTTATTGTATATTTAGAGTTGTAAATTGATCCAGTCACGTTATAGATGGTTTTTTAGTTTTTTAAAATTAAATATATTTATTCAAAAAATGTCAATAAATTTTAAAACATGTTTACTTTAGATTTTTTAGACGCATTGCGGAGGTGCCGGGCCAACTCGAAGGTCTCCCAGTCGAGCTCGCGTAAGGCGGAAGAGTTTCCGTGGTGGGAGGATGAGTTTGAAATGAGGTGATTCGACGGTAAAGGAGTTAGATGGCGGCCAATTGGAGGAGGTAAATCGAACCAAGTCGGCGCATAAGGGGTGGTCTCGGTGTATCGAGGCTGCCATGACTTTTGAGCATACAATGTAAAGCGGCAACATAGAAATAGGCGGGTCACCACAAAGTCATGGAGGAGAAAGGTTCAATGCAGATCAAAAGAAGAGGGCGGCCTTGCACGAAGAGGACTCGGCATTCAGATGGTGGTCGGCAATGCAATTTGAGAGCCAGTTCGGCCCGAAGTGGCCGAGCTAGCTATGTTCAATGCCAAATAGTAATAGCCCCCTCCCCATTGAAAGTAAAGACGATAGAGAACATGGATGTAATATTTGATCTTTACACCTACAGATCTTATGAAGGAAAAAATCTATGGTGAAGCGAACAATTCAAAGAATTAAAGGGAATGCCACTATACTCAAATCACAAGAGACACCAACCATGAAAATAAGATTGTTGATTCATAAGAAGAATAATAAAGTTCATAGATACAGGCTGCTACTCATTCTGCAAGATCCCTTTCCATCACCTTGATGTCAGTATAGCCCACTCATATTTAACTCAAGTTCCAAATGATTTGGCATAACTCTTTCCATAGCCAGCATTTATTTTGCTCTTAAGCACCTTTTCCTCCAGGTTGGTCTGTTAACATTTCTGCAAGCTATATGAAGGCTGCAATTCCATTCCCTTCATTTGAGCTGAGAAAAATAGTCTATTTACAAACTTAACAAACAACTTTTCTTTCAAGCTCAAGAAAATGTCTGTACAAACCAGGGGATGAAACAATTTCGTAATAGTCTGTCTCAGCAAGCAACGAAATCCAATCGCAAATTGTATGACTAATTTTCTGATCATTCTGTAGACTCTAGCTCCTCTATCTCGTATCTAATCTCTTCCACATGCTCATTAATGTGTGTTACTATTTCCTGTGTAGCTCTGATGGCTTCATTTAATGCAGCATCGTATTCAGCATCTGCCTCTGCATCCTCAAGTCCAGTTGCTTCTGTTAATTCATTAACATGAATGCACTGATGCTGAAAAGGCCTATCCTTGAATTGACACCGCTCGTGTGTGACGAGACGCTCAGATGGGTGACTCTGCCTTCTTCAAAACTTGGATAGTAGCAGTCTTTTCAATTTAAGGTTACAGGAAACATGGTTAAAAATCAGACATGAGAAAGACATCTTTGTTAAGAATGGCAATGAAGCAATACATAACAATAGAATTTAAAGAAAACATGCTCCCATTTATAAAACATAAGTACAGATATGAGCTCTACCATGTGCAGCTTTTGTTTCTCACGGGTCTGAACTGTCTTCAACAAGTTGAACTGTGGCGAAGCAAAAATTTAACTACTGGTAAGAATTATGGGATAAGACCAGAAAAATTTCGCTGCATTGGACTGTAATTTGTAACATTTGTCTGCCATTGATAAAATGATCTTTGTTGACATTGCCAAAATGGTTGCTTCCTTAGACCTATCTGTTTATATTAGATGGAGTACAAGGACCTGTTTGAAAAGATTGGAGATAAATTTACAACTACTCTATCTTATGTTATAGGGTTAATCCCTGTGTAAGAATAGGATCTAACATCTCTATTATTCTGCAATTGCATAAGAAGTGAGGGCTGCAGGAAATTAAGGGCTGACAGTAACACATCAAGAACTGTAATATGGAATCAAATGCATTGAGGCAACATAAAATAGTAATCATATGTTTTCTTGTAGCCATACATCAAACTAAGATTGGAGATTTCTGCATGTGAGAGATTTTGTTGATGAATAAAGTTCTTTTTTGCCTTTTTTAATGAATATGAAAAACTAGACTCTAGAGTACTTTGAAGATTATTCCTATAAAATATGAACACTTATAAATGAACAACCATCCATAAAGTTAGATCCTGTTACAAAATAAAGAGTAGCATAGAATACCTTAATTGAAAAGGAATTGCAAGTTTGGATGGTATACAGTCTCCAAATAATGCAGCTTCTTCGGCTATTCTGAGCAATATTCTTCTCACAATCTCTCCCAGGTACATTCCAGAGATTAGCTTTTCAAAGATCTGCCAATGAACAGTAGTTTAAGGTAACGACTTTTAGTAAAACTCATTTGATGCTACTGTTTAAAGCACTACCACTAGATGTTTATAAAAGGCCATCTCAGAATATAATTCAACTTACCTGTTCACCAGGATTTAAACTTTCAGCATCAAAAGGTGCATCATATTCTGTCATAGGAAGATGTGAAGACCAGAAGTTTCCCCATTCCATGTTTATAACCTGTAGAATATCAAAACCTTTTTCAACACACTAGGAATATTCTTTTACACATGTTTTCATTCTTGCAGCTGTTTTGTTAGGCCTAAGACTAAGGCGGTACTGCTTCACAAGATACATAAGTATTAAAAAGAAAAGGATGTCATGAAGAAGGTGGCACTTAACCATGTTGCCAGATTTTGGTAGCGGTCCTTTTCATTTTGGAATAGCGCCTGCACGTTCTACATAGCAGGCATTAGTACCTAGTGCCCAAAATAACAGCAGCCATCACATTTTCATCCCAATATATTATCAACATATTTCCTTTGACTAAGCTGATATCGAAGACCATTTTCTACCATATACATTGACACAGAGAATCAACAATGAGTAACAGACAATTTTATGTGCATAGAGAGGCACTGAACTAAGAAGAAAGAATTATAGAAATGTAAATTTCAACAGGAGATGGCTAGTATATTTCATAATTGGATGCAAATTCTACAAAGTAGTTTACATTGCCACAAAGTAATCTATGTTTGAATCTAAAAGTATGAGGTATAAAAAAGGCATGATTCTGTATTTATAGCTGAAACTTACAAATCAGTTTACTATTTCATCACTTTACAAAACTCGGGACACATAATGTTGGAGGCAACAATCTGCTCTACTGAAGAGATATTTTATTTTCATTTGAGCTAGTTGGCGAGGATCAGAACTCAGTCACTAACCAACACTTCGGTAATCAGAATGTCACAAAATAAAGCAGAAGGATGACAAGTTGGGTGGATCTGGTTTGAAATCCTAGCCTGTCCACATATTGATAAATTGAATTATAACTCGTGTATAATAGTGTCGAAAAAATTGTCTTCAATTATTTTACAGGAAAATAAGGAGTGCAGGAAGTTATCTATTTGGCCTATCATTTTTATTTTATGTCAATTGAAGACAACATAAACTCAAGATAAGATTTAGATTTGCAAATTCTTTATCATCTCAGCAATGTGACCACTGGCCATCAATGCAAAAAGACGCCGAGATATTTCTTATGTGACCAGAGGGCAATTATATTTGCAGCACCAAAATTAAGATATATCAAATAATGGAAAGGCCTTGGAACAGACCAAAGAAAACATAGATGTGATCTTGCATAGGACAATGTAAACAACATAAGCAATCATACCTGCAACAAATTGTGATGGTTCCTTGGTTCAAATTCTAGCCTACCCATGTTGGACAAGTAATTAGAAATTGATTTGTAAATCTTGCACATAATGCTGTTAAAAAGACTTAAATTAATGCCGAGTGACAATTTTAATTCATGCCAATTACAAAGGCCAGACTGGAGGGAGGAGGCATGATTTGAATCCACAGTAAATTTGATGTAATGGAGACCTTGGCACTAAGCTGAAAGATTCCGAGCACCTAATACCAAAGATACTTTTCAATTTTTAGAAGGACATAAATATTTAAAGAACATTAGACGTTTACTCCAGTTTCCTTTTATGTCAATTCAGACAAGCCGAACTCAAAAAAATAAGATTTGCAAATGAAAGCCAACCTTTTCTTTTGATCCAACAGAGAATTACATGAATTTTTAGCGTCAGTATCAGGATTCACAATCAAATCAAAAAAGCCCTGAATAAATCGTTTGCCAAACCAAAGACAACCTAGATGTAATCTTTCACGCGACAGTGCGAAAAACATACCTAATCATGCCTACAACAAAATCGTTCCATGTTAATTTATTGTCGTTATAATTATCATTATAAGTCCACCAAAATTGGACAATAATGTCAACATACAGGTCAGGAGTAATCAAAATTTCAAGAAATATTGAGAAAATGCAGAACTAACGAGAAATATACAGACCTATTGAAGGCATGCAAAATTAGCTAAATATGTAAAGATATTGTCTATGCTTCCACATTTTGCATACATGTCTACCAGGCAGTCGCAACTACATCAGTCAAAATTCCTTTATCCATTATGCTTTCATGGATGTCCATACCCTGTTCCAAAGCTCCCATTTTGGCACAGGCAGGGAGGATGCCGACAAAGGTTGTGGAATTTGGCTTTACGTCTGCCAATTGCAATTGCATGGATGTTTCTAAGTAATTACAACACATTTTCAACAAATCCATTTTGGGCATATCCTGCATGTCTACCAGGACATTTGCAACCACATCTGACAAAATTCCTCTATCCTTTATGCCTTGATGGATATCCATACCCTATTCCAAAGCTCCCATTTTGCCACAGGCTGAGAGCATGTTGGCAAATGTAAACTGATTGGCTTGAAGGCCTATTTGTTGCATATGGTGAAACAGTGTGACTGCCTCGTGAGGATAACCATGTCTTCTGTATGCTGCAATAATTGTATCACCTGTGAGCAATGAAAAAGCGGACTGTCTTTCCTTGTGAAACCATGCTCATGAAAATACAGGTCTGCAATAATTGAAGGTCTGCAAGAATGGTATGAGCTACAAGAGAAAGGAGGAAAGGCATGAGTGGCATGCTTCCACAGGCAGAATTTCAGAGATGTTGAACTTATGTGTTGGTCCACAGCTCTCCCCAAATGACCCAAATGCTATTTTAGGGAGAGTTTCAGTCATACATAAGACATACACAACATCACAAATAAAAATTGTAGACCATGCAGGCAATTGTTGGAATGAGGCAGAGCAACAAGCTACATACCCCAAAAAACTCCTGCAACCCAAGAGAGGGATTCTCATAACGTAAAGCCTACTTGACACCCAAAATTTGTCCACAAGCTCCCATACAAGCGTCAATGGATAGAATGAAGGGAACTAATAAATTTGCATACATGTATAGTCACACTCCAAGGGCTCCTGGCTCTCGCCCAACTTTGCATATTAATTGAATTGAAAGGAGATTGAAGTGGAGATGGAGCACCTGATACACAGAAGTTTCCTGCTAAATTCTACGCCATAACCTCCTGTGGCAAACAAAAAACTGGAAATTGATGATAGAAGATTTGGATCGAATAAGGAACCAAAATTGATATGTGACAGGGAGAAATGCATGCATGCCAAGTGCCGACAGGAAAGACAAACAAGAGTCTGTCAAAACAAATAAACTGGCAATAAAATATGCGGTGGGCAATGAGGGGAAAATAAACAACCAATAAAAAGCTAAGAAAATAAAATTTTTGGGAACATGCACTATAGTTGCCAGGAAACATTTAATCTAACCTTATAGAAATAATAGCAACCCAATTTAATCTGCCAGTAAGAAACCACCGCCCCACCGCTTTTCAATTAATCAGAATAGGCGAAAACAATAGTACACGCTCGCGGCAGTACTAATAACACACCAACTTGTTAGGTTGGCTAAAGTTCCGCTAAAGTCCACCTCCAAAGCGCCACGTACCATAGCGGGACTTTTCGAAAATACACACAAAATAAGAGTAACACGTGTCTAAATCCCCTCGACCTTGAAGCGGACACACGTTCTAAACTTGTCAATGTTACATAGGATTTGTATTTTCCGTGGGAAATAAGAGTTAACTAATTGAAAAGTAAAGGAGAGAGGGTTATGTACATCATTTTATGATTATCAAGCTTGAATAGACTGCTCTGCCTTAGCTCACATGTGCGCAGAGATTCACACGTCATGCTAATCTTGATCTCCTCGCACTTTTTAATTTTTTTGATACTACTTATAATTTTATTGTGTGATGATATTGTTTGTCAATCATACGCTGCAAAGTAGTCGCATGAGTTATAACTACGAACTAAAAACAGGTCGGTTTTGATTTACAAATTTCATGAGATGATCCTGGAGCAGTTAGTTTTTTCTGTGCTTGTTTACTAAAAATTGGTATATGTATTTGGTAGAGTGGTCCTTGGAATCTTGAAGAAGATATCTCACAATCATCCTGCTTATTATCTTTGTGCTGGTGGACTTACGACATTGTTGTTGTATTTAAATTTTTTCTCCACTGGTGTTCAAAGAGTAACATTATCCACTGCCGCAAAATTTGCAAGAAACTCCAATGTTTTGAAGCAGATCGTCATTTTGTCATTTAGTGCGGCATTAAGTTTTATTTATTTGAAGAGCGGAAACTTGTTAAGAATGGGTTCAAGATAGGACATGTCAGCAGCCGACCAGGAGGCAGAATATAGAAGAGAAAAAGCCTCTGCAAATGTTCAGGTTACTTCTGAAGCGGGAAAAGAGTCGGCCTCTGGTTTATTGGGCGGTCTGAAGGAGAGCACGCCAGGGTGCCACTGCCAAGAAAACAAAGGAAATTAAGGATTCTACACAAGAATATAAGGATACCACTGCGGAGAAACAATGAAGCCACATTTTCCTTTTTTTAAGTTGTGCACCACTGATCAAACATGTGTCTAATGTATTCTGCCATCAACGTAATACCTGCTGCATTGTCCTCATGATGAGTTGTCGTGGTTGTATTGGACAATGAATGGCAGGAAGGACCGTATGTGGGCCTCTTTCCACCCTTGGATTTTCAACAACATGCTCTGCTCTGTTGATTTCTTGTAATTCGTCAGTTTCTGCAAGCCTCCACCCATATACATCTAACTACATAAGCCTTCCGCATAATGATAGGATCGAGTATTTGTATAAGAAGTTATCTCTAGATAAATAGATCATCTGCAATGAATTTCAATTTGAATATAATATTATTCGGTGTATTTGAATGTATTTTTTTGGTGCAATATAATACCAATATTACATTTGGTATCAGAGATGGCGTTTAATTCCTCCAATGAATAAATCTAAACATTTGAGGAGAGCGCTTTGATATTTATGCAGGTCTGAAATTAGTGATCAGATCCGCAAAGGAGTGAGCCGATGGCAATGCCACTGGAAGACAACAGAGTTACACGTGAATGATTGCCTATCCATACTTTTCGCATTTTACCCAATCCTACAACCCAATTTTCCTTCCACGCGTCCACTATAATATATATTTCTATTTCCATTTTCCATTCTTATGCGTGGATCAATAAACCATGTCAAGTTAGTGAGAATTTTTATTTTATTTTTATATCCACGTAGTTCATATGATATGTTCATGTTTTATGTTTATAAAAACATCTAGTCTCACTGTGTTTTTTTTTGGTTTATGTTTTATATAGTTTCTTAAGATTTTGTGTTAAAATGTAATATTTATGTTTTTCTTTCTTTATGTCATGTAAAGTCATATTTGTATGTGACGTTATAAAAGTAATAATATAGTACTTTTAAATGTTCAAAAATTAAAATAGTCTTTTTGTTAAATATTTATTAGTAAAATAAAAAAATAGTTGTTTATAATTATTTTTAAATAGTTATAATTGTGTTGAATTTAATTATGTCATTTTACGTCGAAGGTGTTTCCCCTATGGGAAAGATATCTCCGGTTGTTCACAAGACTGTTAAACTTGACGGGTATTTTGACAGGCACATTTTTAATTTTTTTAAAGCCCTAGAAGTTAGATTGTATTGCGAGCACTTCAATTTTTAGAGTTTTAATAAAATTGGCAGAGGGAAGGGTGAAGGGTTGTGGGAAGGGTTTGAGGAAGGAAGGTGCGAAAAGGCACAGGAGGGTGCTGCGTGATAACATCCATGAATAGATTCCAAGTTCCATTTTATTCTTTTGAATTCATGTAAGTAAATGCATTAGTAAGGACCAATATTATTAGTTGATTGTCTGTGATGCAGGTTTAAGAGAGAGGAAGAGGATATTATAGCATGGGAAAGGAAGTAGAAAGATGAAGCCAATAAACACATGAATTTGTTTTGAGTTATACATGCCTTCTTATTTTCATCTCGACCTTTATTGTATTCTTTTCAGTGTTCACTTTTGCCATGATTTGAATTTCGAATGATTGTGATTGCAGAAAAATTGGAGAATAAAAGAGCAAAGGAAATTTGGAAAACCCAGAATAAAATAGCCCGAGCCCACAAGAAAGCGGAGAGTAAAAAGGCTGCAAAAAGGGCAAAGATTGAAGCTCTAACTAGAGTAAAATCTCTGTGCTTACCATCTGCATATTCATCCAAATACCTCCTGTAATTATTACTAGGGGTCAGTTGGTTCGTTCGGATAGTAGCTGCCCAACAAAACTAAAAAATGTTCAAACAATGTGAGCTCTGAGGGGATTTGTGGGTTCAACGCCTTGGCTCCGTTCATATGCTAGGGTACGTTTGCTTTGAAATTCCACAGAAAAATTGATTATTCTTAGGGAATATTAAGATCCTGACCTGCTAAATCTGCAATACTGATTGACTCATCTAGAAACTGCACATATTCAAACACCTGCGGATATTTTTGGTTTTCACGATGTCATGCATACCTGGTATGTGGGGCAGGGACACACACCATATTATACAGATGCCAGGATGTGTACCATTCACTTCCCATGGTCATTTTAATTTTTTTTTATCAAACCCAGGTTTATGTGGGTTTCTGCTAATGTAGACTACTCCATTATCAATTATCTGATGGGCGCATTGCGGGAACGGATAAATCTTTTCCACTTCAAATTCAGAGTAAGCCATTCTTTGAGTTAAAGAGGATAGATGATAAGTTTTGGGGAAGATATGGGATATTTTTAGATTCTGAGCGGCTATAGGATACGATTATTTTAACCCCTGCACTTCCTGTTTTTGGGCATTATAGAGCTGTTATATATTTTTCTCACCCAGTTGCCAAGTAATATTCATTTGAATTAACTTTATTCCAGGTGAGAAGGGCATCCCGAATAAGCTCAGTGATGCTAGAGGATTAGGAAAAGAAGTGGACACTACAATGTGAACATGATTATCAATCAACTTAGATATTGGACAAAACAGATGTTGTTAGGCATTTTGCTGTTGATGAGGATTGACACTGAAATGTCTACAATGAAGATGCTTGACAAACCCCCTCTGATTCTTTACCAGAAAAGGAGCCATTTCCAGTATCTGATTGCAAGACTATGTCAGGAGAATTAATTGTGTTGCTTTGTACTAAACAAATATCTTGAGTGAATACTTCTGTGTTTTCAGCATTGACCACACCGGATGAAGTTCGATCCATACTTGTGCAAAAATCAGAAGCAGAATGTCTTGTCATAATGATGTCTTTGTTAGGGATAGTGATGTCATATGCAGTTGAAACAGCTGGTAATTCTAATTGGGTTATATGTTTACTGCAACCCTTGAAAGACAGAGTTACAAAGCGGAGTTGATACCAATTTCCCAACGCATGCAAAGAAGAAACTTCAGACTAGCGAGGCTACAAGCTCATGCCAAAGGAGGATGATGTTACTACCGGAGACAGCGAATTCATAATGCAATCCTTGACACAGGCAGCGACTGGATTTGGACACAGTGCCAACCCTGTATTAGCTGCTTTATACAAGAGGATCCCATTTACAATCCAAATACTTCTTCCACCTACAAAAACATTTCTTGCACAAACACCGATTTATGTGCCGGAGCGGATCAAAATATGTGCGATAATGGAGTTGTCTGTGCTTATCTTTATGAATATGGAGACGGTTCGTATACGTATGTAGTTATGGGTTTTGAAACATTCAGTCTAAAGAAAAGTTCATCTCCTGCATCAAGGTGGGAGGCTATTCCTGGCATTGAGTTTGGATGCAACCATGAGTAGGGAGGCTATTTTAGTAGCGCAAGCGGTATAGTCAGGCCCGGAAGAGGCTTCCTTTCTTTGACATCTCAGCTCGGCAACTCCATCAATAACAAATTTTCTTATTGCTTGGGATCTGCTAAGGAGGAGGATGAGGAGCCTTCAGGAAACGACAGTAGCTCTTTATTCTTTGGGCACACTCCGGTTTATAGCAGTAGCACCAAGTTAAGATCTACTCTGATTTTGGGCGATGGCTTAAACTTCTCTAAAATATTTATTATCTTAACTTGGAAGGAATCAGCGTGGGCGGAAAGGAAATAAAGTATCTAGCCTCTACTTTCACAATCAAAGCTGGGGTGGGAGGCGGGTTGATAATCGATTCAGGAACCATGATAACATATCTTCATGATCCTGCCTATGATCCTTTGTTGAGTGCGGTGAAGTCAAGTATCAAAGCTACGCATGTCAACGACTCTTCTTCCTCTTGCAGTAGCACACCCCAATTTTTACAACGAGGAAGAAGAAGTGGAAGAGGAAAGAAATGTATAAAGGAAGAACTTTTTTGTTGATTTGTGGCCACAACCACCATTTTCTCTCATCCGGACTCTCCCCCACCGGTATGCCTAAACATCACGCATAAGTTAACAACGAATGATAAAAAAGTTTTGATTCTTGCTTTCTAAAAACTGATAAAAAAGTTTTTGATTCTTGCTTTCTAAAAACTGCCTTGCTGCAGTGGTGGGGTCGCCAACTTTGGAGGCAGCGGTCGGGTTCCATCTTTCCCCGCTCATCTCGTCGACATATGGTGCTTTTTTGTCCACTCACTTGATGAGTGGCTTATCTTAATTGTACTAAAGGCGTGTTTCAATCATAAGGGTAGCAGGTCGCGGGTTACATCTTTCCTCGCTCATCTTGTGACCTATGGTGCTCTTCCGTCCGTCACTTGACGAGTGGCTTATCTTAATTGTACTAAATGCATGTTTCCAATCATAAGGGTAGTAGGTCGCAAATTCCATCTTTCCTCGCTCATCTTGCTGACCTACGGTGCTCTTCCGTCCATCACTTGACGAGTGTCTTATCTTAATTGCACGAAAGGAATGTTTCCAGTCATAATGTATATGAATTGAACCTTGCTCACTCTTACAACCCCCTCATCTACGACACAATAATATAAAATGATTGCGTGCATAGTTTGAGATTGGTAAAGTAAAATATATATGAAACAAAACAAGGATGCGAGGAGTGGGAGTGATATGTATAAAAATCAAATGGTTGGAGAATTTGATTAAGAAATGTAAAATTATAAGCAGAGTCCACATGGAGTGATTGTGTGCACATTTAATGTCAACATTGTATGGTCAACCCAATGTGGCATTGTTGATTATCAACTGCCTTATGTGCACATTAATGTCAACGTTGTATGGTCAACCCAATGTGGCACTGTCGACTGCCAACTTTCAACCCTTAATCATGAGCTATCGATGCCATGGGCGACTCAGAGTCCCCATGACGAGTATTTCATTTTTCTTCATTCGTCGAAACTATTTTCTAGAAGGCGTTAAATTTGACAACTTTAGACTGTTTTGGTGATTTTAGACATAAAATACTTGAATTTTTTTATAAAATTGTCACGTGCGACTTGCATTTTTAAAATGTGACCATTAATTTTTATATACATTCATATATAAACTATATTAGTATATATTAAACATAGTAAAATAAATATGGAATAATCGTTTATAAATTTTATAAATAATGTATAAATAACATTGTTTTGTATTTTTGACCGACAACATTAAAAATTTACCGTCATCTAAAAATTGTTTGAGAGCCATATGTGCCCATCAAATTTAACCCCAAGTTTCCAAGTAAAATATATATGGATCGAACCTTGCTAACTTTGACAGTTTGTGCGTCAACGATGTAATAATATAAAAATGGTTGTGTAATAGTTTAACAGATTGATAGTTGTCGAAGAATGGTATGGGAATAACCTACCATATCAACAGAGATAACGACGATGTGGCCGCCATATTCACCCCATGATAATGCCACGAAAATGCGTGACCATTGATATTTACTACATACATGATGTATGGGTTTATTTTTCCATAAAATCCTTGCGTAGCCTCAAGAGACGAAGGGTTATTCCATTTCCACTTTTGTTAGCCCGCCCATTGGTGGTTGTCACCTGCCCAAGTTAAATAATCAATATTTTTAAAGGTATTTTTCTTTTAGTATTTTAGCCTCGGGAAAGTGACTGTAAAATTAAGTCCACGAAATGAGTATTATTGGGCCAATATTTGGTCGCAATTAGGAGGATTTAGCACAATTATTAGTAGGTGAGGAAGAGAAGCTAATTAAGTCCACAAAATTGATTGGAATTATTATCACCATACTTAATCTTGCCCATAGAATGTAACTTATTTTCATGCACTTTAAGAGTATGACATAAATGATTGAAAGAGTGAAAAGAATCAAAGATCACACATTCCGAAAAGGAGGCAATAGATGTTGGATAAATAGATCCTGAAATTCAGATTCATTCAAGCCATTATTCATCTTGGAAATATTATTCTTTTAGCACAAAACATAGTCACTAAGATGTTCATTAAATCCTTGCTTCATTTTGGCCATTTGTGCATATGAAATTTTAGTTCCAATGTTCATCGAAAAGTGGGCCAAAAATAGATTTTCTAAAGGAGTGAACGATTTAGCAGATTGTCAAAGGAAAATTAAAAAACCCATCACAAAGCATAGTCTTATAAGATCCTAGAAAATAAATTGGTCAATAATGTATCATCACAAGTGCATAATCAAAGCATGCAACATGAAATGGTCTAAGATTCCCTTGTGGATCTTCGTGGCCATCAAAAAACATGAAACTTGGGTGAAGCAAAATTGGGAGGAAATGGGTAAGAAGAAACTTCATGTGCAAGAGGACTATGTAAGAGAAGTGAAGAATCAAGAGATGGATAAGAAGAAGAAGAGGCATGTTGCAGTTGATGAATTTGAGCTTGTAAATCATGGTACAAGGACTCTAAGGAATGAGTGCCGGAAGAAGAACTAGGTTGTATATGAGAAATGAGAGGAGAATAAAGGTGAGTGGTAGGTGTGGAAATAAACATATGGATGTTGGATATCCCCTGCATTGGTGGGAGGGGAGAAAAGTGGGATAGAGGGGGTGGTAAGAGTAGAGAGCTCTAAAGTACGAACCACACTAACATCACTAGCATTGTCACAGGAACAATGGGGTTTTAATAAAGCATCAAGGACATGTAGTACATGAGTGGGATTGTCATGTAATGTAGAATGGAAATTGGTGAGAGCATCAAGTTGTGCTTGATCCACATTAGTGTATTCATCATAAGAATGTTCACTATCAGAAGTTTCTATGTCATGGAGGGGGATCTGATGCAAATTTAAGAGAGGATTATCATGCGTGGTTTTAACCATATTATTGGAATGATTATGATTCTACTGGAGAAGCTTCTAGTATGTTGTGGAAGACCAAAGCAACCACTATGGGTAATGGGCATGAAAGAGGAAGCACACAAAACCTATAGCCACTACGGATAGGAAAAATAGATTCGATAATGGGCATGCAAGGATCAGTTCACCAAAGGATTTAATAGAAATTAAATCTTTATCAAAGGACTAATATAAAATAGATAATATCATGAATTCATAAGATCTAACATGTAATGACAAACAAGGGAAAATAATGAGAGGATGAGATCGACTCAACCGATAACTCGTTATCTGTGGCTTTGGATCTAGGCTAGAATGGTGTTGGAACAGGATGGATCTCGGGTTGTATAGAAAACAAAGATCTGCAAGTCTTCGAGCAAAGAAGCACCTGAGTAAGAGGACATGACCACCTAGGTACTAGTGTCCTGACAGTGAGCCTGGATGTGATCTTTTCAGTGGTTTGATAATCTTGCCTTCACTTTGCTCTTTGACTTCATTGTAGGGCTTCACTATCACACATATAAATGCAAACAAGCCCTAACTATTTGTACAAGGATCAAACACACATTGGATAAAATTAAATATGCACATGTTTGAGTCAAACTAACCTCAACCGTCACCCCAATGTGTTTTTCACCAATTATTTCACTACATTTCAAACTCAATGCAATTCTCGGGTGTGTGTGCATGTGTGTGATAGAATTTTGTCCCTTGAAACTAGGTTTCCCTTATGCAAGCCACACCAAGATAGTGAGCTATAACTAAATTTCCACCAAGATCAATGTGTGAGATGGAATTCAGATTTTTGCTTCCTATGTAGTGATTGATGTAGTCCTTGAACATTTCTCTTTGCCTAAGTAGTAGATAGGAAGTATTAGCCCCAAATTACCCAACCCCTTATAATAGTAAGTAATTCATGTATATATATGATTCCCTTGTTTGAATTTAAACATCAACAACTAAAGCGCCGACCGAAAGTGATAATAGAAGGTTTAGAAATTATAATGGTTGATGTGGCACTTTAAAACATAAGAGAAAATGGAAAGAGGATAGAAGCACCCAAAGGGAATAAGAAGACCGGTCGCTCCTATCCCTACCGTGTGCTAGTGCTTGAGAGGATCTAAAGATAAATAGAATTTAGTGAGTTGGGTCACATGTTTTGTAGTGTTAAAAAGTAAAGGGATAGTTCCATAAAATAAAAGGACGTAAGTATAAAAAGATAAATCAATGTAAATGCAAAGCAAAAAAAGTCTTACTAATGCCTATTTTTTATGCTTACGAATCATACATATAATAAAATACTAGAGGCATGATGTAATAATACTAAGTGTGTGATTTCGTGTCAACACACATGGACCAATGATAGCCACCTTGGAAACTTAGATCACAACAATGTTTAGGAAACCCGTGAGGGGGCTATGGGTTATTGGATTCCCGAGAACCTAGGAGTGAATGACTTAGGTAAGGTGAGTCCGAAAGTGATCAAGGAAATTTGAGAGCCCAAAGATACGTGATTGGTCCACGTGGACCATTAACAAGTCAATAGAAGTCACGAGAACATAAAGACTAAGATGATAGTGACCCGTAGTCGCAAGGTGACCTTGTGACCTCGTAAACATTGAAAATACATGATTGGTCCACGTGGACCAGTCATGGGTCGCGTTGAACGCCTCGAGAAAGTTGAGATCGGGATGAGGGTCACCCAAGAACCCAAAAGGATATGTGGTAAGATTTGGTTGGGTGCATATATTTTTTGACTGGGTTAAATTTTACGGCCAATCTTAGTGCAAAATATGGCTTGGGGGCGTCAAACTTGGAAGCTTCGTAAACCCGACTAAGTTATGATTTTTATTATAAATTTTCATTAGAATCTCCAAACAACTTGCAACTAGTGTCATTTAAAAGGTCTTGAGAGAGATTTATAATGGGTCTAGTTTTGGGAGAAAATGTTGAGAAATTGATGAGCAATTATGACAAAGTTTGGGGCAGTTTTGACTAGTTCTTTTGAATAATTGGGCTCTAAATCACTTTATGATTCTTTTGTTTTGTCTCGATCACTTCGAAATATGCATTCTTCATGGAATATTCTCTCTAGGGAAAACCATGACACATTATAGACTTAAGATTAGTTGTAAATTAGAGAATCAAGATTTCATACGGATCTAAAGGTGGAAGTTTGGTCTAATTCATGGGTGGAAACTTTTCCTCCATAAAATTCTCTAAATATTTTGGATGTGCATGTGTTTCCCCTTGTGGATTACCATGTGTGCTTTCTCATGGTCACCTTTTTGCTAATTTTTACTTATTTCAAAGTAGAGCTTGTGTTTCTTTGAGGCTGATTTGGTGGAGGTGATTTGAACGTGCTTTAATCTCTCATCATGTTGCTTGATCAATTGCTTTCACCAAATGCAAAAAAGTATTTATTTCTTGAATCTTGATGATTTCTAGAGGAATATTTTTACCTTGCCTTTGTTTTGAACCTCTAAAAAATGGAAATTGTATAAAGTGGAGAAGAAACTCTCCGTGAGGATCTTTTAGCTATTGAGAAAATTGTGTTGTCCTACTTTGAGCATTTTGTTATCTAGTTTTCTAAGAAATTGAATAGCGACAATATATTTCCTAGTTCAAAAAGAAATCCATATACTTTTCTTTATTTAAACCAGTGTATAATAGTATCATCTATTTTGTTGGAATCAACTATTAAAATGTTTAAAGTAGAAGTAAAGGGGAAAACTTCACTAATAGGCCTCTAGTTATACAACCATCCTCTAATCTAGAAATTAACAATTCATCATAAAATGGAAACTCTTGAACTCTTTTTTCATCTAAAACAGTCTACGAGCATAGTCGCAGATTGCTCCCTTATTTATCAGAAATACTATTATGCGGGAACTGCACAGATGATCATTGGGAAAAAACTTCTTGCAAAGAGAGGAGATGAAGAAAGCCAAGGAGGAATAATATTCGACATTGGCAGTTCATATACATACTTCAAAAGACAAGCTTATAATTCTCTTGTCTCGGCAGTAACTGTTTGGAAACAACTTTAACCTCATGCCATTTTCATATATCTTCAATACATCTATCTGAAATCCACTTTGAGATATCAATTCCAAGGTTCTTATCTTGAATTTTTCACATACCATATTGATTAATAACTCTATTACATGCTCTGAAAATTTCCCACTGATGTGTGAAAATGGCATCAATTTAGTTGCACGGTTATGTCGGTCTCAAGAAAAAAATTCAGAAAAATAGGGCCCAACTCTACCATATGGCCAAGATATTAGTGTTTTGCGATTCTTCAAGCAAAAGGAAACAAAACCTTTGAAGAAGAGCTCAATAGATTTTCCCTTCCAATATGCTTCATTAGAAACAGAGGAACGCAAATGGACTAAAAGCAAGAAGAGAAGGTATTTTGCAACTCTTCAAACAAATGCATTACATCTTGCTGTGAGAAAATCCATGGGAGTAAGACATAAAGGTCAATCATGATGGGGAGGCTAACACTCATTGGTGCATATTGATGTAATAAAACATATCTTATAGACTTTTAAGGAATAAGGTAAGCAACTGATCTCAAAATTTTAACTTGTGTGTCTGGGTCAAAACAAATTTGAGCAAGAAATGCAAGAAGAGAAAGCTTGTTATACATTAATTTAAAAGGATTGTACCAAAAATAAAAATCTTATGACCATCGTGCTCTATAGTTGAGAGGTAAGCCAGACAGGGCCTCTAATAGAAGCCTAAGATTTTAAAGGACAAGAAGGCTACAAAAGCATGACGGTGAGTTGTGGTGGTATGAGGCCAGACATGGGATCAGTACCACCATATGATTGGAGGTTGAAGTCATTTAACTGGGATTCAAGATGGATCAAAATGTTCCCTGTAAGACTTGATTGTCAAGATGGTTTCAAAAGTTTTAATTCCAGTGCTTCATGGCATCGCCAAAACCTGTTGCAATCATTGGAGAATCAAGGATGTCCTAGAAGATATCAAGATCTTGTCTAGATATTTCCAAACAATAAGCGTCTTCCACATAAGATGCGGATTCGATAAGGAGAAAATGTAATAAGATATGATAAAACTAATATAACTGCCAGTTTGAGTCATAAATTTCAAGTAATTTGTTCAATTGATGACATTCATGGTTTGTCGAATGACAGGTCTGCCAGGACCTTAAATGTCAAGAATGGAGGAGGCCTTTATCCTTGGAGAAAGGTTTGGTAATTAATATTTGTAGGGTACTGGTGAGGTGGTGTGGCTGTTTTAGAAGTTATAGACTTCTACAAAAAACAAATTTGTTAGCAAATATGTTGAATGTTTTGTTTAGTGTACGCAAGAAGTCAGGGCAGTTGAAACAAATTTTTTTTGACATGAATTATCTAGACCTTAAACATCAAGAATGCAAGAGTCCTTGATCCCTGGAGAAAGGCTTAGTAATGAATAAATGCAGTGTATTGGTGAGTTGATGTGGCTATTGAAGGAATTATCGACTTGTAAAAATATAATGTTAGTTGAAAAAAAAAACACATGAGATGAAGTATAAAAATGAAGAGCAGCTATATGTGGGCATTGGATTTCTGAGTATTCTTTTGAGATATACTTATAAAAATATAGATATAAAATCCCACCTAATTTATTCCCACTATGAATTCCCACCTAATTTCATCATGATGTTCTATCAACATTTTCAAGTTTTACGCATGCTCTGTGCTTCATCAAAGTATTCATCATGTGCACACAAACCTTTTATAGAATCAAAACCGCTTCTCGGCCCTCATCTCGAGTCAACAAAAATAATTCCTAATCAACACATTAATAATAATTAGTAAAATTATTAATTATATAGAGTTTGTTAGTGAGTTAATATTGTAATGTGGATATTATATGAGTAATTATTCACAAGTAGATATATAGTTGTTAGGTAGTTTTGATTATATCTTATGTTTTGATTTGTATATATAGTTTGCATAATTTAATTAGCCTATGAATTTTTCTAAGTAGTTAGGAGGTTGTGTAGTTGAGTAATCACATGGATATGTTGAGATATTGACGGAGATATGGATCTCCATAATTTAGGAAAGATATTTTCTATATAATTGTAATATGTCCCATATGAAAATGAATTAGAAGATAGAATAAGTATCTATGAACAATGAATGAATTTTTGAGGTTATTTAGGGGGCCACATAGATCCATTAAACTATTGCGCTAATTTATGAATTCATTATTTGATAAATAAATTTATAATATAGCCATTTATTTTCACATTTTGCATTAGAAAGATTACTGTATATTATTTTATGTGTTTGGGATTGTTGGCGGAGCAAGAATTTCACCTATGAAGGAAATCAAATGCCTATTGAGGAATCAGAAACACAGTTACATGGTGCATTTCCATCTATTGAGGAAGGAGACGCAGGCTTGTATTCATATCAAAACCTCTGCAGACTTGTATTAATTTCTTGTTATTTGTTACTCGCCAGTTTAAAGTCTTCATTTTGCTAAAGCTATGTCAATATGTTATTTGTACCTCTCCTATTTATACTTTTGTTGGATTTCATTCAGTTACAAATCTAGTTTGATCACCTTCAGCTCTCAGTCAATACCATGTGCAAATTCTCCATTGAAGATTTGGTCACCTTTTCCATCCATTAACAAATCTTCCGAGTACGATGTATTAATTAATCATACATCTATTGAATGTGCATTCAAAGGTTGGTCATATAGGATTCGGTCTACTAACATTAGAAAGTAATTAGCACACCTTCATGAAAAACTAAATTATTAAAATTCTGTTTTAATATTGCTTTAAATAGACGGTCCTTTTTTTTCAAAATAGATAGTCATTACAAAACTCTAGTTTGTTTTGAAGTCATTGTCTTCATAGGATAATATTCACCAAACATTAATATTAAAACCTTATTAGCCTATAATACATTTTACATGTATTGGTCATTTGGTTTTCAATTAAATCTATTGGAGATCTTTTTGCATTGAGTCGATTAAATTAGAGTTCATAATTATTTGTTGAAGTTATTAAAAATCTAGGTTTGTTTTTTATCATCTTCTCAAAGTTAAGAGTATAGTATTATCAATAATGTTGTTATCGATATTTCATTTTGTTACAACCAAAAGTCAATAAAGTAATAATCTCTTTGTGTTAATATTGTATTGTCAAGTAATCAAAAGTGTCTAGTCTTGTCATAGTTGTGTCATCAAAAGTTTCAAAAAAATTCCTCAAAGACGCATTTTCGATGTAACTCGACATCCTAAAAATAAATGATTTCACATTATGGAGGGAATAATAAACAATATGGAAATAAATGAGCTTAAAAACATCATTTGTTGAGTTAGTAGTGTCATTCGTCAAAGTAGTCGGGTTTCTCTCACCACCACAAGTATGCAACTCCATAGTGATGTTGTGGCACGTGTGTTTCCATTATTTTCATTTTTGTAGTTTGGTGCTATTAAAAATAAGAACAAAAGTGTATTTATATTCATGAGCATAATTATGATGTAATCCTTGATGTGAAAGTTCCTAGAAAGATAACAATCACAAGGATAAAGCAACATCATGATATTTGAAGAGGGTGACTTGGGGTTCATACCTAGGTTTGTGGTTAACCTTTGTAAAACCATTGAAGGTTATGTAGATGGTTTTTTCTTGAGTTCCCACATTGACTAGCTCGGATTTGTTCCATGCAGTAAGTGGTTGATAAATAAATGGTTCATGTTCATGGTTCCCACACTGGTTCGGTCATATTAGTTCATGACAATGCATGGTTGATGAAAAGTTAATGAATTCCTTATCTACCTTCATTTCAAGTTTTGTACAAAGGTTGTGAGAACATAGGGGTGACACAATTTAGAAGAATCACAACTTTGTTTCTCCCATATTCACACCGGTGGGGATATTAGGAAAATTAGTACTCACATGGATTTTGTTAGTGAGTTAATATTGTAATGTGAATATTACATGAGTAATTATTCACAAGTAGATATATATTTGTTAGGTAGTTGTGATTATACCTTATGTTTTGAGTTACATCTATAGCTCACATAATTTAATTAGCATATGAGTGATTTTAGGTAGTTGTGAGGTTGTGTGGTTGAGTAATCATAGGGATATGTTGAGCTATTGATGGAAATAGAGATCTCCATAATTTATGAAAGATATTTCCTATATGTTTTTAATATATCTTATATGAAACAAATTAGAATAATTTATTTAGTATTATTGTGTGAGTCTCTGCACCAATTTTTTCAACAACTCTATTAGACTTTCCACTTATGTGATTTAACATAGAAGTATATATCTATAGGTATTTCACCCCCTTCATATTCCTCCAATTCAACTTACCCTCCTATTAATAAACCGTAATGTTTGATGATTAACATATATATCGTATTCCTTTTACAATAGGTAGTGCCTCCACTTCTTGATTACTTTCCCAATTAAATACAACTCCTAATCATAAATGTTATATATTTTCTTTGAATCATTAATATTCACGTGCTAAAATTTTTATTGCTCTCTCTTTCTAACTCAACACTAAACCAATGTCTAAGGCACTAACAACAAAATCCACCTAGAACACCCTCTCACAATTAGACAACACTAATACTAGTTGATCTGTCACCTTTCTCTTCGATTCTTGAAAGTTTTCCTTTGTGCATTGGCTCTAGAATAAACTCTTATGAACTTGCAATTAAATTTAGTCAACCCATGAAAATTTTAACAATGTCCAATCCACTATCATGCAAACCTTCTTACAATCCATCTTCAAGTCTTCACAAGAAATCATAAATCCCAATCAACTCCTCTTGCATAAAAATATATTTCTTCAAATTAATCTACTTCTCCTCATGAAACCACTACAAAACTTGTCTTATATATAAAAATTCTCTTCTCATGTCTTGTTGAATATCATAATATCATCAATGTGTATAATAAAATAAATTCCCAAAGATGGTTTCATGACTTAATTCATCAAGTTCATAAAAGTATTTGGTGTGTTGATTAGTATAAATAAAATAACTATCCACTCATGCAATCCTTCTTTTGTCTTTAATGTAATCTTCCGTTCATCCCCCTCTCTAATGCAAATTTGATGATATCTTATCTTAAGAT